>CM065590.1:231154027-231758803 GCA_033119425.1 Bufotes viridis
GATAGATAGATAGATAGATAGACATTTGGTTCTGTAGATACCATGTATTATTTCACCTGCTCATCCTCTAATACCATTTGCACATGTGTAATAATGTTTCTCTTAGAAGGAGCTGTAAATAATATACAGAGGAGAGCACGATCCTGTATCCTTATAATATCCATAGACATTGGGATCACCAGGAGCTGCTTTATTAATGTGCCTTTCACTTTCTTTTGTTCTCCTTATTCTAAAACATGTCTTAAAAGAATAGCCACATAAGTGCAGTGCTGACTGTGTACCCCACCACTAGAATTAGGGTGGGAGCATGTAATATTTATTTCGTCTTTTTGTATTTTTATAATTGGAGCTGGAAAAAGTTGCAGTAAGATGACATTTTCTAACGCACACTATCAGTAATAGTACAGCATAATGTCATATAAGCACACTATAGTATTATACAGTATAATAATGGCCGCCACTGCACTGTGTAATGCATGTACTATGATACTATCAAACAAAATGCGCTTTCCGTGTCAGGACTTTGACAGCTTCTATTGACACCATAGTAATTCGTCCTCTCATCTACTGTGAGCTATGGAAGTACTAGAAGTGAAGAGAGAGCCTGAAGTATCCAAGCCTGTAGTCAATAGGGTAAGCGGGGGTCAGTGAGGTGGAAGTTCAGCCCTGGGGCAGGCACACTCCTGGTGGGGGGGTATACTGCTGGGTGGTCATCACTATTCAAGTCTGTCCTGCTGCAGCTGCTATTAAACCTTTTACTGGGCCTCCCCTATTCTATAATGGTGCACTCTGTCCTTTATAAATCCATACAGCAGCTCTTGAAGAACAGTCCCTTTTGTGTCAGGGGGATAATTGCTGCACGCTTCAGTGTCAACTAAGGCTCTGCAGCGTGCATAAACTACAACTCCCAGCATGTATAAAGGAAATGGTAAAAGTTGTGAAAATAGTGCTGCGACAGCTGAAGAGGCAAAACATGCAAACGACATATTTAATGTCACAATGCTAATAAAACAATTGGGATAAACTCCAGATGCGCCCAGGTCCTGTGCCCTCAGGAATGGCGGCAATAGTGCAATTCTCTCAGAAGTGACCTCAGTGTAAACTTCAGCACTTTACATGGAGAAGGTGAAGTAGGTCTCGCTTACTGCTACACACAAATTGCAGCTTTGTCCCCATTTAAATGACACTCCTTCAGTTTCCCGCCTAGTCCCCGGAGGTTTAGTGTTACTCGTGGTAGTTTTGAAAACAGAGACATGGCTGGCATGGGACAACATCACTAGACGCTTTATGGAGGATGCGAGAAGCGTTCATTTTCTCCACACGATTTAATGAAGACCCTAAGATGAAATTGGTTGTTCCACAAGGCACGTGTTTATTAGAGGGATGCCAGTAGCAGGATTAATTGTTAGGAGAGCGGGAACTCGGCTTCTTGTTTGTGCTTTCTGAAAAGCATATGTTCCGTTACAAGCTTTGCGGGGAGCAATGGAAAGCAGCCAGGCTGCTGCGCGTGTAGCAAAGGGATTTATCCGTGGAACACCAGCGCCACCTGTTGGAAGAGATTGTGATAGTGTAGTACCAGTCTGACTCGAAAGCCGGTGCTTCTCGGCTGGAGCAATGAAACCTGCAGTTCTTAATCAATGCTTAGCTTATTAAAGCAAATTAACATCAAGGTCAGCTATGTATGCAAGTGTTTCCAGGAGTTCTCATTCCTGGAGATACTTTGGCGCATTTATAAACGTGTGGAAATAGTGGCAATGGTGTCCCCAAGTATCATACTTTCCAAAGGGAAAATTGTGTCAAATATGCCAAGATGGCAGACACTTCATCACATATTTGGCGCAACTGAAACCTCTACGCATTATACTCTTTCTTTCGCCGCCTCATGGCTGTCATACACGTACACTGGTAGGTTACAAATTCATCATACTGCAGCTCGTTTTACCACAGACCCTTGATGCATCTCGTGAGCTTCAGAGAATGAGATTAAATATGACACACACATTCTTCACAAGTAGGTGTCATGTCTCCGAGCTTTTTGTCTGTGATGCACATTAGACCACTTTTCGGGTATATTTCACATCATAAATATGCCCCGGTATTCTGAAGAGACTGTTAGGAAGGAAAAATACTAAATTTATATGATGTCTGAGCATCATTTTTTAGTTTAAATAAAAAAAAAGTTTTCTGTTTGTGACTGTGGTAGAAAAAAATATCACAGATGTGATTTATGAAGGACAGGTATCATCTTAACAACAACAACAAAAAAGACTTTGCATATAGGGGAAGATTTATTACGGTTGTACGCCAGTTTATCGTGTGTAAAAGTCACAAATTTGGTCGGTTTGCATCAAAATTTGCAACTTATTATCTTTGACAACCTTGCCAAAAAGGATTATCTTTCTCTGACAAGACTTTTCCGAAAAGTGGGCAGGTTGTAGACAGGAGGAGGCTGGGGTAGATTTCAGTTCTGCATGGGCATCCCCGACATTATCCACAATTAATGAGAGACGCAGGACAAATTTAGGCCTCATGCACACAAACGTATTTTCTTTCCGTGTCCGTTCCATTTTTTTTGCAGACCGTATACGATACCATTTATTTCAACGAGTCCGCAAAAAAAGGGAAGTTACTCCGTGTGCCATCCATTTCCGTATGTCCGTTCCGCAAAAAAATAGAACATTTCCTATTATTGGCCGCATTACGGACAAGGATAATACTGTTCTATTAGGGCCAGATGTTCTGTTCCGCAAAATACGGAATGCACACGGACGTCATCTGTATTTTTTGCTGATCCGTTTTTTGCGGACCGCAAAATACATATGGTCGTGTGCAAGAGGACTTAGACTGTTGTACACAATTTTGTGCATATACCATAAGATTTGCGCTATTTTTCATCAGAACATTGTTCTATTTTTTCATCAGAACATTGTTGAGTAGCCACTACACCCCCGGCGAGCAATATCATATTTATTTTGTAATGGTTCTCCAAAAAAAGCATGTACTAGGCTTCTTTAAATGTAAAGCTTAACTTTCATATACTTATATTGCTACTGAAAGAAAGTTTTATGTGTGCACAATTAAGATTGAGTGTGAAAGATATTAATTTATTTTATTTATTTATTTATTTTTTATATTTTGAGTTTTTACTTTAGGCAAATAGGTTTACAATTGTTCTGAAGTGAACAGATCATAATGATAATTGCCCAATGCAATTAAATGCATAGTAGCAGTTTATAAGGCTGAAAAAAGACATTTGTCCATCCAGTTCGGCCTGTTTCCTGCAAGTGGATCCAGAGGAAGCAAAAAAAAATCCCTGTGAGGTAGAAGCCAATTTTCCCCACTTAAGGGGAAAAAATTCCTTCAATCAGGCAATCAGAATAACTCCCTGGATCGACAACCCCTCTCTAGTAGCTGTAGCCTGTAATATTATTACACTCCAGAAATAAATCCAGGCCCCTCTTGAATTCCTTTATTGTACTCACCATCACCACCTACTCAGGCAGAGAGTTCCATAGTCTCACTGCTCTTACTCTGTTGATGTAGAAACCTTTTTTGCTCTAGACACAGTATCTCCACTTGTCACAGTCCTGGCAATCACAATTAGCTATACTGTTACAGGAATAATCATTCTTATTCATACTATGGGCCTGTTCACATCTTCATTGGAGGCTCCATCAGAGAGTCCATCAAAAAAGACCAGACAAAAAAGTCCTGCATGCAGGACTAAACAGGATCCCAAACAGAAACTGAACTGACTCCATTGTAGTCAATGGAGTCTGTTGAGCTCTGGTTTTCTCAGTTATCTGCCAAATTTGGCACTTCTGTTATTTCCCTTGCTCACCTCCTCTAAAGAGCAGAACAACAGAACTATACCTCACCCTTAATGAGGTAATATAGAAGTTCTAGCAGTTTTTCTAAAGGCAACTTTTTGTTCACAGTTTCACATATGATTTCCCTACCATTGCATTCCAAAAACGTTTAACTTTTCTGTTGATGTAGGCATATGACAGCTTGTTTTTTGTGGGACAGGTTGTAGTTTTTAATAGCACAATTTTGGGGTGCACATAACTTACAAATTAACTTTTGTTAACTCTTTCTTTAGGGGGGATGGGAAAAAACAACAATACCGCCATTGACTTTTCATGTTGTACATTTTCCAATATTCACCTCTCCTCACAAATAACATGATAACTTTACATTTTTACACTGTGGGTTAGTACAAATACAGCAGTACCAAATACAAGGATATGTTAGAGTTGGTCCTGTCTGTTAGAAGCCACCTTGTCGTGGGTAGATGGGCCCAACATATTTTTATACAGTTATATACACCAAGAGCTTCTACTTTGTCTTATAGTAAGTATAGCAGTGATAGATTTAACGTTTTTCACATATTCGCCATCTACTTGTGTCTTAGAGTGGTGTGCTACTACTTCTAGTGCTACATATATAATAGCCGTGGTAGTTTGCTCCTACACCTAACTTATTCACCTGTAGGTGCTGGTTCATCTTTGTTATATATATTTTTTGCACATTAAAACTCCTTTAATGTGCAATGCAAAGTTTTCATAGCCGCATCCCAGGACCCATAACTTTTTTTATGTTTTGTTCTACAGAGATGTTTGAGGGCTTCATTTTTGTGGGACAACTTGTAATCTTCATTGGTACCATTTTGGGGCACATAACACTTTTTGATCGTTTTTTATTCCTATGATTGCACAGATAGTACACTGTACTGTATACCGACAGGCACTATCTGGCTGCCTGATAGGCATACACTGCAGGCAGACATGGGGACCTTTATTATGCTACTGGCTGTGTGTGCAGACATTGACACCCCACAATCTTATTTGCTAGGTATGATGCCTGAAAGAAGGGTTAAGCAGCCTGGATCAGTACTTTTGCCCATCTATTCCATTATGCCAGGAGCCTGGCTGCCATGACAAAGCTGAGTTCCTGCCCTCTGCTCCGTGGGAAACCTGGGCAGTGCTTTTTCTAAGCTACTGTAAAAAAATGTCGGCATAGAATAAGACCTGTTAATGACCGCTGTAAAAGAAAATGTATTGGCTGCCATTAAAGAGTTAAATTGATATATTTCTAGTTACACTAAATCTTTTCTTAAAAATATGTGTATTATCCTGCTCAGCTGATTTTTGTTCAAACTATGGTGCCTGCAAATCTGAATCCTGTTTTAATTTGACGGTTTCCATTTAAAGGGCTTCTCCGGGAATTAAGAAAATGAAAATACTGAAATATTACTTTATTATAAATATATCCCCAATTACCTTTCATTAGTTATAATGGCTAGTTTTGTCTGAGAAACAATCATTAGGAGAAACAAAATGGCCACCGTCCTATAAGTATAGACAAAACCTGTCCTAATCACACATGAGGACAAGTTAATTCACAACACTGACATAAAGAGCTGCCTCATCCTCATCTCCTGCGTGTCAGGGATTATGATCCTGATTACAGATGATAAGAACTTTAGCTGAGTCTTTGCAGGAATAGAGGAGACATGAAGTACAGAGAGGACGGACAGGATCAGACAGTGGTAATGTGAGGTAATGGAGAATGCATACAAATGCTGCTGCTCATTAGCCACATCCCCACCTTCCTCTCTGTACTTTATGTCTCTCCATGAACTCCATTCCTACAGAGATTCAGCTGAAGATCATATTAAACTGTATTCAGGATCCTAATACCTGACAAGCAGAGCAAAGAGGAGGATGAGGCAGCACTTTATCTCAATGTTGTGAAGTAACTTGTCCTTATGTGTGATTAGGACAGGTTATACCTGTACTAATAGGACGACGGCCATTTTGTTTCTCCTAATGATTGCTCCCCAGACAAAATGAGCCAATATAACTAACAAAAGGTATTTGGGAACATATTTATAATAAAGTAATATTTAAGTATTTTCATTTTCTTAATTCCTGGAGAACCCCTTTAAGGTTGAGTGATGGAAATGATAAAATTGTGGGTCACAATGTGCTTTGTCTACAGTGACCATTGTGCTACCTAAATGCTACAAAAAGTCACATGAGTTCTGGTTTGGGGCTGAATTTTTTTCAGATCTGTAGGAATTACTGCGATTGTCGCAAAGTTTTTCCTCCTGACCCATTCATTTCTATGGGGCTGTGCACATGAGCGGTGATTTTCACGCATCACTTCTGCGTTGCGTGAAAATCCCAGCATGCTCTATATTGTGCGTTTTTCACGCAACGTAGGCCCCATAGAAGTGAATGGGGCTGCAGGAAAATCGCAAGCATCCGCAAGCAAGTGCGGATGCGTTGCGATTTTCCCACATTGTTGCTTAGCAACGGGACCCGATCTCTATTATTTTCCCTTATAACATGGTTATAAGGGGAAATAATAGCATTCTTAATAAAGAATGCATTGTAAAATGAGGAGGAAGGGGTTAAAAATAATAAAAGTTAACTTACCTTAGCCACTTGATCGCGTAGTCGCGATCTCTCCTCTCTTTCCCTGCATCAGCTAAGAACTAAAGGACCTGTGATGTCGTCACATCACATGGTCCAATCACATGGTCCATCTTACCAGGGTGATGGACCATGTGATTGGACCATGTGATGTGACCTCATCACAGGTCCTGTAGATCTTAGCTGATGCAGGGAAAGAGAGGAGAGATCGCGACTACGCGATCAAGTGGCTAAGGTAAGTTAACTTTTATTATTTTTAACCCCCTCCACTTCATTTTACTAAGCATTCTTTATTAAGAATGCTATTATTTCCCCTTATAACCATGTTATAAGGGAAAATAATCAATTCTCCAGAAGACCCGAAACCGGACTTCAACCCATTCTTCCATACAAAACAGCTTTAACTGATAAGTTGGTAAGTTTACTCCCATGAAATGCTTGATTTAAAGAGGACCTTTCATTACCCTAACAAATCTAAACTAAGTATACAGACATGTAGAGCGGCGCCCAGGGATCTCCCTGCACTTACTATTATCCCTGGGCACCGCTCTGTTCTCCCGGTATAGGTTCCAGTAACTTCAGCTCTTCGGCTCAACAGGGAGGAGCCTGCCCTTGTTCTCCTGAGTGTCTCCTTCTCCCAGGCTGTAGCGCTGGCCAACCGCAGCGCTCAGCTCATAGCCTGGGAGAAGAAAACCTCCCAGGCTATGAGCTGAGCGCTGCGGTTGGTCAGCTCAAAGCCTGGGAGAAGGAGACGCCCAGGAAAACAAGGGCAGGCTCCTCCCTGTTGAGCCGAAGAGCTGAAGTTACCGGAGCCTATACCGGGAGAACGGAGCGGCGCCCAGGGATAATAGTAAGTGCAGGGAGATCCCTGGGCGCCGCTCTACATGTCTGTATACTTAGTTTAGATTTGTTAGGATAATGAAAGGTCCTCTTTAAGTCCTTACACAACTTTTCTATAAGGTCAGAAGTCTGACTTGGCCATTCCAAAACTTTTACTTTATTCTTGTTTAGCCATTCTTTGGTATAACGACTTGCATGTTTAGGGTCATTGTCTTGGATGACCCACATTCTATTGAGATTCAACCAACATCCTGACATTTTCCCTTAGAATTTTTTACCACCGTGTTTCATAGATAGGAGCAATGTTTTCCTTTCTCCAAACATAAAACTTCTAATTTAAACAAAAAAATTCTATTTTGGTCTCATCCATCCTCAAAACCTTGTTCTAATAGCTGTCTGCCTTGTCTAGGTGATCTTTAGCAAACTGTAGACAGACAGCATATCTCTTTTTGAGGGCAGCGCCTTGCAATTCTACCAAGCACACCATTGTTGTTTAGTGTCCTGACGGTGGGCTCAGGAACATTAATATTAGCTAATGTAATAAAGGTTTTTATTTACTTAGAGGTTACCTTGGGTTCCTTTCTGACCTTGCAGACTATTACATGCCTTGCCCTTGAAGCAAATTCAAGACCAGTCATGAATAAGGACGTTGTTGTTTGAAACGCGTAGACTGACAAGGGCATCACTGGTTATGAATCATTCTGTACTTCTGTACCTGATATTGATGACCAAATGACCAAATATTGATGATCACATGACCAAATAAAGGAACCTACGACTTCATCAATTTTGAGTGCCGGATTTCCTTCCTTTCAACAAATTCAAGACCACTATTGCTCTCTCCAGGAGTAGTCAATCTGTCTGAATTGGTGGAGTCCAAACTCTTTAGAGTTGGTTTTGTAACCTTTTCCAGCCTGTAAAAGTACAGGCTTTATCTACTTTGAGGCATTGTGTGAAAAACTGATGTAGTTTTAAGAAAAATGGCCTATGGTGGGCCTGCTGGTCTTTCTCTCCATGTCCTATACTCTTAACTGCTGCTGACACTTGGCCTCACCAGCAGTTAGCCCCATTGCCATAGGTGTATAAAATCAAGCGCCTAGCCATACAGTCTGATGAACATTTGTCGCGCGTAAAAAGTCGCACTATTGTCGCGCTACAATTTTTATAATGGGAGTCTATGGTGTCGCATTGCGACATGCAACATGCTGCGGCTGCGACGCGACAGTCGCAAAAAATCCATTTAAGATGGGTTTTTCTTTCTCAGCATGTCGCATGTCGCAGTGCGACACCATAGACTCCCATTATAAAAATTGTCGCGCGACAAAATGTCGTCGTGTGAACGTAGCCTTATCAAATCTGCTAAACCAGTTTTGTGGCATTGTGGCAAGTGATGCCTGTGTGCAACATTTGGTGCATATTTTTGTGACATTCAGTCAAATTTTGCGACATTTTATGAGCCTTGACACTTTTAGAAGTGGAGTAAAAAGTAGGTCAAAATTTCAGACTATGGCACTTTTATGTCTCTTTTATGCTGTGCAACTTTTTAAAAGTCAAAATAGTCACATGGTACTCCCTGGTGTACGTTTACAGACATAGGAGTGCACTATATTGTACTTGTGCCAAACATTATTACTGTGCGCCATTTCATAAATTTGGCGTAACCTCACAAAGCAAAGACAGACTTAAAATTGACACCAAAACCATTGCAAATGATAAATTCCCCCCTCTGTCTTTACAAACATTTGCTCACTGAGCATATTAATGTCACCACTGCACCACAATAACTGAGCCACAAAGTGCCAAACTACGTAAAGTTACAGAGTACGGTCGCAGAGTGCTGAGATGCATAGTGCATAAAAGTCACTAACACTCTGCTGACTCAGTAACTGCAGAGTCCCAAACCTTGTCTAACATTAACATCGGCACAAAAACTGTGCGTTAGGAGCCTGTAAGCTATGACTGAGCAGATGCATGCAAGCCAGAAGTACCAAGCACAATGCCAAGTGTCAGATAGAGTGGTGTAAAGCAGTGGTCCTCAACTCCAGTCCTCAGGGCCCACCTGCCAGTCATGTTTTCAGGATTTCCTTAGTATTGGGCAGCTGATATAATTAGTGTCCATCCATAACGATTTACCACAGGTATTCATTCTGTGGGATACTTCTAAATCCTGACCGGCAAGTGAGCCCTGACGACTGGAGTTGGGGAACCATGGTGTAAAGCACTCCACCGCTGGACTTTTAAACAGTGGAAACATGTTCTGTGGAGTGTCAAATCTTCTTTTTCTGGCATTCTGATAGATGAGTCTGGGTTTGGTGAACGTTACCTTCCTGACTGCATTGTGCCAACTGTAAACTTTGCTGGAGGAGGGATAATGCTCTGCTGTGTTTCAGGAGTCGGCCCAGGCCCTTAGTTCCATTAAAAGGAAATCCCTATACTTCAGCATTCCAAAACATTTTGGGCAATTGTGTGCTTCCAAATTTGTGGGAACAATTTGGGGAAGGTCCTTTTCTGCTCCATCATGACTGCATAGCACAAGGTCCATGAAGGCATGGTTGGGTGGGTTTGGTGTGAAAGAACTCGACACAGACCTTTGACCTCATCCTCACTGAACACCTTGGGCATAAATGGGCAAAAAAACAGGGGCACAATACCTGACAATTTTTATATGTGGACAAGTGTAAATTGAATTAGCATGGAAAAGATCTCCCTTTTAATTGGGAGCAACAGCAGTATAGTGTGGATGTGGAAATGGTAGGGTAATAGTGGCATGTGCCCGCAATAGTAGTGGCAGGAGTAACAGCACAGCATGGAACAGACAAGGCAGTAGATGTTTGTGCGACTGTTTAGGGGTAGTAGTAATAGTACTAGTGCCGGCGGCTGTGTAACGATAACGGTAGAGGCAGCAGGGGTAATGGAAGAGGCTGTATGAGAATTAGCAACAGGTAGTAGCAGCTGTGACAAAGGTGGCATCAGTCACGTGGTATGGAACATGATGATAGGCAGATGGATTGCGGCATAATGGTGGCAGCCGCAGCAGCTATACAGTACAAAACATGATGGTAGGCAGGCAGACAGCAGCAGTGGCATGATGAGGCACCAACAGCAATGGCAAATATTTTCATCAGCCTCATTCATTTTGACAAAAGTGATGTTTTGTATGCAGGTGGAGGACAACTTTGTCCATTTGCGTGTCATAATGCTCCTGCTGAAAACAAGACAGAATGGAGCGAGTATATTGGGACAGTTTTGGCCATTGTTCCAATAGGCCTGCCCAGAAGTCTATGGGTCAGGGAACACAATATGTGCCAGAGAAAGGCCAGAGTCCAGGTAGGACTGAACTTGGGTGTTGACTGAACTTCTCCATTTTATGAGAGAGAAAATTGCTTCATCAAGATGATACTGGACTGACTGGCTTCTGCAGCTTCTGCTACTTATGGTAGCAAAAATGGCAGGTAGCATTGGTGGGCGAGTCCGCAGGGCATGGAGAGAAGTCAGGAACATGGGATCACTCATAATGCTGTGCTGCCAGCCAATCTGCTGTTAGCCATTCCCCTGTGATGTCACAGCCCTATAGAAACATTATCCCGCATGGTCTCCCCCATTTTACTGTGACATGAGCATAGGGAGAGACGTGGCAAGCACTCATGTGCTAGGGACAGTGTTGCTGAAAACTGCAGGGAGAGCATAGGGAGACAGCAGGGAGATGGTAGGTTGAGTGTATTGGCAGCATGCATCTTGTTCAACTGCTTCATAGTTAGTCTGTTATTTTACAGATGGACTTACTGTGCCTCAATATTAAAGGGCAGGCTAATATCTTACCACGTGCATCTTGTTTAATTGCTGTGTCATTCAATGTTAATCTGTTACTTTACAGATAGACTTACTGTGCCTCAGTATTAAAGGGCGGTCCAATATATTGCCACGTGCATCTTGTTCAGCTGCTGTGACATTGATATTTAATCCGTTACTTCATAGATAGTAACTGTTAATACGGAGGCACAGTAAGTCTAACAGTATTAACAGTTACTTTATATGTAGACTTACAGTGCCTCAGTATTAAAGGGCGGTTTAAAACTCCCTGCATGAATTTTGTTAAACTGCTGCCACATTCATAGTTAATCCGTTACTTTACAGATAGACTTACTGTGCCTCAGTATTAAAGGGCAGTCTAATTTATTGCCGTGTGCATCTGGTTCAACTGCTGCGAGATTCATAGTTAATTATTTTATCGATAGATAGCATATCATAACTGCAAGTCTGAAGGTCTAGTACAGGGATCAGCAACCTCCGGCACTCCAGCTGTCTAGAAACTACAACTTCCAGCATGCAAACAAGCTCGTCTGCTCTTATAACTCCAATAGAAGTGAAAGGAGGATTCTGGGAGTTGTAATTCCTGAACAGTCGGAGTGCCGGAGGTTGCTGATCCCTTGTCTAGTATAACAAACAGTTTTTCATCCCACTTGGGGTTCTTAAGACTAGAGACTTACAAACTGGTGTCCATGGTTTTCTTTCTATTAAACTGCATTACAATTTTAACTTAGGTTCGTTTTAATACATAGCTTCAATATACATGTGCCTCATTTAGCAAAACTGTAAAATAATTATATTTTTAGTTCTGGTACTGTATATTTGTAGTAAGCTTGGGTCTATTACTGTAACTATGTAGTAAGCTTAGCTCTGGTACTGTATTTATGTACTAAGTATCGTTGCCACACATTCTCTCCTCAGAATTGCCAACTCTCATTTTGGGTGACTTTAAAGGGGTTCACTGGCCCAGGGTCAAAATTATACATTAAGTTTTACCTATGGAGTGAAGATTGGGACAGCTATACTTACCCTCAGCAGCACAGGCGTTCCCAGGTTCATCTTTACGGTGACATGACAGCGCCAAGGGGCTTCCGTTCCCTCGCCGTCTTCTTCTCTTCCTCTCAGAAGCAGGAGACATTGCGTCATCATTGACTTCACTGGTTCCTGCGAACCTTCCTTGATCATGACGCCTCCACACTAGTGAGCATGTGGCGGTACCACAGGCTGTCTATTCAGTGTACAGGCTTCTATGTGAAGCCTGTACGGACTCATACACAGCACAATGTAATCACTGCATATGAGTCACAGCATAGTGATCATCCACAGAGGCTAATCTCTATGCTATGGATTTCACTAGGGGACACTATAGATGGCACTAGGGGCACTGTGGATGGCACTGGGGGAACTTTGGCTGTCACTGGGGGTACTGTGGATCGCACTGGGGACACTGTAGATAGCACTGGGGGCACTGTGGATGGCACTTGAGGGGCACTGAGGATGTCACTGTGGATGTTATTTGAGGGTACAGTGGATGGCACTAAGGCACTGTGTATGGCATTAGGGGCATAGTTGATGTTACTAAGTGTACTGTGGATGTCACTGGGGGCACTTTGGATGGCACTGCGGGCGCTGTAGATGTCAGTATTATGGGGGCGCTGTGGATATCACTGTTATGGGGGGAGCTGTGGATGTCACTTATAGGGGGCACTGTGGATGTCACTGTTATGGGGGCGCTGTGAATTCTACAGTTATAGGGGCCCTGTGGATTTCACTGTTATGTGGGTACTGTGGGCTTCACTGTTATGGGGCACTGTGATATCACTGTTATGGGGGAGCTATAGATGTCCCTGTTATGGGAGGAGATGTGGATGTCACTGTTATAGGGGGAGCTGTAGATGTCACTGTTATAGGGGCGCTGTGGATTTCACTGTTATGTGGGCACTGTGGGTATCACTGTTATGGGGCACGGTGATATCACTGTTATGAGGGAGCTATAGATGTCACTGTTATGGGAGGAGATGTGGATGTCACTGTTATAGGGGGCGCTGTAGATGTCACTGTTATAGGGGTGCTGTGCATGTCGCTGCTAAGGAAGCTCAGTATAAGTTATAGGGCTCATGCAAATGACTGTAATCAGCTCAGCAATCATTGTCTATGTGTTGGCCACATTTTCCAGACAGAGCACGGCTTCCCTGACCTAAACTGACTGTACCATAGTATAAGTTATGATACAACCGGTATTTATCACCATGTGTGCATACCTCACGATTAGAGATGAGCGAACACCTGGATGTTCGGGTTCGAGAAGGTCGGCCGAACTTCCCGAAAATTTGTTCAGGTTCGGGATCCAAACTTGACCCGAACTTTATCCCGAACCCGAACCCCATTGAAGTCAATAGGGACCCTAACTTTTAGGCACTAAAAAGGCTGTAAAATAGTCCAGGAAAGGGCTAGAGGGCTGCAAAAGGCAGCAAAATGTAGGTAAATGCCCTGCAAGCAAATGTGGATAGGGAAATGAATTAAAATAAAATAGATAAAAATTAACCAATATCAACTGGAGAGAGGCCCCATAGCAGAGAATCATGCACCATATCACCCACCACTGGAGAAGGCCACTTTCAGTTATTTCGGCCCCAGCACCCAGACAGAGGAAAGAGGTCCCACAGCAAGAAATAAGGCGTCATATCACCCACCACTGGAGAAGGCCACTTTCAGTTATTTAGGCCTCAGCACCCAGACAGAGGAGAGAGGTCCCACATCAAGGAATAAGGCGTCATATCACCCACCACTGGAGAAAGCCACTTTCAGTTATTTAGGCCCCAGCACCCAAATTGTGGAGAGGTTCATTAAACTTTGGGTTGCACAGCAAGATCATGGTAAAGTTAAAAACTTTAAAAAAAATGAGGATTCAATAAACAAGTGCCCCGGAGTACAAGAATACATGGTTGAGGGAGAGGCAGTTATAAATGTCTATTCTGCACAAGGGAGGGACAGGTCCCGTGGGATCCATGCCTGGTTCATTTTATGAACGTCAGCTTGTCCACGTTGGCTGTGGACAGGCGGCTGCGTTTTTCAGTAATGACGCCCCCTGCCGTGCTGAATATAGACAAAACACTGGCCGCCGGGCAGGACAGCACCTCCAAGGCATAACATGCTAACTCTGGCCACGTGGACAATTTGGAGTCCCAGAAGTTGAATGGGGCTGATCCATCAGTCAGTTCGTGGAGGGGTGTGCAGACGTACTGTTCAACCATGTTAGTGAAATGCTGCCTCCTGCTAACACGTTCCGTATCAGGTGGTGGTGCAGTTAGCTGTGGCGTGGAGACAAAACTTTTCCACATTTCTGCCATGCTAACCCTGCCCTCAGAGGAGCTGGCCGTGACACAGCTGCGTTGGTGACCTTTTGCTCCTCCTCTGTCTTTGCCTTGGGCCTCCACCTGTTCCCCTGTGATAATGGGAATGCTCTCAGGAGCGCGTCTACCAGCGTGCGCTTGTGCTCACGCATCTTCCTATCCCGCTCCAGTGCAGGAAGTAAGGTTGGCACATTGTCTTTGTACCGGGGATCCAGCAGGGTGGCAACCCAGTAGTCCGCACACGTTAAAATGTGGGCAACTCTGCTGTCGTTGCGCAGGCACTGCAGCATGTAATCGCTCATGTGTGCCAGGCTCCCCAGAGGTAAGGACAAGCTGTCCTCTGTGGGAGGCGTATCGTCATTGTCCTCCGTATCCCCCCAGCCACGCACCAGTGATGGGCCTGAGCGGTGTCGGGTGCCACCCCGCTGTGAACCTGCTTCATCCTCATCCTCCTCCACCTCCTCCTCATCCTCCTCATCCTCCAGTAGTGGGCCCTGGCTGGCCACATTTGTACCTGGCCTCTGCTGTTGCATAAAACCTCCCTCTGAGCCACTTCTAACAGACTGGCCTGAAAGTGGTAAAAATGACCCCTCATCCTCCTCCTCCTCCTGGACCACCTCCTCTGCCATCATCGCCCTAAGTGTTTTCTCAAGGAGACATAGAAGTGGTATTGTAACGCTGATAACGGTGTCATCGCCACTAGCCATGTTGGTGGAGTACTCGAAACAGCGCAACAGGGCACACAGGTCTCGCATGGAGGCCCAATCATTGGTGGTGAAGTGGTGCTGTTCCGCAGTGCGACTGACGCGTGCCTGCTGCAGCTGAAACTCCACTATGGCCTGCTGCTGCTCGCACAGTCTCTCCAGCATGTGCAAGGTGGAGTTCCACCTGGTGGGCACGTCGCATATGAGGCGGTGAGCGGGAAGGCCGAAGTTTCGCTGTAGCGCAGACAGGCGAGCAGCGGCAGGATGTGAACGACGGAAGCGCGCACAGACGGCCCTCACTTTATGCAGCAGCTCTGACATGTCGGGGTAGTTGTGAATGAACTTCTGCACCACCAAATTCAGCACATGCGCCAGGCAAGGGATGTGCGTCAAACCGGCTAGTCCCAGAGCTGCCACGAGATTTCGCCCATTATCGCACACCACCAGGCCGGGTTTGAGGCCCACCGGCAGCAACCACTGGTCGGTCTGTTGTTCAATACCCCGCCACAACTCCTGCATGGTGTGGGGCCTGTCCCCCAAACATATGAGTTTCAGAATGGCCTGCTGACGTTTACCCCGGTCTGTGCTGAAGTTGGTGGTGAAGGTGTGTGGCTGACTGGATGAGCTGGTGGAAGCAGAGGAGGAGGAAGCCGAGTAGGAGGAGGAGGCTACAGGAGGCAAAGAATGATGCCCCGCGATCCTTGGCGGCGGAAGGACGTGCGCCAAGGAACTCTCCGCCTGGGGCCCAGCCGCCACTACATTTACCCAGTGTGCAGTTAGGGAGATATAGCGTCCCTGGCTGTGCTTACTGGTCCACATATCTGTGGTTAGGTGGACCTTGCCACAGATGGCGTTGCGCAGTGCACACTTGATTTTATCGGATACTTGGTTGGCACGGCTGTCTTGGAGAAGTAGTGGCGGCTGGGAACAACATACTGTGGGACAGCCATGGACATCAGCTGTTTGAAGCTGTCTGTGTCCACCAGCTTGAATGACAGCATTTCAAAGGCCAGTAGTTTAGAAATGTTGGAATTCAGGCCCAGGGCTCGAGGGTGGCTAGGTGGGAATTTACGGTTTCTCTCCAAGGTTTGTGAGATGGAGAGCTGAATGCTGCCGTGTGACATGGTGGAGATGCTTGGGGACGCAGGTGGTGGTGTCGATGTGACATCCTCTGTTTGGTGGGCGGCAGGTGCCAACGTTCCTCCCAAGGCGGAGGAAGAGGCCGAGGCAGCAGCAGAAGAGGGAGCAAGGGGAGCCTGAGTGAGTTCCTTGCTTTTAAGGTGTTTACTCCACTGCAGTTCATGCTTTGCATGTAGATGCCTGGTCATGCAGGTTGTGCTAAGGTTCAGAACGTTAATGCCTCGCTTCAGGCTCTGATGGCACAGTGTGCAAACCACTCGGGTCTTGTCGTTAGCACATTGTTTAAAGAAGTGCCATGCCAGGGAACTCCTTGAAGCTGCCTTTGGGGTGCTCGGTCCCTGGTGGCGGTGTCCAGTAGCAGGCAAACTCACTTGGTGGCAGCTGCTCTGCTTTTGCCCCCTGCTCCCTCTTTTGCTACGCTGTTGGCTCGGTCTCACCACTGCCTTTTCCTCTGAACTATGAAAGTCAGTGGCACGACCTTAATTCCATGTGGCGTCTAGGACCTCATCGTCCCCTGCATCGTCTTCCACACAGTCTTCCTCCCTGACCTCCTGTTCGGTCTGCACACTGCAGAAAGACACAGCGGTTTTCACCTGTGTTTCGTCATCATCAGAGACGTGCGGACTCCGATGAGGTAGTATTCCCATGTACTGATCATTAGGAAACATCAGTGGTTGTGCATCAGTGCATTCTATGTCTTCCACCACTGGGGAAGGGCTAGGTGGATTCCCTTGGGAAACCCTGCCAGCAGAGTCTTCAAACAGCATAAGAGACTGCTGCATAACTTGAGGCTCAGACAGTTTCCCTGATACACATGGGGGTGATGTGACAGACTGATGGGCTTGGTTTTTAGGCGCCACCTGTGCGCTTTCTGCAGAAGACTGGGTGGGAGATAATGTTGTGAACGTGCTGGATCCACTGTCGGCCACCCAATTGACTAGCGCCTGTACTTGCTCAGGCCTTGCCATTCTTAGAACGGCATTGGGCCCCACCAAATATCGCTGTAAATTCTGGCGGGTACTGGAACCTGAGGTCGTTGGTTCACTAGGACGTGTGGCTGTGGCAGAATGGCCACTTCCTCTCCCAGCACCAGAGGGTACACTAACACCACAACGACCGCGTCCGAGTCCCTTACTAGATGTTTTCCTTATTGTTACCGTTCACCAAGCTCCACAATAGGAAAAAAAATATTTGGCCCAATGTATTGATTTTAAATTCAGGCCTTTTTTACAGGCACCTAACACTATCTGCCTATTTATTTATTTAGCGTATTACACTAATCCAGGCGCAGCAGTAACCACTGATTTAGGGGAATATCTCTTCTAGGGCTAGTATTTAGGCCCTGGATGTAAGGTATCCTTTTATGGACAGATTTACACTTTGCACAGTAGCGTGATAAAAAATATGTAGGATTATGCCTTCAGCAATTGTATTTTATCACTTTGTGTAATATACCCTTTAACGGACAGAAATACAATGGGAGATGCATGGTAGCGCGTGAAGTTAATGATGATGACCCTCTCAGCACTTGTATATACACCTTGAGTGTAATATACCCTTTTACGGACAGATTAACACTTGGCCTGCAACAGCTGGAACACCAGATTCAGGGTATTGCTATATTAGCAAGTGAATTTCACCCCAGAACAAAATATACCCTTTTACGGACAGATTAACATTTAGCCTGCAACAGCTGGGACACTAGATTTATGGTATTGCTATTTTGGCAATTGAATTTCACCCCAGACCAAACTATATGTTTTGGCGGACAATATTATACTTTGCCAGCCACAGCTGTGACACCAGATTCATGGTATTGCTAATTTGGCAATTGAATTTCACCCCAGAACAAAATATATGTTTTGGCGGACACTATTATACTTTGCCAGCCAGTGCTGGGACACCAGATTTAGGGGATTGCTATTTTGGCAATTGAATTTCACCACAGAAAATACTCTATCCTTTGCCAGACATCAGACAGTATTATACTTGGCTAGCCAAAGCTGGAACACCAGATTTAGGGGATTGGTATTTTAGCAATTGTATTTAACCCCTTAATAAAATATAGAAATTGCTATCCTGAGTTTCTAGGGGTGACAATAAGCACAGCCAAGCCCCTGATGTAGGATATAGAAAAAAAAAACTAGTATTGATGGATTGATGGACTTGGTGGCAGCTTGTTCTGGTGCCCCACAAGTCACAAAATGTCCACTGATCACCCCAGAAAAAAAGGGACAGAAAAACGCTCTGTGCAGCCTAAAAACCAGTGAGCAATTAACTAGCAGAAGTTGAATCATTCACAGCTGTAGATCGATCACTTCATTAGGTGCTTTTGCTGACTTTTCCCTGCCTAATCTCACCCTCACAGAAGCTGCGTCCTCTCCCTACACTAATCAGAGCACTGTGACGTGCGGCGCTACGTGACTTCAGCTTAAATAGAGGCTGGGTCACATGCTGCACTTGGCCAATCACAGCCATGCCATTAGTATGCATGGCTGTGATGGGCTCTTAGGGCAAGAAGTAAAACGCTAGCTGATTGGCTACTGTGTAGCCCTTCAGAAACCGGGAAGAAATCGCCGAACCCGAACTTTTTTTGAAAATGTTCGGGTCCGTGTCCCGAACACCCCAAAATTCGGTACGAACCCTAACCATGCTCGAACGGTTCGCTCAACACTACTCACGATCAGAAAGAGACTGACTGTATTATAAATCACTGTGATACAGTTAGTTCAGGTCAGGATAGTGCGGTTGGCCAGGGAGATGCGTCCTGCACATGGACCGTGTTTCCCGGGCTGATCATGTTCTTATCCCACAGTGTATCACACATGATAGGACACTTCATCAGGCAATATCAAATCAGATAGAATTTGGCCTCACTCACACAAAAGTATCCATTTTGCAGTCTGCAAGTTGCGGATCAGCTTAATAAGGATACTCGCATTTTTTGCAGTCCCATTGACTTCTATGGGTTTGAGGCTAGCATTTTGAGGACATGTTTTATCTTTTGCAGAACTTACATACAGATGTGGAAACCACACAGGTGTCATCATCCTTATGTCATTTCTGCAAAGGATAGAACATGTCCTATTCTGGTCCTCAAAATGGAGATTTGGAACCCATAGAGGTCAATGGGTCTACAAAATAAAGTGGATCACACATGTACAGTATCCTTTTTTAACAGAGGGACAACTTGCAGACCGCAAAACGGATATGGTTATGTGCGTGGGGCCTTGGACACACCATTCAGCAGGCAGTATTACACATGGGAATCTTTGATACAGAAACAGTAGTGTACAGCAGATGATAGATTTAGGTACAGAGGCACACCAGACAGTATAGTAAAAGATGGGATAGGATACACAGATCAGCAGGCAGTATCAGGCACAACAGGCTGTATCATACATGATAGGATTAGATACAGATGTAATTTGATGTGCTTGCTGATTCAAGTTGTTTATTGCACTTGTGAGATGGTGAAGGAAGAGCTTGTGGACTGTCAGTGATGTGATTTAGAAACTGAGGGAGAAATAGACTAGCAGGATTCATGTGTGGGTGTTGTTAGATGGCCACAGGAGGTGTAGTGGGTGGAGCTTCTGCAGACTGAGCAGTGTGGGGCGGGGTAAGCCTGTGACTCATCACTCTGCAGAGCAGCCATGTAAACAGGAAGCTCTGAATATAAAGAAATCTACCAGGATAGCCTGATGCACAGACGTGGGAAGGAAAACACAGACATAAAAATAGGTACTGGGGCATACAGTATATATGCATGGTGAAGGGTGTTAGGAGCACATTAAAAAAATTTACTAACCTACCTAAACTGGATATCTCCATCTCAGTGTGTGGCACTACCATTATGCATAGGCAGCACACACCCTGTCTTGGTGTTATATTTGATACTGATCTTTCCTTCACCCCCTATATTCAATCACTTGCCTTATTGTGACCCTGATCCATTCCCATCTCGATTAATGAAACTCATTACTAGATGGCCTCCACCTCACCAGACTCTATCCTTAATAGTGCCGCAGCCAGGTTAATCTGTCTAACTGCTACTCTGATGCCTCCGTCCTGTGCCAGTCATTGCAATGGTTGCCCATATATACAGGATTCTATTTAAACTGCTCATTCTCTCCCACAAAGCTCTCAATGGTGCCGTAGTCTCCCTATATCTCTTCCCTCATTTCTGTCCATCCTACATGTGCTTAATGCTCTGTAAATGATTTACAACTAATATCCACTATAATCCGGACCTGAAATTCCCACCTTCCAAACTTCTTCTGAGCTAGTGCACCCTGCCCCAAGCAATTGGGCTAATTCACAACATCAGCAATTTTAGATGCTCCCTAAAAACGTATCTTTTTGCGCTGGCTTATCACATTTCTGACACCTCTCCATTCACCCCCCCCCCTTCTTTGTCATCATTCTTCTGAACTAGATCCATCATCAAATATCTACACCCCAAGAACTCAAATGCACTACAGATATTGGCTCATGCAGCTTAATATGTACTCCCCTATTGTGTTGATGGCTGGACCATTGTACAAAACAAGCACTTGTTAACTTTTGTGTCACCCCTTATCCTCTCATAGATTGTAAGATCTTGCAAACAGGGCTCTCACTTGATTGTTTGTTTGTTTGTTAATATGTTATTTATGAGTTTGTACATGAAACACTGAGTTGTGGAATATGTTGGCACTATATAAATAAAGCCAAGAAGTAAATGGTTGGAACTCCATAATCAAATCTTTTTGTGCACATAAATAAAGATTATTATTTTAAAAAGTTCCAAAAATTGTCCCTTATTGGGGGCAGATCATGTTTAATTACACACAGTGTTATCAGGAAAAAAACTGTCTTGTTCTGAACAAAACACAGGAGCAGATGTTTTCCTGTGTTTATAAAAATACACGGTAGTGTCAGAAGAAGCAGTTGCTTGTTCTGAACAAGCGTCGAAAAATTTATACACACATGCACTAGTGTTGAAAGAAACAGCGGCTTGCTCTGGGCAAGCCTCAAAAAATTCTCCCTTTTTTGAAGCAGCAGCAGTATAGTCTGGATATGGAGATGGTAAGGTGTGTAGAAGTAAAGGTGGCAGCAATAATGGCAGGTACATTAACAGCACAGCATGGAACAGACAAGGCAAAAGGCATGTGGCTGTGTAGGGGTTGTAGTAGTAGTAGCAAGGCAGCAGATGTGTGGCTGTATATGGGTAATGGTAGGGGCAGTAGCAGCTGGAGTGGTGGCGGCAGCCCTATAGTACAAAACTTGATGGTGGGCAGGCATACAGAGGCAGTGGGTTGAGCGGGCCGAAGATAAAAAATAAATAAAACATCAACAATGGCACACCTATTTATCTGTCACAGATGTAGGTGTGTGAAAATCCTCACTAAACTTGATGGTAGGCAGCCATACAGAGGCAGTGGATTGAGTGGGCCGAAGATAAAAAAGAAAAACCCTTTTAAGAATGGCACACCTATTTATCTGTCACAGATGTAGGTGTGTGAAAATCCTCACTGACTCATTCATTTAGAAAAATGTGATGTTTTGTACATTAGCAGAGAACAACTTTGTTTGGGTGTGACATCACTATCTGCTGCCCCAAGTACCCTCTCTGAGGTGACACTGAAGGCTAGAAAAGACAGTAGAGGGAGAGCAAGCTTGGATAGTTATAGTCACTGTTGCAATTTGTTTACATAAAAGTCCATGGGGGCTGAGAATGGGGTATGTGTCGAAGAAAAGGCACAGTCCAGGAAAGATTGAACCTGGTTGTTCAGGTGTACATATCATTTTGTTGATTTGCGTCAGCCTGGTATGGCAGTGGAAAAAACGGCTCCATTGTGTAGCAAACTAAATTGGCTGCTCCAGCTTCTGCTACTTGTTGTAGCACAGACAACAGAACAGTGGTGACTTAAGTTTGGGTGAAGGCGGGAACTGCACCATAGTTGGAGAATGTCAAGACACGTTTTACAGCTTGCCAGGATTACTACTGCCTGCTAAATTTAATTTGAGTGAAGGCACAGACCTGCTCCACATTTGGAAAAGGTGTTGCCAGGTGCCATTCCAGAGCAGTCCTTGAGTCAGTGGCAGCTGACCAGGGGGTCAGAGATACCTGTCCAAGCACCGAGGGGAAGTACTTGGTCAGGAAGTCTGGGCTCAGGGCAGGCAGAGACCAAGCAAGGTCTGTAAACGAAGTCCGAGGTCAGAGGCAGGCGGCAAACAAGCAAGGTCTGTAAACGAAGTCTGAGATCAGAGGCAGGTGGCAAACAGGCAAAATCCAATATTTCCAAAAGCAGGGTCCGGTACACATCAAAGCAGAACTTCAAAAACACCTTTACACTTGTAACTAGACAAGCAATTAACCATGAGTTGCGCAGGCATCTTGCTATGGTAGGAAGCGCCTTTAAATACCTCCTGCAATCCAGCCATAGGCTGGTAAGACAGAGGGCGTGTACGTGCTGCCTCATAAGTGAGGAGAGACACACCCATACAAACCCTAACAACAGTACAGGCCTCAAGCAGTAAGTAAACTCTGGGATGGAGCACAGATGCACTAGTTAAGCTACCTTCTGCCCACGCTTGTCAGCACGGCGCCCATGTCTGTGGGTAGGGGGAGCAGCACTCGCTCGGACCGCTGGGCCAACAGTACCCCCCCCCCCCTTACACTTAGGCCTGGCCGTAGACAAAAAATTTTTAGAAGAAGAGGGGCATTGATGTTTTCTCTAGGTTCCCAAGATCTGTCCTCAGGACCAAACCCCTTCCAATCCACAAGAATCCGGGTTTTACCTCTACTCTACTTCATCCCCAAAATAGATTTTACCTCATAGACGTTTTCATCTCTGACCGCAACAGGAGCTGAGACAGATTTTTTAAAAAAATGATTCAGGATGACAGGTTTCAGCAGGGAGATGTGGAAGGAATTTGGCACCCGGAGAGAGGCCGGCAGCTTAAGATTGTAAGAAACATCATTAATTTGCTCAAGAATCTCAAATAGACCAATGAAGCATGGACCCAAATTGTAAAAGGGTATTTTGAGCCTGATGTTTTTGGAGGCAAGTCACACTTTATCACCAGGACGGAACCTTCATGCGCACAGAAGCCTCTTTCAGAGCTCCACTGGTTGCCCCCCCCCAAGATTTTAGAGAACTCTCTTGATGTTGCATCTGCAGCAGGGATAACTGAAGTAGAAGACACCAGGAGTGGGATATTAGGTTGTTGACCATAAACAACAAAAAACTGTTATTTTCTTGGAAGACTCGCTGACATGATTTTTGAACGAAAGCTCAGCCAAGATCAATAGTTCAACCCAGTTGTCGTGAGGAATATGTGTGAAGTGGTGCAAAAAGTTTTAGAATTTTGGTGACATGCTCCACTTAACCGTTGGACTGTGGATGAGACGCTGAAGAGAAGTCCAGGGATACATTCAGTAGCTTGAAGAGAGTTCTCCAGAATTTTGACGTGTACTGTACGCCTCTGTCGGACACAAAACAGAGTGGAAAGCCATGGTGATGGAAAATGTGCTCGATAAATTTCTTGCCCCGGCAAGGTCTCTCAAGTAGCCCGAGGCCCTACCACTCAACCTACCTGTGCCGTATGGGCGATACCAGGAGCCATTGGGCATTACGGGAGCGTAAGGCCTGACTCACAGACAGCTCACCAGTGACCTCCAGCATGTAACCATGCTTGCAATGGGAGGTGGGAGGTGCCTGTGAGCCCCACCCGAGACCGGCTGATATGGCCCAGAGCCTCCCAGGTGCACCTGAATGTAGCCTGTAGATGAAAAGCAGGCACATTTAAATCGGAGTTTATACACCTCCAAACATATTATACAAATATGTTTGGACGGCTGCTCAATGAATCTGAAGGTATTTCGCTGACCGGCATGACCCACCACTTTAGATCAATGGCCTCATTGTAAAACCTGCTGTCACGGTGAGGAGTGGGGTACAACTCTCCACCGAACACTGAAGGTAAACAGAGAAGCACTAAGGCCTGGAAACCAGGAACAGGGAGCAGGTCCCCTCCTAAAGCCACCCTAATCCTGGCCCTGACTCCTAACCGTATGAGCAGACCCAGATGGTCGGTGGGCTTATACACAGGAACCTTAGACCCTGAGTCGCCCTGATGATCCCTGAATAAAGGTTAGGAGCTAGAGACAACCTGTTTCTCCCGAACGCAGACGAACAGGAGTCTCACAGGCCAAGCAGCAAGGGTAAGGAAAGACAGTGAGCAGCAACTAGGTCGGCAGGTAAGAGCCCAGAAGGAACACGCACTTACCTGCCATGGCAACAACGATGACCGTACCTCCATGCGGACAGGATGCATGGTGGTCCCCAGGCAGAGCTGCACACTGACTAGTGGTTCCCCCTCCAGGTAATCCAGACTCCCCCTTCTGGAGGCGCAGACAGACAGGGGAATGTCTAGAAACCATGCTGGACAAAACACCAAACAGACCAGACATGGAACACAACACTAGACATACCAACACACCCTGTAAATAAACACTCACCAAACATAAAAAAGTCAAACAAAACAATAGCCGATCTCAGGGAGACCAGTCATAAAAACACCGCGGAGCCTCATTTAAGAGTCTCAACACAGCAGTCCAAAGTGCAAAGCTCCCTGGGAAACAGTAATATGCAAAATAAATGTGGAGCCCCAGTATTGAGTCTACAACACAATGAAAGCCAGATATCCCTCAAAAGGAAGGAAAACCGAGCAAAGGGGTGTCTCCATTACAGAGATCACCAAATCCACATATTAAGTGGCCCCTATGTCAAGATCCCGCTTTTTTACAAGCTTTAAGGATGTGACAGGGAAAAACTAAGCCAGTTATCCATCCACAGACAGCTGTTTCGGGGTGTTGCCCGTCATCAGTGTGGAGTACGATTCTGGCTAAATGGGAGCAATGCCTTAGAGACTACTCAAACAAAACAATTGCCAAACGTAAACAAGGGAAGGAAAGGGAAAATACTGTACATAAGGATAACATCAGATTACTTCGATGTCTAAAAAGGTGGCCCCCACACTGGACGGATAAAATATCCAGGGCAGGAGCATAGCTCAGCACACACCAAGGCTGGAATACTACTAACCTCAGGCTCACAACAAGATTAAGAAGAGCCATGAGGCCACACCCAGAACACACCTAGCCAGGAAGTTGACCCCTCCAGCATCAGACAGGGAAAGAACCGGAAGAAAGAGGAAAGCGTAAACATGCTGCACCACAACATGTTGCCCCTGGCAACTATCATGCAAGGCTAACATGTCACGGCGCACAAGAAGACTGTGCTACAGCCATGACACACTGCTTTCTGAGAGACTCTGCCACAAAGGTCTTTCCAGAAGGAATCTCAGATAGCTTGACAGGACAGGTGGAGATTTTAGCAGGATCGATGATATATTGGGGCTCCTTCTCCTGGTCGGTAGAATCAAAGGATCTTGAGAGAGCATCTGCTTTGATGTTCTTATCTGCAGCACAAAAGTAAAGAACAAAATCAAAAGAGGCAAAGAACAGGGACCATCTAGCTTGTCAAGGGTTAAGTGTCTGTGCAGACTGCAGATAGGTGAGGTTCTTGTGATCGGTATAGATCACCACAGGATGACTGGCTCCCTTCAGAAGGTATTGCCATTCCTTTAATGCCATCTTGATGGCCAAGAACTCTCTGTCCCCAATCGAGTAGTTGTGCTCAGGAGCAGATAAGGCCCTGAAGAAGAAGCCACAGGTTGTCATCTTACCTGAAGGAGACTTTTGTGAAAGCACCGCCCCAGCTCCAATAGACGATGCATTCACCTCCAGAAAAAAATGCTTACTGGCATCAGGACGATGAAGTACTGGAGCCATAGAGAAGGCCTGCATTTAGCCTTAGCAGTCCAACTTTGCGTGTTAAGGCTGGGAGCTGTTAAAGCAGAGAAATGTGGTACAAACTGGCTGTAGTAGTTGGCGAACCCTAGGAAATGTTGAATTGCTTTTAAGCCAGATGGACGAGGCCACTTCAAAATTGCAGACAGCTTCTCAGGATCCATCTGCAGGCCAGTATCAGATATTATGTACTCAAAAAATGTAAGCGAGGATTGTTGGAAGATACATTTTCCAAATTTGGCATACATATTATTCTCTCTTAGCCTTTGAAGAACCAAATGAACCTGCCTCCGTTGAGTAGCCAAAATCGGGAGAGAAGATTAGAATATCATCAAGATAGACCACAACACTGGAATAGAGTAATCATCAATATCATCGACAAATTCTTGAAATACTGCCGGGGCAATGCTTAGCCCAAAAGGGCATCACCAACTATTCCTAGTGATCGCCACGGGTGTTAAAGGCGGTCTTCCACTCGCCCCCTTGACGAATTTGGATCAAGTTGTAGGCCCCACGCAGATCTAATTTGGGGAAGATCTTAGCTCCTCTGAGGCGTTCAAACAACTCTGGAATAATGGGAAGAGAGAATTTGTTCTTGACTGTGATCTTATGTAGACCCCATAATCGATGCATGGCTGGAGAGAACCGTCTTTTTTATTCACAAAGAAGAATCCAGCATCAGCCGGAGAAGATGATTTCTGGATAAATCCTCTATCAAGATTTTCTTTAATATAATCAGACATGGCTTGTGTCTCTGCTGGCCACAGGGGATAAATACAACCACGGGGAGGTGAAGAACCAGGAACCAGGTCAATAGGACAATCATAGGGCATGTGTGGAGCCAACGTCTCCTTATTGAAGACGTCGGCGTGATATGCTGCAGGCAGATCTTCAAGATTTGCTGGTACCCGGGGTAACCGAGCAAGCTGAACAGGACAAAGACATTTTCCAAGGCAGGACTGTCCCCAACGAAGCACCTATCTGGACTTCCAATCAAGAACAGGTTTATGAGAAACTAGGACGTCACATCACATGGTCCAATCACATGGTCCATCACCATGGTAAGATGGACCATGTGATTGGACCATGTGATGTGACGTCATCACAGCTCCTGTAGATCTTAGATGCTGCAGGGAAAGAGAGGAGAGATCGCGACTACGCGATCAAGTGGCTAAGGTAAGTTAACTTTTATTATTTTTAACCCCCTCCACTTCATTTAACAATGCATTCTTTATTAAGAATGCTATTATTTCCCCTTATAACCATGTTATAAGGGAAAATAATCAATTCTCCAGAAGACCCGAAACCGGACTTCAGTGATGAAGTCCGGCTTCGGGTTGGGTACCAAACATGGCGTTTTTTCTCACGCGCGTACAAAACGCGTTACAAACGTTTGCACCCGCACGGGAAAAACGCGCATATTCCCGCAACGCACCCGCCTCTTATCCGGGCGTCATGTTTGAAAGAGTGTGAAAGAGGCCTAACACATGACTGGTTAACAGCCAAACAAAACTCAATATTTATTATACTGATTCTGCAGTTTAAATAAACACCCCACATGTGGTTGTAAACTTATGTAAGGGCACACAGCACGCAGAAGACAAGGAGCGCAATATGGTTTTTGGAAGGCAGATTTTGCTAAACTGGTTTTTAGATGCCATGTCCCATTTGAAGCCCCCCTGTTGCACCTTACAGTAGGAACTCCCAAAAAATGACCCCATTTTGGAAACTAGGGAATAAGGTGCCAGTTTTATAGGTACTATTTTGGGCTACATATGATTTTTAATTGCTCTATATTATGTTTTTTGTGAGGCAAGGTAACCCAAAAATTGCAGTTTTGGCACAGTTTTTATTTTTTTACAACATTCATCTGACAGGGTAGATCATGTGCTATTTTTATATAACAGATTGTTACAGACGCAATGATATCAAATATTCTTTGTTTCTTTGTTTCAGTTTTACATAATAAAGCATTTTAGAAAATAAATGATGTTTTTGTGTCTCTATTTTCTGAACGCCTTATTTTTTTATTTTTCTGGCGATCATCTTGTGCAGGGGCTCTTTTTTTGCAGGAAAAGTTGATGTTTTTAGTGGTACCATTTTTGGGTACAAATGATTTTTTAATCATTCATTAGTACACTTTATGGGGCATGGTGACCAAAAACTTGGTCATTTTGGCACAGTTTTTATTTATTTAATTTTACAGCGCTTACCTGGGGTGTTAGGCCATGGGATATGTTTTAGAGCAGATCGTAACGGCCATGGCAATACCTAATATGTGTACTTTTTATTAGTTATTTAAGTTTAACACGATATTAGCAGTTTTGAAGCAAAAAAAAATGATGTTTCAGTGTCTCCATAGTCTGAGAGCCATAGCTTTTTTATTTTTTCAGCAATTTTCTAATATAGCGGCTCATTTTTTGAGGGATGAGGCATCGGTTTTATTGGTTACATTTTGTGGGACATACGCCTTTTTGATCGCTTGGTGTTGCACTTTTTGTGATGTAAGGTGACAAAAATGGCTTTTTTTGACACAGTTTTTTTTTTATGGTGTTCATCGGACAGGGTGGATCATGTAATATATTTATAGAGCCAGTCGTTACGGACGCGGCAATTCTTTTGTTTCTATATTTTATTAACAAATCAGGGGAAAGGGGCGTTTTTTTCTTTTTTCACTTGAAACTTTATTTTTTTTTATTAACCACCTCAGCCCCCCAGCTTAAACCCCCTTAATGACCAGACCACTTTTTACAATTATGCACTACACTACTTTCACGGTTTATTGCTCAGTTATACAACTTACCACCCAAATTAATTTTACATCCTTTTCTTCTCACTAATAGAGCTTTCATTTGGTGGTATTTCATTGCTGCTGACATTTTTACTTTTTTTGATATTAATAAAAAATTACCAAAATTTTTGCAAAAAAATTACATTTTTCACTTTCTGTTGTGAAATTTTTCAAATAAAACTACATTTCTATATAAATTTTTCGCAAAATGTATTGTTCTACATGTCTTTGATAAAAAAAATGCATTAAGTGTATATTTATTAGTTTGGGTAATAGTTAGTGTTTACAAAGTATGGTGCAAAAAAATTAATTTACGCACTTTGACTTTCTGACCTCACCTGTCATGTTTCCTGAGGTAATAGAATGCCCAGACAGTAGAAACACCTGACAAATGACCCCATTTCGGAAAGTAGACACCCTAAGGTATTCACTGACAGGCATAGTGAGTTCATGGAAGTTTTTATTTTTTGTCACAAGTTAGCGGAAATTGAATATTTTTTTTTCCTTACAAAGTCTCATATTCCACTAACTTGTGACAAAAAATAAAATTTTACATGAACTCACCATACCCCTCACGGAATACCTTGGGGTGTCTACTTTCTAAAATGGGGTCACCTGTGGGGTATTTATACTGCCCTGGCATTTTAGGGGTCCCTAAAGCGTGAGAAGTAGTTTGGAATCCGAATGCGTAAAAATGCCCTGTGAAATCCTAAAGGTACTCATTAGAATTAGGGCCCCTTTGCGCATCTTGGCTGCAAGAAAGTGTCACTCATGTGGTATCGCCGTACTCAGGAGAAGTAGGGCAATGCGTTTCGGGGTGTATTTCCTCACATACCCATACTGTGTGTGAAAAATATCTCTGTAAATGACAACTTTTTCCATTTTTTTATACAATAGTTGTCAATTTACTGATATATTTCTCTTACCCAGCATGGGTATATGTAAAAATACACCCCAAAACACATTGCCCTACTTTTCCTGAGTACGGCGATACCACATGTGTGACACTTTTTTGCAGCCTAGGCGCGCAAAGGGGCCCAAATTCCAATGAGTACCTTCTTCTCAAGTTTTAGGACCCCTAAAATGCCAGGGCAGTATAAATACCCCACATGTGACCCCATTTTGGAAAGAAGACACCCCAAGGTATTCCGTGAGGGGCATGGCGAGTTCATAGAAGATTTTTTTTTGGCACAAGTTAGCGGAAATTAACTTTTTCTTTCCCCTCACAAAGTCTCCCTTTCCGCTAACTTGTGACAAAAAGTTCACTCTTTCATAGACTCAATATGCCCCTCAGCGAATACGTTGGGGTGTCTTCTTTCAAATATGGGGTGCCATGGGGTCTCTGCAATCATTACATGTATGGCCAGCATTAGGAGTTTCTGCTATTCTCCTTATATTGAGCATACGGGTAATGAGATTTTTTTTTCCGTTCAGCCTCTGGGCTGAAAGAAAAAATAAACGACACAGATTTTTTCAATCGCATCAATCAATGTGGATGAAAAAAAAAAAAGAGGGGAAAGGCATCTGCCAGGACATAGGAGCTCCGCCCACATCCATACCCCCAAAAAAAAGGAAGCCTGTCTTACAAATTGGAGGCTAGCGAAGTACAGGAAGCCGCTGCGATTGATAAAAACCCGGCCACCCGCAGGACGCATCCCTGCGTTAGGCGGACGGGAGGTGGTTAAAGACACCTTTTTAACTTTTATATTTTTTCACTTTATTTCTGATTTTAACTTTTGGGGGTTTGATCCCCTCTGCAATGCATTACAATACATCTGTATTGTAATGCATTGCCTATTAGTGTATGACACTGAGTCATACACTAACAGGTTGCCTACGAGACTCAACCTGAGGCTGTATCTCCTGGGCACCTGTAGAAGGCAGGGCACGATGCCATGCAAGGCATTTGGCAGCCTCTGCACGGCATCCAGCTGCGTTCTCACCCATCGGGTCCTTGCCACAGCAGCATGGGGACTCGATGGGATCCCTCACCCACAGCAAACCCCTTCTATGTCACAGTCAGCGCTTACTGCGGCATAGAAGGGGTTGATGCGCCAGCATCTGTGTTTTCACCGATGCCGGCGCATACATAAGGGGTCCGGCAAACCGGAACAGCCGGTCCCCTGGAGCCGATACTATGGCGCTGGACGGCAAGTCACGTCCCGCTGCGCCGTACTATTACGGCGCTGGTCGAGAAGGGGTAAAAACATTTTTTTTTGAGGCCTATTTCAACATGACAAGTCACTGGTACACTGAAGATTAAATAGTAAAAAAATTTTCTTTCATTAACAGAGAGCAATTAAACGTCACTACCTTTCTAAGAACACACTGCACACTGGTATTAACAATTTACTACAAATTGTATATTGATGCCATCCAATACTTTGTATTTAATTGGCATTTTAACGCAACATTATAATGTGTTCAATTTCACTAGTATTTTAACTCTGAAATATAATGAAACTAACTTCTATATTAATGCATCTGTTTAATGCATTGTTTCACTGGTATTTGAAATCAACAGGTCTGAGCTTTGCTGGTTTTCGGACGGCAGACAAACCCAAAAAATTTCTGGTTCATTTTGGAAGAATCCACAAAATTTTAGTGCAGATGTTGGCAGGGAAAAGGCACTAGGGAGGAAGAAGAAGGGTTTACACACGACCCTGAGAGAAAGTCAGGGAGAGGGCTTTCCCTGATTTGCTCCAATGCTGACATACGGCCTGTACGAGCCAATCAGCACTGCAGCAGGCAGGAATTTACCCTAGCAGAACGAGCAGAATGCCATTGTGCTTTGCTGTGAATGAGAGAGGTTGGGTGTTACAGTTTATGCCAGGAAAACAATCTTATGGAGTAAGAGAGAGTCAGAAATCAGTCAGAGACTGTGAGAAATCAATCAAGCTTATTGCCAGGGAGAGTGAAGGAAAAGGCTATTATTCCAAAGAAGAATTGTGTGTGTGTTTTTTAGAATAGGACAAACAGGGCTTTGGGAAGGGATGGGGTTCAACTTAATTAATCTGCATATATACCTAATTACTGCATCAATATTGACATTTTCACACTCCTCCGGGTGATTCTGATGAATAGACCTTGCCTTGCTGGCGGTGCCCCATCTTGCCACTGTTGCTGTATGTCTGCAATGCATTAATACTCAAGGTGTGGCAGAAACTTAACTGTGTATATTAAGGTGAAATTGAGCGTTAAGACTCAATTGGCCAATTTTTTTAATGCAATTTCCACACGGTTGGTTTAAAAAAAAAATGGGGAATTGTTAAATTTAATGAGACCAGGGGACATCCTCTGCGTCTGGAGGAAAGAAGGTTTTTACACAAACATAGAAGAGGATTCTTTACAGTAAAATCAGTGAGACTATGGAGACTATTGGCTTCTACCTCACAGGGTTTTTTTTGCCTTCCTCTGGATCAACTAGCAGGATGACCGGATATTTGGCTTTTGGGTGAAATTTATGGAAAACGTGGCAAGTTTATGATACAGTGATATTATATCATAAAAGTAGTGCATTTAAGTAGAAGCCTGCAATAGCGATTTCCTCATATCAAACAACATCCTTTGGCCACATCCAACACTGAGGTGAGGGGAAACCCAGTGTCATGTTGGACCATTTGAAACCATTTATATCAGCGTGGTTTGCGTGCTAGATGACCTGCAAGGGTACCTAACCACACCACAAGGCACAGACATCATCATCTTGCATGGACCAGGGAGCATCTAGGTTGAACGATGGACCACTCAGTGCTGTTCACTGATGAAAGTCTATTCATGCTGGGCAGAAATTATAGCCACCAACGATGTTACAGACGTCAAGGAGAGCACTATGCATCAGTCACTGTTGTCACCAGAGAAGCCGTTGGTGGTGGTAGGGGTGTTACAGTGTGGCCAGGTGTGTCTAGTTAATACACAACTGCCCTTCACTTTGTGAATGGTACAGTGACAAGCCTTAAATAACATCAGTAATGCAGTCATTGTGCCTCTGCATGAACAACACAGGCCTAATTTCATCTTCATGGACGACAATGTGCCAGCTCATTAAGGTCGCATCATTAGATCTATGAAGGTTCTCATTTATCAAGGTCATGGTATAGAATAAATCAAGGCAACTGGACTTGCTGTAGATTTCTTGAAAACGTTTCACTTGTTCTTCCAACGAGCTTTCTTAATTCTGAGTGACTTGTACAAGAATTCTCTGGGAACAAATATGTAACAAGTGAAACGTTTTCAAGAAATCTACAGCAAGTCCAGTTGCCTTGATTTATTCTTTACAGATATCGCATCATTAGGGAACGGCTGCTGGAGACTGGGGTACCCCCAATCGAGTGTACTACACTTTCTCCAGACCTGAGTCCTATTGAAAACCTATAGGATTAGCCAAGTCTCGATGTAGAGGCTCGTAACTCTGTACCCCAGAACCTCAATGACCTGCAGGCCGTCCTTCAAGAAGAGTGGGATGCCATGTCTCAGCAGACGATAAGTCGACTTGTGAACAGCAGTTGATGTCGTTGTCAAGCTGTAATTGATGCCCAAGGCCACATGACAAGTTATTGATACATTGACATTTTTTGTGGGAATATACTCACCACTGTTGTTGGCTTTTGTTTGAATAAATTGTTTGAGTTAAGGAAATCAGTTCACCATTGCATGCTTCTACCTAAATGTCCTACTTTCATAATATAATATCACTGTAGCATGAAAGCCAAATATCCCTAACTTTTTGTGAGTAGTATATATATATATATATATATATATATATATACACACACACACACACACACACACACACATATATACAGTAACATATATGTATAATTACTACAAGACACAGGGTAGGGTAGCAATCTACCTGTGAGGAGAGGAACAAGAAATGGAGTGTCAGGCCATGTCTAGACTATGGAAGGGTCTCAAACAAAAGACCCAGAGGCAGAATATAGGTAGAAGCAGCACCTACTATCAAAAAGTAGTATTAGTAGTACTAGTTGGCCGCAGTTGTGGATTGTGGATTGGATGGGTCACTCCTCCTTTCATTTGCAGCAGGATGATGTGGAGGTGACATCAGAGTCCAACACCATGCTCTAGAGCCAGGGGTCACAGTGTACATGCATACCTGTCTTGATGATGGTGTTAATAGTGGCACTTGTAGCCATGGCATTGGCGATGGGGAAGTGACAGTGGTAGTTGGGGCAGAGCAGGGCAGGAGGACCCAGGAGCCCGTCATGATATCTAACATAATAACATAGTACATAAGGCCGAAAGAAGACATCTGTCCATCCAGTTCAGCCTGTCATCCTGCTAGTTGATCCAGAGGAAGGCAAAAAAAAAAACCTGTGAGGTAGAAGCTAATTTTCCCCACTTAAGGGGAATAAAATATTTCCTTACCGACTCCAATCAGGCAATCAGAATAACTCCCTGGATCAACGACCCATCCCTAGTAGCTATAACCTGTAATATTATTATACTCCTGAAATACATCCAGGCCCCTCTTGAATTCCTTTATTGTACTCACTATCACCACCTCCTCAGGCAGAGAGTTCCATAGTCTCACTGCTCTTACCGTAAAGAATCCTCTTCTATGTTTGTGTGCAAACCTTCTTTCCTCCAGACGCAGAGGATGTCCCCTCGTCACAATCACAGTCCTGGGGATAAATAGATGATGGGAGAGATCTCTGTACTGACCCCTGATATATTTATACATAGTAATTAGATCTCTCCTCAGTCGTCTATATCTCACAGCCTGATAAAAGCAGCAGGGAGGTTGAAGGGGCACCCTAGGCAGCTGCCTAGTCCGCCTATAGGATGCGCTGGCCTTGCCTCTAAGCATTAAAATTTGCTTTTCCCTTTGCAACTGCAGTTCAATTGCGTCAAATAGCCAAAAGCAGTAAAACAAAATATTTATTCTTCATCTGTGTCAGTGAATATGTCTATAGGTGATTATAGGTTTTGTTCTTGTTTAACCCTTAGAGGACCTTGCGATTTTCCATTCACATAGCCTTATGAGGGCGTATTTTTTGCGGGACAAGTTTCATACAATGTAGTGGGAAGTGGTAAAATTGACCTCATTCATTCTCCATGTCAGTACAATTACAATGATACCACATAGTTTTTCTTGTGGTTTAATACTGAAAATGACATAAAACAAATTTGATATTAAGTGTTATACATATAATATTCAGTTTATATATGTCACTTTTCATTTCACCTATTCTTGTAAACTAAACAAAAAATGCAGACATATGGCACAGTGATAATAAAGTTATGCAGAATATGTAGCATGTTTTAGTTGTGAAAGTCACCAGAACCTTGAGATAGGCATATTTACCCAGTGGACACTTTTCTTATGAAGATTTCCTCGGCATCCATCAATAAAACAAAAATTATAAGAGACAGCAAGCTTGGTGTTCTCTTTCAATGACAGAACACAACACCACCTGTCAGTTTGATTTAGGTTTGCCGGCACTTAAGGTGTTGCATTAATGTTAATGTCAGTTCACTCAAAACCACTTTATTTCTTGCGCTAAAACATTTCTTTTCATTGAATCATGAGTATGGTATGTAATAGTTATGAAAATCACAACTCCAGCCACACTTGATTGTACTCCTTCAACTTATAATGAGTGTGAAGAACTGTATATAATATATTAACATCTCTGTGTCCACGGGTCATGGTACAGTTAGGCATGAAATGAACAAAACAATGCATTTCAAACAGGTGTAAATATTAAAGGGGAAAGAATCAAAATTATTGCATTATTTTTTTCTCATTGCTTGTGAGAAGAACTTATATTTGATTGTGTATTACAATATATTACCAAACAGAAATAATAAAAGCTAAGCACATAGCATAGTAGTTATGGTGTCTCATACAGTTTGTAATACAGGTGCTTAATGCCCATCGTTTTTAACCCTCCTCACAGCTGGTGTGGCTACCAATTATTCACCCTGCTGTTGAGTCTGAGGTCCCTGCTGTCGAGTCTATTTTGGTGGTTTGTGCCTGCCAAAGTCCTTCTTCCCCTTATAGCTGCTGGAATGGGTCTGCAAATTTTTCTAGGCCTAGGTGGCCTCTTTCCTTCCCACATGCAGCCTCTCTGTCATAGGGTTCTCTACCCGGCTCTTAAAGTGGTCAGAGCGTTTGCTCTAATCTTTCCCAACCGATGGCCATTTACCCTTGATCATTTAAGGCACTTTACTATAGGGGAAGGTGCTTGGGCAATAGGTACTAATATCCTGTGAAGGTGTGCCATGGTCTCAATTGATTTCTCATGTACCTGCCTGTTGTCTGGATTTGACTCTTTGCTGCCTAACCCAACATCTACTTTTATTCATATTGACCCTATACTGCCCAACCTGACCTTTGGACTGTTTACTGGCTTGTACGAAGAACCCTTCCCTGATCTTGGCATGTTTCACTGAACAGAGACTACTCCAGGAGGGAGTCCAGATCCCTGTACAGGAGTTTAAGAATAAAAACCAAGGGGCCGCCAGGACAATGCACATAGGAATAGCCCCAAGTCAAAACTTTTCAGTGGCACTCTCTGTTCTCTACCCACACAGTGAAAGCCCTGTTAATATGGCATCTGATTGCTCGTTTGTCAGCTGATCATATTTATGCAAGTAAAAAAATATAAGTAGCAGATGAGCTGCCGATATAATGAGGGATGAATAATTGTAGTAATCGTAGTGATGATTGTTGATCTTTGCTAGTTATGGCCCAGAATGGAGATATTCAAAAGAACCGTTATATTTAAAAAAAAAAAGAGATCTTTGCTAATACTAGTGTGCTCTTGAACTAGTTTGTAAAAAGAAAGTGTTCAGTTGGCATCTATCTACCTATTAGCTATCTATCATTACTAATAAAAATGTGATACTTTATGCAAATATGTTTCAGTTCATCTCAATATTTCTGGTATGCCTTATGTGCACAGATTTCTTAAGGCCATGCCACAGCATTTTAATACAGTTAAGGTCAGGATAAATGTTCATTTTCAACCATCTTGCTTCAGGTGGCAGCCAACCTTCCTCTAAGGGGGCCGCAGTTTACAATGAGGCATGGGAGCCCATAGCTTTCATCCCCACTGTTCAACTTCAGACCTGCTGCAGACCTGATGTAGGCATTCATGATCATGTAATCATGCTGCTTGACATCCAGCACAGGAGGTCATGGTTATGTTATTGCAACCTCCTGTACAGGGATGCAGCAACTCTGACCAATATAATACAGGATGCAAAAAAGGGCCATTATAATACAGGAGCAATAATGGGGCCATTAAAATACTGGGGGCAATAAAGAGGACATTATATTACCGGGAGCAATAAACAGGCCATTATAATACAAAGGGCAATAAAAGGGCCATTATAAAACAGGGGGCTATAAATGGCCATTATAATACAGGGGATAATAAAGAGGGCATTATAATACAGGGGGCAATATAATACAGGGGAAACTATGGGAGCAGAACGCACTACAAGGGGTATTATAATGCAGGGAGCATTACAATACAGGGGACATTATATTACAGGGGGCACTACCCAGAGCATCATTATAATACAGGGGACATTATAATACAGCTGGCACTACAAAAGGCACTACGGGGCAATGGCTGGGGCATTATAATACAGGGGGCACTACAGGGAGTGCATTATAACACACGGGACATTATAATATAGAGGACAATACAAGGGGCATTATAATACAGAGGGCACTACAGAAGAGACATTATAATACATGGGTACTACAGGGGGCATTATAACTCTAGGGGTATTGCAGGAGGGCATTATACATACTGGAGACACTATACTGAGGCTTTATAAATACTAGTGCTATTGCAAGGGGCATTATGATTACTGGAGCTAAGTGAGGAGAGGGCCTTATTACCCCTATGGGCTCAATAGTGGTGCCTTATAAATCAGCCTCATTACTATTAGGAGCTCTAATGCGTACCTTATGAAGGGGCCTTCTTCTTGCTTGGTCACTATAGGGAGCGTTATTTCTGCTCGGGCATTATGTTGGCATTATTACTACTGGGGTACTATGGGGCATTATTATTATTATTATTAGGCACAATGTGGAAAGCATTGCTACTACTGGGGGTATTCTTCGGGAGCATTATCTCTATTTGGGGAATTACTATTGGTTGGACTTTTGGGAGCACTTTGAGGAATATCTGTATGGTACTGTTATTTCGGCTGTATAGTATATTGGGGCACAGTATTTGGGGTGGCAGCAGGATGCCACTGTAAGGGCACCAGGAAGTAAAGAAGGATGGAAAGTGAGAAAACTAAATGTGGCATACTCTGTGTGTGCCTCCTAATGCATTAGGCACATCCTCAGGCAGCTCAGAGGATATCAAGACCAGCATAGAAAGCACCAGTCTTGATAATTCTACCCCATAGGACTGTTGGGAAACCATCTAAACTGAAACCTCGAATGGACACAGTGTTAAGAGTGCCTAATAAATCTGTAATAAAGGGAAACTTCTAGAAGTGACAAATAATTGATCATGTCACTGTAACATTTAAAGTAACTGTTCTTGTTATTGGGCCGCAAGTGCTGTTTGATATAGCCATTAACAGGGTTTATTACAAGGAAATATTTCTACATCTTATTTGCTCTTGTGCGGTACAGTTATATGTTCTAAAGCATTTTTTGGCTAGTATTAGTGGGAAAAAAGGGCTTATTAGATGTCGTGTGGTGAAGTGAGAAAATTACAGCCCTTTTTGGCGTGTATTAGTGGCAAAAAATATATATTATTTGCCATTCTGCAGTGCAGTTATATGTTCTAAAGCCTTTTGTGGCATGTATTACTGGCAAAAAATATATATTATTTGCCATTCTGCAGTGCAGTTATATGTTCTAAAGCCTTTTGTGGCATGTATAAGTGGAAAATAGTAAGGGCCTATTTGCCTTTCAGCTGTGCAGTTATATGTTCTAAAGCCTTCTTTAGCGTGTATTAGTGGGGGAAAAGGGGCTTTTTAGCCATTATGTGGGAAAATTACAGACTTTTTTGGGGTGTTTTAACTTCCTTTTTATTTATTTTTTGATCGAACAGTATGTCAGACAAAGAAGTGCCAGGCCCTGCACAGGGGAGTGGCAGAGGCCTAAATGTTTCTGGCGCAAGCACAGAGTGAATTAAGACATCCTTACAAATAATGGAGCAGAGGATTTTGCCTGACATTAGGGAGACCGCCCTGTGGATTGCTAATAACAAGTAGTGTTGAGCGCGAATATTCGAATAGCGAATTTTTTTAGCGAATATCGGCACTTCGCTAATTCGCAAATATTTCGAATATAGCGCCATAAATTCGCTATTTCGAATATTCGTTTTTTTTTTGTTTTTTTTTTTATATTTTTTTCTTTCCCACTTCCCAACAGTAGTTCTTACCTGTCCTGAGGATTCCTGGCTTCCTGGCTGCTCTAGTCAGTGCCCATTGCCGCTTCTGCCGACTTCCGTGCTCATGGAGCGTCCCCAACCATAGGAACGTCTCCATATACTAAAATGTACTGTTGGATTTGAGGAATTACGTTGAAATCGCAATGCGATTAATTTAAGTTATATTAATCGCATTGCGATTACAACTTAGCACTGCTATCTTACATAGGCTAGAATTAACGAATATGGAATATAGCACTAGCAGTGCTAAGTTGAAATCGCAATGCGATTACTTCAAGTTAAATTAATCGCATTGCGAATTCAACTTAGCAGTGCTGCTATATTCCATATTCGTTAACTTCGTTCATTCTAGCAAGCTGACCCATTATAAACCCAGCTCTAAGTTGAAATCGCAATGCGATTAATATAACTTGAATTAATCGCATTGCGATTTCAACGTAATTCCTCAAATCCGACAGTACATTTTAGTATATGGAGACGTTCCCATGGTGATGGGGACGCTCCATGAGCAAGGAACTTTATGGTTGGCTTGGTAGAATTAGCGAATAGCGAATATGACTAATGTATACGTCATATTCCTCAAAACGAAGATAACAAAGTATTCTACATCTTCGTTTTAGCAACCTATTCGTCAACCTCGCTAATTCTAGCAATCAAATAGGAAGGTTGACTATAGAGACAGCTGTGTTAAATTCGCTATGCGATTTTTTTTTTTTTTAATAGAATAATTATATTACTTGATATAATTATTATAATTATTCTATTTATTAAAAAAAAATATATAAATAATCGCATAGCGAATTAAACACAGTTGTCTCTATAGTCAACCTTTCTATTTGATTGCTAGAATTAGCGAAGTTGACGAATAGGTTGCTAAAACGAAGATGTAGAATACTTCGTTATCTTCGTTTTGAGGAATATGACGAATACATTCGTCATATCCGTCATCTTCACTATAATTTTAGATATGAAACCAATAGGAAAGTAGCCTTAAGTTAAAATCGCAATATGCGATTATTTAAATCGCATATTAATCGCGGTAACTAGAATAATGACGAATATTCGATTTCGACGAATATGAAACGAATATTCATTCGAATATTCGCGAATTTCGTCGAAATCGAATATGGCACCTGCTGCTCATCACTAATAACAAGTAAGAATTTATTATATCCAGTACATAAGTGCTAGAGCGTGGACAAAGTATAGAAAGATATAGAAAGAAGGAAAACTCCTCAAGTTACATTTGGGATATATAAGGGAGCGATATTACGGTGCAAGAAGAGGAAGTGGAGGCTCCTCCCTTGAAGCCCCTCCTTCATCATCAGTGTGTGCTAGCCAGAGAGGAAACAAGATGGCGCATCCTCGTCAGCCAAACTGGGGTGGCATGTGTTGGGGTGATGAAGTGTCCAAGATGCAGGCAGCACCCGAAGAGATACCCGTCTCTCAAGTGCAGCGGCCCCTGAAAGGTAAAGAGGCGGCATTCCCCGTGCTGGCTGACGAGGTGGAGGCAGCCGGAGTCATCACTCCACCGCCCAGGAGCATGGCTCTTTTGCAGGACTAAATCCCATGGTCCCCAGAGAGATTACGGCCCATGGGGAAATATGTGGAAATATCGGAAAGCTCTTGAGGACTGGGCAGTTAGGGCATGGGAACAACCGCAGCCCAGGGACCCGATTTTTTAGGAAAGGATCAGGCAGCAGCTTTATGTTAACAGGCGCTCTATGAAGTGCCGTTACCTTCCTCAGGCCCGCCACAGCCTATATAAGGGGGACACCGTAGAATAGACCCCCATGGAGTCCCTTCAGGGTCCATTTTCTGTAGCATTAATCTGCCTCGAGAAACCTCTGGTCCCGTTGTCAGCACCAGAGGTATGGTCGGATGACCCAGCTGCAATAAGAAAATTGCGTTGTCTGCAAGAGTCAGCAGACAGTGTGCTCCACTTCCTAGAACGACCTTGGCCAGATCCGGAGCCGCTCGTCCCAGGGTTGCCTACTCCACCTGAGAGATGGGAGGAACACCAGACCACTGACCTCCCTGCCTGTGGCCTATGTGAGACCCCAGAAGGTCTTTGCTATGGCCCTGTCTCCCAGCCGGAAGTTCGGGCTGAACCTTCCCAGCTTCCTTTAGAGCAAGAAACATGTACTACCGTAAGCAACATGTGTCTTCAGCTTCCTCTGATGTGTATGCCTACGGAGTCCTTTTGTTATGGCTTTGCACAGGGAGCAAGAATGTTACGGACAATTCTGATGGAACTCCTGATCTTAAGAAACTGGACTTAACTCCAAAGCAGAGGCTCTCCTGTCATGTCTTGTGTGCTGTAGAGATTGAATGCAGATGGAGCAGATAAAAACACATGAATGTTTTCAACTTACTGAAGCTGCTTGATTTAATTGGGCATAGATGGTAAAGGCAAAGTCTGCTGGTGTGTTGTCATCAGCATCTTCATTATGTTTACTGCTGGACCATAATTCGGTCCATACCGCAAAAGAAGGTCTACAAACACCCATCAATTTTCCCGAAGAAAATATGGTTGAAATAAAACATGTAAAAAATGAAAGGACAATAGAATTTGGTTCTTACAGAAGAAAGTCTACATTCACAAATACATTTTCTGAAAAAAAGCCAGTGTCACATAAAAATTTTCGCCACTAAGTACTTCAGTCCATACCACAAAAGGAGGTGTACAATCACCCAATTTTCCCCAATAAAACATGGTTGAAATAAAAAAAATCACCAAAGAATTCAGTTCATACAAAAGAAAGTCTACTATCACCCATCAATTTTCCCAAAAAAGGCTGTTTCACATAAAAAATTTCACCACTAGGTAATTCTGTCCATACTGCGAAAAGTGCTTCACCACATATAACTGCACCGCTGAATGGCAATTAGGCCCAAATTTTTTCCTATTTTTACACAAAAGGCTCTTCAACAGATTAGTGCAACAATGAAAGGCAGATATATTTGTATTTCGCCAGTATAACACGGCAAACTGGGCTGTAAAATATCTCACTGCACTGCTGAATGGCAATAAGGCCTAAATTTTATTTTATTTTTTACACAAAAGTCTTTTCAACAAATAAGTGCAACAATGAAAGGCGAATATATTTGTATTTCGCCAGTAATACACGGCAAACTGGGCTGTAAAATATACATTTTTCATTTTTCCACTAATAACCGCAAAAAAGGGCTTTAAAACAGATAACTGCCCCGCTGAGCGGCAAATATATTTTACTTTTGCCATTAATGCACAACAAAAAGGGTTGCAATTTTCACGCTTTACACAACGACTAATAAGCCCTTTTCCCCACTAATACAGGCCAAAAAATGCTTTAGAACATATAAGTGCACCACACTAATATAAATAAAACTCAGAAATATTGCCTTGTAATTAACCCTGTTAATGCCTGTATTAAATAGCACTGGCACCCTAAAAAGAACAGCTTGCTGGAATTACAGAGCTGTATAATGGCAATTTGGATCCCCAGTCAGTGCAGCAAGGTGTAATCGGACTGTTCCCCGACTGAACCCTGTTCAACAGAAATGCTGTGGAATGATTACTCCCTATCCTTTTCCTACACCTTGAATAATCTTTTCCTGCACTTGTAAATCTTTTTTTTTTTCTGCACAATGACGTTTTTTTCTATCACTGTCCCTAGCGCCTGCAGACACGTCTCTCCCTGCACTAAGTACGCTGGTAAATGGCAGAATCTAAGATGGCCGCCGTATTTATAGGGCTGTGACATCAAAGGGCTGGCTGCATGCATGTCAGTATATTTGATCCTGCCTTCCCAGAGTTCCTTTCTCCATGTCCTCACATGTGCAGCAGCCATTTTAGGAAAAATGCAATTTGTTACCACGAAGCGCAAGGAAATTCGCATTCGGAGCAAATAGAATTCCACTTGGTCAGCTTTGATTCGCTCATTTCTATTAGTTCACCCACTAAATCTTCCAAAACCGGGTCAGATTTCAAGATATCCCAAGCATCCTGGAGTATCTCCCGTACCTCTTTGTGTGCCAAGTCAAATGTTCCAATAATTCTCATTTGCCCATCCTCAGTGTCCCTTTTCTTGGGATACAATAAACTCTCCCTATTACAACCAGCTACATGCTGGTATACCCTCTTGAGGGGGGACAAAGGGTAGCCTCTTTGCGTGAACCGTCTTTGGAGATCACTTGTCGCCATCTTAAAATCCGCCCATTCAGAGCAACTCCGTCAGGCCCTTAAATATTGGCCCTTGAGAATGCCATGTTTAAGTGGGATCCGATGTCCACTGTCCCATTGTAAAAGTGAATTGGTAGCTGTGGATTTTCGGAACATCTTGGTGATTATTTATACTTACGGAGGCGTCTAGAAATGTGAGATGGGTATCACTTATTGCATATGTGAAATATAACCCTAAGTCAGTCATTCACATTTAGTGAGGAAACAAATCCCTCAAATGCAGTCTAAGTACCTCTCCACAGAATGAATGCATCATCTATGAACCTCATCCTTAACTCAATGGACGAGGTACATTGATCCATTGCCTCACCAAACACAATCTCCCTCCCCCACCAGCCGAGGTACAGATTGTCATAGGTCAGGGCATATTGACTCCCCATTGCCACACCCCTGGTGGTAGATGTCACGATCTAAGGATAATATGTTGCACCCCAGGATAAATTGTAGTAGCTCCGTCACAAACTCATTATGCATCGATAGATGTGCACCTCTTTCTGCCAGAAAAGCTCTGATAATCTCACAATCTTTCTTGTGGGGGATCGAACTATACAGAGCCTCAACATCTAGGCTGACTAACAGTGTATATTCTTCACATTGTACATCATTGAGGCGTCTTAGCACATCCATTGTATCTCGTACATAGGACGGCAAACTAACGACAAACTGTCTCAAAATCCTGTCCATGTACAAACTGGTATTTTCAGTCAAGCTGCCAATACCCAATACAATCAGTCTCCCTTTCAAAGTGGAGACCCCCTTGTGTATCTTGGGTAGACTGTAAAAAGATGGCAATATAGGGTATTTTGGCAACAAAAATGCATAGTCAGCTTTGCTGATCAAACATTGCTGCCTAGCCCTATCCAGAATAAGTGTCAACTCCCTTTTGAAGATCTCATTAGGATTACTGTCCAGTTTCCTGTAGCATGCCTTATCATCTAGAATGCATTTACACATCTCTATATACCCTTCACTTCCAAGAAACACAATTTTCCCCTTTGTCAGAAGGTTTAATAACAATGGTCTGGTCATTTTGCAGGGTTTCAAGAGCCTCAGAGTGAGATTTGATGTCTTTGAACACCTCACATCCAGCATTCTGAGTTTTTCCGTAATCACTGTCAGAAGCGTATCAAGTGGCTAAGAGTCACTGATCGGGGGGTTCTTTTACGAGGGCAAGCAAAGATCAGTAATGGGTCTAGTGCCTATGTCCTGTTCACTCTCCTCCATAAGCCTGGCTAACAATATGACATCAGGTAGCTCTTCCTATGTAATGCCCAGTTTCAAACACCGTTTTTTTGTCATGCGTCAGAAAGAACTTAAACCCTTTTTAGCCTTATGATAAATAGATTAATGCTAGTAGACAACCACACATAGTCCGGACCTGGCGAACCTTTCTTATCAGCCATGCATTTATATTTACCCCCCATATTTTTCAAGTTAGCTTGCACCTTCTGCCATACAGATGAAAGTGATGACGAAAACCGTTCCTCCTATGGAACCCCTGATGACCCCCCTTCTCTGAAAGTACAGAATTGGGGATGAAAACCATATGCACCAAGAAATGTTGACTTGCCAGTGGATTCCTGACGGCGATTATTTATAGCAAACTCAGCCAACGGTAAGTATGATGACCACTCCTCTTGGTTTTCAGACACAAAACACCTTAGGTATGTCTCAAGGTTTTGGTTGGTACGCTCAGTCTGTCCATTCGATTGAGGATGGAATGCTGAGGAAAAGGACAAGTGTACCCCCAAACGGGAACAAAAAGCTTTCCAAAACTTAGAAATAAACTGTGTTCCCTGATCCGAAACATCGGAAGGGACCCCGTGAAGTTTCACGATTTCACTGATGAATACCTGAGCTAGAGTCTTAGCATTAGGTAGTGCGGGTAACGCAATAAAGTGTACCATTTTGCTAAACCTGTCCACTACTACCAAGATAATTTTTACCCGCAGACAAAGGTAAGTCAGTGATGAAATCCATTGACAGATGTGTCCATGGCCTATTGGGAATGACAAGTGGCAATAAAGACCCTGCTGGACGTGTATGAGAGACTTTAGCGTGTGCACAAGTAGAACAAGTAGACACAAAATCCATTACATCCTGACACAACCTCGGCCACCAAAAACGACGAGACAGTAGCTCCAAGGTTTCTTTACTACCCGAGTGCCCAGCAAGTGCCGAATTATGATGTTTCTTTAATAATTCGAGATGCAGGTTTAACGGTACAAACAATTTCTCTGAGGGGCAAGAGACTGGGTCGTCCCCCTGGGCCTCTAACACCTTCTCCTCCAGAACAGAGTGTACAGCAGAGACAACCACTCCTCTTTGTAGAATGCGTACCGGATCACCCAAATTACCCCCTCCAGGGAAATTACGAGATAATGCATCTGCTTTGGTATTTTTTGTCCCAGGACGATAGGTGATGATAAAGTTAAACCTGGTAAAAAATAGAGACAACCTAGCTTGTCTAGGGGTGAGACGCTTAGCTGATTCGAGGTACAGAAGGTTTTTGTGGTCTGTAATCACCGTGACGGGGTGGATTGCCCCCTCTAAAAAGTGACGCCATTCCTCAAATGCTAGTTTAATAGCTAATAGTTCCCTATTGCCAATATCATAGTTCCTTTCCGCTGCAGATAGTTTTTTTAGAAAAGAAAGCGCAAGGACGCCATTTGCCAGAAGACGGACCCTGAGACAGTACAGCCCCCACTCCCACCTCTGACGCATCTACTTCAACAATTAATGGCTGGGAGGCATCTGGTTGGATTAGTACAGGTGCCGAGGTAAACCTCTCCTTTAGAGAGGAAAATGCCATTTTAGCGGCGTCAGACTATTTAGAAAAATCAGTCCCCTTCCTAGTCATGTCAGTAAGGGGTTTGACAATCACAGAATAGTTTTTAATAAACTTTCTATAGAAATTTGCGAAACCCAAGAACCGTTGCAGTGCTTTAAGGTTCTCAGGAAGATCCCAATCTAGAATTGCCTGGACCTTCCCAGGATCCATACGGAAACCTGAAGCAGACAATAGATATCCCAGGAACTGCATCTCCTGAACAGCGAAGACACACTTTTCAATCTTCGCATATAATTTATTCGTCCGTAGGACCTGCAGTACCTGTCTGACATGTACCTCGTGTGTTTTTAGATCAGACGAATAAATTAAAATATAATCTAGGTATATCACCACAAACCTGCCGATAAGATGACTAAAAATATCATTAACGAAATGTTGGAAGACAGCAGGAGCATTGGTCAGACCGAAAGGCATGACTAGATTTTCATAATGCCCCTCAGGGGTGTTAAAAGCTGTCTTCCACTCATCCCCTTCCTTGATATGAATCAGATTGTAGGCCTCCCTAAGATCAAGTTTGGAGAACCACCTAGCACCTGCAATCTGATTAAACAGGTCAGGAATGAGAGGAAGAGGGTATGGGTCTCGGATGGTTATCCGGTTTAGTTTTCGGAAATCTAGGCAAGGACGCAGGCCCCCCATCTTTCTTTTTAACAAAGAAAAACTCTGCAGCCACGGGTGATGAAGAGGGTCTGATGTGTCTCTTAGCCAGACTCTCGGAGATATAATCTTTCATGGCTTGTCTCTCGGGACCCGAAAGATTATATAACCTGGTCTTGGGTAATTTTGCACCGGGAATCAGGTTAACCGGGCAATCATAAGGACGGTGAGGAGGTAACTTCTGACAACCCTTCTCAGAGAAAACGTCCTCAAAATCCAAAACAAATGTAGGTAGAGTAGCTGTGGAGGCGACTAAGCAATAGCTATTTAAGCAATTTTCTCTGCCATGCTCACTTCACTGCAATATCTCCCTGGCCTGCCAATCCACCACTGGATTGTGCACTACCAACCAGGGAAGACCCTCGTTATGGTGGTGCCCTACCCGAAGGTGTAAGTAATGGACAATGTGAGTAAGGTTTCTCTGAGACAGAGGAGCAGAGTCAATAGCGAATATGGGAATAGGTCTCTGTAGCGTACAGAAAGACAAACCCATAGTCTGGGCAAAATGGGCATCTATCAAATTAACCCCTGCTCCACTGTCTAGAAAGAATGAAATAGTTTCCGTCTTATCACCAAAAACAACAACCGCTGGCAACACAAATTGAGACGTTCGTATGGAGGAAACGTATACCCCCCGGCTGACATCCTCCACACAGCCTGAGGTTAGTAGTTTTCCAACGGTCGTTTGTTTTTGGGTATAAAAGGACAGACATTAATGAAATGACCCCTCCCCCCACAGAAAAAACAAACCCCATGCCTACTGCGAGCCTCAGGAGGATGGACCTGACGAGTAGTTCCTCCTAGCTGCATAGGTTCGTCTACAGACTAGCTGCTACTTGGGAGGGGTTACTAATTGCTCAGGATTTTTCATTCTGTCCCTAAGACGTCTATCTATTCTGATAGAAAGGGACATAACAGCATCAAGAGAAAAGGGGGTCTCATAGAGCACAAGCGCATCCTTAACCCTTTTGGATAAACCAGAGCAGAACTGACTCCTGAGAGCCGGATCGTTCTACTGAGTATCCGTAGCCCACCTACAGAACTCTGAGCAATACTCCTCTGCTGGCCGATCTCCCTGTAGGAGTCTTCATAACTTCGACTCAGCCAGGGCGACTCGGTTAGGGTCATCATATATGAGACCCAAGGCCCCAAAAAATCCATCCACTGACCGGAGAGCCTGGGAATCAGTGGGTAAAGAGAACGCCCAGGATTGCGGGTCCCCCTGTAGCAGGGAAATAACAATTCCCACCCGCTGTTCTTCATTACCAGAGGAGTAGGGGTGCAGCTTAAAATATAACTTACAGGCCTCACGGAATGTCACAAATTTGTCCCTTCCCCCAGAAAATCTGTCAGGAAGAACAACCTTGGGTTCCGGAGCAACCTGGTTACCCATAGCAACCGCTGGGCTTGCGGTCTGCTGCAATTGCTGCTGCTGGATGACCGACGCCTTCAATCCTGCCACCTCCAAAGACTGGCCTTGAAGTTGCTTTGTCAAAGCAGCAATAGAATCCATACTGGATTCTAAATAGGCAGAAAGTGGGAAAAAGAAAAAAAATATATATATTTTTTTTCTACCGACACAAAATAAGGGCCAGATATAATATCATGACCGGCGTACCGATCACAGACGTGTAACACAAAGGGAGGGAAAAGGGAAAGCCCTGTCCAAGGGAGAGGGAAAGTTGGTGACCCCTAACTCACCTTGAAGCTGGCACCTGACTGCCCTGACGTCCCTAGATGGGTTCTTCACCCGTACGCCGATCACGTGCCTAAACCCTGGCTTTCCTTAAGCTGAGCCCTAAGTAGTGAATAGGGCGGTGGGAGCACTAGTCCTCACCACTAACACTAAAGGAAAACACCAGGGAGAGGACAGACAATACAGACAAAACATATATGCCCAGGTGGGCGACAACAGCAGACAACAAAAGCCCAACAGGGATCCGGAGGGTAATGCTCTGGTACGACAACCAGGAACAACAGCAACACAGCTTCAGTGGGTCAGTATAGAAGTGCAGGCAGGATGCTCTATATCTGGCAACCAGAGAAGTGGGAAGGGGGAATATAAGGAGGTTGGGAGTGGCGGACAAGAAACAGCTGAGAAGAAGCTATGGATCCCTGAGTGAGACAAAAAGGATTGAAAGGCAAACACAGATAGCTACCATTAAGTAACAGCATGATCTTTAGACATAGAGCGCGCAGCCACCCGCTGCAACTTCCTGACCCCGGGTATAACAGAGTCAGACGTGGCTCCTGACACCCTCGTGACAACTGTTCTGTTTCACTTTCTGGACTGGCTTTCCCTCTTGGTTTAATAAAATCGAAAATCTTGCCCTCTCTAAAATGTTTAATGTCTCTAAAAAATTGGAAGTGCGTTCTTTCCTTCAGAAAGTTAGTAAACCTTTCACCAGCTTGTTGTAGTGCTACATCCTTTGGTTCAAAATCCGAGGAAGTGGAGAACTTTTTTGCTGCCTCCACCCACTCATGAAATTCTGCAGTCTTCCTTGCTAGTATCTCCCTTTCCTCTTTTAATAAGAGTCTCATTAATCTCAAGGAAGACTCTATCGATTCTTTCTTCCATTTCTTCATAAATTCATAAAATCTCACTCTCACTGTTGGCAACACTGGACTTCTAAGTCCTCGCGACACTATCTTATTTTTTAAATAAACCTTTAGTGTCTGCACCTTCCACCACGATCGAACTTGATTTTTATAGACCCTGGTAAGATTTTTAAACACGGATGTAATACTTAAGAGGTTAAAATGTCCTTTTCTGTTCCCTAGGCCAGACAGTATTATATGCTGTGGGCTCAGCTCCACTATACAGCGAGGACGAACTACTAGAGGACAATCAGTAGCTACTGCCCAGCCAAGATGTGGAGGAGACATCCACTGCTTCCTCCAGTAGGTGGACAAGTAGTGATGAGGAGAGTGGCATGGGAGCTGGTGTTGTGAGCGGTCAGGCTCCTAAACAAGAGAACGTTGAGGAGAACATCATTGATGTGCAGACAGTACTCGATGATGATGATATAGTTGATCGCACTTGGGAGACAGGTAAATTAGGGGCTTCATCATCATTCTTAGAAGAGGGTGGCAGCTTGCCCTTCAGGCAGCAGCGGAGCCAGCAAGTCGCTAGCGTAGCTGGGAGTCAGCAGGGTGGCAGCAGTGGGAGGTTGGGAGCAAAATGTGCCCAGGGTTGACCATCCACTTTACAGGAGCCTACCTGCCCGGAAAGTAGCAGTGCAGGGGTTCACGGAAGCAGCGGAGGTAGCATTCAGTCAGTGCGGAGTGTTGGGGGTAAAATCACCTACTCGGCGGTGTGGAAGTTTTTTGTTAAGTGGAGGAGGTGAAAAGGGATGAGCGAACCTGAACTGGATAGTTCGGGTTCGTACCGAATTTTGAGGTGTTCGGGACACAGCTCCGGACCTTTTCAAAAAAGTTCGGGTCCGTTGTTCGGCGATTTCTTCCCGCTTTCTGAAGGGCTGCACAGCAGCCAATCAGCTAGCGTTTTACTTATTGCCCTAAGAAGCCATCACAGCCATGCCTATTAATGGCATGTCTGCAATTGGCCAAGTGCAGCATGTGACCCAGCCTCTATTTAAGCTGGAGTCACGTAGCACCGCACGTCACACTGCTCTGCTTAGTGTAGGGAGAGGATGCAGCTTCTGTGAGGGCGAGATTAGGCAGGGAAAAGTCAGCAAAAACACCTAATGAAGTGATCGATCTACAGCTGTGAATCATTCAACTTCTGCTAGTTAATTGCTCACTGGTTTTTAGGCTGCACAGAGCGTTTTTCTGTCACTTTGATCGGCGGCCATTAAGTGTCGTCTTTTGGTGCACCAGCACAAGCTGCCACCAAGTCTATCAATCCATCAATACTATATATTTTTTTTGCTATATCCTACATCAGGGGCTTGGCTGTGCTTATTGTCACCCCTAGAAACTCAGGATAGAAATTTCTTTATTTTATTAAGGGGTTAAATTCAATTGCCAAAATAGCATCTGGTGTTCCAGCTGTGGCTAACCAAGTGTAATACTGTCTGCTGTCTGGCAAAGGATAGATTTTTTTTCTGTGGTGAAATTCAATTGCCAAAATAGCAATCCCCTAAATTTGGTGTCCCAGCAGTGGCTGGCAAAGGTTAATAGTGTCCGGTACAGGATATATTTTGTTCTGGGGTAAAATTCAATTGCCAAAATAGCAATACTGTAAATATGGTGTTCCAGCTGTGACTGGACAAGTTTCATAGTGTCCGTCATAGGAAATATCATTTTCTGCGGTGAAATTCAGCTGCAAAAATAGAAATACTGTAAATCTGGTGTTCCAGCTGTGGCTGGCCAAATTTAATAGTGTCCGGCAAAGGATATATTTTTTTCTGGGGTGAAATTCAATTGCCAAAATAGCAATACCATAAATCAGTGGTTTCAGCTGTGGCTGGCCAAGTTTAATAGTGTCGGTCACAGGATAGATTTTGTTCTGGGGTGAAATTTAATTGCCAAAATAGCAATACCCTGAATCTGGTGTTCCAGCTGTGACTGGACAATTTCCCTAGTGTCCGTCAAAGGATATATTATTTTCTGGGGTGAAATACAGTTGCAAAAATAGAAATACAGTAAATCTGGTGTTCCAGCTGTTGCAGGCCTAGTTTAAAGCTGTCCGTAAAAGGGTATATTTTTTTCTGGGGTGAAATGTAATTGCCAAAATAGCAATACCCTGAATCTGGTGTTCCAGCTGTTGCAGGCCTAGTTTAAATCTGTCCGTAAAAGGGTATATTTTTTTCTGGGGTGAAATTCAATTGCCAAAATAGCAATACCATAAATCTGGTGTCCCAGCAGTGGCTGGCCAAGTTTAATAGTATCCGTCAAAGGATAGATTTTGTTCTGTGGTGAAATACAGTTGCAAAAATATAAATACAGTAAATCTGGTGTTCCAGCTGTGACTGGAAAATTTTCATAGGGTCCGTCAAAGGATATATTTTTTTCTGGGGTGAAATTATAGCAATATCATAAATCTGGTGTTCCAGCTGTAACTGGACAATTTCCCTAGTGTCCGTCAAAGGATATATTATTTTCTGGGGTAAAAGTCAGTAGCAAAAATAGAAATACAGTAAATCTGGTGTTCCAGCTGTGGCTGGACAAGTTTAATAGTGTCCGGCAAAGGATATATTTTTTTTCTGTGGTGAAATTCAATTGCTAAAATAGCAATACCATAAATCTGGTGTCCCAGCAGTGGCTGGCCAAGTTTAATAGTGTCCGTCAAAAGATATATTATTTTCTGGGGTTAAAGTCAGTAGCAAAAATAGAAATACAGTAAATCTGTTGTTCCAGCTATTGAAGGCTTAGTTTAAATCTGTCCGTCAAACGATATATTATTTTCTGTGGTGAAATACAGTTGCAAAAATATAAGTACAGTAAATCTGGTGTTCCAGCTGTGACTGGATAATTTTCATAGTGTCTGTCAAAGGATAGATTTTGTTCTGGGGTGAAATACAGTTGCAAAAATATAAATACAGTAAATCTGGTGTTCCAGCTGTGACTGGACAAATTTAATAGTATCCGTCAAAGGATAGATTTTGTTCTGTGGTGAAATTCACTTGCCAATATATATCTACTAGGATTGAAATGTGGGTTTGACCAAATGATACTATAACAAAAAAAAACACATATGAGAGAGGGAAGTGTGAGATAGCTGACAGATTCCGTTTAAACATTTAAATGAGAGCTAGATATTGATTGATTCTCAGGTTGATTCTGCGTAATACATACCAGGAAAGGCAATAGGATTTTCCAAATTTCACGCAATGGTGCATAATTTTTTACATGTGCGGCTCTGTAGATGGTGTATTTTTCTCCATTGACTTCAATAAAGTTTGTAAACTACACAGACAATCTGTAGATACACGCCTGGTGCAAATTTTGATGTCATAGCTGCACCAAAATCTGCATAAAAACCGTGATAAATTGTGCAAATTTATGTATGATTTTCGTGCAAATTCTTTGCATACAAATCCTCACCGTGTGCATATACATAGTTCTTGACAAGCAGTACCAGGATTTGCTTCATTGACTATAACTGTGATCATTCTGGGTAATAGACCTACTACAATGCTTCAGCAGCAATTACCATTTTTTTAATGAAACATTATAAAATTATTCCTATGCTCGGTTGAGTCTTACTCTTAACCATTAACTCCATATAGAATTATATGGAAAATTACATTTGTATGATGCCATCTAGTGGCAATTTAAACAATACAAATACAAAGCTTCAAACACAATTTAGAATCAATGATATGTTCTCTCAGCTGTAAAATTAATCATTTCTGAAGCTGATTACATTTTTTTCTATCTTCTTTCTTTTGTCACTGTATAATAAATATGAGATTGTCTGTCATGGTGCACTGTGTCAACATATAAAATTGATTTTGCTTTATACAGGAAAATCATATTGCCTGATAAAATGGATTGTACACAATTCTGAACTGGCAAACATTTGTTCAAAATTATTTATAAATGTTGGGTTGCATCTGTGTTTTTGCTATAAATCACATTTAACTTTCTTGGACTAGGAAATTCTACTGATGTTACAGTTTTGTCCTCAAATATATAGTTAACTGATTTACATCCTGGGGCAAAAGAGAGCGACAAATCTCACCTGCTATCCAACATCAATAGATTTATTGTATAACCTTCTCAACTAATGGCTTTTAGTAATGTGTTACAAATGTAATCCAGTTTTTCATAGATTGTATTCATTTTACACCCAGTAAAAACTACTTTACCCCATTAGGAGGTTTGTTATATTTTAGATTTATTAGTCACCCAATGTCATGTTTATTCAGAGGTACGCAGATTTAGGGTACCTTCACACTGGCGTTTTTCTTTGCCGGCATAGAGTTCCGTCCTCGGGGCTCTAAGCCGGAAAAAAAATGATCAGGATTATCCTTATGCATTCTGAATGGAGATAAATCCAGGATGCATCAGGATGTCTTTTCAGTATGTGAAAGTTTTTTGGACCGAGAAAATACCGCAGCATGCTGCAGTTTTCTTTCTATCCTGGGATGCGGAGCATGCCACAATAGAAAATGGATCCGTCCTCTATTGATTTTCAATGGAGTTCAAAACGGATCTGTTTTGGCAATGTTAAAAAATAGTTAAAGATAATACAAGTGGATCCATTTAAACGGATGCATGCGGTTGTATTATCTGTAACTGAAGCGTTTCTTTCCGGCATAGAGCCCCAGCGACGGAACTCTATGCCGGAAAACAAAAACGCCAGTGTGAAGGTACCCTTAGTACTCTAGTTCCTGTTACATACTAATAGTATAGTGATTACAGATGAGCAAATTTCTCAAAAATTCGATTCGGTCGGTTCGCCAATTTTCCAAAGAGATTCGATTCGACCCGAATTTATTTGTGGCGAATCTCATTAAAAAAATGCTATTTCCTGCCTGCAGAGAACCTGTATAGTGGTAAAGAACACTGTGCCTTGCAGTAGCATGCATAGGGGGTCTACTGTGGTAGTGAAACAATGCTGTGAGTCAGGTGTCGTTCTTAGGATCATTTCATACTTCACTTATTTGGGCAGTTACGGGCCCAAAACAGACCAAATAACTCAAGTGCGAACTCAGCCTCACAGATCGATGTTAGTGTCAAGAAGAACTGCACACCTTTTACACAGTAGTCAGCTGATTCCACATAGATGTCTACAGAACCTCTTCTATTAAACACTTATACAAGTAGAGCCCCCCTGACAGAGTGGAGAGGGGGTCATCAGTAAGTTTGTGTTGACGTTACTGATTATTTTGCTTTTCTCTGATCTTTTAGAACAATGACCCCCAAAAAACTGATCCTGTCTGTTGAGCATCAGCTTTCACTCGGTCAGCATTTGGTCAGTAATCCATCAGTATTGCTAAAGCCAAAAAAAAGGATCCAAAATAGAGATCACGCGTGAATGGAATATTTGCATGTCTTCTGTGTTTTGTACCCACTACTGTTTTTGACTACCAAATCATAAGCCAATTCTGATGGGATCAAGTCATACAGGCCTTACAGCTGCTGCATAGACAGGATCCATTGTGCGTCTCATTTTTCCTTCCTATTGACAGATCAAAAGAAGGGTAAAAAAAATGATGATGTCAACCAGGCCAAAAAGGCAAAATAGTGGCCCAGTCGTGGAATGGGGAGGATGGGAACAGCATAAGTAGTCCATAGAGTGGCCCAATGACAGAGTGTTGAGGTGGCAGAAGCATGAGGAGACCACAGAGTTGCTCAGTGACATAGTGGTGAGGTGGCAGCAGCATGAGGAGACCACAGAGTAGCCCAGTGACATAGTGGTGAGGTGGCAGCAGCAGGAGGAGACCAAAGAGTGGCCCAGTGACATAGTGGTGAGGTGGCAGCAGCATAAGGAGACCACAGAGTGGCTCAGTGACAGTGTTGAGGTGGCAGCAGCATGAGGAGACCACAGAGTGGCCCAGTGACAGAGTGGTGATGTGGCAGCAGCATGAGGAGATTTTTTTTAAATAAAAGCCCCCCCCCCCAAAAAAATAAAATAAAATTAGGATCCCAATTCAACGCAGAAGGTTAATTAACACATATTCTTTTTCCTATTACTACACCCCAAACAAAGAAATATAACAATTCACCGCTGACAGGCTAATGGGATGTACGTATATTTCCTTTTAATACACTACGTAAATGGCTGTAGTACAATGTAACTTCACAGCTGAACAGCAATTATGACAAATATTTTTCCTTTTTTTTTCTCTATTAATACACACCCCCCCCCCAAAAAAAAAAGAAGTAAAACAATGTAAAATCAATGCAGAATGGCTAATAAGACATACCTATCATTCCTATTAATACACCCAGTAAATGGCTATATCACACAGAACTTGCACCCCAATCACAAGCAAGGTTTGCTGGAATTAGTGATATATCATATAGTGCAAACAACCTAAAAGCAGCAGTATAACACCAATTTGGATCGCCAATTAGTGTAGCAAGGTGTAACAGAATTGCTCCTATTACCCAGGCTGTACACTCTCCTATTGCACCCTGTTCTCCTTTTATAGTGTAGAGGATGCCTCCCTATCCTTTCCCTACACCTAGAATAACTTTTGGCTGCACTTGTAAGTCTTTTTTCAGCACAATAAAGTCTGTCCTAGAACTGTCCCTAGCTCCTGTTGACGTCTCTCCCTGCACTAAGCACACAGAAAAATGGCAGAATCCAAAATGGCTGAGGCTATAAATAGGGCTGTGACATCACAGGGACTGGCTGGCTGCTGATTGGCTGCATGCATGGCATTGTGGGTGATCCTTTTTTCCTAGAGTTCTTTGCTCCATGTCCTTACGTGTGGAGCAGCCATTTTAGGAAAAAATGCAATTCGTTACCACAAAGCGTGAAGAAATTCGGATTCGGTGCGAATGGAATTTTTCCTGAAATTCAGATCGAATTCCACTTTGTCAACTTCGATTCACTTATCTCTAATAGCTATATAAGGTATAACTCCTCACCTGTATAACAGCTACTATGGGTCCTTTAAAGTGACAGTTTTGTAATATTTTGGGTTTTAAGTGGCTACTGTATGTAGATTGACTTTTGCAAAAATAGAGGAATACCTAAAAAGGCATGAAGCCCAAAACCGGAATGAGTTGCAAACTAGTACAACATATACATAATTGCACATTTTAAAGGGAATATATCATCTTTTTTTTTTACTAGTTAAATATAGATATTGAAACATATTTCTTTTTCTAATCTGTTTTTATTTTCTGATTCTAGACCTTTTTTTTTTATCTTTTGTACAAGATCGTGGTGGCAGACATTCTGCCTGAGCTGCTAACAGCACTTAGAGATGAGCATTAGACACAATGGACAGGGAAGGGGAGTAGATAAACTGTGACATCATCTATCATGAAAGGTGTATTATTTGTTATCTATATACTAGTGTATTCTTTCATTGTAATTCTGTCTGTGTGAAAAGTAATCTCATAACACGTAATGCACATCTCATTTAAGAGCAGAGTTAGATCAAGGCTGGCTTATATAACAGCAGTTTTTATAACCTCCCCCTCTGTATTCTGCCATATGTTGCTTTAGTTTGGTATAGGTATAAACAAGAGATTAACACATTTCCTGAAATTCATGTGTCTGATTTAGGGCTGAGAGTGTGAGAAATAAAACATAATCCATTGGAAATTAGATGTGCAAGCCAGTTCTCCTTCCAAAAGGAAAACAGAATCGAGTGCCCTAACAGAAAATTGCCCTGGCTAGCTGAGTGGCCTTGGGGATACACTTGGGGTGCTCTTTCGGCAGACCAACAACAGGAGTACAGTAGTCAAGCCTTTGCTGCTCCCCCTTTCATGTAAACATATATGCAACTTTTAAAATCTTACATTTGCTGGCATCAGGTAGGCTTGTTTCTTCTATTTTTTGCATGATTTTCGGTTTGTGTGACAGATATTCACGTTAGCTTTTCTTCCATTTAGAAAAGAACAGTAAGGCTATCTCATGCTAATATATGTAAGATATTAAATTTGCATATACAGTATGTTTCCCAGAAGGCAGAGCAGCATTGACTGAACTGCAATACTCCTCATGCACACTTGGTCTTCCTAATGAGAAAGATCACCCCCAAGGCAAACCAGTTTACCAGGGCTATTTTCTTTTACAACACTAAGTACTCTTGTTCTTTTGGAAGGAGAACTGGCTTGCCTGTCTTATTCAGATAAGTGTAATACTTGAGCACCTAGCATTTTTGTCCTTTTAAGTGTAGATCACTCTGCTGTTTGTCTGTAAGGCTACTTTCACATATGCATTTTTTTTTGTTCGGAACAGAATGCATTCTGGTACACTTTGTTCAGGTTTGTTCAATTTTGTTCCCATTGATAATGAATGTGGACAAAACTGAAGCGTTTTTCTCCGGTTTTGAGACTTTCTACCGCATCTTAAAACCAGAAAGGAAAAAGCAAATGTGAAAGTAGCCTAACAAATCACAAGAAAGTTGGGTTTAATGGCATCTGAATTGGTAGTTAATTTGCTTGTTGCTAGTATCAACATTATTCCTCAGAACCTGATCTGCCATCTAACAGTGTGTATCACACCTCAAAAGCACTACAGACACCACCAAGTAATTGCTTCATGCAGCTTTATATGTACTCTCCTATATTGTTAACCTCTTCGCAACCGCCACAATGAAGTTGCGTATTCATACATGGCACTCACTCGCATGTGCAGTGGGTACCATAGCTGCCGGGTTCCTGCTGTATAAAAATGGGCGTACTATTAAAATATAACAATATTCATCTCATACGGTGAATAGTGTAATGACAAAAAGCCAATTTTTTGTCACTTCAACTCCTACAAAAATTGCTTTTAGAAAAAAGTGATCATAAAGTCACACACACTTCAAAATGGTATCACTGAAAAGTACAGATAGCCCCACAAAAAATGATCCCTCACACAGCTCCATATGCATAAGTAGAAGAATGTTATAGTGGTCAGAATATGGTGAAAAATGTATTTTTTCAAGGTTTTTATATTTTTCTGTATTAAAACACAAGAAAAACTATACAAGTGTGGTATTGTTGTAATCAAACTGACCAGGAGAAGGAGGTAACAGGTCAATTTTAACTTCAATAAAAAAAAAAAAATTCTTCAGTTTCACCTTATTTTGAATTTTTTTTCCTGTCTCCCACTACATTGTATGTAACCATAAATGGTACCATTAGAAACAACAAACAATAAGCCCTCATAAAGCTTTGACCATTGTACAAAACAAGCACTTTTATCTTTATTGTCAAGTGTCAACTCATAGATTGTAAGCTCTTGTGGGTATGTTGCTTACTCCTCTTATTTTAATTGTTGACTTGTTTGTTGATATTTACTCTATGATTTTGTTTGTACATGACCCTTTGATTATATAGCGTTGTGGAATATGTTGGTGTGATATAATTAAAGATTATTAATGTTACAGAGATTCCCCTCTGACCAAATGATACATGGCATCTGATGGAGCATGCTAGGATTTTTTTTCTGTCAGATTTAATTTGAAATTTGAGGTACAGTATAGCTCTATAGACTGCTACAGATGTTATACAGTTTTTTTTTTCCATTTATCTATTTAATACACAGCATAAAGCATATGATTTCTTCTGTATAAAAACAATTAACAGTTTTTGTATACAGCAAACATCAATTGAATTCCCAATTTTAGCCTAAAGTCTAAAACCCATAGTACTAGAATTCTAGCAAATGATCTCAAAAGGGAGTTCTGAGCATTAAAAAAATCAATTAATTAGATCAATACACCTTAGTCAGGTTATCAAAGACATCTAAGTCATTAAATAGAATTAGATACAAATAAAACCTCCGACATCAAGATGCTTTTATAAGTTTATTTCCCTAATAAAGGAGCATAAAAAGATGGATAATGAAAGACAATGAGAAAGCAGGAGAAACACTACAATGAAGAAAAAAAATCAATGAGGTGGAAAAATGAGGGAACAAAGATTGGATTTCATAGCTAAATTATTCTGTTGGATTTCACATCTTGATATTATATTGAAATTTTATGTGCATACAAATTGTATTTCATGGCAGCATTACGGGGTAGCTTTTTCAGTGCACTTCGTGGGGAATTAGACATGCAAATCCCATTAACATTAATGGGTGTTGTGCACTTAATTCCCTTCAAACTGTGCTGACAATTTACACTAAATCTGCATGTAGTTAACACTTTATCACAAAACAGTCGGGAGTGTCAGCAAAGCATATTGTAAAGAATCAGAATTCTAAAAAAGATCAATGGATTTTTGTGACTGCTTACTTTACAGTTAGGATATTTTTGCTGTTGATTTCACAACCTGACAAACATTCCTATATCATGATGCTTGATAAGAAGGGTCATAGACAAATAAGTTTCCCATTGCACAAATTGGTTAAACTAGAGTGGTGTGAAGTGATTCAAAATTAATTAGATTCATAACGAATTCTATAAAAATTTGTCTGCCAAGCGAATCCCAAGTTTTGGTGATTCCCTTCACGTAAATCAAGCATAAAAACGGTGCGCAGCGACATTTTGCTGTGGAAATTTGTGGGGAAAACAACAGGAAGTAAGACGATGGAGGATCACATGACCCTGTGAGAATGAAAGGGAGGCCTGGCCATGGTTGGCTCAGAGGCTGACCGATGGCCTGTTCAGCCAATCGGAGAGTATTCAGCCCGATCCTTCTTTTCATAGAGCGTTAGATGCCATTGTGGTCTCAGCTCAATGGATTTTTGTGCCCCCTCCTAGTGAGTTGCTTTCTTTTTTTCTCTAGAGTTCTGGGGAGAAAGAATGCAAACTAGCGCTTCAGTTAACAAGCTCAGCCTCTAATTCTACCCATTCTACCCATTATAGGCAGGGATGGGGTTGCTACGAGCTCATTTCTCATACTTATCCCCTCTTTCACCGCTGTGCATAAAGTCTTAAATATCAGCATTAGACAAACCCTAATACCACAAAAAAACGAATCACTGCACGCTGCTCCTCTTTTGTGCAAATCACAAGTGGAGCAGCCATTGTTTCTCATATTGCAGTCACAAATGAACTGACATAACATGTTCACACCTGCACAGCAGTAAATGAGATTATGTCAAAAACTGATGCATCTTTCCTTTCTGAAAGTTGATCAAATAAAATTCTACAGCCAGAATGCAAATAATTTTTGACTCACCCTCATAATTAGGTAAATTTTTAAATTTATCCGGAAAAGCATAGAGAGTAAGTGAAGGACTAGTCACTGTCTCAGTTGTTTTATGTAGCTTGATGTCAAGTTCGGCATTATAAAATACTTCAAGAAACTAATTTTTTCTGAATGAACAGATAAATCACTGAAAAAGGTGCACCACAATGATAAGCAACTAACAATGCTGGCTAATCCCTCAGGCTGATGTTAAAAGATGAGACTTTCGCCAACATATTCCAGTCAGAAACATATTGGAGCCCTTTTGCACCACCGTCAAAGTGTCTCAGAGTGGTAATGGGTCCTACCACTAGACTACCTATGGTGTGTGAACAAGGTCTGATAGGTGCTCAGATCCAACTCACAGCAAGGCTCCCACATACCTCCATAGTAGGATTACTAATGCAAGGTGAGGTAGAATAAGGCTGCAAGCCCCACCTATAACACTGAGACACCTTGGCGGTGGTGCAAAAGGGCTCCGATATGTTCCTGACTGGAATATGTTGGCAAAAGTCTCAGCTCTTAACATCAGCTTGAGGGATTAGCCAGCAATGTTAGTTGCTTATCATTGTAGTGCACCTTTTTCAGTGGTTTATGTATTTTTATATTTCCATCCACACATTATTCCATCTTGTGTAGGATGCTTTTGTGCTGCATGTGGGCAATGCTGACATCCTTCATTGTATGCAATTTTGCTGGGGATTTCCGTTAGCAGCTGACCACATGCGGAGGAACTGCTCCCTCGGTTAGAAACACGCTTTTTTTCTATATATAAAAAACGGTTCCAGTACAAGGAGGGAGGCAGCTCTCACCTATTAGTCCACTATTTGAGCGCGGAGGTCGCACCTGGAGGCAACAACAAATAGCAGGAAAGGAAGAGATGTCCAGCTCCAAAATAGTGGTAGAAAAATCTTTATCTGCGGTAATAAAAACTTCCATACAGGATGCTAAAGTCAACATGTTTCAGACCATCACATATTCAAGGTCCTTCCTTATGACATATCCAACCCCAAATGGATTGCTGCTTATGTGCTCCCCACACACCTGGCTCCATAATCATGAGATCATGTGACCATTGGGAGCACACATGGAGCAATCACTGCACCAACACATCTTACAAAAATCACCAACATGCAAAAATAAATTACATCTAAAAGTCATATTCAGATATGGCATGCACAATGCAGGCACATCCCACTTAAAAGAAATAAATGGCAAAAACAATGGCAAGGTTCACTAATATTGCAGAATCACATTGTGTCTTGTTTAGACTTGGGATGCTCAACCTGCGGCCCTCCAGCTGTTGTAAAACTACAACTCACACCATGCCCTTCTGTAGGCTGATAGCTGTAGGCTTTCCGGGAATGATGGGAGTTGTAGTTTTGCAACAGCTGGAGGGCCGCAGGTTGAGCATGCCTGGTTTAGACCATTTGGTTGGCAGGAATCAAGCTGAAAAATCCAGAAAGCTTCTCTGTTTAGAAGTTTCCTTCTGTAGTCACCTCCTCTGATAGGATTTTTAACTCTTTCAATCCCTTGTGCTACTAGTCCTGATGTATCTCCCCCATGTACTAACGCAAAGTGTAAGCTTAAAGCTGATACATTGCGGCTTCGGTAATGTGGGACATCAGAGATTACGGATCCTAGTCTTACGGATCCTTGCCATTGTTTTTCTACACATTTATTTCTTTTAAGTGGGATGTGTCTGCATTGTGCATGCCATATCTGAATATGACTTTTAGAAGTAATGTCTCTTTGCATGTTGGTGATGTTTGTAAGATGTGTTGGTGCAGTGATTGCTCCATGTGTGCTCCCAATGGTCACATGATCTCATGATTGTGGAGCCAGGTGTGTGGGGAGCACATAAGCAGCAATCCATTTGGGGTTTGATATGTCATAAAGAAGGACCTTGAATATGTTATGGTCTAAAACATGTTGACTTTAGCATCCTGTATGGAAGTTTTTATTACCGCAGATAAATATTTTTCTACCACTATTTTTGGAGCTGGACATCTCTTCCTTTCCTGCTTTTTTATATATATATGTATTGAATGTGCCTTTGCGTTTTGCTGGTAACATTCTGTTGCAGCTGGTAGCTTGTGTCACATGGTCTGTTATAGGTGGAGCTTGCAGCCTTATTCTACCTCACGTTGCATTAGTGATCCTACTATGGAGGTATATTGGAGCCTAGCTGTGAGTTGGATCTGAGCACCTATTAGACCTTGTTCATACACCATAGGTAGTCTAGTGGTAGGACCCATTGACACACTGAGATACCTTAACAGTGGTGCAAAAGGGCTTCAATATGTTCCCCACTGGAATATGTTGGCAAAAGTCTCAGCTTTTAACATCATCTTGAGGGATTAGGCTAGTTTCACACTAGCGGCAGGGGAGTCCGTTAGGCTGTTCCTGCGGTGAACAGCCTGTCGGATCCATCCTGCCGCTAGTTCATATGTGCCCCCGGACTGCCAGTCGTGGGAAGTCCAACTCCCACCTAGGTACAACTACTTTGCGAAGGCACATTATCTCACATCACAAACGCCTATGGGATCAACACATGAGTATAAGCAGCACACAAACTCAAAGCCATCATCCTCCTCCTGGTCCAGCATCTTCAGCTACGTCAACCACTGCTGTCCTCCCTGCCCCCTCTCAAACACCCGCCACTCCGCCTCTCACCTTCAGCAGTTCCTGCTCATCTGCCCACAGTCAGGTGTCTGTCAAGGAAATATTTGAGAGTAAGAAGCCAATGTCACAGAGTCACCCCCTTGCCCGGCGTCTGACAGCTGGCTTGACGGAACTCTTAGCCCGCCAGCTTTTACCATACAAGCTGGTGGAGTCTGAGGCCTTCAAAAAATTTGTAGCTCTTGGTACACCCCAGTGGAAGGTACCCGGACGAAATTATTTTTCATATAAGGCTATTCCCAACCTCTACTCTATTGTGGAAAAGGAAGTCATGACATGTCTGGCACACAGTGTTGGGGCAAGGGTACATCTGACCACTGATACCTGGTCTGCAAAGCACAGTCAGGGCAGGTATATCACGTACACTGCGCATTGGGTAAACCTGCTGACGGCTGCCAAGTATGAAATGCGTGGCTCTGCAGCAGAGTTGGTGACACCGCCACGACTTGCAGGCAGGCCTGCTGCCACCTCCTCTACTCCTCCTACTCCATCCTTTTCGCTAACCTCCTCGGCTGAGTCCTCTTCTGCTGCTGCATCTTGCTCCACATCATCAACTGCACCCCCCAGCTCCCCAGGGACTATTCCACATCCCAGATACGACAGTGTCACGCCGTCTTGGGGTTGACTTGCCTAAAAGCAGAAAATCACACCGGACAAGCACTCCTGTCCGCCCTGAACGCACAGGTGGATTAGTGGCTGACCCCGCACCAAATGGAGATTGGCAAAGTGGTGTGTGACAACGGAAGCAATCTGTTGGCGGCATTGAATTTGGGCAAGTTGACACATGTGCCGTGCATGGCACATGTGTTGAATCTGATTGTACAACGCTTTGTGAGTACCCAGGCTTACAGGACGTCCTCAAGCAGGCCAGGAAGGTGTGTGGCCATTTCAGGCGTTCCTACACGGCCTTGGCCCACTTTTCCGATATTCAGCAGCGAAACAGCATGCCAGTGAGGCGCTTGATTTGCGACAGCCCGACACGTTGGAATTCAACACTCCTAATGTTCAACCGCTTGCTCCAACAAGAAAAAGCCATCAACAAATATTTGTATGACTGGGGTGCTAGGACAGTCTCTGCGGAGCTGGGTATTTTTTTGCCACATTACTGGACGATCATGCTCAATGCCTGTAGACTCATGCGACCTTTTGAGGAGGTGACAAACCTAGTCAGTCGCACCGAAGGCACCATCAGCGACCTTATCCCATTTGTTTTCTTCCTGGAGCGTGCCCTGCGAAGAGTGCTGGATCAGGCCATAGATGAGCATGAAGAGGAAGAGTTCTGGTCACCATCACCACCAGAAACAGCCTTATCATCATCGCTTGCTGGACCAGCGGCAACGCTGGAAGAGGAGTCTGAGGATGAGGAGTCAGAGGAGGAATGTGGCTTTGAGGAGGAGGAAGACCAACCACAGCAGGCATCCCAGGGTGCTCGTTGTTGTCACCTATCTGGGACCCGTGGTGTTGTACGTGGCTGGGGGGAAAAACAGACCTTCAATGACATTAGTGAGGATGAAGAACGGGAGATGAGTAGCTCGGCATCCAACCTTGTGCAAATGGGGTCTTTCATGCTGTCACGCCTGTTGAGGGACCCTCGTATAAAAAGGCTGAAGGAAAACGACCTGTACTGGGTGGCCACGCTACTAGACCCCCCTTTATAAGCAGAAAGTGGCTGAAATGTTACCAAATTCCCGGAAGTCGGAAAGGATGCAGCACTTCCAAAACAAGTTAAAAAGTATGCTTTACTCAGCGTATAAAGGTGATGTCACAGCACAACGGGAATCTAACAGGGGAAGAGATGAAAGTAATCCTCCTCCTACCACAACCACACCGACAAGGACAGGATGCTTTACAGACGTGTTGTTGATGGAGGACATGTGGAGCTTTTTAAGTCCTACACATCGCCACAGCCCTTCGGGGTCCACCCTCAGAGAACGACTCGACCGACAGGTAGCAGACTACATCGCCTTAACTGCAGATATCGACACTCTGAGGAGTAATGAACCCCTTGTCTACTGGGTGTGCAGGCTTGACCTGTGGCCTGAGCTATCCCAATTTGCAATAGAACTTCTGGCATGCCCCGCTTCAAGTGTCCTGTCAGAAGGGAACTTCAGCGCAGCAGGAGGTATTGTCACTGACAAGAGAAGTCGCCTAGGTCAAAAAAGTGTACATTACCTCACCTTTATTAAGATGAATGAGGCGTGGATACCGAAGGGACTGACAGTGGAGGATGCATTTGACTAAAAAAAAGGCCTGATTAGATGCCTTGGGCTAAAAATGGTCCCCACTCTGCTATATTTATTTTCTGTATGCTGGATGACTTGCGTGACTTCTCCGCCACCAACTAGGGTTCAAGGCCCAAATGTTTTAGTACACTTTCTGCCAGATTGGCCTTTCCAGTAGATGCAGTGCGGCTCATCCAGTTTCCTGATGAAGGCTTTGGCCGAAACGTCACTATAACTATATGATTTATAACTGGCAAATCGCAAATTGCATATCAAGCTTTAATAAATAACGAAGCATCAAGTGTTGTCCAGGAACCTTATTCCTTCTATACGAAACAATTAGGAGAGCATCAAATAAGGGACGTGGCCCTGGTCGTAGTGCTGCTGGTGTTGGTGGAGCTCCTGTTGCAGGAAGAGGACATGGTCGATCTGTGTCAGCTACATGCCCAAACACCTTCCTCAGGTGCGCTTAGAAGACAGAGACTTCAGCATTATTTAGTAGGCCAGAATGCCGCTCTACGAATGGTGGGGCCAGAACAAGTACAGTCTCTAGTAGATTGGGTGGCTAACAGTGCTTCCAGTACCTACACATTGTCTCCCACCTGGTCCACTGCTGAAAGCTTAGAGTTGGCACCTGCATTCCATGGGCATCTATCTAGCACCTCACCTCCTTATAAATTAGCCAAGCAGTCTGAGCCCCAAGTCATGCAGCAGTCTCTTATGCTTTTTGATAAGTCTGCTGGCAGGGTTTCCCAGGGCTATCCACCTAGCTCTGCCCCAGAAGTGGAAGAGATTGAGTGCACCGATGTCCAACCACATATGTTTGAGTATGAGGACATGGGAAGACCACTGCAGCACGTCTCTGATGATGACGAAACACAGGTGCCAACTGCTGCGGCTTTCTGCAGTGTGCAAACCGACAAGGAGGACAGGGGTGAAAACTGGGTGGAAGATGATGTGGAGGATGATGAGGTCCTAGACCCCAAATGGAATCAAGGTCATGCGAGTGACCTGTGCAGTTCGGAGGGAGAGGCAGTGGTCGCACAGAGCCACCAGCACAGCAAAAGAGTGAGCAGAATGCAAAAGCAGAGTGGCCGTCCCCTAGACAGTACGCCTTCTACTGCCCACCATACCCAGGGACAGAGCACAACAAAGCCAGCTCCAAGGAGTTCTCTGGCGTGGCAGTTCTTCAGACAATATGCAGACAAGACACAAATGGTTTGCACGCTGTGCAATCAGATCATGAAGCGATGCATAAACGTTCTAAACCTGAGCAAAACTTGCATGACCAGACATCTAAGGGCAAAGCACGAGCTGCAGTGTAGAAAACACCTCCAAAACCAAAAAAGGTCTCAGGCTCCTCCAGCTCCCTCTTTTGCTGCAGTCTTGGTCTCTTCCTCCACCTCTGGAGTGACAGTGGCATGGCAACCCTGCAAACAGAGGATGTGACAGCAACGCCACCACGTCCGTCACCTTCAACAAGCGTCACCACAATGTCCTATGGTGGCATTTAGCTGTCCATCTTCCAAACAATGGAGGTAAAGAGGAAGTACCCCCCTACCCACCTGTGATCCCTGGCCTTTGAAATGCTGTCATTCCGTCTGGTTGAGATGGAGAGTTTTAAAAACCATCTGTGGAAAGGTCCACATAACTACTGATATGTGGACCAGTAAGCATGGGCAGGGACGTTATATCTCCCTAACAGCACACTGGGTAAATGCCGTGGCGGCTGGGCCCTAGGTGGATAGCTGTTTGGCACATATCCTTCTGCCAACGAGGATTGCAGGGCATTTCTCTTTGCCTCCTGTTGCCTCCTCCTCCTACTCCTCCTCTGGTGGTGTGCGATAATGGACGAAATCTCGTAGCAGCTCTGGACCTAGCCGGTTTGACACACATCCCTTGCCTGGCGCATGTGCTGAATTTGGTGGTGCAGAAATTCCTGAAAAACTACCCTGATATGTCAGAGCTGCTGCAGAAAGTGCGGGCCGTCTGTGCACGCTTGCGGTGTTCTCAACCCTGCTACTGCTCACCTGTCTGCTCTGCAGCGTAACTTCAGCCTTCCCGCTCACCACCTCATATGCAATGTGCCCACAAGGTGGTACTCCACCTTGCACATGCTGGAGAGACTGTGCGAGCAGCAGTAGGCGATAGTGGAGTTTCAGCTGCAGCACGCACGGGTGAGTCGCTCTGCGGAACAGCACCACTTCACCGCCACTGAGTGGGCCTCCATGCGAGACCTGTGTGCCTTTTTGTGCTGTTTCAGCTACTCCACAAACATGGCTAGTTCCGAGGACGTCATTCTCAGCGTTACTATCCCACTTCTATGCTTTCTTGAAAAAACATTTTGGGCGATGATGGAAGAGGATGTGGCACAGGCGGAAGAGGAGCAGGAACAGGGATCATTTCCACGGTTATCAGGCCAGTCATTCACAAGTGGCTCAGAGGGTGGGTTCCTGCACCAACATAGGCCAGGAAATTGCACACATGATGCCCATGTTGGAACCCTCGGAATAATATACAATATATTTACAAAAAAGTTCAATAAGACCCACAAAATCCCTTTAAGGGTTCCAACTGAAACAATTTACACTAAAACCTCAGTTTTATTTAATTTTTGTTAAAATCCCATTTGGACAAACCCGATTTCTATTAAATTTATCAGGGCATGGGTCAGGGATTTTTTTTGTTTCCAGCTCACTGTATCTAGGGCCAGTTATAGTAAAACATTTTTATTTGTATTAATTTAACAAATCTAAGGGTGATTATTTATACTGCACCAGGTAGTATTAGACGAAGCCGTGTGTAACGGCGAAACATATCGGGAGGGGTGGCAGTGTGCATGTTTTAGCCAGGGCATTGTTCAGGGCGATCCAGTATCACATAGTCATTTTAGGGCCAGCAGTAGAAATTGAATGAATGTTAATGTAGATGGTGGAATGGCACCAAGTGTACTATTGCAGTAGCCCTGAAATACTGTCAAAAATTGGGGTGTGCCGTGGGCGCCCCTGACAGGGTAATCAGGGCAAATCCTCAGTGACATCTATAAAACAGGAATCGGGCTACAGCGATAAAAAGAGATATTGATAGTGTATACCAAAAATACACACTGCTATAAACATTTGTTAGAAATAGGAGATTGCAACAGATGTTGCCAATAATACATTGAGAGAGATCTACCGGACACGAAGCAATTAAAGGGCATCAAAGAACTGCATATAGCTACTTGAAGCTTTGAAGTAAATTCAGTAAAGTGAAATTGTTGCAATTATAAAATCTTAGTGTACAACTAAGTATATAACAACAAAGTATTTGATAAAATAGCTGAGTAGCTATGTGACGGTGTCCGAATCAATCCCCTGTTTACAATAAGCAGTGTGTCTAATACTACCTGGTGCAGTATGAATAATCACCCTTAGATTTGTAAAATAATAAAAATAAAAATAACTTTTTTTTTTTACTATCACTGGCCCTAGATACAGTAAGCTGGAAACAGAAAAAAATCCCTGACCCCTGCCCTGATAATTTTAATAGAAATCGGGTTTGCCCAAATGGGATTTTAACAAAAATTAAATAAAAAAGTGACGTTTTAGTGTAAATTACTAAATGGTTTCAGTTGGTACGCTTAAAGGGATTTTGTGGGTCTTATTGACCTTTTTTGTAAATAAATAACATAGGCCAGGTACACAATTGTCCAGCCAGGGCACAGTTCTGGAAGTTGAGGAGGAGGGGGAGGATGCGGAGGAACCGTGTTCACAGCAGGGTGGCACCCAAAGCAGCTAAGGGCCAGCTGAAATGTTGAAAAGCTTTGTCACCGCTCCACACAACCTGCACCACCAGCTGATATGCAACGTCTTTGCAGGAGGCAGCATTTCAACAACATGTTGGAGCAGTATGTGTGCACACGCCTACACTTACTGACTGATGGGTTTGCCCCATTCAACTTCTGGGTCTCCAAATTGGGCACATGGCCTGAGGTTGCACTTTACGCCTTGGAGGTGCTCGGCAGGGGGCGTTATCACAGACAAACGCAGCCGCCTGTCCACAGCCAACGTGGACAGGCTCACGTTCATTAAAATGAACCAGGCATGGATCCCACAGGACTTGTCCGTACCTTGTGCAGAATAGACATGTATACGGGCCTTACACAGCCATTGTTATACTCTTTTGTGGTCTACCCAAATTAAATACACATTTGTTTGCAGGGCGCTTGTCATGCTCTTACCCACATTTTACTGCCTTTTGCAGCCCTCTAGCCCTTTCCATGACTCTTTTAGAGCCATTTTAGTGCCCCAAAGTTCGGGTCCCCATATACTTCAATGGGGTTCGGGGTCAAGCTCGGGTCACGAACTCCCACTTTGCGACGAAGTTCGGCCAAACCCAAACTTCCAGGTGTTCGCTCAACTCTAATTGCTATATGTCAGTGTCCCTCTGACATTATTTGCTATTGCTGTCATTGCTGTTGCAATTGACCACGGCATCTGAGAGGTTAAATGTTAATGATCGGTACATTGTCGGACAGGTGTCTGCTGTGTAAAACAGAAGGCACCCAGTGGCTATGGCATCAGCTTAGCTTCTGAGCTGGCGCCATGTTTAAAGACCTAATTCTGCAATACATGTACATCAGAGGCCCGAAGAGGTTAAAGTGGTTATCTCATGAATTTAAAACTGCTTTTTGCTCACTGATCTGGGTGACTTCTTCCTTTTCTTTGGTTGGGCAGCAGCTCATCTCCCCAGGTACATTGCAATTAGCCCTTCTTAGCCCCTTTCTCCCCTGTATAGAAAATAGTCCCTCATATATATCACTAGAAATACATATGATATGTAAAGCTTGCACAATTTCCTTTTCCACTGTCTAAGTTACCTTACAAACATTTAATTTTACTATAGTATAATAATGAGATATGCATATATATTTCTATGAATTTAGAAGTAGATATAAATTAATTAAGGATTGCTTCACCTCTACGCCAGCACTGAAAACAGGGGAAGGGAGCAGTAAAGCTGCTGAGCATGTTAGTTCATCACTGAATGCAGGACAAGGTGGGCCAGAGGGATAGACAGCAGGGGTGCTTCCAGAGAGAAAGCTATAATGTACATAAAAATATACATATTTTTATTGCAAGTATATTGCAATAATACCTCATTTTAAATGTTCTGTGTATTACCTAGTAATTGTTTTGTTAAATAGCCCATTTAAGACCAGTAATTATCAACATTTTCTTTGGAGGGAACTTCTACAACTACCCCATTCTCAGTGTAAGGGGTCATGCACACAAACGTATATTCTTTCCTTTTTTTGCAGACCGTATACTGAACTATTCATTTCAATGGGTCCACAAAGAAAACGGAAGTTACTCCTTGTGCATTCCATTTCCGAATGTTTGTATTTCCTGCCCGCAAAAAAATAGAACACACGTCCTATTATTGTCCGCATTACGAATAATTTTTTAAGGATATGTTTTACATACTTTTACATACATGTTTTTTACATACTTTGCATGTGCATGAGCCCTAAACGTGACAGCTGTTGTGGTCTTCTGAAGTAACCCTGACTAATATCCAACTAGGCAAAGGGTTGAAGAGGTTTTCCAAAATCATAATATAGATAATCTATACTCAATATCAGATTGGTGGGAGTCCAATTTTTGGTGCAGCATGAAACGTGCGATCATTCGACAAACAACATTTTCTCTGGTTTGTACTTTTCTGCATATAAATGGAGTGGTTTCAAATGTAGGTTTTTTTCCCCCAAAGATTTCAATTACTTACCGGTAATTGGTTTTTCCTCTAGCCCCCACAGCTGCATGACAGGAGGATACCCCGCCTCCCCAGAGACAGGAAACAATGTGGAGATCTTTAAATAGTCCCCTCCTTTTACCTGCTCCAGTAAATAACCGAGAAACTCTGGAATGGATGCAACATATATGAATCTTTATGTATTATCGAAATTAAACAAGGATACTTTCCCCCCCAAAAGATTTTTAAATGTAGAAAAAAAATAGAATAAACCATTCGAGGGAAATTCCCCGTGCCGCTGTGGGGGCTAGAGGAAAAAACAATTACCGGTAAGTAATTGAAATCTTTCCAAACGCCCCCCCAGCGGCACGACTAGAGGAATAACAGAGGAAACCTACATTAGTGGGGACAACCATAGATAATACTCTGCGGGCAAAGGATAACTCCCTGTTTTTTAACACGTCTAATTAATAATGTCTAAAAAAAAGTGGAAGGTGACGACCAGGTGGCTGACCGGATTGAATGTGCTTTAAGGACTGCCGGCGGAGGAACATTTTTTGAGTCATAGCATAGCAAGATTGCAGATCTGTTCCATCGACTAATGGATGTTTTGCTTGCCGCGTTCCCTTTGTTTGGACCTGCAAATTGAATAAACAGTCTGTACGTTTTTCTGAGGTCTTCCGTAGCTTTCAGATAGGTCAATACCGCTCTTCTTACATCTAGGTTATGGCACCGTCTTTGTTCTTGACTGCCTGACAGAGACCCAAAGGATGGAAGGAATACCACCTTGGGCAAAAAAGGAGAATGTTTTAATACTATCCTATCATCCTTGATGAATAGGTAGGGAGGTCTGCCTGAAAAGGCCTGAATTTCCCCCACCCTTCTAGCCGTGGTAATAGCTATTAAGAACACCGTCTTAAAAGTAATGTTGATGATATCTACTGTATGATAAGGGCTCAAAAGTACTGTCTGATAAAGCAGCCAATACCAGATTTAAGTCCCAAGGGGGGATAGTGGGCCTAACCATTGGTTGTTTTCGAGCCCCTTTCACGAATCTCTTAATGAGGTCTACTTCTGCCAATGTCATATCTAGAAAGGCACTTAAAGCCGATATGTGAACGTGCTGACTCTAAGCCCCTTTTGTAGTCCTGATTAGAGAAATTCCAGAACCTTAGTGATTATAAGGGGGCCCCTGGTATCACCATCTGTAAATTTTTTAAAACACTGCCAGATTCTGTTATAGGTCTTAGATGTCACACTTTTGCGGCTATAAAGAATTGTGGAAATTGCCGCATCCGAGAGGCCTTTTTCTTTTAATATCTCCCGTTCTGTCTCTATGCTAATCGAAGTTGTGTTGTCCTGGGCTGCCAAACTGGGCCTTGATGAAGGAGATCAGGGATATCCGGTAGTAGCCACACTTCTCCTACTAACATCCTCATTAATAGTGGGAACCATGATCTTTTGGGCCAATAAGGTGCAATCAGGATTACTCTGTGGTTCTCCTGTAACACCTTCTGCAGTACCCTGGGGATTAGCACAAATCGGGGGAAAGGCATACAAGTTCTCCCTTGGCCACGGATGGGAGAGAGTGTCCACTATGAGTGGGTCCTCTGTGTAGGCCAGAGAACCAAACTTTTCTGTCTGTCTGTTTTGTCGCGTGGCAAATAGATCTATTTCTAGAAGGAACCATCTTCGTGTTATCTGACAGAATATTTTTGGGTTTAAGGACCATTCCCCCTCCTTTAGGACATCCCTGCTGAGAAAATCTGCAACCTTGTTGTCTTCTCCCCTTATGTGAACCGCTGATATTGACAGCATGTTCCTTTCTGCCCACTGGAATATTTCTTTTGAGACCTTCGCTAGGGATGGACTTTTTGTGCCTCCTTGTTTGTTTAGATAAGCCACAGTTGTGGTATTGTCTGAGAGTATTTTTATCTCCTTTCCGCTGAGTTCTGATTGAAGGGTCTTTAAAGCTTCCCAGACTGCGGATAACTCCCTCAAGTTGGAAGAGGCTAGGCTTAGATGTCCCTGCCAGGTACCCTGCACTACGGATTTGTCTGTAAAGGCTCCCCAGCCGTATCTGCTGGCATCTGTAGTAATAGTGATCACATCTGTTTGCTGCCAAGGGACGCCTCTGTTCAGATTTTTTTCGTTTAACCACCAATTTAAGGAGTCTCTTACGTACTGAGGAATTTTTACATTCACCTCTAGTGAATCTATGCTCTGAGCCTGGGCCCACTTCACTGCTAGGATAGTTGGACATTAGACCCAAGATCTTCATTATTGATTTGCTGTGGAACAGGGTTAATTCCTGCCTGATTGTTTGAATTTGTGGGAGGAAGGTTTTTATGAGTTCTGAGTCTAATAGCATTCCTAAGAAAACCTTTCTACTTTCTGGATGGAGATTTGACTTCTCCATATTTATTCTTAATCCATTAGGCTCTGTTTTACCAACTCTATGTGTTCTAACAGAAGACTTTCTGATCCTGCTGCTATCAGGAAGTCGTCTAAGTAAGGGACAACTAATATTCCTCTCAGATGAAGGTCTGCTATCACCTCCGTCATCACCTTGGAGAAGAGTCTTGGTGCTGACGTAATGCTAAAAGGGAGGACTTGGAATTGAAAATGATGTACTACTGACCCTTGTTGCACTGCAAATCTGAGGAAATTTTGGTGTTCTCTGCAAATTGGAATGTGGTAGTATGCGTCGGTGAGATCTAGGGTTGCCAAAAAGATGTTTATTTTCAATAGATTGATCGTGGTTTTTATGCTTTCCATCTTGAAGCGTTTCTAAAGCAGATGGCGGTTCAGTCCTTTTAGGTTTATAATGGCCCTGTAGGAGCCGTTTGGTTTTTTGACCAGAAATATAGGTGAAAAATATCCTGTTCCTTCCTCTTCTGGGGGAACTACAACTATAGCTTCCTTTTGTAACAGGCTTTTTACCTGAGCTAGAATTAAGGACTGAACTGGATTGGTTTTTCTGGTAATGTGGAACACCTACTGGGGAGGAGAGGAGAATTCTAGCTTTAGGCCTGACGAAATCACATACAGAACTCAGGGGGAGCTGGAAATATTCTCCCAGGCTTGGAGGAAATAATTTAGTCTTCCTCCTACCCTGCCTCTGGTGTCATTGTTTTGATGACTTTTCGGGAGGAGTCTGAGGGGTTAAACAAAAAACCTTTCCCTCTTCCTCTTCCCAAACGCCATCGGGAAGAAAACTCTTCTTTTCTGATCCTGTCTGCCCCTAGATGCAGGAAAATTTTGTCTTTGACAAAAATTCCTTTGTTCAGAGGGAAAACCCTTCTTCTTGTCAGTGGCCTTTTCTAGGATGTCGTCCAGAACCGATCCGAACACCCTGTCTCCTTCGCAGGGGATGCCACGAAGTTTGTTTTTAGATGCTGCATCACCCGACCAGGACCTAAGCCACCCCACACCACTCTTCTGGAGGAATTTGACAGGGCCGCTGACTTGGCTACTAGTTTTATAGTGTCTACCGAAGCATCCGCTAAAAAATTTGCTGCCTGCTTAAGCATTGCTAGAGATGCTATAATATCCTCTCTAGGGGTTCCCGTTACTAGATGTTCCTCTAGCTGGTTTAACCAGATTAACATAGACCTGGCCGTATAGGTTGAGTCTACACTAGGATTAAGGATGGACATGGAGGCCTCCCGGGATTTTTTTAGTAGGGCCTCACTTCTCTTGTCCATAGGGTCTTTTAGGAGACCTAAATCCTCAAAGGGTAACGCAGATTTTTTTGTAATCTTTGCTACCAGGGCATCTACCTTAGGACATTTGTCCCAAAAGGACGCATCTTCCTCCGAAAAAGGGTACTTCCTTTTCAGAACCCTAGAGATGCCCGGTCTTTTCTCCAGATCGGCCCATTGTTTATTAATTAACTTGGTAATATTAGAGTGGAGGGGAAAGACTCATTCTTTTTTCTCCTAAACCCTTAAACATCAAATCCTGTATAGTTTTGGGTTGTTTAGACTCTACTAGGTTTAAGGTTGCTCTAATGGTTTTTAACAAGGCTTCGGTGTCCTCTATGGAACAGAGCGGCCTTCCAGACTCAGAGGAATCGGACCTTGACCCAGAGATAAGTTCCCCTCCGTCTAAATCTTCTTCATGACAGTCAGTTTCTAAGGAAACGGACATCTCAGTCATGGAAGTAAAGGGTCTTTGGGACGTGGTGGCTAACTTTTGATCCACAGCGCTGCTTACTTCTTCCTTTATTATATGTCTGATATTATCCAATAAGGAAGGAGAATCCTCAGAGACAATTTTCTCCAAACACCTTGAGCAGAGGGGTTTCTTATATCCTGACGGTAAGCCCTTTTTACAGATGGAGCATTTTTTGACCCGCTGAGAAGGTTCAGCCGACTTCTGAGCTTCCCTGACCTAAGATATAAGTCAGAGTGCTTATTAATAAGGGGGCTTATTCAGATTAAAAAAGGATCGTCCCTAATCCAGGTGCAGAAAAAAGGCATTGTCTCTGACCCCTCAGTGAATCAGGTAAGTACATACAAGCTTTTTTACCTCCAGAGGAGGGTACATTGCCAGGCTGCTCGTCTTGGCTGGGTCTACAGGCCTGCTCATTGCGTCCTCCCCTGATGCTGACATGTTAGAAAGATGCTGCACTACGGACGCTGAATTCATTTCCCGCCATACGTTTTAAACCAATGCACGTTGTCTAGAGGAAATACGTCACTCTCCTGTGCTTCGGTAGCTCCATCTGCATGTGAGCTTGAATCCATCTAATATAACACGGCACTCCAACGAATATAGTTGATACGAAAGATTCCAAATTTTATTTGTGCTTGTACATATGCTTGAAATGCTCACGTGACCCGCGCATCTTCTCGCGAGAACTCGCTCTGGAAGCGCTGCCCGGGGGTGCCTCCACTGGAGGACTTGAGCCTGGAAGTCAGCAAGGGCCACACCGCAAGCCCCGCGATCCTGCTCCCTGCCCGGTCCAACTGCCAGGCGCTGCCTGTAGGAAAGGTAAAAGCTCCCACAGGAGGATCTCCACGCTAGTCCCAGAGGGACAGGAAACTACTGGACCAGGTAAGGGGAGGGGACTATTTAAAGATCTCCACGTTGTTTCCTGTCCCTGGGGAGGCGGGGTATCCTCCTGTCATGCCGCCGGGGGGGGGGCGTTTGGAAAAACACTATATATTCTTGGCAGCTTTTGTTTTTTTTTTTTCAGATGTGACATGTTGGCCGCTAGGAAATTATAAAACACCCTGCCAACTGCTTTTTTGTAGTGGCATTTTTAGACAGTTCCTGTAATTTTTGTCAGTTGGATTTTTTTTTTAATTATATCATTCTCTGGTTGTGGTGTTTTTTCAGGCTTTTCTCTAGACTTCTTCACAGGAATACAAATGACTGAAAAAAATGCAAGTAAAATATTGTATTTTTACAAAACACCACCCAAAAAAAAAAAAAAAAGGAAAACTTGTATACATGGTATTTTTTTATAAGTAAAAAAAATAATGGGTGAAAACAACCTTGTACCTGGACTATCTAAAACATAGACAAAGCTAAATATTGCTAATCTTTTGTGGTCATGCATTACATGTTTATAATGAAGCCTTGCACATAGCTCACAATAAGCAGAAAGGTAGCACCTGTTTTGATATTTTATATCTTTCCAGCTCAAGAAAGAAATTGGTGAATGTGAAATGGTTCTTTAGGCAAAATGTCAGATGAACAGTAGATGGTTAAAAGGCCTATATGTATGAATTTAGTATCAAGTATGCTTGCTGGAGTACAGCTCTGTATTGCGATTCACAAAACACAGTTCAGTATGAGAAGACACCTTGTGATTTATCATCAAATACCAAATATTCATTAAGCAAAATTGTCACGTATGGTACGTGTACTTAATCTGGGATTTGAGTAAGAGAGCAATATCATCCACAAGATGACAGATAAAAGCAAAACATCAGTCATCCTGGATTATGTGTAAAAATGTGAAGAGTTAGTAAAACATCTTACCATTTAGCTGCAACATAAAAAGAGGTATATTATATTTATATGTTAAGAGCTGAATTAATGACAAAACAAGAAATATGTTAGAAAAGACAAATGCTCGTAACTTGATTTTTACTATTTTAATTTATACTTGACTAGCCACAAATACAGGTAGAAAGATATAATATGCATTAAATTTTTACAATAAATAAGAAAATGAGAAATTAAGAAGAGTGTATATATTGTATTGTATAAATGGAAACAACTGATGAAGGACTGGGCCAGTGTGTTCTGGACATTTACTAAATACTTGCTCTTGCCCTCCAAGAGGCACAACTAAGCATCTATTCTAGTGTAACTGGGACAGTGTATGTATAGAATAGAAAGAATAATTGTGTAGAATACTAGGAACATTCATCAGGGAAAGCTTTGAGGGTATGGGTGGATGGGGCACAGTGTATTATAAGGCCTCTTGCACACAAACATTTTTTTTTTACGTTCCGCTTTTTGCGTTCCCTATACGGACCGTATACAGAACCATTCACTTCAATTGATCTGCACAAAAAAATAAAGGTACTCCGTATGACTTCCATTTCCGTGTGTCCATTTTTCCATTCCGTTCAAAGATAGAACATGTCCAATTAGACCTCTTGCCCACGACCGTATGGCTTTTTCAGTATTTTGCAGTCCGCTAAAAACGGATTCGCAAAAAATATGGATGACGTGCATGTGCATTCTGTTTTTTGCGGAACGGAACAGATTGCCCCTGATAGAACAGTACTATCCTTGTCCGAAGTAAAGTAGAGCCCCTCCGACAGAGTAGAGAGGGTGTCAGCAGTAAGTTTGTGTTGAAGTCACTGATTATTTTGCACTGCCTGTCTGTTGAGCATTTGCCATTGTCATCATTTGGTCAGTAATCCATCAGTATTGCTAATGCCAAAAAAATACAGGAGTGGATCCAAAACAGATGACACATGAACAAAATATTTGCATGTCCTCTGTGTTTTGTACCCACTCCTGCTTTTGGCTACCAAATCACATGCCAATTCTGATGGGACCATACAGGCCTTACAGCTGCTACACAGAGAGGGTCTTTTGTGCATCTAATTTTTCTTCCTTCTTACAGATCAGATAAAGGGTCAAATAAAAGATGATGTCAGCCAAGCCAAAAAGGCAAAATAGTGGCCCAGTCATGAAGTGGTGAAGTGAAAAAAGCATGAGGAGGTAACAGAGTGGCCAAATGATGGACTGTGGAGGTGGCAGCAGCATGAGGAGGCCACTGAATGGCACGACGACGAGAGATTGGGGAGGTGGCAGCAGCATGAGGAAACCACGGAGTGGCCTCTTTGTCTATTCATTTGTAAGAAATATGGGACAGAACAGAAGTTTAAAATTTCTCAACTTTATAAAGTGTTGCTTAAAACACGATTTAATAATACACGTTCTCCGGCACAAAAGGCTTGGAAAATTGATTGTCTGGGAATTTCCCTCGAAGATTTGGATAATATATTGGTGAATTTAAGTTTACTTTCTTATCATTTTAATCAAGTTTTGGTTAAATTTAAAAAAAAAAAAAAAAGTGTTGCCTAAAACAGGAGAGAATCGGCCAGTTTGCTGTTTATTCAATGACGTGGTTGTGATGGAGAAAGTATTCCAAAAAACAATTTCTCTCCACCTGGAGACAAATTCTATCAAGATTGATGCAAGTGCGGTATTGGCTGCTCATCGAGCCAGATACTTCTGGGGGAACCTGCCTGGCATGAAGAGGCCTCTAGTAGCTACGGACAAGATAGCTTGGAGCCCGAAGAGTTGCAAAGTTCATCAAGATTCAAACCAAAACTACAAGCCCCCGGTCTCTACATCAGGGAAAACATCACGAGTTCCCAGTCATCAGGGAAAAAGCTTAGAGTCAATGTTGAAAAATATATGGTATCAGAGGTGAGTAAGGACGCCATCACGATAGGATGGGTACGCCATCCTGGGCAGATTGTATATGTGGGCGACATACAGAATATAACCAGGAAACAGATTGAGGAATGAGACAATTCCATCTGATAATTGCAGAAGTCCTTGTAATGACTTATATGTGGTTAACCCACATCGGAAAGACTTTTATGGGGGAAGAGAACAACAGTTTTTTTTGTTGACTTTCCACAATTACTCCATAAAGTGTTGCCTAAGACAGGAGAGAATTGGCCAGTCTTCTGGTTATTCGAGAAAGTAGTTGCAATTGAGAAAGCATTTCAAAAAACAATTTCTCTCCACCTGGAGACAAATCCTGTCAAGATTGACGCAAGTGCGGTATCGGCTGCTCATCAAGCCAGATACTTCTGGGGGAACCTGCCTGGCAAGAACAGGCCTCTAGTAGCTGCAGACAATGAGAAGACAAAGCTTCAAGATTGCTTGGAGCCCGGAAGAGTTTCAAAGTTCATCAAAATTCAAACCATAACTATCAGCCCCTGGTCTCTACGTCAGGGAAAACATCACAAGTTCCAAGTCATCATGGATGGGAAGGAGGGCATCCTGTGGTGCACAGAGATGGAGAGGGTCTTTGTATTCCCCCGCACTATACGGACGTCTCCCGACAGCAGCTCTTGCGAAGGTGATGGAGTGTCCCTGTCATCCAACATCCATTCGCCCCGCTGAAGGATTATTTTGAAAGTGTGTAGAAGCCATATGGGGCCCCCACGCTTCAGATTTCTCATAGAGACAATGGATTTTATAATATTACATTTTTATATAAAGAAAATAAAATGAAGCCCCTTCGTCACCGGGTTCCCAAGTGCGATCAGCTACATCATCATCATCGAGTACTGTCTGAATGTTACTGATGTCCCCTTCAACCGTCTCTGAGTCAGGAGCCTGAACACTCGCAACACCAGCTCCCACGCCACTCTCCTCATGACTACTTGCCCGCCTAGTGGAGGAAAGGACAGGTGAGGGCACAGGCCCTGCTCCTGGGCCATGCCAACTAGGTGTTGTGTCTGACGAACCCACTGACTCTTGGCTGGGAGGTGTCTGATGTCACTTGCAATGAAGTCGAAGATCGAGTCAACCATTCAAGAACTGCTGGGTTGCTGGTCACAACACGACCGCTAGCAGACGCCAGGAGCTCAGGCTTATCGAATTGATCCCTGCTGCCACGGCCCCTTACTCTGCTGCGACCTCTGCCTGCCCCAGAAACATTTAGGCCCTGGCCACCCCCTGTGTAGAGCCTGGCACTTCTCTGTCTGACATACTGCCACTAATACATGGCAAACTGGGCTTCAGAATATATCACTGCACTGCAGAACATCAATTAGGCCCAAATTTTTTCTACTTTTACACAACAGGCTTTTCAACAGATATATGCAACGCTAGACGGTGAACATTTTTTTATTTTGCCACTAATACACTGCAGAATGGACTTCACAATATATCACTGCACCTCAGAATGTCAATTAGGCCCAAATTTTGTTGTACTTTTACACAACAGGCTTTTCAACAGATATGTGCAATGCTGGATGGCAAATATATTTTTATTTCATCACTAAGGGTACTTTCACACTTGCGTTTGTGTGATTCAGCAGGCAGTTCCGTCGTCGGAGCTGCCTGGCGGATCCGCCATTTAGTGTCACAACTGAAAGCATTTGTAGACGGATCTTGATGCGGATCTGTCTACAAATGCATTGCAAGAATGGATCCGTCCCTCCGCTTGTCATGCAGATGGACGGATCCGTCCTGTACTCTGTCCTTCCGTTGTTTCGCAATGCCGGATCCGGCACTAATACAAGTCAATGTAAATTAATGCCGGATCCGGCATGTCGGCGACTGATGAGGCATTTTGGACGGACATAATACCGCAGCATGCTGCGGTATTATGTCCGGCCAAAATGCCTGACAGTGACTGAACAATAGGCATACTGATGCAAACTGAATGGATTTCTATCCATTCAGATTGCATGGGAATATGCCTGATCAGTTCTTTTCCGGCATAGAGCCCTTTTGACGGAACTCTATGGTGGAAAAGAATAACGCAAGTGTGAAAGTACTCTAATACACGGCTTCTGAATATATCACTGCACAGCCAAGCAGCAAAGATGTTTTATCTTTTTATGACTAATCCATGGAGAAAAGGGCTTTAGAACAGATACCTGCACCGCTGAGCAGCAAATATTTTTTTTATATTTACACTAATACACGGAAAAAAGGGCTTTAAAACAGATAACTACACCGCTGAGCGGCAAATATTTTTTTTCTTTTTCCACTAATACACAGAAAAAAGGGCTTTAAAAGAGAACTGCAACGCTGAATGTGGCAAATATATTTTACTTTTGCCACTAATACAAGACAAAAGTTTTGCCCTTCACCACAAAACTACTAATAAGCCCTTTTTTCCTCACTAATACAAGCCAAAAAATGCTTTAGAACATATAACTGCACTGCTCAAGGACAAATAAAACATGGAAATATTTCCTTGTAATAAACCCTGTTAACGCCTGTATCAAACAGCACTTGCACCTTAATAAGACAGGTTTGCTGAAATAACAGAGCTGTATAATGGCGAATTGGATCCCCAGCCAGTGCAGCAAGGTGTAATCAGATTGTTCCTATTACCCAGGCATTCACCTCCCCGACTGAACCCTGTTCAACACAAATGCTGGTGGAATGATTCCTCCCTATCCTTTCACTACACCTTGAGTAATCTTTCCCTGCACTTGTAAATCATTTTATTTCCCCCCACAATCAAGTCTTTCCTGTCCCTAGTGCCTGCAGACACGTCTCTCCCTGCACTAAGCACGCTGGTGAATAGCAGAATGGCTTTGAGCGGTCCACTCTGATTGTATCGCGATCATAGTCGGGGAAAAGGAGACGCCCACAGCAAAAGACGGCGTCTCCGCCCCTTTCCGAGATTACAGCTCGCTCACTGATACAACTGGGCTCTGAACCGGCCAAACGGGGGGAAGGTATGAGAAAAAAAAAAATACATCCCAGGCATCAGTGGGGGCCACACTATAAGGTTTTAACATAGTTAGCCAATGTCAAAACTGATGAAAGGTCCTATTTAGAATTTCCTATTCTCTAAATGACTGTGGCCTTTCCCCAGTGCATATTGTGTTCACTGATCCCATGGACTTCTGAGCATGTAGACTGGAACAATGGCCCAATATGCTCTTTCTCTTTTCTCTCTTGCCCAGCCTCCAGTGTTATCTCAGATAGAGTTTTTAAGTGCAACAGGGTGACACCCAAATTAACCTAGTTGTTCTCTAGTGTCCAAAACACTTTTGTCAAAATGATCCAGGGAAGATTTTTATACTCCTTTAGCTGAGGTTCATGAATAGATCGATCTTGCTGATGATGCCCCATCTTGCCACTGCCATTGTATGACTGACATCATCTTGCCATCATGTTACCTGCCTATGATCGTATTCTGTACCCAGGGGCGGACTGGGCATAGACCCTATAGGCAGATTTCCCAGCAGATCAATGTCCAGGGGGCCGTCTGAGAACTCCTCATGGCCAGGTACATAAGAATTTGATGCGCTCAGCATTAATGCTTGGAGTATCAAGTACTTATGCACCTGGCCAGCAGCTGCACGTGCATTCATCGTTATCACTGTCCTAAGAATGATGATACTGCAGTATTTTATGCTGCACTGTGGTGTTTGATTTTGCTGGGGCTGTATTTTGTGCTGCACTATGGTATTGCTGGGCACACCTACTTTTGTTGTAGCTTGGGTTGGCACTGCCTACTTGCGTTGCTCCGCATTCTGTCAATTTGGACTCGCTTACAACATGGAGCCATTTTTTTCTCCAGGGCCACGTTAAATTCCTGGTCCACCCTTGATCATATTGTATGGCTGCTGCTGCATCCATTATACCAATGCTGCTGTCTGCACTATACACACTATAGCTACTGCTGCCACCATCAGATCATGGACCCATTCGAGTCAATGTGTCAGCACCACAATACGGGATTCACACGGCCAGTGCATTTCAGACCACTATTTATGGTCCACAGCACTGGCACAGAGCACTTATGGTCATATGAATTAGCCCTAAAAGTTCTGAATCCTAGGAGAGTTGCAAGATTTATAAACAATTTTCAGGGCCTTTGCCCAACTTTGGTTTGGGTAGAATCGAACTTTAAAAATTTGTCAAACTAAAACGAACCCACAGTGAAAGTGTTTGCTCATCTCTGCTTTAATACTATCGATGTAAATCTGTTTGTAAGGAGCTTCAGATACTAAAAAAAGGATTTAATATAGTAGTTTAACCCTATGGTTGTGTGGTAGGTTCCCTGAAGCCTGGTTTAATACCAGCAAACCTCTGAAGTGCACGTACACCATGAGGTTCAGCTGCCGAATCCACACATACTTTACCACTAATTTATGGGCTTTTTTTAAATGGCAAGTACAGGTACAACATGACAATTAGGCTCCATTCAGATGTCCATGTGTGTTTTACGGATCCACGGATCTGCAAAACACGGACACCGGCAATGTGCATTCCACATTTTGCGGAGCGCACATCGCCAACACTCATATAGAAAATGCCTTTTCTTGTCTGCAATTGCAGACAAGAATAGGACATGTTCTATTTTATTGCGGACCCGGAAGTGTGGATCTGCAATTCCGGATCCGGGTGGGACATAGAGTGTCCCCCATAGGAATGAATGAATCCGCAATTCCATACCGCAAAATGTGGAACAGAATTGCGGATGTGTGAATGGAGCCTTACACGTGTAGTAGTAAGCTGCTTATTTATCCCATAGCCAATAAAAAACGTCTTTTTTACTAAACGGTAAAGTTGATTTTAGCAACATCATGTCACAGCCCTCCTCAAGGTTAAAATGCTAGTAGTGAAATAATTTATGAGCATCATATGTATGTTCAATGAATTACAAAGGGCATATAATGTAATTCAATACAAAAGCATCCTTTACTACAGTTCTAATAAGGGTGCAACATTGGTATATTGTGGTCATTATTTCAGTTTTACAAATTTAGGGGGTGATTTATCAAAGACCAGCATTTTACACCAGTCTTTGAAATCTCCTGAGCTGCCAGGGGATGCAACTAATCAGGTCAATCCTCTGTGCATCAGAATAAGATTTCTGTTAAATGAAGATCAATGTGGCGGACCCGCTGTCCCAACACTATTCACTGCCCCCACCCTAGTCATGTCCTCTTTTCAGAAAGTGGGGAGGGTAGCTCAGAAATTCTACTTGTGACAAAATTTGTCACAAGTGACTTAAAAACTCACAAACATGGAGTTTGTGACTATTTTACACCAAAAAAGAGGCGCAGAGAGATGATAAATCCCCCCGTAGTCTTTTTATAAGTAGAAACACAGTCACTTATATTTTGAACAAAAGCGATAGATGATGCAATGCACTTCCTAAATAAAATAGCTCTTCCCAGTGCTTATTCTATAATAACATTAGCATAAAGTTTTTGCCAATATTCCGCTATTGTAGAAGACCTCTATATTGTGTTCCTCTGACAAAAATGTACATTAGAAAGTAAATACTACAAAAATGCTCTTTGTGCTCACTAGATTATTTTTCTTTCATTTCGATATTTAATTCAGCTCAGAGAATAAATTCAAAGTGACAGCTTTGGTCTGACCTTGCAAATAAAAGAAATCTATTGCAGTATAATTAGTAAAATTAACTTTGCTTAGTTGCTTTTCTCCTCTATTCAAAAAATTACTGGCCTGGGGAGCAATTAAGTGACCTAACATGTCAGATCATAAAAATGTGTTACACGTATCTTTGTTTGGAATGACAGGCTAACCATGAAGGCAGCACTGATGCAGACTCAACTCTCTTGTTGCTTTCATTTTTAGAATTCAAAAATTGAATAATTACATTGATTTCTGAAATGTTCAGACAATTGTTACAATTATTACTACAATTCATAATTCATGCAATGCTTCAAGGTTTGAAAAATATCAAGTTTCAAGTCATTTTCCATTATTAAAGTTTGTAGGAATTTGGGAATCTATTTTTAAAACCTCCAGCAAAACAAAACCATTTTTTCTGTGCATATTTTTATATTTTTGTAAGTTTCACACACTATAAAATGTATTGCATTTATACATTTCATATTTCCCAGAGTATAATTTATTGACAGATTTCATCTTACTGATAAATACAGGGCTCACAACAAAATTAGCACATCATATAATTGTAATAAATAAATAAATAAATAAACAAACGTGTAATTGACATTTATAAAAGGCTTTAAGAATGAAATACTACAATAAACGTCCTAACCCCTTTCTGGCTGCCCTATGTAAATTTACATTGGCGATCAGGCATTTAAAAATGACACCCGCTCGCGAGCGGAGAGGGCGCCATAGCCGTTTTAAACGAGGTAACATTTTCACTGGTACCATTTTGGGGTGCTTCCCACCACTTTGCAGTGAAGCTTGATCACTTAATCACTCTGCTGACTCTATGTTATACTTTGAAACTCACATGTGCCCTATGACCCTGCAGTCTCCCTGGGGCAATTAAGTCCTCCTAGGTGAGCGACCTTTGTGGTCCACCTGGCTTGGAGGAGCGTGCTCCCTCACTTCTCAATCTCCTCTCTTAGGCCTCTTTCACACGGGCGTCACGTTTGACGCCCGGATAGGATGCGGGTGCGTTGCGGGAAAATGTGTGATTTTTCCACGTGTGTGCAAACTTTGTAATGCGTTTTGCACGCGAGTGTGAAAAATCGCCATGTTTGGTACCCAGACCCGAAGCCGGACGTCATCACTGAAGTCTGGTTTCGGGTTGAGTATTCTGGAGATTTTATTATTTTCCCTTATAACATGGTTATAACATGTTATAAGTGAAAATAATAGCATTCTCAATAAAGAATGCTTTGTAGAATGTGGAATGTGGATTAAGACTGCAGCTAATGCTTGAAGAAGAGAGGAGAGATCACCAACTACAAAGCATTCTTTATTGAGAATGCTATTATTTTCCCTTATAACCATGCTATAAGGGAAAATAATAAAGATCGGGTCCCGTCTCTTAGCAACAATGCGGGAAAATCGCACTGCATCCACACTTGCTTGCGGATGTTTGCGATTTTCCCGCAGCCCCATTCACTTCTATGGGGCCTGTGTTGCGTGAAAAACTAAAAAATATAGAGCATGCTGCGATTTTCACGCATTGCAGAAGTGATGCGTGAAAATCACCGCTCATGTGCACAGCCCCATAGAAATGAATGGGTCCGGATTCAGTGTGGGTGCAATGTGTCCACCTCACGCATTGCACCCACGTGGAAATCACGCCCGTGTGAAAGGGTCCTTAGACTGACCCTCCCTAGCTCAGCCCCAGTCCTATCACCAAACATTGCCAAGTCTACCCCATCTGCTGGTATACAAAGTGTATTACCTGTCGTTACAATCACATTGCATATAAAACAGTAAACAATTGCACAAACCATAGTAGTACCCCCAGGTCTGGCGCACTACACATCCCCAAAAAGAAGCTCTTCTTTTTTTCAGGTTCCAATACACATGTAAGATCTCCTGTTGAGTACTTTCTTTTAGTGTCTGTCAACCAGTGTTCATGAAGTTAATGAAACCGCTGTTCAATGTTGTCTGTGTGTTGCTACAGTCAATACATTACCATAACATAAAGCATCTGTAGTAGAGTTGATCGAACACCTGAAGGTTTGGGTTCGATGGGTTCGGTCGAACTTCACAAAAAAGTTCGGGTTTGGAATCCGAACTTAGCCCGATCTAGACCCCAAACCCCATTGAAGTCAATGGGGACCCGAACTTTTGGGCACTAAAATGGCTGTAAAAAAAGTCCTGGAAAGGGCTAGGGGGCTGCAAAAGGCAGCAAAATGCGGGTAAGTGCCCTGCAAACAAATTTGGATAGGGAAATGACTTAAAATAAAATAAATAAAAAATAAAATCTTGATCTAAGAGGCGGAAATGGATGTGGAGTAGGAGGTTGACGAGGCGTCGGGTGGGAATGCCATCAGCAGCGCGTCTACCAGCGTGCGTTTGTAGTCACACATCTTTCGATCATTAACAGACGTATTTACCAAATTTGGTTCCTGTCAGAATTCAGCTGGGGGTGGGGTGGGGGTGAAGGACCTTCTGTGACGTCACTGGGTCACATGGTCCAATCACCTGCTTCCATCATGGACAAAGGCTATGTGATAGCCGAAACGTAGCAACTTTTTATATTCACGTATTTCATGTGAGCAGTTCCCAACTAAAGGGATTTTTCAACCGGACATGCTGCCTCCATTATCTCTTCCTGAATCCCCCCCCAGTTGAAGACAGAACAGGAGACTGACAGCTACGCGATCCAATGGAGGAGGTTAGTTAGGTTAGAATGCTATTATTTTCCTTTATAACTATGTTATAAGGGAAAATAATAAAATATACAGAATACTCAACCCGAAACCGGACTTCAGTGATGAAGTCCGGCTTCGGGTCGGGGTACCAAATATGCAGATTTTTCGGACGTGCGTGCAAAATGCATTAAAACGCTTTGCACTCGCGTGGAAAAATTACACATTTTCCCGCAATGCACCTGCAATGCACAATGCACCTCAAACATGACGCCCGTGTGAAAGAGGCCTAAGGCAGTGCCCGTGTCATAACCAGAATGCATTTCTTTAGGTCACACAATAGTGTAACGGAGCAATTCAATACAAATACTTCACTATCACCAAAAAATTTATTTTTCAAACCAACAAAGTAAAAGCAGAAGTTAAAGGTTTAATTTGACTGTCAGAAATGAAGCGTACACCACTAATGTGCTATCTACCACAAAACCTGTGTGTTTGCAACCAACCATGTAAAAGCGGAGTTCAAAATGTTACTTAAAATGACTGAAATAAAGGGTAGGTCTCAGATCTTCTATGTATCACAAAACCAGTGTTTATGGCAACAAACTACAAAAATGCAGTACGTCACTGCTAAGTTTTAAAATAGTTTTTTATGCATTGTATGCCAAACTGCTCTTTGAAACAATATGGGTTTAAATCCCCCAAATACAGGAATGCAGTATGTGAATGCTAAATTTTAAAATAGGTTTTTCAGCGTTCTATGCAAAAGTGCTCTGTGGAACAACAGTACGGGTTTATTTCCCCCAAATACACAAATTCTGTATGTCACTGCTAAATTTTAAAATACGTTTGTGCGTTGTATGCCAAACTGCTCTGTGGAACAACAATATGAGTTTATTTCCCCCAAATAAAGGAATGCAGTATGTCACTGCTAAATTTTTAATAGGTTTGTCAGCGTTCTATGCAAAAGTGCTCTGTAGAAAAGGAATTTTTCCTCCACTGAGCTACCAAAAAATAATTAGACTGATGTCCCTGGCTGGCTGGCACACATGCAGGTCACGTGCAGTCTCAAGGTCACTGCAGTTGCTAAAATGGCTGCCGACCCTCACCTCAGCAACAGATGGATTAAAAATTATTTTGCAGTATCACTGGGCTCAGGGCTGGGTACAAATATGTAGACAATAATTGCTGCAGTTTGAAGAGTTAACACCACCAAGTTCAACAGATTTCTTCTCTAATCTCTTGCATTCTATCCTTACAATGAGACGAGCAGAGTGACGTGTGGTGCTACGTGACTCCAGCTCAAATAGAGGCTGGGTCACATGCTGCACCTAGCTTATCACAGCCATGCCAAGCAGGCATGGCTCCTTAGGGCAAAGTAGTGAAACGCATGCTGATTGGCTGCCCTGCAGCCTTTCAAAAAGCGGGAAGAAGTCGCCGAACAACAAACCCAAACCTTTACGGAAATGTTCGGGTTTGGGTCCGGGTGCGAAAAACCATATTGTTCGGTACGAACCCGAACTTTACAATTCGGGTTCGATCAACCCTAATCTGTAGTTACAATGGTAAATAAAGCAGAAACAAACAGTTAAGTGCTGTGCGAGCAGCGAGCAGCATAGACTTGTAGTTCATCAAAGTCATGCTCTGCGAAGTTCCAAAATTAAACTTGGCAAACGAGAATGTGCACTTGTGCAGCATGTGTAGGTCAGTTGGAGAAGGTGCTTGCATCAACATGGTCTGGATCTTGTATCAGTCCCTCTTGTGAAATGACCAGAAATGATAGCTCAGTTTTGTCTGTGCTACATGCACATGACAGTAGTTTTGGTCTGTGTCCGATCCATATTTTTTGCAGATCGCACACAGACTTGTTCATCCAGTATGCAGGGGCGTACCGACTGCGGTCGCAGAGTGTGCGACTGGGCCCGGCAGTGAAGGGGGCCCGCAGCCCCACCGCAATAATTTAACCTGGGCAGGCTGGCAGCAGTGGCAGAGGCGGCAGGGCACAGGGAGATGAGCGCTTCCATTATGGAAGCGTTCATCTCCATAGTCATCTGTATTGCCGTCCTCAGGACAGCAATACAGATGGCTGTGCTGTGGGGCAGAGGAGAGAGAGGCACAAGGCACGTACAGTGCGGGACACAGGCTGGAAGAGGCCTGCATCGCATCACTGCCATGGAGGTAAGTATAAGTGTTTATTTTTTTAAACGGGACTATACTTGTTACTGGCACATGATTGGGGGGGGACATGGAGAGACACTTACTTGTTACTGGCACATGATTGGTGGGGGGACATGGAGAGGCACTTGTTACTAGCACATGATTGGGGGGCATGGAGAGGCACTTGTTACTGGCACATGATTGGGGTGGGAGAGGCACTTGTTACTGGCACATGATTGGGGGGCATGGAGAGACACATGTTACTGGCACATGATGGCGGGGCATGTAGAGGCATTTGTTACTGGCACATGATTGGAGGGGCATGGAGAGGCACTTGTTACTGGCACATGATTGGGTGGTATCAGTGTGGGGACCTCTTATTGGCACATTATTTGGGGCATCTATGGGGGCACTTCTTACTGGCACATTATTGGTGGGCCCTATGGGGGCTTCTACTGAGGCCACAAAGAAGTGGTATTTTATATAGTGGGCTCTGTGTGGTACTAGTATTATCAGGGGGTTTATCTGTTTCTGCAGTATAGTATTGGGGAGCACAGTGGCACAGTATTGAGGGTAGTAGGATGATTAGCAGTAAACTAAGATTTCTTTTTTTTTTCAAACTGCAGAGATGAAAAAATGGCTGAAAAATAGTGGTCTGGTCTGAAGGTCTGAAAGGAGAAGATGAGTAAAGAGGACATCTACATCAAAGGAGACGTCACTGGATGTAAGAGGTATGTGGGGCTGTATTCACCCTGTATTTCTGTAGTGATGGGAACAGTGGCCAAACGAACGCAGTTGCAGAGGGTGCGACCGGGGGATGGAGGAGGGGGGGGGGCAATTCAAAATTTGCCCTGGGGCCCATAGAACTTTAGTTACGGCACTGACAGTATGTATGGGTCTGCAAAAATGGCAGACAGCATACCGATTTCATCCATGTGCTATCTGCCGAGTGCTGTCTGTGTGTCTGTTTTACAAAATATAGAATATGTCCTATTATTGCTCATTTTGCAGAGAAAATCTGGAATGCACAGGGCTGGTATCCATATTTTGTGAATCCATGGTTTGTGAACCACAAAACAGATACTGTTGTGTGCATCTAGCTTAAAACATTGTTCAGTTTTAGTCCTGCATTGCAATAAGCTGGTAGTATGGCTTTGATATGTGCATCAGGTGTGTCTAGGGTATTTCTAAAAAGAATCACATCATCTAGATCGCACTGTACTCCTAGATGATTTTTTCTAAATAAAAGACATCATATGTTGGAAACAGATGGTTTCTGATGCAAATCCACATGGCATGCATTTGTAACGAAACAATCCATCACAATGAGTAGAATGGTTAATTGGTTTTTAAATTTTACATTGATGAAGCCGTTTGAGGACTTTTTTGCAGGATAAGTCCTATTTATTAATAGAACCATTGCATTGTTTCATTTGGTTGGAAAAAGAAAAAAAATCCTCTGATGGTTTTCACATTTTTTGAAACCGTGTTCGCTGTATGGTTTAATGTGGTAAATTTATTATACAAGGCTCACGAAGATTTAAACAGGTTTGCACCCTCCTATTCATAAACAGTAGTCCAAAATTAGAGGTGTACTTAAAACTTAACCTTTATTCAGGTAAACTTAAAACACTATTTGTGTGGATGGACAAGGTTAATGTGCACAACCAGTGCCAGTCCACTGTGAGTATGGAGAGCCGCCAGTCTATGGGGGAAGGTCAGCCTGATCAGTAAAGCTCGATATATTGATCCAGTGACCACCTATAATCTCCCCAAATCAGTTACACCACTGCCCACACAGACCAAACAGTGGTCGATCTACTGCTGCATGCCCACACTAGATCGCACCTACTGTGTAAATTTACAACTCCTAGATGTTCAGCCAAATATGGCTATCATGATATAACCCCCCCAAGTATAATGCCGCTAACTGGGGGAGTAATATCTCCTGCTGTATATTGCGTTCGCTATCTAGGCCCACTGATGATCCAGATAACATGTGCCGAACACTCAGGACTAAATCTTACTACTGCCGGTTCACGCTAATTGAAGTATGCTGAATATATGCTATACTACCTGAACTGCTCACTAATACACTAAGGCTAATACTCAACGCGTTTCTACAAGATAATGTGTCCTCAGGAGCTTGCCTCATAGCCTATAGCAGTTAAATCATATTTCGGCTTTACATACAGACAAACAAGTGGACGCGCTCCCCTCTCTCATTAGGGGCAGCGCTCCGGCACGAGGATGGCCGATTTGGGGAGATTATAGGTGGTCACTGGATCAATATATCAAGCTTTACTGATCAGGCTGACCTTCCCCATAAACTGGCGGTTCTCCATACCCACAGTGGACTGACACTGGTTGTGCACATTAACCTTGTCCATCCACACAAATTGTGTTTTAAGTTTACCTGAACAAAATTATACAGGGTTTTATGATTGTGACCATATCATATACAGTATATGCATTTTTTTTAGACTTGCAAAATAAAAACACTTTTTTTTATTGGAAACATGTTTATTTTTTCTGCTACTGTATTCACCGTTTAAAAGTAATTTTATTAAATTAATACATTTTATTAAACTTTGTTTTTTGAGTCCTATTAGAAATTTTCATAATAGGATCTGTTGGTCTCAGTAAATCAAAGCATTAATGCCCATCTGCCCATCTGTAATAAACTAGTTGGCCATATAGGCATTTGGATATTGCATGGCTGGGTCTCCCGCTGTCATGGTACTCAATTGACATTTCACAATTGCATTCTTTATTGCAGATTTCTTTTAATATGAACATGGGTGCAGCTATCTTACCAGAGCAGTTCTGCACTGTGAAAACAACAGTTTTGTAACGGTCACATACACACACACACAGGTGGAAGGATAGTGACCACTGCGCTCCACCCTCACCCCTGGCCCTGCCTACTTGCCTCACAAGTCCTGATGACAGTGGACAACTGGACAACTGGACGACACGACAGTCCCTTAATTAGGATATGTGCAGGGAAGACAGACAAGACAAAATACGGAACGTGAACGGACCTGGTCAGAACCAAGAGAGCTACGCAGTACAAAATATTAAGTGAAGAATGGTCAGGAGAAGCCGGGGTCAAATACCAGGAGAGTAGAGAAGTACCAGAGGAGTCCGCAAAGAGTAGTCAGGTGGGAGCCGAGGTCACAATACCAGGAGGGATGCGCAGTACAGGAGGAGCAGGCAAAGGAATGTCAGGGAACAGAATCAGGTGATTATTCAGAAGTCCAACAAATAGCCAGGAACCTAGAATTAACAGGCTGTGGTCAGCAGGCTGCCTGTATTTATAGTGGGGTCTGAGGGTCATGTGATGTGACCACCATGACCGACAGACAGACTAGTCAAGCACCGAGTGATCAGCTCGGTGCTCAAGGCAGACCTAGGAGCAGGGAGCTTCCCCACTAGCAAAGCCACCCTGGCAACGAGGCCAAACACAGATCCTCACTCCTGAAGCTAAGTTGCAGGTCTGCAGCTGATGGGTGACTGAGTGTGCCTTTGGCGCCCCGTGACAAGTTTAAAGATTTGCTTTAAAATAGCAACATGGACATAGGAAACTGGTATCTGTACATGACTTCCATGGAAGGGTTTTGTGAACATACTCTGTGACCTGTGCAGAGATCACTGTGCAGGGAGGGGGGTGAGAGGAGCTGTGTCCATCATCCATTAACAGTGGTGTGATCCTGTGTTATCTGTTGGAGACTTATAACTGAGTTCTTACCTTTCATTATTATCCTGTCTTGGATGATAATAAGATGATTCATGTAAAGGAATCACTACAAAAAAGAAAAGTGCAGCCTGTCGCGAGGCTAAGTGGCCTGAGTGAAATTGCAAGATTTTACTTTTAAATATAGGTACACACATGAAAAAAGTAAATCTTTATATAAACAATATTTTCTGAACATACGTTCCATTTATAGAACAAATAATGCTAAATATAACATATTTATAAATAGTTTCCAATCCCATGAAATAGCCACAAGGATGACAGTCTGAGAAATTGAGTTATTTTTTTTAGGTGAAATATTTGTTCTCTTTTTCATGGATATTTAAAGGGGTTGTAAATCTCAAACTGAGAAGTTACAACATTATAAAGCATCGGAGCCCACAAATTGTCAATCAAAACACAAAGATATTTGCTAGTGCCATACTATTGCCAGAATGTCTACAGTGGAGAAGGTCATGTCCTGTGAACATATCCTCAGTAGCATACAGGGAGTTAGGGGTTTATATTATATCTCTGTATTGCTAGATGCATCTGCAGATTGGTTGTTCACTGATTAAATCAGATATAAGACTACTCTATAAGGCCTCTTTCACACAAACATGTGAGCTCCGTGCCCGTATTGTGGACCGTATTTGCGGATCCGCAATACACGGGCACCGTTCTATGGCCATTCCCATTCATTTCAATGGGTCCGCAAATCCGGAGATGCGGAGCGGTGCGGAACGGAAAGATGGAACGTAGCACTGCGGAAGCACTTCCGTGGGATTCTGTTCCATACTTCCGTCTCGCAAAAAGATAGAACATGTCCTATATTTTTGCGGAACAGGCAGATCGTGGACTCATTCAAGTGAATGGGTCCGCGAACTTCTGCGGCTGCCCCACGGTCAGTGCCCGTGCACTGGCACGGGGCTCACAAATCCGTGTGAAAGACGCCTAAATGTTTCAGATGTAAGGTGTACATGGCTATAACACTATAACAGTGCACGCAGCAGTTGGGACCAATGTTCCAACATCTCTCCTATACTGTAACTCTCTAACTACTCCCCTGGTTTATAAAATAATTAAACAGAATAAAAATACAGAAAGATATATACAACAAAAATATCGTTAACGGGTCATCCTATCCTAAATTTAGAATAGCCCACCAATATTTGATTGATGAGGGTCCGGCTTCAGGTTGGTTCACACCAGCTGTACGTTTCATTGCACGTGAAGGGTATTGCAGCATTTTACCTTTATTTGCCATGGCACGCCCATCAAGAACATACTGCCCGATCCCCTAAAAACGCCAGAGCAGCTAGCGAAACATGTCGGGGGGCAGTGTTTGAGAGAATTGGTTTTAGCACAGAAGTGAAGCCTTACAATTAGAATGTGATACTATATAAGTGATAAGAGGGGAATATACTGGAAGGGTCTGGAGCGAGCGCGTGGCGGCCAGCCTCCAGTCACACTTAAATAGCACTTTACTACCAGAGTAAATGATAAAATACTAACAAAAAAGGCAACACAACTGATAGTTTTAATATAGTTTAATGGTCAGTAAGTAAGTATAATAAGTAACATTAAAAGTAAAATTTTATGGGAAATAAGACATATGTCAAGAGAAGGCAATTAATAGTCTGACTGACTAACTGTAAATAAAGGTTAAAAGTGCCTTTACATATTTCTGGGTCAAACTTTTAGGCTACATGCACATGACCATTGGTGTTTTGCGGTCCGCAAACCGCGGATCCGCAAAACACAGAAGCTGCTCCGAGTTCCGTTCCGCAATTTGCGGAACGGAACGCAGCCCATTATAGAAATGCCTATTCTTGTCTGCAAAACAGACAAGAATAGGACATGCTCTATTTTTTTTGCGGGGGCACTGAACGGAGCAACGGATGCGGACAGCACACGGAGTGCTGTCCGCATCTTTTGCGGCCCCATTGAAGTGAATGGGTCCGCGCCCGAGCTGCAGAATATGCGGCTCGGACACGGACCACAACAACGGCCGTGTGCATGAGGCCTTAGTTTATGGGTATTGTAGCATTACTCCTTTCAATCCCTAGTCCGATAAATGGAACAATGCTGCAATAACTTGCACTGTAGGTCCAAAATGTACATATAGCATTTGCACAACCTGCTTGAAACCAATGTAAACAAGAGACTGCAGCACTCCCAATGTAGTCTGAGAGTTGGATCCGAACCATTGGTGTCAGGCCATCAATTTTAATGGCTCCTTTAGGGCTGTTTCACACGAGCGGATGACGTGTGTGTCATCCGCAGAGTGAATGAGAGCCAAGCCGCCCTCTGGACAGCAGGACACGGAGCATTAACATGATTAACATGATTGATAATGCTCTGTGCCTCTCTGTGATCTTTTTACTACAAAATCAGAGTGAGATAAAGTTGTCACTGTGATTTTGTAGTAAAAAGAACACAGAGAGGCACGGAGCATTATCAATCATGTTAATGCTCCGTGTCTCTGCTGTCCAGAGCGCGGCTTGGCTCTCATCCACGCTGCCGATGACACGCACGGCATCCGCTCATGTGAAACAGCCCTTAGAGTGCTTTCATACTTTTTTTTCCATATTGTGCTTTTTTTTACTCTTTTAGCAGGGATGTTTTTGGATTTTTTTTTTTTTGTTGTTGCTAAAATGCCAGCTCCAAATGTTAGCTCAAGGTCTGTGGGAAATATGAAATGCAGGGCATATAAAATATGTTTCTGTTCCTGGCATTTATGTTAATTAGCTGATGGTATTTAGGGATTTTGCCAACACCTTCTCTACAAAGAACCATGATGAAAACCCTAGTGATAACATGCCTTCACCAAATTCATGAGTGTGGGGACCCTTAAAGTGAACCTGTCACTGTGAAAATCCAGTGTAATCTGTTAGCAGGGTGTTAAAGATTATATGGTTAGATTTTATTTATTTAAATTCCTGCTCATTGCTTGGCTTTGAAGTCAAGGGTGCGATACTATCAGTGATTGACAGCTATCTCTGTATACACAGTCATAGAGGGAGGGATGTCCAATCACTGATAGGTCTCCTTTTCTTGAAAACCCAGAATGAGCAGGGATTTAAATGAAATAATACAACTTATACCAAGTATACTCTTATAAAACTATGTATCAGTCTATTTAGCTCCCCCTGCTCTATGACATGCTGCCTGTAGCTCAGATACCATGTGCAATATGACAGGTTCCCTTCATGTGTTTTTCACTTTACAGTGTATTATTGTTCTATATATTATCATTTACATTTTGCAAGATTCTAATACAGTATTTCGCCTTGTATATTAAATCAGTTTAATTTTCATCACTTAGTTTATAGCTCTTGGCCCATGACGTTGATCATTAACTGCAGGAATGGGTCCCACTTGTCTGAAGAGTTTATTTCCTGATTAATGATAAAGATGATCTAAAACTAATTTTTCATAATAGATAGAATCTGATATTTAAATCATTTGTGCTCCATCTGGCCTTTAAATTGCTTTGATTGCTTCAGTTGTTGAAACGCAATTGCTTTATTAAGATTCATGGAATAATTATAAAAAGGCACATCTGGGATTTTATGCTATATGTTGCAATAGTTTAATAATACATCCTTTAAAGGGGTTATGTCATGATTGATGAAAAATGAAAATCAGACAGGATTTAGTACATGACAATCTCTTTCTAGCAAAATCTAGAACCAGTCCTGTACATCACATGGATCCAGAGATCTCCCCGTTCATTGCTCCAATTCCTCTTCTAGATTCTCACCAAACCAGTGCTCGGCTATTTTGGGCAGTTCCATAGAAATTAATGTAGGGCGGCCAAGCATGTGCAGTGTGCCCTCTGGCACTTTGCAGGCTCTGTTCTAAGTATAGGTAAAAGTCCTAGAGATGGAGTCAGACATTGACACATCCTAGTGATATGCCCCCAATGTTCATGATAGGAATAACCCTTTAACATACTGCATAATCATGTACATGAACATGGTTGCTTAGCTCGCTCCATACATGGTAGGTGCCAGCTGTATAATACAGCTGATACCCACTGGCTGTCACTAGGAATGGAGATGACTCTGATTCCAATGATCTAAACGCTCAGATGCCGCTGTCAATAGAGACCGTGGCATCTGTGGGCTTTAGTCAGAGGGAGGAAGCTCCCTCTGTCCTCTGATTGGAGTACTCTAATTGGTTGCTATGACCGCCTGAGGCCTTGTGAAGGCTCCCAAGTCTGTCATATTGAATTGCCTGTGAATCGAAACCTGAAACATGGCCTGACAGGTGGCCATTAGAAATTCCGTAGTATTCTATTGCAATCTATGGTACAAGCGATCAGATGATCACATGAAAAAGTCCCCTAGAATTGAAAAAACACAAAATTATTAAAACATCAAATCATTCCTCAATTTTACACATACAAATAAACAATAAAAAAACATAATAGTTATAACCACATCTGAAAATCCCCAAACTATTAAAATATATAAATATTTATCATGCTTGGGGAATGTCTTAAAGTGTAACTTTCATTTCAGAGTATTTTTAATACAGTGTAGGTACAGGGATGTTAAACAATTTTGTAATACACTTCATTAGGGAAAGATGTTTCTTTGTTCTATAAAACAGGGTGGAATGAGTCCTCTTAACAAAGCTCTAACAGCATTTCTAAGGTTAGTCTGTCTTCAGTCTTCAGTTCCACAGAGCGTTAAAGATGCCTGTGTGTAAAATACCAGTCTACCTGTTGTACATGTGCCCTACCTATCACTGCCAATCACCCTGCCTATCTGACTTGTTAGATTGAAGACTGATTAAATCTTTGCTAAGGCCTCTTTCACACTTGCGTTCTGAGGATCCGGCAGGCACTTCCGTCGCGCCGGATCCGCCAGAAAGCGAGTCGCCTGAAAGCATTAGAAGACTGATCAGGATCCTGATCAGTCTTCGAAATGCTTTGAGGTTACTATGGCAGCCAGGACGCTATTAAAGTCCTGGTTGCCATAGTAGTAGTGGGGAGCGGGGGAGCGGTATACTTACAGTCCGTGTGGCTCCCGGGGCGCTCCAGAATGACGTCAGAGCGCCCCATGCGCATGGATCACGTGATCCATGTGATCACGTGATCCATGAGCGTGGGGCACCCTGACGTCACTCTGGAGCGCCCCGGGAGCCGCACGGACGGTAAGTATACTGCTCCCCCGCTCCCCACTACACTTTACCATGGCAACCAGGACTTTCGCGTCCTGGCTACCATGGTAACCATTGAGAAAAAGCTAAACGTCGGATGCGCGAAACGACGTTTAGCTTAAGGCCGGATCCGGATTAATGCCTTTCAATGGGCATTAATTCCGGATCCAGCCTTGCGGCAAGTGTTCAGGATTTTTGGCTGGAGCAAAAAGCCATCCTGAATGGATTTCTCTCCATTCAGAATGCATTGGGATAATCCTTATCAGGATTTTTCCGGCATAGAGCCCCGACGACGGATCTCTATGCCGGAAAACAAAAACGCTAGTGTGAAAGAGCACTAAGAAGACTTTTTAAACTGAAACATTTACACTTCAGTGGTTAAAAAATTGCCAATTTCCATGTTTTTTGGTCATGTTGCTAATCAAAAAACTATTGAATAAAAAGTGATCAAAACTTCATATGTATCCAAATAATACCAACAAGTTTAGGCTTTAGTTTAAGCTCGCTCCACAAAAAATAAGACCTTACACAGTTGGACAGGAAAAAATAAAAAAAAATAGGGCTGCCAGAGGCAAAGGAAAACATTTTTAAGGTTTTTATTTTTTATTAAGTAGTAAAACATAGAACAACCTATATAAATGGCCTCAGGAAGGTTCTTAATATCAGATTGGCATGAGTCTGACTATAATTACCTTGCCGATTCGCTGTTTGAGGAAGCTGCAGCTCTCATCACAGATACAGAGAGAACCTCAGCTCCATTAACTTGAATGGGACTCAGTTGTGCCTTGGCCATGTGACCGATGAACGTGATGTCACATGGTCTAGGAAGAGTCACAAAGCACCATGGTCTCTTCATACAGCTGGGTGATCTGATATTGATGACCCATCCTGATAAGCAATCCAAATCCTGGAAAACCCCCTTAAGGCTCCCAGGCCTGCTATAGTACAATACAACAAATCAGCTTATTTTAATTCTGGTGTGGACATATCCTTACTATGTTGACACATGCTGTAAATGCGGTGGAATTAAGTGAAAATTCATGTGCTGCGTAGAGAACGCACAGTGTAAACAGAATTACACTGCAGGTTTTTAATCCACAGGTTTGCCATTTGTTGATCCAGGCTGAAGGCAGTGGGAGCCTCGCTGTGATGACAGCAGCATTGTTGCTGCAAAAAACAGATGATTTATGGAGGTTTTTGCAGCACAAAGTTTCAGCCAGATCGGACCTGCTACACGCGGCCATACTCCGCCTACAGTTTATTTTATATTAACTTCCATCAATTAGATATACATGTATTTACTGGTGATTCTGGATTGGAGTAATTTTAAGTTCAGGCTGTATTACATTTTGCAGGTGATTGTCGGGAAGGAAGTGTACCTTTCCGGCAATTGCCTGCTTGTCAGCAGAGGAGACCGCTGTTATTATTGCCTGATTGGAGTCGGGAAGGAATTTTTTTCCCCTTAAGTGGGGAAAATTGGCTTCTGCCTCACAGGGGTTATTTGCCTTCCTCTGGATCAACTTGTAGAAAACAGGCCGAACTGGATAGACAGATGTCTTTTTTCGGTCTTATATACTATGTTACTATGTTACTATGTATTACATCCAGCGATCCCCTCCACAGTATGGGAAGGAGCAATTGCTAATGCCAATGCTCGTCCCCATACTGAATCATTGTTTTCTGGCAGCAGATTGTGATTAGGCAGCACAATATGGTGCCAGTAATGATTCTTAGGCAAGCTTTAAAATCGCAATTGCCCAATGAGCGTTTGTTCATTGATCAGGTAATCTACAGCAGTATTACAGAGCCATATGATCAGTATTGAGGGCTCCTCCAAATGCTCATTAGTGATGATCTGGTTGACCATCGGCCAGTGTAATACAGCCCTAAGTTTATATGTGTGTGTAGCAATTGTACATAAACTATTTCTTGTAGCTATGCAATAAAACAAAGTAAATTATGTTTGTGAATAAAAATGCATGAACTGGTTTGATTTTGAGTAACACTGAGCGTATCAGTAGTTAAACCTTTAGGTGAAAGGCCAACATAGTTTACAAGCCACCAAACTTATTAATAGGCCTGACTACCCTTTGCAATGTCATGTGTAATGTTAATCCTCATCCTAAGTCATCAGTCTCAAATGTCAGCAGCCAGTAGCTGTCCTGTTTGTCTCCTGTACACATCTAGGAGAAAGATGGAGAGTTATGAAAAAAGTAATGCAAGTAAAGATAACATGTTAGAACTTCCAAGTATAAATGATTCTACTACAGATGAGGAGGACTTAAAAACTACAATCAAACCTCGTCTATCTCCACTTCCCAGAAGACGTAACTCTGTGTCTTCAGACGATGGAGACCTGGAGCCACCACCTACAGTTGCAAGGAAAGTGTCTTTTGCAGATGCATTTGGATTCGATCTGGTATCAGTTAAAGAGTTTGACACATGGGAAATTCCAACTGTAATACCAAATATTGTGATGGAAAGCGTTAAAATTGAGGCATTTTATTTAACGCCAAGCTTTATATTACCCTCAGTTAGTGGCATTATGGAAAGGTTACATGCAAAAAAAGTCACCCTGGAATCAGTGGATTTCATACCAGGCACAACATCCATGAAGGGAATTATTCGAGTTCTGAATTTTTGCTTTGAAAAACAAGTCTACGTCAGAATGTCTCTTGATAACTGGCAAAGCTTTTATGACCTACTGGCAGAATATGTACCTGATTCTTGTAATGGGGAAACAGATCAATTTTTCTTTACAATATCACTCGTCAGCCCATATCAAAAAGAGGGAGCAAGAGTGGATTTCTGTATATGTTATGAAACACCAGTTGGTGCCTTTTGGGATAACAATGATGGACATAATTATGTGCTAACATGCCACAAGAAGGAAGAAATTGTAGAAAATGATAAGAAGGCAAATGAGGAAATAGACAAAAATAAGAAAAGCTGTTTAAAGACATCATTAAGGTAAGCCTGGTAATTATCTATATGTATTATTGGCTATGATATAGCCATATAATGTATTTGTATAATTCTCTGTTTTAAAAGGGGATTTGTAAATAAACTAGTGTACTTTTCTTTGCACATCCAGTTTTATGTACCATTATGAAAAATCAGGTGCTACAGACACATGCATCCTTCTGTAGGTACAACCAACTTTTAAACTGTTAGTAATACAAAATTCTAAAGATTGTAAAAAATATGCTTTTTAAATAATTGTATACTATTATACTTATTGTATACTATTTTTCTTAAAGGGGTTATCTGGGCTACTAATAATGATGACATGTCCTCAAGATAGGAAAGTTATATGAGACTGATGAGTGTCCCGACTGCCCTGCTGATCATCTGTTTCAGGCAGCTGTGCCACTGGAAACTATAGAGTGTACAGAATGGAAGCAGAAAGCTCTGTATACTGTGTGCTTTCTTGGATCGGCAAACTGCAGCTCAGCTCCCATTCCCTTGTATAAAAGCTGAGCTGCAGTACCCCGCACAGCAACTACAGAGTGTACGAAACAGTCACTTCCAGCTCTGTACACAGTGAGGGAGCTTCATCATTGTCCAGTGTTTAAGTCTATGATCTTCCCTGTACTGTCAGAACAGGTTCAAGCCTCATAATCCATTAGGTACATCTCCGACTATCCATGCTCCTAAAAGGAAATGTTCGGCAGCTCAGAGCTGCTGTAGATTTCTGACTTTTTATGCCAGAAAACTGGCATGGATTAAAATAAGTATGCTGGGCCCACTGGCCCCAACCTCACTACACCCCCTTTTCCAGAAAGTGGTAAGGTGAGCCTAAAAACGCCAATTGCGCCAAAATTTCTCATCTCCTAGCACCACAAAATAAAAAACACAAGGTACATTAAGCGAAGCTCTGTATCACTATGGCATACTATTATACAAACTTCTATAACACCTGTGCAACCAAGCCTTAGCACATTTGTTTTGTAGTGAGCTTTACAGTCATAGAATTTTAAGCTTTGTAGTTATTCAATTACAAGTAATGTATTGCTAAGGGTACTTTCACACTAGCGTTTTTCTTTTCCAGCATAGAGTTCCGTCGTTGGGGCTCTATGCCAGAAAAAAAAAGATCAGTATTATCCCCATACATTCTGAGTGAAGAGAAATCCTTTCAGTATGCATCAGGATGTCTTCAGTTCAGTACGTAATAGTTTTTTAGACGGGGAAAATACCGCAGCATGCTGCGGTATTATCTCAGTCTAAAATTCCGTTACACATGAGGGAATGGCGGTTCCGGCATTAATTCCCATTGACTTGTATTAGTTCCAGATCCAGCATTACAAATACCGCAACGACGGATCCATCCTTCCGGTCTGCGCATGTGCAGACCTTTAAAACTGTGAAAAAAAATCAAGACGGATCCGTCTCTCTGCCTGAAAATGGAGAAACTAATCCTCACTTGCAATGCATTTGTGAGACGCATCCGCATCCGGATCCGTCTCCAAATGCTTTCAGTTGTCATGCGGTATGACAGATCCGGCGGGTAGTTCCAGCGACGGAACTACCTGCCGGATCCTCACACTGCAAGTGTGAAAGTAGCCTAACTAAGATAGTTTAACTTAAGACTCCGATCTGTTATAGTGAGCACTGACTGTATACATATGCATTGCATAGATAATGGTATAGAAAGTAGGGGAAAGTATATGTCCCTCCATAAATACAGTATCCCAAAAGTGAGTACACCCCTCACATTTTTGTAAATATTTTATTATATCTTTTCATGGGACAACACGGAAGATTTGACACTTTGATATAATGTAAAGTAGTCGTGTACAGCTTGTATAACAGTGTAAATTTGGGGTGACCTCAAAATAACTCAACACACAGCCATTAATGTCTAAACAGCTGGCAACAAAAGTGAGTACACCCCTAAGTGAAAATGGTCAAATTGTGCCCAATTAGCAATTTTCCTTCCGCAGTGTCATGTGACTTGTTAGTGTTACAAGGTCTCAGGTGTGAATGGGGAGTAGGTGTGTTAAATTTGGTGTTATCGCTCTCACACTCTTTCATACTGGTCACTGGAAGCTCAACATGGCACCTCATGACAAAGAACTCTCTAAGGATCTGAAAAATAGAATTGTTGCTCTACATCAAGCATATCCAAACTGCAGCCCTCCAGCTGTTGCAAAACTACAACTCCCAGCATGCCTGGATAACCTACAGCTACAGTTGTAGTTTTGCAACAGCTGGAGGACCGCAGTTTGAACATTCCTGCTTCACATAAAGATGGTCTAGGCCAGGCATGTCCAAACTTTGGCCCTCCAGCTGTTGCAAAACTACAACTCCCAGCATGTCTGGATAGCCTACAGCTATTAGGGCATGGTGGGAGTTGTAGTTTTGCAACAGCTGGAGGGCCGCAGTTTGGACATACCTGGCCTAGGCTATAAGAAGATTGCCAACACCCTGAAACTGAGCTGCAGCACAGTGGCCAAAACCATACAGTGGTTTAACAAGACAGGTTCCACTCAGAACATGCTTCGCCATGGTCGACCACAGAAGCTGAGTACACAAGCTCAGTGCCATATCCAGAGGTTGCCTTTTCAAATAGACTTATAAGTGCTGCCAGCATTGCTGCAGAAGTTAAAGGGTTGGGGGGGTCAGCCTGTCAGTGCTTAGACCATACGCTGCACACTGCATCAAATTGGTCTATAGGGTCCAGTTGTTGGTCCATTTTGCAGCCCCTTATCCCTTATGCTCAACTATATAACGGTTAACTGAAATGTGCCTAAAAAAAACATTTAAGTACTGCAATTCTCCTACTTTCTTCAATTAATTGATTGCTGTCTTCAGTTGAAGTCATTTGGTGCATGATGTCAAATCTGTCTGACAGTACTATAGTTATACATGATGCCAAGCATTGATATGAGAGCAATGGTAATAGCATGTGTGTCCTCTATCCAGACTTGGGGTTCCTTGGACTCACCAGGGAAAATTGTTGTCTGACCCTGCCTCCATCCCTGTTTGTTCAGTTAGACAAAAACAATAAAACAGTTTCTATGGATTCACCCCCGAAAACAGATATTGACTTTGATAAGACACCAAGGTTTCCGTTCATATTTATACAATACTGTTATTATACTGTCAGTCACCATGTCTCTGTATGGTGGAAATGTAATGGATAGAAAACACATTGGATAAATGTAATCAGCTTTTAAGTTTAATCCTGAAAGTTTTGAATCAACTGGCCACAAAAGACAGACTCTAAAATGTAGAGACATACAATGATCTAATTTCTGTATCTGTGTTTCCTGTATCTATATCAGCATTTATGATCTATAAATATATATGACCCACCAAATAATGCATTGAGTGGCCAGCTGGTATTTCACGAATTTAACATGTGGACATCGCAACCTCTTCCTAGGCCAGTGATATCACATTCATTGGCCACATGGCCAATTTGCAGCTTTGGCCCATTCAAGTGAAAGGGCCTGGGCTGCAATACCAATCACAGTCACTGTACAATGTATGGCACTGTGCTTGATACTCTATGAGAAGACCACAGCACTCATCAGAGCACCACAGCCTCTTCAAACAGCTGATCAGTAAATAAATCCTGATGATAGGCCATCAATATTGAGCTCCCAGTAAAACTACCTTAAAAGAGGACCTAGCACCACAAAATGCAGTTCAATCTGTAGGCAGTATAATATAGAGCAGGAGAAACTGAGCAAACTGATATATAGTTTTGTTTGAAAAGATTCATTAAAAATGTATGTATTACAAATATAATTCTCTACCTTTTCTGACTTCAGTTCTACACAGGGGCGTCTTATCAGTGATTGATAGCATTCTCTGTATAAGTGTGCATACATAGATAGCTGTCAATTACTGATAGCTCTACACATGGTAGGTGTTATCAGTGAATTACAGCATTCTCTGTATAAGTGTGTATACATAAATCACTGGCAGTAACTAATAGCTGTACACAGGGGAGGTGTTATCAGTGTTTTATAGCATTCTCTGTGTAAGTGTTTGCACATAGATAGTTGTCAATCCCTGATAGTTGTAAATATGGTACGTGTTATCAGTGATTGATAGTATTCACTGTATAAGTGTGTATACATAGATAGCTGTCAGTCACTCATAGTTTTACACAGAGGAGGTGTTCATAGTGTTTGCTAGCATACTTTGTAAGTATGTATACATTGATAACTATTAGGGATGACCGAACCCAAACTGGATAGTTCGGGTTCGTACCGAATTTTGGGGTGTTCGGGACACGGACCCGGACCCGAACATTTTCAAAACATTTCGGGTTCGGGTCCATTGTTCGGCGATTTATTCCCGCTTTCTGAAGGGCTGCACAGCAGCCAATTAGCTAGCGTTTTACTTCTTGCCCTAAGAAGCCATCACAGCCATGCGTACTAATGGCATGGCTGTGATTGGCCAAGAGCAGCATGTGACCCAGCCTCTATTTATGCTGGAGTCACGTAGCGCCGCACGTCACTCTGCTCTGATTAGTGTAGGGATAGGACGCAGCTGCTGTGAGGGCGAGATTAGGCAGGGAAAAGTCAGCAAAAAAACCTAATGAAGTGATCGATCTACAGCTGTGAATCATTCAACTTCTGCTAGTTAATTGCTCTCTGGTTTATAGGCTGCACAGAGCGTTTTCTGTCACTTTTTTCTGGGGTGATCGGCAGCCATTTTGTGTCTTGTGATGCACCAGCACAAGCTGCCACCAAGTCCATCAATCCATCAATACTATTTTTTTTTTTTTCTATATCCTACATCAGGGGCTTGGCTGTGCTTATTGTCACCCCTAGAAACTCAGGATAAAAATTTCTATATTTTATTGAGGGGTTAAATTCAATTGCCAAAATAGCAATCCCCTAAATCTGGTGTTCCAGCTGTGGCTAGCCAAGTGTAATACTGTCTGCTGTCTGGAAAAGGATAGATTATTTTCTATGGTGAAATTCAATTGCCAAAATAGCAATCCTCTAAATCTGGTGTTCCAGCTGTGGCTAGCCAAGTGTAATACTGTCTACTGTCTGGCAAAGGATAGATTTTTTTCTGTGGTGAAATTCAATTGCCAAATCAGCAATCCCCTAAATCTGGTGTCCCAGCAGAGGCTGGCAAAGTTTAACAGTGTCCGGCAAAGGATAGATTTTGTTCTGGGGTGAAATTCAATTGCCAAAATAGCAATACCGTAAATCTGGTGTTCCAGCTGTGACTGGACAAGTTTCATAGTGTCTGTCATAGGATATATTATTTTCTGCGGTGAAATTCATTTGCAAAATAAGAAATACCATAAATCTGGTGTTCCAGCTGTGACTGGACAAGTTTAATAGTGTCCAGCAAAGGATATCTTTTTTTCTGGGGTGAAATTCAATTGCCAAAATAGCAATACTGTAAATATAGTGTCCCAGCAGTGGCTGGCTAAGTTTAATAGTGTCCGGCAAAGGATTTATTATTTTCTGGAGTGAAATTCAGTTGCAAAAATAGCAAAACCATAAATCTGGTGTTCCAGCTGTGACTGGACAAGTTTCATAGCGTCAGTCATAGGATATATTATTTTCTGCCGTGAAATTCAGTTGCAAAAATAGAAATACCATAAATCTGGTGTTCGAGCTGTTGCAGGCCTAGTTTAAATCTGTCCGTAAAAGGGTATATTTTTTTCTGAGGTGAAATTCAATTGCCAAAATAGCAATACCCTGAATCTGGTGTTCCAGCTGTGACTGGACAATTTCCCTAGTGTCCGTCAAAGAATAGATTTTGTTCTGTGGTGAAATACAGTTGCAAAAATAGAAATACAGTAAATCTGGTGTTCCAGCTGTGACTGGACAATTTCCCTAGTGTCCGTCAAAGAATAGATTTTGTTCTGTGGTGAAATGCAGTTGCAAAAATAGAAATACAGTAAATCTGGGGTTTCAACTGTGGCTGTACAAGTTTCATAGTGTCCGTCAAAGAATAGCTTTTGTTCTGGGGTGAAATTCAATTGCCAAAATAGCAAAACACGGAATCCGGTAATGTGCTTTCCGCATTTTGCGGATCCGCACATTGCCAAAACTATACAGAAAATGCCTTTTCTTGTAATAGGAAGAATAGGACATGTTCTATATTTTTGCAGAACGGAAGTGCGGACCTGGAAGTGCGGATCCGCAATTCCGGATCCGAGCGGGACAAAGTCTGTCCCCATGGAAACGACTGGGTCCGCAATTTCGTTCGGCAAAATGCGGAACAGAATTGCAGATGTGTGAATGGAGCCTAAGGGTCCCTTATCACCGCCAGTTAGTTAGCTACTTGTTAGGTAGTTAGCACCCACCACACCGCAGTCACTGATTAGTCGCTGATTAGCGTCATCGCTGTCACTAATCAGCACTAGTACTATATAGTATCTCTAAGTGATCAAGACTGATCGCAATCAGATCTATATCAGTACATTATGGTCTCCTTAGGCTCTACAAAAAACACAGTGTTCGCCCGTTCAGGCCTGATCTTGTGCAGACACTTGCGTTCAGTCCGCCCCACCGCAGTGTCAGAATTTTTTTTTATGATCACTGCAAAAACACTGTAAAATCGCTGCGGCGCTATAAAGATCACTTTTGAGCTGTTTGGATCTTTATTAGCGATCGCAGTTTTACTTCGCAAGCACTCCTATGTCCTTTCGCCTATTTTTTTTTTGCACATTTTTTGGCAGAGATTTTTTCATCCACATTGATCAATGAGAATGAATAAATCTGTGCCGTTCATTTCTTTTTTCAGCCCAGAGGCTGAACGGAAAAAAAAAATCTCATTACCCGTATGCTCAATATAAGGAGAATAGCAGAAACTCCTAATGCTGGCCATACATGTAATGATTACGGAGACCCTCAAATGCAAGGGCAGTATAAATACCCCAAAAGTGACCCCATTTTAGAAAGAAGACACCCCAAGGTATTCCATGAGGGGCATGGCGAGTTCATAGAAGATTTTTTATTTTTGGCACAAGTTAGCGGAAATAGTTTTTTTTTTTTGTTTTGTTTTGTTTTTCTTACAAAGTCTCATATTCCACTAACTTGTGACAAAAAATAAAATTTTACATGAACTCACCATACCCCTCACTAAATACCTTGGGGTGTCTTCTTTCTAAAATGGGGTCACTTGTGGGGTATTTATACTGCCTTAGCATTTTAGGAGCCCCTAATGCATGAGAAGTAGTTTGGAATCCAAATGCGTAAAAATGCCCTGTGAAATCCTAAAGGTAATCAATGGAATTCGGGCCCCTTTGCGCATCTTGGCTGCAAAAAACTGTCACTCATGTGGTATCGCCGTACTCAGGAGAAGTAGGGAAATGTGTTTTGGGGTGTAATTTCACATATACCCATGCTGGGTGTGAGAAATATCTCTGTAAATGACAACTTTTTAATTTTTTTTATACAAAGTTGTCAATTTACAGAGATATTTCTCTCACCCAGAATGGGTATGTGTAAAAATACACCCCAAAACACATTGTGTGACACTTTTTTGCAGCCTAGGTGCGCAAAGGGGCCCAAATTCCAAAGAGTACCTTTTAGGAGGGCATTTTTAGGCATTTGGATTCCAGACTTCTTCTCATGCTTTAGGGCCCAAAAATTTACAGAGATATTCCTCTCACCCAGCATGGGTATATGTAAAATACACCCCAAACACATTGCCCTACTTCTTCTGTGTACGGTGATACCACATGTGTGACACTTTTTTGCAGCCTAGGTGCGTAAAGGGGCAGAAAGTCCATCGAGTACATTTAGGCTTTTCAAGGTTGCTCACAATTTAGCCCCGCCTAAAATGGCAGAACAGTAAACACACCCCACAAATCACTCCATTTCGGAAAGTAGACACCCCAAGGTATTCACTGAGGGGCATAGTGAGTCCGTGGGAGATTTTTTTTTTTTTTGCCAGAAGTTGGCATAAATGGAAACTTTATTATTATTTTTTTTTCCTCAGAAAGTGTCATTTTCCGCTAACTTGTGAAAAAAAAATTAAATCATACATGAACTCACCATGCTCCTCCGCGAATACTTTGGGGTGTCTTCTTTCTAAAATGGTGTCATTTGGGGGGTATTTATACTATAGTTTGTAAACGCTTTAACTTTTGCGCAAACCAATAACCAATTGCTGTGTCTTTGCAGCCCCCCGACAAGATGGGATCGGAAAAGGAGGGAGCTCCCCTCTATCCCCATCACCTGCTGCTTAGTTCTGGCAGCGGGTGATGGCTACCATGACAGCAGGACGCTTTCAGAGGCGTCCTGCTTGCCATGGTAATGTAACTCTGATCAGACTTCTGGGCAGAAGTCTGACCAGACTAGTGAAAAGTTAAAAATACAGTACAGTACACTATATAGTGTACTGTACTGTATTATATTATATAAACATCAGAGCCACTGGGTCTACAAGAACCAAGTGGGTCTGGGTCCCAAAAAAATGTAAAAAAGTGAAAAAAAGTAAAAATAAAAAACCCAGAAATCACTGAATAAAAATTTAAAAAATAAAATACACTACACATATTAGGTATCGCAGCATCCGTAAAACCTGCTCTAAAAAATATCTTGACCCCTCAGGTGAACGCCATTAAAAAAATGGTGTAAAAAAAGCCATTTTTGTCACCTTACATCACAAAAAGTGTAATACCAAGCAATCAAAAAGGCATATGCCTCCCAAAATAGTATCAATCAAACTGCCATCTCATCCCACAAAAAATGAGCCCCTACATAGGACAAGCTCTCAAAAAAAAAAAAAATATGGCTCTTAGACTATGCAGACATTAAAGCAAGATTTTTTTTCTAAAATGCTGTTATTTTGTTAAAGTAAAATAAATAAATAAAAAGTATACATATTAGCTATCGATGTGTCCGTAAAAACTTGCTCTATAAAAGTATTCCATGATCTAACCCGCAGGTAAATATCGAAAAAATAATTAAATAAAAACAGTGTCAAAAAATTTTTTCGGTCACCTCATATCACAAAAGGTATAATAGAAAGCGATCAAAAATGTATATGAACCCCAAAATAGTCCCAATCAATCCGTCATCTAATCCCTACATAGGACAATAGCCCAAAAAAATAAAAAAATATAACTCTCAGACTATGAAGACATTAAAACATGATTTTTTTTGTTAAAAAAATTATATTATTGTGTAAAACTTAAATAAATAACTAAAAAGTATACATATTAGGTATTGCCGTGTCCGTAACAACCTGCTCTATAAAAATAACACATGAACTAACCCCTCAGGTGAACACAGAAAAATAAATAAATATATAAATACAGTGTCAAAAGCCATTTTTGTCACCTTACATCACAAAAAATGTAATAGCAAGCGACCAAAATGTCATATGCATCCCAATAGCCCCTACATAAGACTGTCGCCTAAAAAATAAAATATAAATATGGCTTTCACAATGGGGAGACACTAAAAAATCATTTTTTTCACAAATGCTTTATTATGAAAAACTGAAACAAAAATTCCCAAAAAGTAGTCATATTTGGTATTGTCGCGTCCGTAACAACCTGCTCTATAGAAATAGCACATGATCTAACCTGTCACATTAACTATGTAAATAACAAAAATTAAAAACGGTCCCAAAACAGCCATTTTTTTTTTTTTCAAATTTTCCATTTTAATCCATTTTTCCAGTAACAAAGCAAGGGTTAACAAAAACAACTCAATATTTATTGCCCTGATTCTGTAGTTTGCAGAAACACCCCATATGTGGTTGTAAACTGCTGTATGGACAAACGGCAGGGTGCAGAAGGAAGGGAACGCCATATGGTTTTTGGATAATTTTACAAACTTTGTTAACCCTTTGGCTGTTCCACAAGAGTTATTGGCAAATGGAGGTGGAATTTCAGAATTTCTATTTTTTGTTACCTTGCCTCAAAAAAAGTGTAATATAGAGCAACCAAAAATCATATTTACCCTAAAATAGCACCAACAAAACTGCCACCTTATCCTGTAGTTTCCAAAATGGGGTCATTATTTTGGAGTTTCTATTCTTTGGTTGCCTCTAAAAACCAGTCCAGTAAAATCTGCCTTCCAAAAACCATATGGCGTTCCTTTCCTTCTGAGCCCTGCCGTTTGGCCATACTGCAGTTTATGACCACATATGGGGTGATTCTGCAAACTACAGAATCAGGGCAATAATATTGATTTTTGTTTGGCTGTTAACCCTTGCTTTGTTACTGGAAAAAATGGATTAAAATGGAAAATTTGCCAAAAAATTGAAAATCTGAAATTTTATCTCCATTTGCCATCAACTCTTGTGAAACACCTAAAGCATTAACAAAGTTTGTAAAATCAGTTTTGAATACCTTGAAGGGTGTAGTTTCTTAGATGGAGTCAGTTTTTTTGGAGTTTCTACTCTAGGGGTGCATTAGGGGGGCTTCAAATGGGACATAGTGTCTAAAAACCAGTCCGGCAAAATCTACCTTCCAAAAACCACATGGCGCTCCTTTCCCTCTATGCCCTGCCGTGTGCCTGTACAGTAGTTTACGACCACACATGGAGTGTTTATATAAACTACAGAATCAAGGCAATAAATATTGAGTTTTGTTTGGCTGCTAACCCTTGCCTGGTGACTTGAAAAAATGGATTAAAATGGAATATTTTCAAAAAAAATCGAAATTCTGAAATTTTGTCTCCATTTTCCTATAACTCTTGTGGAACACCTAAAGGGTTAACAATGTTTGTAAAATCAGTTTTCAATACCTTGAGGGGTGAAGTTTCTAGCATGGGGTCATTTTTGGGTGGTTTCTTTTTATGTAAGCCTCACAAACTGATTTCAAACCTGAACTGGTCCCTACAAAGTGGGTTTTTGAAAATTTCTGAAAATTTTCAAGATTTGCTTCTAAACTTCTAAGCCTTGTAACCTCCCCAAAATAAAATTGCATTCCCAAAATAATCCATACATGAAGTAGACATATGAGGAATGTAAATTAATAACTTTTTTTGACGGTATTTCAATGTATTATAGAAATTGAGACTTGGAAAATTGCAAATTTTTCAAATTTTTTGGTAAATTTGGTATTTTTTATAAGTAAAAATACATTTTTTTTACTCCATTTTACCAGTGTCATGAAGTACAATATGTGATGAAAAAATAATCTTAGAATGGCCAGGATAAGTAAAAGCGTTTTAAAGTTATCACCACATAAAGTGACACTGGTCAGATTTTAAAAAAAGGTAAGGTAAAATAGGGCCGTGTCCTTAAGGGGTTAATTTGACTGTCGGAAATGCAGCGTACACCACTAATGTGCTATCTACCACAAAATCTGTGTGTTTGCAAACAACTATGTAAATGTGGCATTCAAAAGATTACTTAAAATGACTGAAATACAGGGTAGGCCTCAGATCTGCTATGTAGCACAAAACCAGGGTTTATTGCAACAAACTACAGAAATTCAGTATGTCACTGCTAAATTTTAAAATTGGTTTTTGTGCGTTGTATGCCAAACTGCTCTGTGGAACAAAAATACGGGTTTATTTCCCACAAATACAGGAATGCAGTATGTCACTGCTAAATTTTAAAAAGGGTTTTTCAGCGTTCTATGCAAAAGTGCTCTGTGGAACAACAATATGGGTTTATTTCCCCCAAACACACAAATGCTGTATGTCACTGCTAAATTTTAAAATACATTTTTGTGCATTAGATGCCAAACTGCTCTGTGGAACAACAATACAGGTTTATTTCCCTCAAATACACAAATGCTGTATGTCACCCCAAAAATTATAAAACTGTTTTTTCAGTATTGTATGCAAACGTGCTCTGTGGCACAACAGTACGGGTTTATTAACCCAATTACAGAAATGCATTATGTCACCCCAAAAATTATAAAACAGGTTTTTCAGCGTTGTATGCAAATGTGCTCTGTTGCGCAGCAGTACGGGTTTATTAACCCAACTATAGAAATGCAGTTTTTCACAGCAAAATTTTAAAATAGGTTTTTCAGCGGCGTATGCAAACGTGATCTGTGGTACGACAGTACGGGTTTATTCCACCAACTACAGAAATGCAGTATGTCATCGCAAAATTTTAAAATAGGTTTTTCAACAGTGTAAGCAAACGTGCTCTGTGGTACGACAATACGGGTTTATTACAGCAACTACAGAAATGCACTATGTCACTCCAAAATTATAAAATTGGTAATGGAGGGGGACTTGACCTGCCAGAAAAAATGAATATTTTCTTCACTGAGCTACCAAAAAATAATTAGACTGATGGCAGGTCACATGCAGTTCCAAGGACTCTGCAGTTGCTAAAATGGCCGCTGACCCCCACCTCAGTAACAAATGGATTAAAAATTATTTTGCAGTATCACTGGGCTCAGGGCTGGGTACAAATATGTAGTATAGCATATTTGCTGTATATAACTCTTCAAACTACTTTCTGTAGTTTGAAGAGTTAACACCACCGAGTTCAACAGATTTCTTCCCTAATCTCTCCCTGAGAGCACCAGCAGCAGCCTGTCCCTACACTAAGAGCAGCAGAGTGACGTGCGGCGCTACGTGACTCCAGCTTAAATTGAGGCAGGGTCACATGCTGCACTCAGCCAATCACAGCCATGCCAATAGTAGGCATGGCTGTGATGGCTTCTTAGGGCAAAGTAGTGAATCGCCTGTTGATTGGCTGCCTCGGGTCCGGGTGCAAAAAACCGCAATGTTCGGTACGAACCCGAACTTTACAGTTCGGGTTCCCTCAACCCTAGTGTGTTGTAAATATATATATATATATATATATATATATATATATATGAATCCAAAGACAGAAGCAGCACTCCATGGTAGTGAAAAAATGGTGAACCTCTTTATTCCCTGTTGACCCAGGCCTACTCTGATACAAGGTCTTAATAGGTCATTCACAAGTCTAAAGTGATGACCAGTCAGATGTTAGGTTTTTAATGTTCTGCTTGCAGCTATTTATATCGGTGAAGTGCCCAAAGTTTAGTTCAGCTCCAGCAAAAAGATATAAAACCTTTCCAGATGCAACTGATAAATGTGATAGTACTGCTAAGAAGAAAAACAAAAGAACAGGATGTGGTAACAAAGGACTACTAGAAGTTTTTTTTACTACTTAACATTATATTGAAACTTGTAACTAATTCTTACAATTTGTAAAACTAACCTATGAGGGTTATTGAATATATCAGGGCTAGTAATTCTTTTACTATGGTCTCTTAATAGATCTTTGGCACAACAGGCAATGACAAGCATTGCTTTTTTTTTTTACTCATTACTAATCGGTCTTTGCCTCTCCCCTCTTTGGTCTGTACTAAATGTGACAGCCAGGCTCATCCTTTTGTCCAATATACCAATGCCACTAACCTGTGCCAGTCAGTTCTCAGGTTGCCTATCCACCACAGAATGCAGTTAAAAGTTCTCACCGTCACCCACAAAACATTCCTTAGTGCTGCACCTCACTAACCATCCTCCCTTATTTCTGTCTAGTATGTCTACCACCCTATTTGAGCTAACTGTTTTGCCAAAGATCTAAGATTAGCATTCTCCATAATATGAACCTCTCACTCTCATCTTCAACACTTTTCTCGAGCTGTACAAGCTCTCAGAAATGCACTGCCACAGACAATTAGGTTAATTTCTAACTTTCTTAGCAAGAGATTTGTCACGTTTTCTTCAATCAAGATGACCGCAGTGGCCTCTCCACGAGCAAGTGGATGAGGTGAGTATTTATTTGGGTTTTTAGCCCCTTATTAACCCCTGTAAGGCCTCAAAGTGACTGTCAGATGCCACAATCAGTGTTGAATGCAGCATCTAAGCCAGTACACCATGCACTCAGAGAAATGAAGAGGGTCTAGGAAACAGCTCACTGCAAAGAAAAGGGAGCAGTTCAAAGAGAGAGGCCCCTGTTGGGGTACTTGTAGGAATAGTTCCTATTCACACTGCTGCTAATGATAAAAGTACTGCTAAAAGGTATGTGAGAACTGTAGACAAACTGTCTTTAATCATTATGATGTTTTATAGGACATGTAACACCATGTAACAATGTTTTTGGAGCTTGTCAGAAGAGTTTTGTTTTCCCTAGCATTCTTTCAAACCACAGTTTACAAGCAAAAAATATTTCAAACCACCATTTAATTATTGATGGTTTGAACAATCTTTGGTGAGTATTTGCAGATTGAATCTCAATAGTAATGATTTTTATAACAGCAAGATCAATCAGGAGCAACAATATTGTGTATCAATGACCTATTGTCACGTTCGGGTGTGGGAGGAAAACAACACACCAAACATAGGAGGGAGAGAGGTGAGAGAATAAGGCCTTGAAACTAGGGAAAGGAGATTGACACCTCCTAGTAAAACCCTAATCAAAGTCCTGACTAACTACCAGTATGAACAAGCCTCAGAGGTAGGTTAGTTCATACATGGGAACACCTAATGTCCTAACTCACCCTATAGGTCCCTGGTACTAATGTCAGGACTGAGACAACCTGTTCCTCGAAAAGGAAAGACCAACAGGAGTCTCCCTCAAGCCTTAATACAAATGACAGGGAAATGAAACACACCAAACTCAAACAAAATACAAAAAAGAAAAGGAAAGCCTTAACTTCAAAGGAGCAATGGAAGCACCAGGAACTCTGCCAAGATCCCCACAACAGCAATCCACAACTGAAACTGAAGCTATAAACCGCACAGCATAGTGGGAGAAGCAACTATAAATAAGGAAAGTTAAATGACCACATAAGCAGCACCTGAGGCAAGGGGTGTGGCCATTATCAGAAACAACACAGACGCCTATTGATCCACAAGGAAACCTGTCAGATCAAACCACGTGTTGCCAGTCTCACCGATCTCCTGCCATCTGTCGCGGGAACTTCTGTGACACCTATATCATTCATCTTTTCTTTGAATTACACTGGCTAATTATTCCAATGGTTCAGTAAATGGACCTTAAGACCTGCTACATGGAAGAGGGAGTCTGAAATTTCAGAATCACATTATAGAGAAGGAGGAGTGGAGCATATTAATGGGGTTTTCCCTGATCTTAATATTCTCAATTTATATCTAAATCTTATATCTAAATATCAATATCAGATGGGCAGGGGTCGACACCCTGTACTCCCATTGATCTGTGTAACTGCAGCCTTCCCTTTATTGTTTACCTGCTCGCCGCCGATATCGACGGGACGGCTCATTACTATACACTTGAATAGGAAGAAGCCATCCCATAGAAGTGAATGGGACGGCTTCTTATAATTACACTTTCTCGTTGTGATATCAACAGCGAATAGGTAAACAATGAAGGGGGGCAGCACTCGCACGAGCACAGCCTTCTCTTCAAACAGCTGATTAGTGGGGGTGAAGGGTGTCAGACCCCTGCCAATCTGATATTGATGACCTATTCTGAGGATAGGTCATCAATATTAAATTCCCAGGAAAACCCTTTAATATATAGTTTTGTGGCAAAAGATTCAGTGAATCTGCTGAAGTCCAGCAGACCCCATAATAGTGAAGGGGATACAGCAGCATCGGGGGTGTCTAACATATGCCGGGTTTGGCTATTCAGTTTTTATGCTTTATACTTGTATTTTATTAATTTAAATCTCTGTTCGTTTGTGATTAGGTGTCCAGTGGGTGGTCTCACTCAATTGCTAACAGCTATGTATCCATTCTAATGAAATACTGTATATCACTGGGTAATCACTGGGTAAGACCTCCCACTAAACTCCTTATCCCAAAATGCGCAAGAATTTATATAAATAAAATACATGTTATAAAAAATCTTTTCTCCCAAATCTATATGTCAATCTATACAGTTTCTCCTGTTCTATAACTTACTGATGGCAGATTGGAATAACAGTTTCAGGGTTAAAGGGGTTATCCAAAGTATAAAACGTGCCCCCCAATCTCCGAGCCCCTCATATAGATTATACTTGTATAATCCCCGACACCCGCTTTGCTCCTGTTCCCTGCACAGCTGCCATGATGCTAGAGAGGCTCTCCCCATTGTGGCCTGCTATTGGCTGCTGCCCCCCATCACCGGATGTTTTGATCCATGCAACGGGGAGATGTAGCTGCGGCCATGCGGGGTACAGGAGTGACGCAGTGCCGGGGAGTGGGGTACGTATATTCTAAAAAAGGGGTTCGGACATTGGGGGGCATGTTTTATACTTTGGATAACCCCTTTAAAGATTTGTTATATATGAGAAAATGGAAGTGGATGCTGCTTTGTGTATATTTTAGGACAATTGACAATTCAATGGAAAGATATTTTGGCATTAGAGGAACTCACATTTTTGCACAGCTTCTCTTCCCAATAATATCTGCAGAACAGAGAACAAAGGGTTTCTGCACCCTATAAATTGAGATATGCTGTTGTAATGTAGGTCTGAACAACACAAAAGTCCATTCCATTTAGAAAATTAGAAAATACAGCAAAATATACACAGAAGCCACAGTAGGTAGAAGGCCAAAATAGCTAGACTTTCCTGCAACAGGGGCAATTATTTAATACGGCAAGCTCCCAGGTTTAGGGAGCCAAAAGCAGGAGTGGCTCATAAAAGGAGAGAAAGTGTAAAGGACAGATACAATTTCTCCTCTTTTTTCAATTCACTTCTGGTACAGGAGACTAGACGAGGTCATACTCTAGGTGTAACACAAAAAACGATCAAGTGTTTATAGTTACATATAGCCTCTTTACAAAACATTCTGCTTTTATATGGAGGTATTGACTATAGATAACTGATGAAGTTTTGGTACCTTGATCCTTTTTTCTACTATATATATTGAATTCTATGTGTGCATTATATTATTATCTATTTGTACATTATATGATGCACTATTATAATGAAAGTATACTTAAAGGGGTATTCCTATCTCAGGCAATGGGGGCATATCACTAGGATATGCCCCCATTGTCTGATAGGTGCGGGTCCAACTGCTGAGACCCACAATTACGAGAACAAAGCGGGGAGCGCTGTGGCTGGAGGACCCAGGTTTTCCCAGGATCTGTCCACCACCAAGCGCTGCTATTTCCATCTTCCCCACAGAAATGAATACAGCCAATACTCCCATTCATTTCTATGGGGAAGACGGAAATAGCCGAGCCAGGCTATTTTACGCGGCCCCATAGAAATGAATGGAGGGCGGCTGCGCATGCACAGTGTGCGCCCTCCGTTCATTTCTCTGCTCCGTTCTCATTGTAGGTGGGGGTAGGTGGGGGTCCCAGCCGTGGGACCCGCAGCTATCAGACAATGGGGGCATATCCTAGCGATATGTCCCCATTGTCTGAGATGGGAAAAGCCCTTTAAGCTAGCACTGTTAACATTTTGGAGGACATTTATCATCCCCTGCACTAGAGAATACTGGTGCCAAGAAGTAGCAAAGTGTGGCGCACTGGGGTTTCAGACACCGTTCATCACTTTTCAAAGTGGCAGGTTGTGTGGGGCAGTGGCCCCTCTCATTTACTATAATCTACGCCAGGATAGTGGCATAAATTACAGTGTAAATCTACACAAGCTTACTTGCTGGTGTAGATCTGCACTTTGGCGCACAGACCTATAAAGATTTGACACAAATATTAAGAGGCACGTGCCTCTTGGGGTACTTTCACACTTGTGTTTGTGCGGATCCGTTTGTTTATTTGCACAGACGGATCCGCATCTATGATGCAAACGTGGGTATCCATTCAGAACGGATCCGTTTGTATTAGTTAAAAGAAAAATGGCAAAGTCCAAAACGGATCCGTTTTGAATTACATTGAAAGTCAATGGGAAACGGATTTGTTTTCAAATGCACCATATTGTGTCATTGAAAACGGATCCGTCCCCATTGACTTACAATGTAATTCAAAACTGATCCGTTAGGCTCCGCCTCTTCAGACGGAGACCAAAATGCTGCAAGCTGCGTTTTGGTGTCCGCCTCCAAAACGGAATAGAGGTGGAACGGAGCCTAACTGATGCATTCTGAACAGATCCTTATCTATTCAGAATGCATTGGGGCTTAACTGATCCATTTTGGACCATTTGTGAGAGCCCTGAAAAGGATCTTACAAACGGAATCCAAAACGCTAGTGTGAAAGTACCCTTAATAATTGTGCCACATGAGAGCAGAGAGAGATTAAGAATTTAAGACCAGTGTGTAAAACATCGGTCATGATAAATGTACCCCTTTGGTGTCATGCACACAGCCATTGTTGGCCAGTGCCCATATTGAGGTCAGCAAACAGCGGGCGCTCAATATTTGGGGAATGGTCGTTTGTACACCGCATCACAACGGACAGTCGGATGCGGATTGCGGACCCCATTCAAGTCAATGGGTTGATGTCCGCAGACATAAGCCACACGGTCGATACCTATGTGTACATGAGGCCTTTGTCTGTATTTTTAAAAATTTTTTGTACTATATGACTGCACTTCTCTGGAATATGGAAAATTCCTTTTATACCATAACTAAAGTACATTCCAGAAAAGTCACCTTCACCTTCTCATATGCAGTATTAAAAGCAGTCTCTCATTGTATTTACAAGCGTTATATCTGCTGAAACTAATTTATGCTCGATTCCTTATTTTTTAAATTTGCTACAATTATTTTGCTGCCTATAATTGGCAGAATTCACTTTGAATTACCTGCTTTCTATTTGTTCTTGTTAAAAGGAGAAGAGTAATATGATTTTTCTTTTCCAAATTAAGAAAATGTTCGGAAAGTAATGTGTTTTTTTTTGTTTTTTTTTACTTCTGCTTCCATTGTCAGTTTAAAGACAGAAAATATGCCCATACTTTAGTTCAAACATAATTAGGTCTTCATGACATAGGAAATACAATCACTGACATTGAAATAATACAGAAAGCAAAGAGCATAATTCACATACTTTGCAAAGTCTGACCCATCACAGGCTGCTTAGCTCCTAATAAGTGATTCCTCTGGGTTTAAAGGATTATAGATATACTGATAATTCTACCTGAATAACTCCTTTTTACTACATACAAAAATCTCATTTACTATGTAATAGACATAAATGTGTCACCAACTCTTTTATGTCTTAATCACTATTTCTTTGTTGCCAAACAAATAGTTGAGGCTCTAACCTTATGATGTCCTTGTTTGTGCAATATCTATACCGGAGTGATACCAGGTTGGCTGGACTTTCTTTTAATGTATATATCTTCTGAAGAAATTATTGTGTGCATCATCCCCAGTGTCACACTCATAGAGATCAATGAAGCTAAGATTTGGCATTAATAATTCTGTTTTTATTTGTGATTATCAGAGATTTCCCAGATTTTTAATTAGCTGTTACTACCAGCTCCACTGCCACTTCTAGAGATGAGCGAATCGAATCTGACGAAGTGGAATTCGATCTGAATTTCAGGAAAAAATTTAATTTGCACCAAATGCGAATTTCCTCGCACTTCGTGGTAACAAATAGCATTTTTTCCTAAAATGTCTGCTACACGTGTGAGGAATATAGAGCAAGGAAGTCTGGGAAGGCGGGATCACTCATACTGACATGCATGCAGCCAATCAGCAGCCAGCCCTGTGATGTCACAGCCCTATAAATACGGTGGCCATCTTAGATTCTGACATTCACCAGGGTGCTTAGTGCAGGGAGAGACATGTCTGTAGGTGCTAGGGAGAGTGATAGGAAAGACTTGATTGTGGTGAAAAAAATTATTTACAAGTGCAGGAAAAGATTACTCAAGTTGTAGGGAAAGGATAGGGAGGAATCATTCCACCAGCATTTGTGTTGAACAGGGTTCAGTCGACGAGATGACAGCCTGGGAAATAGGAACAATCCGATTACACCTTGCTACACTGACTGGGGATCCAAATTGCCATTATACAGCTTTGTAATTCCAGCAAAGCTGTCTTATTAAGGTGCAAGTGCTGTTTGATACAGGCATTAACAGGGTTTATTACATGGAAATATTTATATGTTTTATTTGGCCTTCTGTGGTGCAGTTATATGTTCTGAAGCATTTTTTGACTTGTATTAGGGGGGGAGGGGAAGCCTATTAGGCTACTTTCACACTCGCGTTTTGTGCTGATCCGTCATGAATGGATCCGTTCAGATAATAAAAGCGTCTGCGTCAGAACGGATCCATTTGTATTATCTTTAACATAGCCAAGACGGATCCGTGTTGAACACTATTGAAAGTCAATGGGGGACGGATCCGTTTTCTATTGTGCCAGATTATGTCCGTGAAAACAGATCCATCCGCATTGACTTACATTGTGTGCCAGAACGGATCCATTTGGCTCAGTTTCATCATACGGACACCAAAGTGCTGCAAGTGGAATCGAGACTGAAATGATGCAAACTGATACATTCTGAGCAGATCCTTTTCCATTCAGAATGCATTAGAATGCAAACTGATCCGTTTTGGATTGCTTGTGAGAGTCCTCAATGGATCTCACAAACGGAAAGCCAAAACGAGAGTGTGAAAGAAGACTTAGCCGTTGTGTGTTGAAGGGCGAAAATTACAGACCTTTTTGTCGTGTATTAGTGGTAAAAGTAAAATATATTTATCGCTCAGCCATGCAGTTATCTGCTTTAAAGCCCTTTTTTCCGTGTATTAGTGAAATATAAAAAAAAATCTTTGCCGCTCAGCGGTACAGTGATATATTCGGAAGCCCTGTATGCAGTGTACTAGTGGCAAAATAAAAATATATTCGCCGTCCAGCATTGCATATATCTGTTGAAAAGCCTGTTGTGTAAAAGTAGAAAAAGATTTGGGCCTAATTGCCATTCTGCAGTACAGTAATATATTCTGAAGCCAAGTTTGCCGTGTATTAGTGGTGAAATAAAGATATATTCGCCGTCCAGCGTTGCATATATCTGTTGAAAAGCATGTTGTGTAAAAGTAGAAAAAATGTGGTCCTAATTGAGATTCTGCGGTGCAGTGATTTTTTCTGAAGCCCTGTTTGCAGTGTATTAGTGCGGAAATAAAAATACATTTGCCGTCCAGCGTTGCATATATCTATTGAAAAGCCTGTTTTGTAAAAGTACAAAAAATTTGGGCTTAATTGACATTCTGCAGTACAGTGATATATTGTGAAGCCCAGTTTGACGTGTATTAGTGGCGAAATAAAAATATATTCGCCGTCCAGGGTTTCATATATCTGTTGAAAAGCCTGTTGTGTAAAAGTAGAAAAAATTTGGGCCTAATGAACTTTCTGCAGTGCAGTGATATATTGTGAAGCCCAGTTTGCCGTGTATTAATAGCGAGATAAAAATATAATAGCCATCCAGCGTTGCATATATCTGTTGAAAAGCCTGTTGCGTAAAGTAGAAAAAATGTTGGGCCTAATTGATGTTCTGCGATGCAGTGATATATTCTGAAGCCCTGTTTGCAGGGTATTAGTGGCGAAATAAAAATATATTCGCCTTCCAGCGTTGCATATATCTGTTGAAAAGCCTGTTGTGTAAAAGTAGAAAAAACATTAGATTATTATTATTTTTTTTTTAAGAATTTTAATCTTTTATTTCAATATTGTCAATATACACAGTTTACAAAAAAAACATGATAACATAGTCATCCCCCCATGCAGCATTACCCCCCCACCCCCCGCCTTGCAGAGGAAAAAAAAAAAGATTCATCAATCACCCCATTCCTTCCAAATGCTATCCCACTTTTCATAAGATCCTCTTTGTCTATGCAGAATCTTTTCATAGCTTTTAACCTTGGTGACTAAATTTAGCCAGTTCTTACAGTCTGGAGCGGAGGGGGAGAACCATTTTCTAGCTACAAGAAGCCTAGCTAAAAACAAAACTTTAGTCAACAATCGGGACTTCATAACTTGGCAACTAACCTCCGATAAGTCCCCAAAAATCCATACCTTGGGAGAAAATGGAATATCCATATTAAGTCTTTGGAATAGGGTTCTTTGAACCAACTTCCAGTATCTACTCACCGTTGGGCATTCCCAGAACAGATGTAAGTGATCTGCCCCGGGACTGCCACAACGGGGACACTCAGAGGAGGCTCTTAATCCTCTCCTATGGAGCCATAGAGGTGTTACATATATTTTGTGCATAATATTAAACTGTACTACCGTGTGGTTAAAATTGTGCGAAACCCAACTTAAATTATCACCTACATTCTCCCAATCCGGGGAACCCAAATCTGATAATAAAGTGGACCAGGATCTTTGCCCTGGAGATAAGCAATCCGTGAAATAATTTTTTATCAAATACCTATAACAATGTGAAATTCTAACTTTCATACCACCCTTCTTTTGAATCAACTTATGTAAAAATTCGGAGTGTCTATATTAAATAAGTGCTTATCAGAAATACTTAGCAGTGCCGAACGCAATTGAAGATATGCATACCAAGCCACCTCACCTACATTTTCCTCTTGTTCTAGCTCCAAACGAGTAAGAATCTGCCCATTTTTAACCACTTGACTCAAAAAATAAATATTTTTTTCTTCCAATATTGCTGGCAATTTGAGTCTTCCATACTCAATAATTTTAGGTTGTGCCACAATGGAGTGCAGATCAGTGATGCACTGACTTGCATCCAGCTTTTTATAACCATCCATGCTTTCATAGCCATTCTGCAGAAGGGTTTATATTCATCCTGTATCTTACGTAAATAGTCAGACTCCAGAACTGTGAAGAAATCTGAGAAACCTGAATCCTTAACCAACTTTCTGCAGAGATGGCTATTTTCCCAGTCGTTGAAAAAGCAGAGTTGAGAAGCCATAACATAACCCTTAAAGTGAGGGAGATTAAGACCTCCCTGCTTGTAGGGCATAGAAAAATACATAGCCTTTAGTCTCACCCGTTTCCTCCCCATAGTAGATCATTTATCATCCGCTCAATTAACCTGAAGTACTTGTCCTCTATCCATGTAGGGGAATTGCGGAGAACGTAGAGGACCTGGGGCAACACCACCATTTTTATTAACGAAACTCTATCCGCTCTTGCAGACAGAATTTTTTGCCATATCTTAATTTTAGATCTCAGTTTTTGTAGTAGAGGAAGCAAGTTAAGCTGTAAATAATCTTGAATTTTGGCAGAGACTGTCATCCCCAGATACTTCAACGTCTCCGAAACCGATAGTCTACTAGTCAAAAGATTAGTGGGTCCTCGCATTTCATCCACTGGAAGTAGAGTCGTCTTAGCCCAATTGACCTCCAATCCGGAAGAGTTACCAAAAAGATTAACTAGCTCCATTACTCGGGGAAGTGTACTTTCTGTTTGTTGGATAAAAATAAGGATATCATCCGCATAAAGAGAGATGCGATCTTGTTTTCCCATTACCCCGAAACCAGCCACCCTTGTATCCTGCGTTATACTAACCGCAAGGGGCTCAATGTAAATATTAAACAGGAGGGGAGAAAGGGGACATCCTTGTCGGGTACCTCTCCCTAGTTCAAAGCTCTCAGTTAACATATCATTGATCCTAATCCTAGCGGTCGGAGATTTATATAACAGCTAATGACAGGATGGAGCGGGCATCACTCCCAGGTGACTGAATATTGGAAAAGAACCTATGTAGATTATGATGAGTGCCCCTTCCCGGCATAAAACCATTCTGATCTGGATGAATAACCGAAGGCAAGACCCTAGAAAGTCTCCTAGCCATAACTTTTGACAGTAACTTAACATCCGTATTTAATAGTGAGATAGGCCTATAAGAACTCAAATCCGCCAGATCCTTATCCTTTTTTGGAATTAAAACTATTAAGGCTTCCATCATAGAAGTTGGGAGATTTCCCCCGTCCAGCGCGTGGGAAAATACTTCCAACAAATGAGGAAGAATAACATCACTGTACTTGCGGTAAAGTTCATACGGAAAGCCATCTAGACCTGGCGAGGAGTTCCCCGAGATGGACCTCAAGGCCTCCTGGAACTCTAGGAGGGTCACTTCTTTTTCCAGAGAGTTTTTCTGAGTCTTTGTTAACAACGGCAGAGAGATTCTCTCCAGGAACCGCCTCGCCAAGTCCGATGAGATACCAGGGGATGCCTTATATATTTGAGAAAAATATTGCAAAAAAGTGTCTCTAACTCCCTCTGGTTCTTGTATATTTGCACCATCTGGGCTACGAATAAAAGTTATTGCTTTCTTTTTTCTCTCCTGTTGTAAAACAACTCTGGCAAGGAGCTTACTTGGGCGGCCAGACTCTGAGAAATATTTTTGTCCTTTAAAAAATAATCTACGATTTGCTTTTTCAATTACATATTCCTCAAGAGAATGGCTAGCTTTCTGCATCTTATCCTTATTTTCATCCGTAGATTGATTAATAAATCGCTCAGTTGTAAACACCACATTCCTAGCCAATTCCTCTTCTTTTTTCATAAATGTCCTCCTCATAGCAGTGATGTCACTTATAAGAACTCCCCTTAAATACGCTTTTAGGGCATCCCATACTGTATTGATATTAGCAGAGGGGAGGTTCACCTCCCAAAAGGAGGATATCAGTAGTTTAATAGAGGGGGAGTTATCCATAATGGTAAGCCAGTATGGATTCAACTTAAACCCAAGCCCCATAATATCTCTGTCCCCCCCAATGCGAAGTTCAATTGTTATGGGAGAGTGATCTGAAATTGTTCTTACTCCATATCGTATAGTTTTTATATTATTCCGATTACTCACATTAGTAAGCGCTAAATCAATTCTGGACATGGCTCTACCACCCCTGCTAACGCAGGAGTACACTCTCTTACCTCCACCCAGATGTTCCCATATATCCACCAAGCCCACCTCCAAACAGAACTGGGCCAATCGGGAAGAACCAGAATTCCTACCCAAATCTACATCCAAAGTCAATCTGTCCCTTTTAGGATCCATAACAGCATTAAAATCTCCCATCAGGACAAGTCGATACTCTGGTCTCTTTTCCAAAAACAACAGCAACCGATTGAGTGAATAAACCGAAAACGGCGGAGGTATGTAAAAAAAGGCCAGAGTGTAGTCACGTCCACAGAGTCTACCATACAAAAAAATAAATCTCCCCTGATCATCTATGGAAGACTCTATTAACGTGAAATCTATAGAGTGATGGATTAAAACCGAAACTCCCCTTGAGGAACTACTAAAGGTAGAATGATATGATTGAGCTTGCCACCCTACTGTCAAACGAGACACCGTCTCCTTGGTGAGATGGGTTTCTACTATGCAGACAATGGCAGGGAGAACTCTTTTTACTGCATCCATAATGGCTTGTCTCTTAACCCTCTCCCCAAGACCTCTAACATTCCAAGAAAGGATTCTGACCAACATTAATCACATAAAAAAGGAGAGAAAAAAAACAAAAACAAAAAAAAAACGCACCCCTGCAAGGCAACTCCCACCCTCCCCCCCACTCCCTTCCCCCTACTGGTCCGCCCGATCCTGTCAGCAAACCTCTTATCTTCCGGCCGCTCTCCCCCCGCTAGCCCCATCCCCCCCCCAACCCCCCCCCTATCACCAAGCCACAAAATTTCAAAATGGCCAGGAAACTTTGCATGCACTTCAGCCACTCGTACACTGCAAATCATGCCTTCCTTGAGCTGCAGTGACAGAACGGCATCCCCCAACATAGGCTGATATGCGACATTCCCACCCGTTGGAAGTCCACCCTCCATATGTCAGACCAACTATACGAACAGAGAAAGGCCATAAACGATTTCTTAATGATCCAGGCGACAGGAGTACTCCCATGTGTAACCTCAATGTCAGCCAGTGGCCAGTGGCAGCTCATGTGTGACACCTGCCATTTGCTCAGGCCCTTTAAGGATGCCACTTTATTTGTCAATCGCCAGGACTACTGGATGAACTATGTCATTCCACTGCTTGATGTCCTGGTGTAAGCCGTGTAGGTACAGCAAAGTCACAGTCGAGGAAAGCGAAACCGATATCGGCTTTTGCAAACAAAACTTATTTCCTGAAACACAGCAATATAACCTACAGCTCTAAAATACAGTTAGCATGAAAAAAGGTTACATACACTCAGCCTGAAGCTGAGACCCCTGTGTTGCACAGCACGGTGCCCTTTAATGGTAGCCGGAACAATTTTTCTACTGCCAGAGTTAACACTGCCTCACCATACCTGTTATTACCCTAAAGTACAGTAACAATTGTTTGGGGTATAATATTCAGGTTAGCCTACGGAGCAACACAGGAGCTTACAATCTTATTAGGCTATACAGTGTTTCCCCTCCCCTTCCCAAAACTGGTAAGGTGGCACGTGCCTAATATTTAATTTTCCCTATAAACACGCTGGGATGACTGGAGATTATGGTGAAGTCCTTTCTGCTCTTCGGAGCGAACCACAACTTTAACTGTTAAGTCCTTGTAATGAATGATCCACAATATGTAAAGACTGCCACACACAAAGACCCTAGCTATCTAGCTAATTGCAGGTCTAAACTCAGTCTCTGATACTTCAGGTGCCACTCTTACAATGTAATACGTGCATGATTTTACTGACCCGGGTCTGCTCTGTCTCCACTGAAGAATCGAATAAACAGTCTTTCAATCAAATGTGCGGTACCACAGAATAGGTAATCTGATCCTCATCTCTCAGCAGTACTCCTGGCAGGCGTCCTCTCTCCTGGTCAGCATTTGGATCCTGGACTCGATCAGCTTCCTTTGGCTGCAGTATTGGTCACAAAAGAACCCTTCCAAGCACTTGGATGTAGAGAGATTCACCTCAGTCTGCCTTTTCTCTCTTCTCAAAATGGTGACTGCTTCCTGTCTTCTCTGCAGCTTGTTAACCACACCTCTCATGCATATTATAATCCGAGCGGAAAATGAGTTGTGAGCTGTGCATGGGAGACACCGACCTTTTGTGGAACAACAGTAAAACAACAGTCTAGTACTTAAATGGAACAGTATTCATGCAATGAAAGCTGCTTCTTAATCTCACACTGGAAAAGATGTTAGTAAATCTGGCTGGTCAGGGGACTGGAAACGTGGTGCCTAGATCTCACGGCCACATGAGCCCTGTGGTGGCTAAACTGGAGGAGGAGGACATTGCGGGTGGTTTTGCTACACAGGTGACAGGAGAGGAGGAGCAGGAGCAGCCAGAGATGCTACAAGGCGATGAGGAAGATGAGGCAAAGGACCCAGACACACCATGGCAGTATGTGGTGGAGATGGAGGCAGGGAGTCCCTCCTAGTCACTTGCACAAATGGCTCGATGCATGCTCACTTGCTTGCGTAGTGACAGCCGAACTGTCACCATTCGGCAGAGGGAAAACTTCTGGCTCTCCACATTGTTGAACCCTCGCTACCGGTCCAAAATGGGGGCCTGTTTTGGGGGAAAAACTGAACTACTATAGAGACATCCTATGTAGAGATGTTGCGAACATAAAATTTTCTGTTCACGAACGGCGAACACGAATTTCCGCAAATGTTTGCGAATGGGCGAACTGGCATAGACTTCAATAGGAAGGCGAATTTCAAAACCCACAGGGACTCTTTCTGGCCCCAATAGTGATGGAAAAGTTGTTTCAAGGGGACTAACACCTGGACTGTGGCATGCCGGAGGGGGATCCATGGCAAAACTCCCATGGAAAATGACGTAGTTGACTCAGAGTCGGGTTTTAATCCATAAAGGGCATAAATCACCTAACATTCCTAAATTGTTTGGAATAACGTGCTTTAAAACATCCAGTGTGTGTATACAATCAGGTATGATGTTGTATCGATCAGGTAGTGTAAGGGTTACGCCCGCTTCACAGTGACAGACCAAACTCTGACAGACCAAACTCCCCGTTTAACGCACCGCAAACAACCGCAAACAGTCCATTTGCACAACCGTAAACTCCCCATTTGCACAAGGTTGGATACCAAGCTAGCCATGTCCTGTTCCTTGTCCTCACTGATGTCATTGAAGGTCTCTTCCTCCACCCAGCCACGTACAACACCAAGGGTCCCCGAAAGGTGACAACAAGCCCACTGGGACGCCTGCTGTGGTTGGTCTTCCACCTCCTCAAAGCCACCTTCTTCCTCTGACTCCTCTTCTTCAGACTCCTGCCGCAGGTCCAGCAATCGACGACGACAAGGCTGCTTCTGGTGGTGATGGTGACCACAACTTTTCCTCTTCATGCTCATCTACGGCCTGATCCAGCACTCTTCGGAGGGCACGCTCCAGAAAAAACGGATATGGGATGAGGTCGATGATGTTGCCTTGGGTTTGACTGACCAGGTTTGTCACCCCTGCAAAAGGAAGCATGAGCCTACAGCCATTGTGCATGAGCATTCAGTAACGCGGCCAAAAAATACCCAGCTTTGCAGAGGCTGTCCTATTTTTTTTTTAATTAAAAAAATCTGCTCTTACCAGTTTAATCTCTGTTTTATCCCCCATCAGGGGCTGGTGTATGGAATAGATTTTAGGAACCGGGAGATGGAAAAAGATGGTTGGTCGGTCCTCTTCCTTCCAATTTGGGGCACTGCACATGCACCGTGCAATGTACTGTGCCATCCTATATGAGTGGTGTGTTAAGTAGTACTATTCCTATCAGTTTAATCCCTGTTACGTCCCCTATCAGGGGACGTGTATCGAATAGATTTTAGGAACCGGGAGATGGAAAAAGATGGTTGGTCGGTCCTCTTCCTTCCAATTTGGGGCACTGCGCATGCACCGTGCAATGTACTGTGCCACCCTATATGAGTGGTGTGTTAAGTAGTACTATTCCTATCAGTTTAATCCCTGTTACGTACCTATCAGGGGACGTGTATCGAATAGATTTTAGGAACCGGGAGATGGAAAAAGATGGTTGGTCGGTCCTCTTCCTTCCAATTTGGGGCACTGCGCATGCACCGTGCAATGTACTGTGCCACCCTATATGAGTGGTGTGTTAAGTAGTACTATTCCTATCAGTTTAATCCCTGTTATGTCCCCTATCAGGGGACATGTATCGAATAGATTTTAGGAACCGGGAAATGGAAAAAGATGATTGGTCGGTCCTCTTACTTCCAATTTGGGGAACTGCGCGTGCGCCGCGCAATGTACTGTGCCACCAATACAAATAGTGTGAACTACTATTCTTACCATTTCAATCTTTGTTAAGTCTCCTATCAGGGGATGTGTATTGTATTTAATCCTTGTATGGGGAGATAGAGAAAAAAGCTTGCTCTATCCGCTTCCTTCTAATTTTGGGCATTTGCAATGGAATTTGTCACCAATGCAACTAGTGTAAACTAGGTACTATTCCTATCAGTTTAATATCTGTTTTGTCCCTTATAAGGTCCAGGGCCGGTGTAGTGAGTAGATTTTTGGAACCGGGAGATGGAAAAAGACCCATGCTCGGTCCGCTTCGTTTGAATTTTAGGTCAATGCGCGTGCGCCGTGCAATGTACTGTGCCACCCTATATCAGTGGTGGGCAGTGGGCACAGTACAGACTGTGGGCCTGACACACACTGGCAGGAAACTTCAATTATATTAAAGGGTAAAAATGAAATTACTTTTTTATCTGCAAGGTACTGTGCCACCCGATATGAGTGGTGGGCACTGGCAGTGGGCACAGTACAGTCAGTGGGCCTGACACACACTGGCAGGCAACTGCAATTATATTAAAGGGTAAAAATGAAATGACTTTTTATCTGCAAGTTACTGTGCCACCCTATATGAGTGGTGTGCACACAGTACAGTCTGTGGGCCTGCGGCATGTCACACACGGGCAGGCAACTGCAATATATATATAGAAAGAAAAAAAAAAGCAGAATGATTTACCAGCCCTAAAAAGGGCTGTCCCTACAGCAGGTGAGTCTTTGAGGACTGGAGTGGACACAGAACACTGGCCTAGCTAACGCTTTCCCTGTTAATTCAGCAGCAGCAGCACTCTACCTGTTCTAACTAACACTGCAGCTTCAGAATGAATCTAAGATGGATGCTGTCCTTGCTTTTTGATAGGAGGTAGTAGGGTCTGGGAGGGAGGGTATGCTGATTGGCTGGAATGTGTCTGCGGACTGTGAGGTACAGGGTCAAAGTTTGCTCAATGATGACATATAGGGGGCGGACCGAACGTCGCATATGTTCGCCCGCCGCAGCGAACGCGAACAAGCGATGTTCGCCGGGAACTGTTCGCCGGCGAATAGTTCGGGACATCGCTAATCCTATGTAGTCAGTTGGCCGCTGCCTATCTTTGACATCGTCCATCCTCTCGCCGGTCCGACCAGGGGGTTCCCTCTGTGCTCACATTCCACTGCCTTGGCTGCTTGGGAACGGTGGCTTGGCAGGAGCAGTACCAGCTCTGTCAGCTGCAGCCTGAATCTAGAGTCACTGATAAGCAGCTTTCTTCACCCGCCTAGTGAAGAAAGTACTCACCAGCAGCAGCAGCTAGACCTGGAGCAGGACCTGAACCAGCAGGTGGTGGCATACATAAACAGCACCCTGCCATCTTACATTAAAATCCGCTGGACTACTGGGCAGTCTAACTGGATTTGTGGCTGCAACTAGCAAAGTTTGCCCGGGAAAAGCTGTCCTTCCGGCCAGTAGTGTGGCACCAGAGCGGATGTTTAGTGCGGCGGAGGCCATAGTTCCCCCAAGAAGAACTCGCCTGTCCACCCAAAATGTGGAGAGACTTAACTTTTGTCAAGATGAATCAGGTGTGGATCAGCCAGGATTTTCACCCACCAATGCCTGATGCATCTGATTAGATCATCCATGCAGCCTCTCCCAAACTTTTAAAAAAGAGACTGGTTTCTTCTGGCTACCTGCCTCAGCTACTACTCTGATGCTGCCACCCGCCTGATGCCATATATCTTATGCCAAGAGCTCCTTCTTTCACCCAACTTCGTCAGTGGGTACTGGTATTGCCACCCACTGCCCCACTCTGTCAATTGGTCACTTTGTGGTCTCCTGATGTAGCTGCTGCTGCCATCTCCACACTATATCACCTTCACACTCTGTGGTCTCCTGATGCTGCTGCTGCCACCTCCACACTCTGTCATTGAGCCACTCTGTGGTCTCCTCATGCTGTCGATACCTCCAGACTCTGTCATTGTTCCACTCGGTGGCCTTCTGCTGATGCTGCCAACTCCAGACTATGTCATTGTGCCACTCGGTGGCCTCCTCATACTGCTGCCACCTTCACGTTGTGTCATTGTTCCAGTTTGACTGCCCAGTGGTTCAGTGGATTTTCAGTGTGGGGTGGCAGAGTGTTGTCCAAGTATGCCACTACCTGCTGGTTCAGGTCCTGCTCCAGGTCTATCTGCTGATGCTGAGTGGTTTCTTCACTGGCAGTGGAACGTGAGCGTAGAGGGACCCCTCGGTCAGACCTATGAGAGGATGGACAATGGCGCAAATAGGCAGCAGCCAACTGACTACATAGGATGTCTCTGTAGTAATAAAGTTTGTCCTCCCTCTCAGTGGTTGTAAAAAAGGCCCCCATTTTGGACCAGTAGCGAGGGTCCAACAAGGTGGAGATCCAGAAGTCATCTTTTTGCCGAATGGTGACAATTCAGCTGTCAGTACGCAAGTAAGTGAGCATGCATCGGGCCATTTGTACATGTAATTCAGAGGGACTCTCTGCCTCCATCTCCACTGCATACTGCCACGGTGTGTCTGGGTCATCTGTCTCATCTTACACATCTCTCTGTAGCTCATCTGGCTGCTTCTCCTCTCCGGTCAGCTGAGTAGAAAACCCACACATTTTGCTACACATTGTCTGTGCTCCAATGTCCTCCTCCACCTCCTTTACCAGTTGAGCCCCCACAGGGTTCATGTGGCCATGAGATCTAGGCACAATGTCTCCTGTCCCCTGACCAGCCATTGTTACCACCATCTTTTCCAGGACATGAAGCAGTGGAATGATGTCGTTCATCCCGCACTCCTGGCGACAGACAAATAACGTGGTGGCCTCAAAGGGGAGTACTCCTATCCACTTGGATTATCAAGAAATCATTGATGGCCTTTCTCTGTTCGTATAGTCGGTCCAACATATGAAGGAAATGTCGCATACATGGTGGAAATGTCGCATATCAGCCTATGTTGGGGGATGCCATTATGCCGCTGCAGCTCAAGGAGGGTGTGCTTTGCGTTGTATGAGTGGGTGAAGTGCATCCAAAGTTTCCTGGCAATTTTTAGGATGTCTTGCAGATGTGTGGAAGACTTCATAAACCACTTGAAAACCTGATTGATCATGTGTGCCATGCAGCGCGTATGGCTCAGCCTTCCTTGATGCAGCGCCGACACTATGTTCTCCCCGTTGTCGGTTACCATGGTTCCGATTTTCAGTTGTTGCAGAGAAAGTCAGGATTTGATTTCTGTGTGACTCCATTCGCCAAGGCAAACCAGGTGCAGAACAGAGTGACACCGCCATGCCCTGAACATGTGGTATGCTGGAGGGCCACTGTGACTTGTCCCTGCAAGAGGTGGACATTGTCGCAGGACCAACGGCATGACAACGTGGAGGCTGAAGCGGTGTGACCTGGCCAAGTTGCCGGTGTGGCTGTGCAGGACCCACATTCACCCATTGGGCCGTAAAGGACATGTATTGTCCCTGCCCGTTACAGCTCCACACGTCGGTGCTGCCGTGCACTTTGGCGGACACCGACACTCTCAAGGACTGGCCCACCTTCTGTTCTACATATTTGTGCAGGGCTGGTACTGCCTTTTTCCGTAAAGAAATGACTGCTTGGGACTCTCCACCTCGGGTCGGGTCGGCACAAGCCATCAGTTCTCTGAAAGGTGCAGAGTCCACCACTTGGAAAGGGAGGTACTACAGCACCATCAACTTTGCCAGGAGCATATTCAGCTTCTGCACCATTTGATGAATGAACTCATACTGTTGTCTCTTGGCAATCGCTTCGGTGATCGATTGCTGACGGAATGACTGAGGAGTAGGAAGAGCAGGAGCATCGGGACCAGCAGATGAAAGAAATGACTGAGAGCTCCCTTCAACTGAAGTGGTGAAGCCTTGAATGCCTAAAACCGGGTGTGTGCCACTGGGTGATGCAGTGGTTGCTGCGCCAGGCTGGACTACCAGATCGGAGCCACGGTTCACCCAGGCCACTGTATGGCGACTCTGCATATGTTGATGCAGGGCCGTAGTGCCAACACGCGCTTCACCTTCTGCCCACAGATTCTACATATTGCCACATTCACCTCCTCCGGCGGCTTAACAAAAAACTGCCACACCGCTGAGTAGGTGATTTTTCCCCCAACAGTCCGCACTGACTGACTGCTACTACTGCTGTCTCAGTGAACCCCTGCACCACTACTTTCCGGGCAGGTGATGAAGCCCCTTCTGCATCTAGCTCCCAAGTGCGATCGGCTTCATCATTATTATTTTTTATTATTATTATTATTTATTTTTAGAGCGCCATTCATTCCATAGCGCTGTACATATCATAAGCGGTGCACATACATAATACAGGCAATTGCATTAAGCATGAACGAGACAAGTTACAGACTGGTACAGAAGGAGAGAGGGGCCTGCCCCTGAGGGCTTACAATCTACATGGTATGGGGGAAGGAGACAGTAGGCGGAGGCAGCAGTGTCACTGGTTGTAGGCTTGTCTGAAGAGGTGGGTTTTCAGGTTTCTTTTGAAGGATTCCACTGTAGGTGAGAATCTGATATGTTGGGGTAGCAAGTTCCAGAGTATAGGGGATGCCCGGGAGAAATCTTGGAGGCGAGTGTGGGAAGAGGTGATAAGAGGAGAGGAGAGAAGGAGGTCCTATGAGGATCGAAGATTTCGTGTGGGGATGTATCAGGAAAGTAGCTCAGAGATGTAGGGAGGGGACCGGTTGTGGACGGCCTTGTATGTGTAGCATCCCCAAGTCAGGGCAATGTATGGAACTAACCTGGGGAATGCCAGTGATGGAGAGGCCGGCACGCTGTTCCTCTGGGGCACTCTCTGGGTTCTTACGGGACACAGCCAGGTGGAATGTGAGGTGCCCTTGGTGTTGTAGTTTAACGTGCCTATGGCTAAGTCCCTGATGTTTCGTGACGCCAGTGCCAATTAACGGTGGCACACCGTTTGCTGATAGTAGGAATAACTGAGGAACCACTTTATGATAAAACAGAACTTTAACTTTACTGAAGTACTTGATAGTTATCATACACGGACATAGATGGAAGCGCAGTTCCTTTGAAGACGGTTGGTTTCAGTAAGTTACAGGTTACAGTAAATACGGCAGTCTCTGACATAGCAAGGTGATCACAGAGGGTTAACACACAGGACTCTCACAGTACAGGCGGCTTGCACTCTCTACCTGTCTGATCCTGGAAATGTAGACACTTTCCTCCAAGGCCCCAATGCCCTCAATCTGGCGTATATCCTTGGGATTAGATTAAGTACCTCCTCTGGGACTTATAGTACCTCTTGCTGTCTTGGTTGCTGCTCTGCCTTCCCTCAGCTCCTCAGGCTGGTGACCAGAAATGCTCCTGCAGGAATCCTTCTCCTGTTTGCAGCTCGACTAAGGAGGAAACTCATCTCCACTAGTCCTAGGGTCTGGACTGCTCCTCCCAGGGAATGAATCTTCCTAGGCTGGACCCTCTCAGGCTATAGGGCCTGGGCTGACTTAAACAGGCGCAGGGCCTGAACTCTGGACACCTTCACAGGCTCATGGCCTGGGCTTAAACTTTACAGGCTCAAGGCCTGGGCTTCAACTGCTTGTGCCTTCCCTGACTGGGCCTTATATAACCTAGGGCTCCCTAGCTCCCTCTAGTGACTAGAGCTGGAATGAAATCCCTAGCAGGCCTGCACATGCAATACTCACAGTAACAGGGAAGTGCATAGCATTACATTACATCAGAAGATTATTTTATACCAACCTCCCCATAAATAAAGGGGAAACGACAGCACACCAGTGACCCTTCTGTAGTGACGGGCATTACAACTCCCGTACACTACATACCCCGCTGCTTTAAGGTGAGTACGACCTCGTACTCCAGCAGGGCCCGCCCAACTGGAATTTTCACCTGGAATACAAAAAGAACATGCAGGCATACATATTCATATATATCAGCATCATCTGCATAAATATTCATATCAGGTCCAGCTGGCAAAGGTGAAGTGCGGTGACAAGGGGCGTAGTTCTCTTCTCTCAGGATAGTGAATGGAACGGGGGCGCTGACCTGGCACAGCGGATAAAAGGGAACACCAGGATAGTCCATGACATAATATGAGTCCATAATAAAATATTATAAATTTTGGCTCACACTCAGGGAGTCCATGGAAATAAAGATCACAGAGGCTCGCACATGGGGAGTCCATCTCTGGGCACATTGACTTGAATATAAAACTGTAGCAATAAATACGGTCAGCAATACACATTCTATTGACATCACAGGACTCTGACAATACCAGGGCCATGTTATCCTGGCAAGTCCTGCGTACCCTAAAAGTGCTGACATAAAATTCCCTTTCAACCTGAAATGGGGGTTAAAAGGGGAAAAAGGTGCGAATAAAAGCACAACTTGGATTTTGACTGTTTTTTCTTCAAAGCAGGCAGGGTGTCCCGGAACAGAAAGAGGCAGGCTGGGAGCAGTGGTTCCACAGTGGCAACTTATCTTCACAAAAATGCCACCGGCCGTGGGGAACTGGCAGCAAGCTCCACCAGCCTGTCAACAATATGGGACAGCTCCTGCAACACCTCCAGATACTCCTGTGAGATTCAGCAGCATGGCCTAGCAGGCCTGCTCACAGGTAGGTGTCGAACTCCTCTGACTCCTCTCCAGAGGAACTATCACTGGGCTCCCGCAGCAATTGATCTGGCCTAGCAGGCCATATTTGGAAGCCGTCTCCCCTTACTATCTTGATTGGAGGGGGTCTATCCAGCATAGCTTCCACTTCCGCCTCGGTTCTGGGGAACGGGACCCACTGGACACACCCAGCGTAACCGAGGTCCTCTACCCAGTACACCCGTCTCTGCAACAATTCAAGAGCTGACGGTCCGCTTGTAGGCGGCTCCAGTGGAGGTATATCCATCTTTTCACTATCGACTGCTGCCAGTCGTCGGGCCTCAGCACAGGCCTCGGACCGCAGGCAACTGTCTTGCATCTCCCGCTTCACCTCCCGCTGTACGGCCTCAGGAGGTGGGTACGGATCAGCGGGGCTCTGCAGCACAATGGGCTCCCAGAATACATCGGGCCCAAAAAGATCTGTCTATGCAAGTAAGTGGAGCGGGGCGGTTTGGATTTCGGGGCCTCTACTTGCGCTGACAATACACCCTCACCCTCGTCTTCCCAGGTCTCAGGCCTTACCCTGGGGCGGATAACCGCAGTGGCATAGGGTCCCCTTAAGCCTTCCGCGAGAGTATACTCCACAATTTCTCCCAACACGAGGTTATGCAGGCGATCGGGGAGATAGTGGCGCTTCACCGAGCGCCTGTTGACATAAAGGTCTCGGCCTGTCCCCAGCTCCTGAATAAAGCCGAAACCCGGTCCTTGTCAAAGGCCACCACTATACCGCGGCGTCTCTCCAGCTGAGGCTTACCCTGGTATGGGTCTTCTTGAATGGATTTCGCCATCTCCTCAAAGTGTTTTTTCCGCATAGTGGTCTTTTTGACCACCGCGGCCCGTAGTTCAGCCATCAGCGTCGGCCATTGCGGGTGTCGGCAGCGGATCCCACGGCGATCAGCAGCTTGCTCTCGCTGGTGGATGGTCCAGGCTGGAGGGTCCCAGGTCTCCGGTGCAGGGAGTCTGGTGGTGTGGCGCCCCACTCTCCTATGGGCTCTGGCTCGGGCATGTTAGCGTCCGGCGCCGCCATCTTCTCACCAGTTTCTTCTTTCAGCTCAAACACAGGCTCCTCCCCCGGGCTGGGCAGATCTTTCCTGGTCACAGGCCCGCCCCCTAGGTATAACGCAATAGGGAAGGCGGCCACATTATAATCCATCAAGGTGGGCGGTATCTCAGGGCGATTTTCTCCTCCCTCCTGGAGGGTTTTGGCGCCAAATTTTCGCGCCACTGAGGATAGTGATGGCGCATGAAGAAGTCCAATGGCGCCGGCGGCCATCTTGGGCGCCATGATGCGGCTATTCACTGACAGCAAGCCGCGGTAGTAAAACAGCATAAAAGTCCACAAAAACGCACCCTGATGCGGCGATTTTCTTCCTCTTGATAGCGCAACACTGCACAGCGCTTTTTAGAGGTTTTTGGGACACTTTTCTGTACGTTTTAGGTCCACAAAGTTTACTTCAAATAAACAGGAGTTTTGTCACTTGGCAAACTGGTTAAGGCACAAAGTTCACGTTTTTGCTCACAGTCCGTAAAACGTGCGTATCCTGTTCGTGACGCCAAAATGTAGCATCCCCAAGTCAGGGCAATGTATGGAACTAACCTGGGGAATGCCAGTGATGGAGAGGCTGGCACGCTGTTCCTCTGGGGCACTCTCTGGGTTCTTACGGGACACAGCCAGGTGGAATGTGAGGTGCCCTTGGTGTTGTAGTTTAACGTGCCTATGGCTAAGTCCCTGATGTTTCGTGACGCCAGTGCCAATTAACGGTGGCACACCGTTTGCTGATAGTAGGAATAACTGAGGAACCACTTTATGATAAAACAGAACTTTAACTTTACTGAAGTACTTGATAGTTATCATACACGGACATAGATGGAAGCGCAGTTCCTTTGAAGACGGTTGGTTTCAGTAAGTTACAGGTTACAGTACATACGGCAGTCTCTGACATAGCAAGGTGATCACAGAGGGTTAACACACAGGACTCTCACAGTACAGGCGGCTTGCACTCTCTACCTGTCTGATCCTGGAAATGTAGACACTTTCCTCCAAGGCCCCAATGCCCTCAATCTGGCGTATATCCTTGGGATTAGATTAAGTACCTCCTCTGGGACTTATAGTACCTCTTGCTGTCTTGGTTGCTGCTCTGCCTTCCCTCAGCTCCTCAGGCTGGTGACCAGAAATGCTCCTGCAGGAATCCTTCTCCTGTTTGCAGCTCGACTAAGGAGGAAACTCATCTCCACTAGTCCTAGGGTCTGGACTGCTCCTCCCAGGGAATGAATCTTCCTAGGCTGGACCCTCTCAGGCTATAGGGCCTGGGCTGACTTAAACAGGCGCAGGGCCTGAACTCTGGACACCTTCACAGGCTCATGGCCTGGGCTTAAACTTTACAGGCTCAAGGCCTGGGCTTCAACTGCTTGTGCCTTCCCTGACTGGGCCTTATATAACCTAGGGCTCCCTAGCTCCCTCTAGTGACTAGAGCTGGAATGAAATCCCTAGCAGGCCTGCACATGCAATACTCACAGTAACAGGGAAGTGCATAGCATTACATTACATCAGAAGATTATTTTATACCAACCTCCCCATAAATAAAGGGGAAACGACAGCACACCAGTGACCCTTCTGTAGTGACGGGCATTACAACTCCCGTACACTACATATGTGTTGGTTAGTATTTTAAACTGAATTCGCTGGGCAATGGGGAGCCAGTGCAGGGACTGGCAGAGGGGAGAGGCAGAGGAGTAACAAGGTGAGAGGTGGATTAGTCGGGCAGCAGAGTTGAGGATAGATTGGAGGGGTGCGAGAGAGTTAGATGGAAGGCCACAGAGGAGAATGTTGCAGAAGTCTAGGCGGGAGATGATGAGGGCATGTACAAGCATTTTTGCCGATTCAAAGTTGAGGAAAGGGCAGATGCAGGAGATGTTTTTGAGTTGCAAGCGGCAGGTGGTGGAAAGGGCTTGGATGTGTGGTCGGAAGGAGAGGGCAGAATCCAAGATCACTCCAAGGAAGAGCACTTGGTTGACCGGGAGAGTGTGCAGTCATTGATTGTGATAGATAGGTCTGTTGGGGGGGGGGGGGGGTGGTGAGCAAGATGGGGGAAAGATGATGAATTCTGTTTTATCCATGTTAAGTTTTAGAAAGCGAGAGGAGAAGAAGGAGGATATGCGAGATAGGCATTGTGGGATTCTGGATAGTAAGGTGGTGATGTCTGGACCAGAGAGGTAGATTTGTGTGTCATCAGCATAAAAGTGATACTGAAAGTCATGGGACTCTATAAGCTGTCCTAGGCCGAAGGTGTAGACCAGTGTTTCCCAACCAGTGTGCCTCCTGCTGTTGCAAAACTACAACTGCCAGCATGCCCGGACAGCCTTTGGCTGTGCAGGCATGCTGGGAGTTGTAGTTTTGCAACAGCTGGAGGCACACTGGTTGGAAAACACTGGTGTAGACTGAGAAGAGCGGGGATCCTAGGACGGAGCCTTGCAGGACACCAACAGAGAGGGAATGAGGCGAGGAGGTGGTGTGAGAGTGGGAGACGCTAAATATCCGGTCTGTGAGGTATGATGTGATCCAAGAGAGGGCCAGGTCAGTGATGCCAAGAGATGAGAGAGTTTGCAACAGAAGGGAGTGGTCGACAGTGTCAAAGTCAGAGGACAAGTCAAGGAGAAGGAGGACAGAGTAATGTTTTTTGGCAAGTAGTACGTCATCATCAACAAGTAGTGTCTGCACGTCACTGATGTCCTTCTCAACGGGCTCCTGACTGCTTACATTACCTCCCACGCCATTCTCCTCATCACTACTTGCCAGACTAGTGGAGGAAGCGGCAGGTTTCTCCTCCACATCTTGGCTGGGCAGTAGCTGCTAAATGTCCTCTAGTAGCTTGTCCATGCTGTATAGTGGAGCTGAGCCCACAGCATATAATATTTCTGTGGCTGAGGAAATAGCAAAGGGCAGAGGCAGGTTGAGGACAGGTAAGGGGACAGAACCTGCTCCCAGGCCATGCCAACTAAAGCCTCATGCAGACGTCCGTGGAACACGGTCTGTGAGATTCCGGACTGGCATCCTGTTGTGTATTACTGTAGAGCAGCAGCGTCACGAAACGCATGGCATCATAGCAGCCAATGACGCCGTGCGCTCCTGCACTCAGCAGGATGCCAGTCCAGTATCTCACAGACCGTGTTCCACGGATGTCTGCAGAAGGCTTAAGGGTTGTGTCAGAGGAACCCACTGACTGTTAGCTCTGGGTGTCTGATGTCCCTTGGGATGAAGTGGATGACCGAGTTAACCAATCAAGAACTGCTGGGTTGCTGGTCAAGACACGACCGCTAGATGACACCAGGAGCTCAGGCCTCTCGCTGCGACTCCTGCTGCTGCTGCTACTCCCCCTTTCTCTGCTGCAACCTCTGCTTGCACCAGAAACATTTAGGCCTCTGCCACTCCTCTGCGCATGGCCTGGCACTTCTCTGTCTGACATACTTTTAGCTGAACTAAATAAATTAAAAGCAAATTAAAACACCCCTAAAAGCCACAAAAATATACTTCTTTTTGGTCTGAAATAGGCCACTAAACGCTTTCACCACAAATAACTCCAACAGTGAAGTGCGTATATAATTGTTTTTCTGTACTGAAATTGGCCACTAAACGCTTTCGCCACAAATAACTGCAGAAGTGAAATGTGTGTATATTTTTTTTTCTGTACTGAAATAGGCCACTAAACGCTTTCGCCACATATAACTGCAGAAGTGAACTGCGTATATATTTTTCTTTTTGTAATGGAATATGTCATTAAACGCTTTCACCACATATAGCTGCAGAAGTGAACTGCAGATATATATTTCTTTTTGTACTGAAATACGCCACTGAACACTTTCACCACATATAACTGCAGAAGTGAACTGCGCATATATTTTTCTTTTTCCACAGATATAAGCCACTAAAGGCTTTTCAACATAGCACTTGCAGCACAAGAACAAATTGATGGAATGACAGAGCTGTCTAATGGCTATTTGGATCCCAAAGTAATCTTTCCCTGCACTTGTAAATCACTTTTTTTCACTATGAGGTTTTTCCTATCACTGCCCCTAGCGTCTTCTCACGTCTTTCTCTGCTCTAAGATGCTGTGAAATGATTCCTTCCTCTCCTTTCCCTGAACTTATAAATCGTTTTTTCAGGTTATTTTTTTCACAATGAGGTTTTTCCTATTGCTGCCCCTCATGCCTTCTCATGTCTGTCCTTGCACTCAGTATGCTGGAAAATTTCTGAATCCAAGATGGCCACCGTAGTTATAGGGATGTGACATCACAGGGCTGGCTGCTGATTGGCTGCATGCATGGCATTATGGGTCAACCCACCTTCCTAGAGTTACTTGCCCCATGTCCTCACAAGTGTACGTGCCATTTTAGGAAAAATTGCGATTCGTTACCACAAAGTGCGAGGAAATTTGCATTCGTTGTGAATCAAATTTTTTTCTGAAATTCGTAATGAATTCCACTTCGTTGGCTACAATTCGCTCATCTCTAGTTCTGACAGATCAGAGGAAGGGCAAAATAATCAAAGACGGCAAAACAAACTTACTGCTGAAACCCTCTCCACTCTGTCAGGGAGGGCTCTAATTTTATAAGCGTTTAATAGAACAGGTTCTGTTTACATCTATGCGGAATCATCTGACGACGGTGTAAAAAGAGTGCGCTTCTTCTTGACACTGACATTGACCTGTAAGGCTGAGTTCATACTATAGTTATTTGGTCAGTTTTGGCCCCGTGACTACCCAAATAAGTGAAGTGTGCAGTGATTCTAAGATTGACGCCTGTCATCTGCATGTCATATGGACTCACAATATTATTTCACTACCAAAGCAGACTCTTTATGCGTGTTACTGCAAGGCACAGTTTTCTACACCACTATAAAGGCTCTCAGCAGCCAGGAAATAGCTGTTTTGTAACGTGATTTACCGCAAATATATTCGGATTAAACCAAATTGTTTCCAAACAAAATTGGCGAACCGGCAAATCGAATTTTTGAGATATTTGCTCATCTCTAGCCACTTCAAGTTTGAGCAATCCCTGACAATAAGATTATCACAGGGTACCCTGATGCTGGCATTCTCAGAAATAGGCTATATTCTGTGGGGAACCTGGCAGCAAGTTTTAGTTTATCCTGAAACACCATAGCAGGCGAAATGAAATATTGCACAGTTCTCATTGCAATTAATGGCATGCCGATGTAATGGATGAACATCCTTGTAGCCAGTCTCCAACTAGGATTTTGAACTAGGAACACTTCTTTAATGACTGAAAATTGCCAGGGTATTTGAAAATGATCCAAAGGCTCAATTTTTTACCTACATTAAGGGGGTATTCCAGGACAATAGAAAAATTGCTGCTTTCTTATAAAACCAGCACCACACCTGTACTCAGGTTGGGTGTGGACTGCTCAGCCCCATTCACTTCACTGGAGCTGAGCTGCAATACAATATACAACCAATGGATAGGTGTGGTGCTATTTTTGGAATAAAGCAATCTTTTTCTAATCCTAGACAAGCCCTTTAACCCATACACTACTATTGCTGTACATGTAGAGGGCATCATGGTCGGCGGGTCTTCGCTGTTTCAAACAGCAGAAACCCAAGGCTAATGATCGCTACTGGCAATAATGCCGATTGCAGTAATTAAAGCCTTTAGATGCCGTGATTAAGTGAGATCACGGCATCTAAAGGGTGAAAAACCTGGAAGCTCATGCTTTTGGGCTTCGTCTGAGCAATGAGGATGCCGGTAATTGATAATGGTAATTTTAATGCACTGGGTCTCTATGAAGAGACCAGGGTATTGAAGCTGCAATTCTTATTTTGGCCATTAGGTGGCAGGCCAGCATAGGAAATGAGCAATTCTGTACAAATAACTGTTTAGAATTTTTTTTTTTAAATGGATTTTGTAGACTTTGCGGGTAGGATGCGGACCCATTCATTTCAATGTGTCCACAAAGAATGCTGACAGCACACTGTGTACTTTCTGGATCCGTATGTCCGTTCCGTAGCCCCACAAAAAAAATAGAGCATGTCCTATTCTTGTACGTTTTGCGGACAAGGATAGGCATTATTACAATGGATCTGCAAAAAAAAGAAAAACGGATGCTATACGGACGTCATCCATTTATTTTTTTCAGATCCACAAATTGCGGACCGCACATTCATGTGCATGTAGCCTGAGAAAGTAAAAAAACTGTTAAAAAATATATAGAAAATTTAAAAATATAAAAGTTTTAATAACCTCGATTTCCATAGATTAGATAAAGTAATTAGATAAAATATAAACATCATGGGTATCACCGTGACCGAAAACACCCATAATATTAAAGTATACAATTATTTTTCTAATACGTTAAATGGCGTAATGGAAAAAGGTTTAAAATGGCCAATTTGCCATTTTTCATTGCTTTTCTTACCCAAAATAATGTAATAAAATTTGATCAAAAAGTCACACCCACTCCAAAATGGTATCAATAAAAAGTACAGATTGTCCCCCAAAAAATGATCCTCAACACAGCTCAAGGTACTTTCCCACTTGAAATTTTCCGGTATTGAGTTCCGTCCTAGGGGCTCAATACCGGAAAAAAACTGATCAGTTTTATCCTAATGCATTCTAAATGGAGAGCAATCCGTTCAGTATGCATCAGGGTGTCTTCAGTTCAGTCACTCTTACGGCATTTGGCCAGAGAAAATACCGCCGCAACGGAACTGCCTGCTGGATCCTTACAACAAAAGTGTGAAAGCTATGGGGGTTAGAATATGGTGATGTAAAAAAACAATTTTTTTTACACTGTTTAGACGCAAAAAAATCTATACATCTGTGGTATCGTTGTAATCATACTGACCCAGAGAATGAAGGTCAGTTTTGCCACAAACAGAATGCTGTGGGAACAAAACCCATAAAACAGTGGAAGAATTGCATTTTTTTTATCCAATTCCACCCTATTTGGAATTATTTTCCCGCTTTCCACTACATTGTATGCCACATTAAATGGTAGCATTAGAAATTTTTTGTGATTGTCGCATTGCAGTATGTCGCATCACAGCATGTCGCAGTGTAACACCATTGACAATCATTATAAAAAATCTTGCACGACTTTGCTGCGACATGAATGTCGCACGACACATGTAGCAATGTAGTTGTACCCTCTTTGTCGGGGAACACATGTCACTGTGTAGCTCTATCCTAAGGCTAGGGCTACACTGCAACTTTTTCTATCCTGACTGATTTTAACTAACTGATTGATGCCCTAAATATCATATAGGTGCAGGTCCCACCTCTGGGACCGACTCCCATCTCAAGAACGGAACCCTACCCATACCTGGCAGGGAATAGAGAGACAGCCAGGCATAGCACTTCGAAAATAAGACACAATTTTAGAAAAAAATCTGCAAAAATTACACAAAAGTGTTTATAAATGTTGTCCAATAAACTCAACATTTTGTAAAGTTGTTCTTGCACAAGTAGTTAAAATGTCTCTCCAGTGTCCCCTTTTGGGGATAGCGCCACTATAAGTCAATGTGGGCCTTTTTAACAGGTCTTGTAATATGCCTTGCAATATAAGAAAAATCTGTATATTCAACATAAGGAATAAAAAAAAAACTGCAGACTGCTGTTTTAGGATTGTTGTACGTTGTCAGTGCAAATCAGGGTACTGGTTTGGCTAGGTGAGAGGCCTTTGGCGTGGGGAATAAGGTTTGCCAGGGTAATTTATTCCCCCAATTCTAAGGATTTGGAATACATAAGGTTTGAATATATTTTTACGTTATGTTTCTTTGAATATTGCAACTTAAAGTCAGACATCATCATCACCACCACTAATAATCAGCACTAGGAGCATGGACTGTAATGTTTTAACATAACCTAAGACCTCCCCATTTTCAAGATCTGTGCTTTTTTAGATCTCAGGAGCCTGAAGGCATAGATTATTTGTAATCTTAGATGCTACTTATTAAGCTACACCTTGGGGGTTGACCACATGGTCAAGATCCTTCATGCAGTTTTGGAAGTCAAATGCAGGAGTGAATTAAAAAAAGAGGTTGTATCTGTCTTTTAGGGCTCATGCATGTCCTATTAGTGCATGTCCTATTATTGTCCGCAAATCATGGTCCAACGCCACATTCAAAACAATGGGTCCGCAAAAAATACGGAACGCACATGGAACACATCATGTCATCTGTATTTTGCGGATCCATACTGTAGAAATGCTATGCCCAGCCCATATTGCTCATATGTTTGGTGATTAATAAGTTACAGTTTCTGTTTCCGATCCGCAAAAAACAGATCACATACGGAATCCATACGGATATGTTTTGTGGAATAATGGAACGGAAGAGGACTTAAATCAGAGAAAAAAAAAAACCTCCGATGCGGAACAACAGATCTGTGAAAACGGACCGCAAAACAACAACTGTCGTGTGCATGAGCCCTTATACATTCTTTTTATTATCCCATTTTGGCCTTCAAAACTGCACGCAGAAACCTGACTTTGTGGTCGTACCCCAAGGTCTCATTCACATTTAGAGTAGTGTGTGCAGAGAGCAGGGAGTGCAGAGCTTGTACAGAAAACAGTGAGTGTAGAGCTTCTACAGGCAGCAGGGAGAGTTATGTATGCAGAGAGCATGGACTGTAAAGTGTGGGCAGGCAGCAGAGAGAGTAGTGTGTGCAGAGAGCAGGGAGTGTACAGTGTGTGCAGGCAGCAGGGAGAGTAGTGTGTGCAGAGAGCAGGGAGTGTACAGTGTGTGCAGGCAGCAGGGAGAGTAGTGTGTGCAGAGAGCAGGGAGTGTACAGTGTGTGCAGGCAGCAGGGAGAATAGTGTGTGCAGAGAGCAGGGAGTATACAGTGTGTGCAGGAAGCAGGAAGAGAAGTATGTGCAGAGATCACGAAGTGTACAGTGTGTGCAGGAAGCAGGGAGAGAAGTATGTGCAGAGAGCAGGAAGTGTTCGGTGTGTGCAGGAAGCAGGGAGAGTAGAGTATGCAGAGAGCAGGAAGTGTACAGTGTGGGCACTAACACGCCGATCTTAATAAATGTGCTTCTATGATTTTTTTTCAATTACGTTATTTATGCTGCATGGTGTACAGAATAAAAAAAAGCATGGTACCGTTTTAGCTAAATCTATGTGCATTAAAGAAAACGTTTTCGCTAAATCTATTGCATTATAGAAAACAAAAGTATTATAACAATGATACCTATGCTAAATAGTGTAACTATAAAACATAAAACACAATGGCAGCTTCTTTTTCTTTCTTTCAGAGAGCTACATTAATCCTTTCACCCCCGGAGTTTTTTTTTTTCTTTTTTTTTTTGCGTTTTTGTTTTGCACTCCCTGCCTTCCAAGAGCCATAACTTTTTCATTTGTCTGTTCACATATCCTGCAAAAAAAAAGCTCTCATATGGCTAAGTTGTACTTTCCAACGCCACCATTTATTATTGCATTTAAGGTAGTGGGAACCATGAAAAAACTCCAAATGGGGTAAAATTGCAAAAATAAAAGCAATTCAACCACAGTTTTAAGGGTTCGATATGCCATAAAACTGACCAGTTACTTTTATTCTAAAGGTCAGTACGAATCCGGCGATACCTTATATGCATAGTTTTTCTTGCGTTTTGATAGTGATAAAAAAAATATAAAAAATGGGAAAAAATCCGTTTTAGTTTTTTGTTGCCATATTTTGACCCTTATACCTATTTTGCAATTATGTGTATGGAGCTCTATGGAGGCTAATTTTTAGTGGGGCGATCTGACAATTTCATTGATACCATTCTGGGGTGTGTATGTCTTTTTGATCACTTTTTATTTAATTTTTTGTAGAAAATGAAGCGACTAAAAACGGCGAATCTGCAATTTGGACACTTTTTTCCTTTTGCTGTTTGCCATACGGGGAATATAATTTTAAATTTGTATACTATGCGCGTTTTCGCACATCACGACAACCATGATGTGGATTTTTTACATTTTTTTAGTTCTTTTATTTTCATTTTTGGAAAAGTGGGGTGATTTGAATTTTTATGTTTTTTTATTTATTTATTTACACTTTTTTATAGTTCCCATAGGGAACTGTAACAATCAATTATTTGATAGCTATTATCATGGACTCCAATGCACTTGCATTGTAGTCTATGATGATTTTACTACTTTTCTATGGAGCCTTATTACAGGCAAGGGCTCCATAGGAAATACTAGGAAATTCACAAAAACAGGGACTGCTGCAAACAAGCTCCGGCTAATCCGATCACCATAAGGGGGAGACGGAGCCCCACCGAAAGTGCGCACTTTCAGTTTTCAACGCGCTCAGATGTCGTGGTCAGAATTGACCACGGCATCTGAGGGGTTAAATGTCCGCGGTTGGCATTACTGCCGGTTCCGGACATGAGTCGCGTTGTCTGCTATAAGAAGCAGGTGGCCACCCGCAGCTAAGGTGCCCGCAGAGCTCAGGAGCGGGCGCCATCTTTAAAGACCCGGCCAGCGCCATACTATTACAGCGCTGGTCGGGAAGGGGTTTTGGCTCTCTGAATTCCGCAGTTCTCAGTGCCTTGAGGGGTTAATAATAAACTGATTGGTGTACATAATATATATATATATATATATATATATATACATATATATATATATACACATACACACACACATATTGCCTTGTTGGTGCTTCTCTTACCATTTTTAGTCATAAAACACATTTTACTTAATTCTCATAGCACTCCTAGTGAAGATGTACTTTTTGCAAAATGTGGAAATGGAGATATGCTAAATGACTCAGGATCTGAATCCGTAGCTGCCTGTGAGAGCCAAGTTCCAATTAACAAGTGGCTGTCAGTGATAGCCAGGATCCAATTATTCAGGGTACCATGGAAGCAGCTTATGGCTGGAAGTAGAAAACAAAGACCTATCACCTGTTCTGCTACATTCCACAGTAGATGGGTAGGTGATACATGCAGCACAGAAATGACCCTGATGTCCCCATTCCATCTAACTCTGACTCACTGTGCAGTACTGGTGTATGCAAAAATTAGACACATTATTGTCTAGTTAGAAAATCATAGGGTACATTTTTGTTAAGATACACAATTTTGAACTTTGTCAACTGCTAAAACATGTCACCATTTAATTTGTTGGCTTAAAGGGAATGTGTCATCAGAAAATGACTTATTGTTCCAATCATGTATTTATGTTTAACTTTTTAAATATTATTTTTTAGTTTTCCATGTCAATATCTATATTTAAACAAAAATGATAAAATCCCGCAGCTTTTGCACTTGCCACTAATCCTAATAATAGGTGCTACTTCTTTGTCTGTACAGATCACTTTACTGCAGTTAATTGCTTAGCTGTCATTCTAATCTTGCCTGTAATGATATCACCTATGTGTATAGATAAGACAGGATCCACCATTCAAAATAGGTGATTGTGACAGATTATCTATTCTTCCCTTGTACACTGACCTCAGCACAGATCACAGAGCATGCCTAGAAAACTCTCCGATAGAAGTCAATAGGGTCCCCTCCTGTCCATTGTGTCTATGGCCCATGAATCTTCCATAAAGCAATGTTTTTTAATGTTTTCTAAATGCTCTTAAGAACAGCTCAGGCAAGATGACTCCCCCATAGTCATGTTCAGGAAATAGAATTAAAAAATCTTTAATTAGAAAATAAAAACATTAGAAAAAAAAGGACACGTGTGCTATCCGGTTTTAACTGGCAGATAAAATGTTTGGCCCAACAGTAGTGTTTTATTTAATGTACTATATACTAATCATAATAATGACACTTCTAATTATTACATTCTACAAATCAATATAATATTTGTGGTTAAAACCCAAAGCAAAATCAGCAGGTAGGAATGTATCATGGATATTCCACAAAGATACAGAATGAAAATCAAGACAGACATGCAGAGAGTGCTATGAATATAAGAACTGTGCAGCATGTTCTAAGATCTATGCAGATTTTTCTGCTGCATGTGGATGAGGCATTGTAAAAATAAAAACATTCACATCCATTATATATCATTTTTTGGGGTGGACGTTTGTTACTGAATGTGCGCCAAACTTCACCAAGTCCCTAGTAAACATACCCTTTTTTAAACATACGTCACTTAATTGAAGTACTTGGTTTCAACAATAAAGCTAATATATATTGCTGCTCTACTAATGTAAAATGTATCAGATTCTTTTTAGCAATATAGTAAATGCAGTAATTTGACATTTATTGGGCGATCATAGGAGAAAACGTAATACTATGATATTGCTCTATGCTCTTGATACAATTTGATATAGAGCTAAAATGTCATCCTACATTTTCTATGTCAGTGTGATCTATCAGTATTCAGACTCATATTACTAATCAAATGTTCGCGGACTGCGCGTTCACGGTGGGCCCTATTGACTTTAAGGGCAGGCGAACCTGAAAACCTTCAGGTCATATTTGCTGCCACCAAATACTTAGGCCCATTTCACACGGGCGAGTTTTCCGTGCGTGTGCAATGCGTGACGTGGACGCATTGCACTCACACTGAATCCGGACCTATTCATTTCTATGGGGCTATGCACATAAGCGGTGATTTTCACGCATCACTTCTGCGTTGCGTGAAAATCGCAGCATGTTTTATATTCTGCATTTTTCACGCAACGCAGGCCCCATAGAAGTGCATGGGGCTGCGTGAAAAACGCAAGCATCCGCAATCAAGTGCGGATGCAGTGCGATTATCCTGCAAGGTTTCTAAGAGACGGGACCTGATCTTTATTATTTTCCCTTATAACATGGTTATAAGGGAAAATAATAGCATTCTCACGACAGAATGCTTAGTAAAATGTGCATTAGGTAGTTAAAAATAAAAAAAATGAAATCACCTTATCCACTTGTTCGCTTAGTTGCTGATCTCTTCTCTCATTCTTCAAGCATTAGCTGCCAGCTAAGGGACCTGTGGTCACATCACATGGTTCAATCACATGGTCCATCACCATGGTGATGGACCATGTGATTGGACGATGTGATGAGCGCAGTGACGTCATCACAGGTCCTTTAGCCGGCAGCTAATGCTTGAAGAAGAGAGAAGAGATGGCAACTACGCGATCAAGTGGATAAGGTGAGTTTTAATTTTATTTTTTAACCCCTTAATCCACATTTTACTAAGCATTCTGTAGTGACAATGCTATTATTTTCCCTTATAACCAGGGTTTAAGGGAAAATAATAAAATATACAGAATATTCAACCTTCAGTGAGGAAGTCCGGCTTCGGGTCTGGGTACCAAACATGCCAATTTTTCGCACGCGTGTGCAAAACGCATTGAAACAGTTTGCACATGCGTGGAAAAATCGCACATTTTCCTGCAACGCATCCGCCTCTTATCCGGGAGTCAAACATGACGCCCGTGTGAAAGGGGCCTTACTAGAAGTGCACAAATAGTCCCACAACATGGACAGTAACATACCAGAGGGGGATCATTGGCAAAAATTCCCACAAAAAATATGTATTTTAATCAGGGGCCATTTTTATGCGTCTTTAAGAGAAACTCTCAAAAATGTGCCTTGCTAGAGCCTAGAAAATTTTTATTTTAGGCCACGGAGTACGGGTCCCAAAAATTAGGCATTCATCTGACAGAAAAGAACTTGTGATTATGTGGCTGGAGGTACATTAGGCGAGCACTGGATACAAATTTTACTGTAGGCCAGTACAGGCCCCAAAAAGTAGGCTTTCACCTGAAAGAAAAACACTTGTGATTATGTGGCTGGAGGTACATTAGGCGTTCACTGGATTTTTTTTTTTACTGTAGGCCACTGGAGTACAGGCCCCAAAAATTAGGCATTCACATGATAGAAAAGGCCTTTTATGCTGCTGTATATACATAAGACAAAGACCATTCTTTGTATTGGGTGGTGGCGGATACGTGTGGGCTGGCATGAGGAAATTCAATTACACGTGGTCATCACAGGTGTTAAATTCCTCCGAGATCCATGCCTCATTCATTTTTGGAAATGTGAGGTAGTCCACACTGTCGTGAGCTAGGCTAGTGCGCTTATCGGTCACCTGCTGCGCTGAGTGTTCATTCGGACAGGACACTCGACGGGGGGCAAGCCAAGAGTTCCATGGCAAATTGTGCCAGCTCTGGCCACAGGTCAAGCCTGCACACCCAGTAGTACAGGGGTTCCTCGCTTATGAGAGCGTCCACATCGGCCGTTAACCCGATGTAGTTGGAAACCTGTTGGTTTAGGTGTTCCCTGAGGCTGGATCCAGAGGGCGGCTGTCGATAGGTTGGCTGCAAGAATGATCTCATATCCGGTGACCAATACATCTTCAAACCGCCCTCTTCTTGCAGCCACGGTAGGATTGGTACCGCACCTGTTTCGCTGTGGGTGGAAATTCCTATGCCAGCGCCCGCAACAGCAGAATGCAGCCTTTCTTGCAGCAAGGCCTGGAAATGCTGCATTCTCCTAGCCCTGTATGATGCTGGTAACATGTCCGCCAATTTGTGCTTGTACCGGGGGTCTAAATACGTTCACACCCAGTACTGGTTCTTGCCCTTTATGCTTTTTATACGGGGGTCCCTCTTCAAACACTGGAGCATGAAGGCCCCCATTTGCACTAAATTGGAAGCGGTGGAGCTTCCTGTCATCCTGGGTCTCCTCCCCCCAGCCATGCACAACACCAGGGATCCCTGAAAAGTTTAAACTACCCCTCAAAGTTTGCTCTTCTTGCTCCTCCTACTCCTCCCCCAGTCAACATCCTCCTCCTCCTCATTATCAGACTCCTGCTGACTTATCTCAGATGGAGTAGCCCCCCTGGGAATTCGTTCAGCAATGCGACTTCCTCAATGACATGATGCAATGCACGCTCCAGAAAGAAGGCGTAATGTACGATGTCACATGGCAACTTCTCACCTGGCACGTCAAATAGATTCTGGGGAGCTTGGGAAGGCGGCAGCAGTGGAAAAGGAGGAGTCAGCCGAGGAGGAGACTGAGGATGGAGTAGGAGGAGGAGAAGAAGAGGCAGGCCTGCATGCAATCCTTGTCGGAAACACCAAATCCACACGGGAGCCACTGGTTACATGCTTGACAGCCATCAGAGAGTTCACCCAGTGGGCAGTAAAAGTTATGTACCTTCCCTGCCCTTGTTTGCTAGACCATGTGTCTCTGGTCAGATGTATCTTCGCACTCACAGTGTGTGCCAGAGATATATTCACTTGCCGCTGAATGTGGCCATATAGCTCTGGGATGCCCTTCTGGGAGAAATATGTCCTTCCGGGGACCTTCCATTGTGATGTGCCAATGGCCACAAATTTTTAAAGGCCTGAGAGTCCACCAGTTTACATGGCAATAGTTTGTGGGCTAGCAGTTCTGACAATCCCGCGTCAGCTGTTGGCCAAGAGGGTTAAACAGCGTCATCAACTTTTTATGCTCGAACTTTTGGGCCACGGAAGCCTGCCTTCTGCCAGATGAACGCGACGACGGCATGGTGGAAGGTGGAGTGGAGGACAAATGGGAGGAGAGAGGAGAAGGAGAAGAGGCAGGACGTGGAGCGCCAGGAGTGTGGCTTTGTGGGTTTTGACTGCATTGCTTTCACTGGGCTCGGTGATGGGAGGCCAGGTGTCTTCTTAAGGCGGTCGTCCGTAAGTGAGTGTTGGGCTTACCGCAAATTATACGTTGACAGCACAGGCTTCAGATGGCAACACTATTGTCAGCAGCTGACACGAAAAAAAAAGGCCACACTGCGGAGCCATGCAGGCGTCCTGGGAGCACTAGAAGTGACGGTGCATGGCAGATGGCTCGCTCCAGATACATTTGCAGTCTGCTTTTTGCCTCCTGTGCCCTGCGAGCTCTGCCTGCTTCACCTCCTTTTCCTCCGTCTCTGCTGCTCCGTCTCTCCCTCTGAACTCCCCTCCTCTTCCTCTCTTGTGGGCACCCACGTGACGTCATCATTGTCACCTTCATCACCACTGACATTTGACATTGCGAAGTAGGCTGCAACAGCAGGGACCTCCCTCCTTGGGCTAATCTGGGTACTGTCATCAGACCCCTGGGTGGCGGTCGTTAATACCTCCTCTTCCTCATCCGATGTTAAGAATGGCTGCGCATCGGTAAGGTCTGGGAATGGAAGGGAAAATAATTCTTCTGACTCAAATGGAGGGGATATGGTGCTGGTGTATTTGGGGGTGCACACAGCAGAGAGTGAGGAGGGTACAGATACAGAGGATGAGGAGGGTGCAGAAGCGTAAGGCTGAGTGAGCCACTCAACTAACTTTGGTGCCCTTTGAAGTAATCTCACACGCCTTCTCATACTTCCCACTACCACCACTGCAGAACAGCCTGCCTTTTCCTCTGCCTGTCATTTTCAAAATAATCCTGTGCCTAAGTCCCTAACGAAGAGCAGTATTTGTGGAAGCAGGTATATCGCAGGCCTCAATCAATATTTGGTGCAAACAGGTATATCGAACCCCCTATTCGGTATTTTGTGGAAGCAGGTATATCGCAGCCCTCAATCAGTATTTTGTGGAAGCAGTTATATCAAACCCCTTAATCAGTATTTTGTGTAAGCAGGTATATCACAGGCCTCAATCAGTATTTTGTGGAAGCAGGTATATCGAACCCCTTAATCAATATTTTGCGGAAGCAGGTATATCGCAGACCTCAATCAATATTTGGTGGAAACAGGTATCTCAAACCCCTTAATCAGTATTTTGTGGAAGCAGGTATATTACACCCCTTAGTTATTGTTTTTGCCACAACAGCTACTGTATTTTTCGCCCTATAAGACTCACCAGCCCATAAGACGCACCTAGGTTTTAAGGAGGAAAATAAGAAAAAAAATATTTTGAACCAAACGGTGTACCTTTGGTGTTTTTTTTTACTAACGGTGTTCTGTGCATGACACTATTATGACGCACTGTTATGGGGGATCTGGGGATGGCACTGTTATGGGGGATCTGGGGATGGCACTGTTATGGGGGATCTGGGGATGGCACTGTTATGGAGACATCTGTGGATGATGCACTGTTATGGGGGCATCTGTGGCTGACGCACTGTTATGGGGGAAGCTGGGGATGGCACTGTATGGGGGCATCTAGGGAAGGCACTGTATGGGGCATCTGGGGATGGCACTGTATGGGGGCATTTGGGGATGGCACTGTATGGGGGCATCTGTGGATGGCACTGTATAGGAGCATCTGTGGATGGCACTGTATGGGGGCATCTGTGCGTGGCACTGTATGGGGGCATCTGTGGATGGCACTGTATGGGGCATCTGTGGATGGCACTGTATAGGGGCATCTGTGGATGGCACTGTATAGGAGCATCTGTTGATGGCACTGTATGGGGGCATCTGTGAGTGGCACTGTATGGGGGCATCTGGGGATGGCACTGCTATGGGGGGATCTATGGATGACATGCTATGTGTCATCCACAGATCCCCCCATAGCAGTGCCATCCCCAGATGCCCCCATTCAGTGCCATCCACATATGCCCCCATACATTGGGTGTGATGACCCCCAATACAGGGGGTGGGGGTCGGCATCTTGTTTGCTAATGACAGCGGGGCCCGGTGCAGTAACTGTATTCTACTACACCGGGCCCGCTGTAGTAATGTTATGGCACTGATTAAAACTATCATTTTCATAACACTAAATTGATGCTGTATTACCCTACCTAATGTACGATCGCAGGCAGGAGGCCGGGCGGGCGACGGCAGCGTAACTGACTACGTCACGCGCCTGCGCCGCCTGCTTCATTTATAAAGTGGGCGGAGCGGGCGCGTGACGTTAAGCTGCCGCCGCCCGCCTGGCCTCCTGCCTGCGGGTAATACAGCATGGATTTAGTGTTATGAATTATAGTTTTAATCACTGCCATAACATTACTACAGCGGGCCGGTGTAGTAGAATACAGTTACTGCTCCGGGCCCCGCGGTCATTAGCAAACAAGACTGCCGCCCCCAGCTCCTCCTCCTTGATACACACGCCGGCTGCGCTGTTCAGCATTTGCCGCATTCGTCCCATAAGATGCAGCACTATTTCCCCCCCACTTTTGGGGGGGAAAAGTGCGTCTTATAGGGCAAAAAATATGGTATATCACACCACCCTGTTTATTTGGGGCAACAGTTATATTGCAGCCCTCAATCAGTAATTAGTGGAAGAAGGTATATCACACCCCTCAATCATTTTTTTTTTGGTGCAACAGGTATATCACACCCGTTGCAAATAGTTGTTCCAATAGCGTTTGTCCCTCTATATAGCTGCTGTATCGCAGCACAACCGCACACAACTGCTGCACAATACAAATGCACTATATACTTTCTATGTTAGAAAGTATATTATAAGTACATCACACCCCTCAGTATATTACACCTATCGATAGCACACCTATATCAGTCCTTAAAAGGACTTTTGTGGTATTATTAGCTAGTGTTTTGTGTCCCTAACAGCCTGTCCCTGCTCCACAAAGCAACCTCTCCCTACACTGGCAAAACACAGAATGTAAAATGGCTGCCAGATCGGGTTCTTTTATAGGGTGGGGGTGTGTCCATGTGCTGAAACGTTTCAATTGGCTGTCCTATCCTTCCTGATGGATGTGTCATGGGTCAAAGTTTGGCGCAATGCAAAAGAATATGGCGCCAGCGGACATTGCCATATGTTTGCATGTTCGGCGAATGGTGAACGCTCAAAGTTGGCCGCGAAACGACCATCGGGCAAACCGCAAGGCCAACTCTAACTGTAAAAATTGAAAAACAAGTGGGCAATGTTTTGTCCAAGTTTAGAATAGGCAGCTCCAAAACAGGTTTTCAAAGAAGGCAAATTACAAAGACTGTAGGCAGGGAGAAAGGCACAGTGGGTTGGAGGGCCAATCACATAGGCAGCATGTCAGTATTAAAATACAGGAAAAAAAGGGAGAAATCTTATCAAATAAAAACAAAGAGTATTCACATGTCATTTCAAAGTTCAATGTAATCTATAGGCAGTATATTATAGAGCAGGAGCTGAGCAGATTGATATATAGTTTTTTTTTTTAGGAAAAGATTCAGTAAAACTTATAATTTATGCATTTAAATCTCAGATTTTTCTGACTTTAGCTATACACGGCGAGGTGATTGCTGCAGTGATTGATGGCATTTAGCAGGTAATTCTGTATATAAAGATGGCTGATAGCTGTGAAAGGAGACAGTCTTAAATGGTTGTGCCACCATCAAATGTTATTTTAATTTGATTCAGCATAAAAAAAAAAAGTTATTTTGGAATTCACTTTCTGTCACCCCAAATGCTCCATTTGTGAGATATTCTCTTTTCCTCATTATAATGACACAATCTGTTGTTTAATCTGTATAGAATTAAGTATGTCCATCTACTGATGTTGTTGTATATGCCCAGTTACATCTCTCAGCTATCACCAGTAGTGTTGAGCGAACAGTTCGAGCATAGTTCGGGTTCGTACCGAATTTTGGGGTGTTCGGGACATGGACCCGAACCCGAACATTTTCAAAAAAGTTCGGGTTCGGGTCCGTTGTTCGGCTATTACTTCCCGCTTTCTGAAGGGCTGCACAGCAGCCAATCAGCTAGCGTTTTACTTCTTGCCCTAAGAGCCCATCACAGCCATGCCTACTAATGGCATGGCTGTGATTGGCCAAGTGCAGCATGTGACCCAGCCTCTATTTAAAGGGCTTCTGTCACCCCCCTTAACCCATTTTTCACTAGCTGACATTAGATATTTGCTAATGTCAGCTGAGTTGAAATATATATTTTTTACCTTATCTGAAGCTGGCAATTCTGTTAAAAAGGCACTTTTATAATATTCAAATCATCTTCGCTACCAGCAAGTTGGGCGTATACTTGCTGGTAGCCGCCGCATCTAGATGAGTTATGCACGCCCCCTTCCTCGTTTGATAGACAGGGCCAGCGCTTTCTCCTCCTCGCACTGGCCCTGTCTGAAGATGAAATCCCGCGCCTGCGCCGTACCGCTCAGTAGTCGGCGCAGGCGCTCTGAGTGAAGGACGTGAGCTTTGCCGCTCCGTCCTCAGTGCGGCTGCGCCGATTACGTCAGCTTGTAAAAAAGTGGGATCTTGACATAGGGGCCACTTAATATGGTGGATTTGGTGATCTCTGTAATGGAGACACCCCTTTGCTTGGTTTTCCTTCCTTTGAGGGATATCTGGCTTTCATTGTGTTGTAGACCCATACCTGGGGCTCCAAATTTGTTTTGCATATTCCTGTTTCCCAGGGAACTGTGCACTTCGGATTGCTGTGTTGAGACTCTTAAGTGAGGCTCCGCGGTGTTTTTTGTAGCTGGTCTCCCTGAGGTCAGCTATTGTTGTGTTTGAGTAATCTCCGAGGCATTGCTCCCAGTTAGCCAGAATCCTACTCCACACTGATGAGGGGCAACACCCTGAAACAGCTGTCTGTGGATGGATACCTAGCTTAGGTTTTCCCTGTCACATCCTTAAAGCTTGTAAAAAGTGGGATCTTGACATAGGGGCCACTTAATATGGTGGATTTGGTGATCTCTGTAATGGAGACACCCCTTTGCTTGGTTTTCCTTCCTTTGAGGGATATCTGGCTTTCATTGTGTTGTAGACCCATAACTGGGGCTCCAAATTTGTTTTGCATATTCCTGTTTCCCAGGGAACTGTGCACTTCGGATTGCTGTGTTGAGACTCTTAAGTGAGGCTCCGCGGTGTTTTTTGTAGCTGGTCTCCCTGAGGTCAGCTATTGTTGTGTTTGAGTAATCTCCGAGGCATTGCTCCCAGTTAGCCAGAATCCTACTCCACACTGATGAGGGGCAACACCCTGAAACAGCTGTCTGTGGATGGATACCTAGCTTAGGTTTTCCCTGTCACATCCTTAAAGCTTGTAAAAAAGTGGGATCTTGACATAGGGGCCACTTAATATGGTGGATTTGGTGATCTCTGTAATGGAGACACCCCTTTGCTTGGTTTTCCTTCCTTTGAGGGATATCTGGCTTTCATTGTTTTTTTTTTTGTTATATCCTACATCAGGGGCTTGGCTGTGCTAATTGCCACCCCTAGAAACTCAGGATAGGAATTTCTATATTTTATTAAGGGGTTAAATACAATTGCCAAAATACAAATCCCCTAAATCTGGTGTTCCAGATTTGGCTAGCCAAATATAATACTGTCTGCTGTCTGGCAAAGTATAGATTATTTTCTGTGGTGAAATTCAATTGCCAAAATAGCAATACCATAAATCAGTGGTTTCAGCTGTGGCAGGCAAAGTTTCAGAGTGTCCTGCAAATTATATATTTTGTTCTGGGGTGAAATTCAATTGCCAAAATAGCAATACCCTGAATCTGGTGTTCCAGCTGTTGCAGGCCTAGTTTAAATCTGTCTGTAACAGGGTATATTTTGTTCTGGGGTGAAATTCAATTGCCAAAATAGCAATACCATAAATCAGTGGTTTCAGCTGTGTCTGGCCAAGTTTCATAGTGTCCTGCAAATTATATATTTTGTTCTGGGGTGAAATTCAATTGCCAAAATAGCAATACCATAAATCTGTGGTTTCAGCTGTGGCTGGCCAAGTTTCATAGTGTCCTGCAAATTATATATTTTGTTCTAGGGTGAAATTTAATTGCCAAAATAGCAATACATAAATCAGTGGTTTCAGCTGTGACTGGCCAAGTTTCATAGTGTCCGCAAAAACATATATTTTGTTCTGGGGTGAAATTCAATTGCCAAAATAGCAATACCATAAATCAGTGGTTTCAGCTCTGGCTGGCCAAGTTTCATAGTGTCCTGCAAAGGATATATTTTGTTCTGGGGTGAAATTCAATTGCCAAAATAGCAATACCCTGAATCTGGTGTTCCAGCTGTTGCAGGCCTAGTTTAAATCTGTCCGTAACAGGGTATATTTTGTTTTGGAGTGAAATTCAATTGCCAAAATAGCAATACCATAAATCAGTGGTTTCAGCTGTGGCTGGCCAAGTTTCATAGTGTCCGTGAAAACATATATTTTGTTCTGGGGTGAAATTCAATTGCCAAAATAGCAATACCATAAATCAGTGGTTTCAGCTCTGGCTGGCCAAGTTTCATAGTGTCCTGCTAAGGAAATATTTTGTTCTGGGGTGAAATTCAATTGCCAAAATAGCAATACCCTGAATCTGGTGTTCCAGCTGTTGCAGGCCAAGTTTATATCTGTCCGTAACAGGGTATATTTTGTTCTGGGGTGAAATTCAATTGCCAAAATAGCAATACCCTGAATCTGGTGTTCCAGCTGTTGCAGGCCTAGTTTAAATCTGTCCGTAACAGGGTATATTTTGTTCTGGGGTGAAATTCAATTGCCAAAATAGCAATACCCTAAATCTGTGGTTTCAGCTGTGGCTGGCCAAGTTTCATAGTGTCCGCCAAAACATATATTTTGTTCTGGGGTTAAATTCAATTGCCAAAATAGCAATACCCTGAATCTGGTGTTCGAGCTGTTGCAGGCCAAGTGTAAATCTGTCCATAAAAGGATACCTTTCATCCAGGGCCTAATACTAACCATAAAAGAGATATTCCCCTAAATCAGTGGTTACTGCTGTGCCTGGATTAGTGTAATACGCTACATAAATAAATAGGCAGATAGTGTTAGGTGCCTGTAAAAATGGCCTGAATTTGAAATCAATTCATTGGGCCAAATATTTTTTTTCTTATTGTGGTGCTTGGTGAACGGTAACAATGAGGAAAACATTTAGTAAGGGACGCGGACGCGATCGTGGTGGTGTTAGTGTACCCTCTGGTGCTGGGAGAGGACGTGGCCATTCCGCCACAGCCACACGTCCTAGTGAACCAACTACCTCAGGTTCCAGTACCCGCCAGAATTTAAAGCGATATTTGGTGGGGCCCAATGCCGTTCAAAGGATGGTAAGGCCTGAGCAGGTACAGGCGCTAGTCAATTGGGTGGCCGACAGTGGATCCAGCACGTTCACAACATTATCTCCCACCCAGTCTTCTGCAGAAAGCGCACAGGTGGCACCTGAAAACCAAGCCCATCAGTCTGTCACATCACCCCAATGCATATCGGGGAAACTGTCAGAGCCTCAAGTTATGCAGCAGTCTCTTATGCTGGTTGAAGACTCTGCTGGCAGGGTTTCCCAAGGAAATCCAACTAGCCCTTCTCCAGTGGTGGAAGACATAGAATGCACTGATGCACAACCACTGATGTTTCCTGATGATGAGGACATGGGAATACCACCTCATCGAAGTCTGCACATCTCTGATGATGACGAAACACAGGTGCCAACTGCTGCGTCTTTCTGCAGTGTGCAGACCGAACAGGAAGTCAGGGAGGAAGACTGTGTGGAAGACGATGCAGGGGACGATGAGGTCCTAGACCCCACATGGAATGAAGGTCGTGCCACAGACTTTCATAGTTCAGAGGAAGAGGCAGTGGTGAGACCGAGCCAACAGCGTAGCAAAAGAGGGAGCAGGGGGCAAAAGCAGACCAGCCGCCGCCAAGAGAGTTCGCCTGCTACTGGCCACTGCCACCAGGGACCGAGCACCCCAAAGGCAGATTCAAGGGGTTCCCTGGCATGGCACTTCTTTAAACAATGTTCTGACGACAAGACCCGAGTGGTTTGCACGCTGTGCCATCAGATCCTGAAGCAAGGAATTATCGTTCTGAACCTTAGCACAACCTGCATGACCAGGCATCTACATGCAAAGCATGAACTGCAGTGGAGTAAACACCTTAAAAGCAAGGAACTCACTCTGGCTCTCCCTGCTCCCTCTTCTGCTGCTGCCTCGGCCTGTTCCTCCGCCTTGGGAGGAACGTTGGCACCTGCCGCCCACCAAACAGAGGATGTGCCACCGACACCAACACCTATATCACCAAGCATCTCCACCATGTCACACGGCAGCGTTCAGCTCTCCATCTCACAAACCTTGGAGAGAAAGCGTAAATTCCCACCTAGCCACCCTTGAGCCTTGGGCCTGAATGCCAGCATTTCTAAACTACTGGCCTTTGAAATGCTGTCATTCAGGCTGGTGGACACAGACAGCTTCAAAGAGCTGATGTCCATGGCTGTCCCACAGTATGTTGTTCCCAGCCGCCACTACTTCTCCAAGACAGCCGTGCCTTCCCTGCACAACCAAGTATCCGATAAAATCAAGTGTGCACTGCGCAATGCCATCTGTGGCAAGGTCCACCTAACCATAGATACGTGGACCAGTAAGCACGGCCAGGGACGCTATATCTCCCTAACTGCACACTGGGTAAATGTGGTGGCGGCTGGGCCCCAGGCGGAGAGTTCCTTGGCACAAGTCCTTCCGCCGCCAAGGATCGCAGGGCATCATTCTTTGCCTCCTGTAGCCTCCTCCTCCTACTCGGCTTCCTCCTCCTCTGCTTCCAACAGCTCATCCAGTCAGCCACACACCTTCACCACCAACTTCAGCACAGCCCGGGGTAAACGTCAGCAGGCCATTCTGAAACTCATATGTTTGGGGGACAGGTCCAACACGGCGCAGGAGTTGTGGCGGGGTATTGAACAACAGACCGACGAGTGGTTTCTGCCTGTGGGCCTCAAGCCCAGCCTGGTGGTGTGCGTTAATGGGCGAAATCTCGTCGCAGCTCTGGGACTAGCCGGTTTGACGCACATCCCTTGCCTGGCGCATGTGCTGAATTTGGTGGTGCAGAAGTTCATTCACAACTACCCCGACATGTCAGAGCTGCTGCATAAAGTGCGGGCCGTCTGTGCGCACTTCCGGCGTTCACATCCTGCCGCTGCTCGACCTGTCTGCGCTACAGCGGAACTTCGGCCTTCCCTCCCACCGCTTCATATGCGACGTGCCCACCAGGTGGAACTCCACCTTGCACATGCTGGAGAGACTGTGCGAGCAGCAGCAGGCCATAGTGGAGTTTCATCTGCAGCACGCACGCGTCAGTCACACTGAGGAACAGCACCACTTCACCACCAATGATTGGGCCTCCATGCGAGACCTGTGTGCCCTGTTTCGCTGTTTCGAGTATTCCACCAACATGGCCAGTGGCGATGACACCATTGACAGCGTTACAATACCACTTCTATGTCTCCTTGAGAAAACGCTTAGGGCGATGATGGAAGAGGAGGTGGCCCAGGAGGAGGAGGAGGATGAGGGGTCATTTTTAGCACTTTCAGGCCAGTCTGTTAGAAGTGGCTCAGAGGGAGGTTTTTTGCAACAGCAGAGGCCAGGTACAAATGTGGCCAGCCAGGGCCCACTACTGGAGGACGAAGAGGATGAGGAGGAGGTGGAGGAGGATGAGCATGAAGCAGGTTCACAGCGGGGTGGCACCCGACACAGCTCAGGCCCATCACTGGTGCGTGGCTGGGGGATACGGAGGACGATGACGATACGCCTCCCACAGAGGACAGCTTGTCCTTACATCTGGGGAGCCTGGCACACATGAGCGACTACATGTTGCAGTGCCTGCGCAACGACAGCAGAGTTGCGCACATTTTAACGTGTGCGGACTACTGGGTTGCCACCCTGCTGGATCTCCGGTACAAAGACAATGTGCCCACCTTACTTCCTGCACTGGAGCGTGATAGGTAGATGCGCGAGTACAAGCGCACGCTGGTAGACGCGCTCCTTAGAGCATTCCCAAATGTCACAGGGGAACAGGTGGAAACCCAAGGCGAAGGCAGAGGAGGAGAAAGAGGTCACCAACGCAGCAGTGTCACGGCCATCTCCTCTGAGGGCAGCGTTAGCATGGCAGAAATGTGGAAAAGTTTTGTCTCCACGCAACAGCTAACTGCACCACCACCTGATAAGGAACGTGTTAGCAGGAGGCAGCATTTCACTAACATGGTTGAACAGTACGTCTGCACACGTGGACAAGCTGACGTTCATAAAAATCAACCAGGCATGGATCCCACAGGACCTGTGCCTCCCTTGTGCAGAATAGACATTTATAACTGCCTCCCCCTCAACCATGTATTCTTGTACTCCGGGGCACTTCTTTATTAAATCCTCATTTTTTTTAACTTTACCATGATCTTGCGGTGCAACCCAAAGTTGAATGAACCCCTCCTCTGTCTGGGTGCTGGGGCCGAAATAACTGAAATCGGCCTTCTCCAGTGGTGGGTGATATGACGCCTTATTCCTTGCTGTGGTACCTCTCTCCTCTGTCTGGGTGCTGGGGCCTAAATAACTGAAAGTGGCCTTCTCCAGTGGTGGGTGATATGACGCATGATTCCTTGCTGTGGGACCTGTATCCTCGGTCTGGGTGCTGGGCCGAAATAACTGAAAGTGGCCTTCTCCAGTGGTGGGTGATATGACGCCTTATTCCTTGCTGTGGTACCTCTCTCCTCTGTCTGGGTGCTGGGGCCTAAATAACTGAAAGTGGCCTTCTCCACTGGTGGGTGATATGACGCATGATTCCTTGCTGTGGTACCTGTATCCTCGGTCTGGGTGCTGGGCCGAAATAACTGAAAGTGACATTCTCCAGTGGTGGGTGATATGACGCATGATTCCTTGCTGTGGGACCTTTCTCCTCTGTCTGAGTGCTCGGGCCGAAATAACTGAAAGTGGCCTTCTTCAGTGGTGGGTGATATGACGCATGATTCATTGCTGTGGGACCTCTCTCCAATTGATATTGGTTAATTTTTATTTATTTTATTTTATTTTAATTCATTTCCCTATCTACATTTGTTTGCGGGGGATTTACCTACATTTTGCTGCCTTTTGCAGCCCTCTAGCCCTTTCCTGGACTATTTTACAGCCTTTTTAGTGCCAAAAAGTTTGGGTCCCCATTGACTTCAATGGGGTTCGGGTTCGGGATAAAGTTCGGGTCGAGTTCGGATCCCGAACCCGAACATTTTCGGGAGGTTCGGCCGAACTTCCCGAACTTCCAGGTGTTCGCTCATCTCTAATCACCAGCTGTATCTATTATTAGAAGTTATCATATTTACAGCGAGAGATCTGTACCATAAAGGACAAGCCCCCTGGACAAGGACACACACCTTGATCTGAATAGCAATTACAACAATGAATGGAGAGAGCTGTGTGGATCCCTGTGAGGTACAGGGCTGGTCATAGCCTTGTAAAAAGAGATTGTTATGTACTATATTATACCTGATTTTCAAGTTTTACATCAATTATGCATAGTATAGAAGAAGCAGAGGTTTAAATATATAAATTACTAGATTTAATTAATATTTTCCCACAAAACTATTTATCAGTCCAGCTTCTTATGCTCTATAAAATGCTGACTGCAGATTGCATTTCATTTTGTGAAGACAGTTCATATTTAACCCCTTAATGCTTGATGACGTACATGTACGTCATATCTGAACATGACTTAACACACAGTCCCTTACATGTATGTCATGGTGATCGGGCGGATGCAGGTGCTGCAACCACCCAATCAGTGGCAGAAATCCGGCAGTCACTGATAGCCGGACCCCCGCTGTAAGCGGTCAGCGCTGACCTCGGCACGTTCGGGATTCAGACATGTGCGGGGTGGCCATTGGATCCCAGTGCTGCTGTGACGGTGACCTGATGGCAGGGAAGGCAGCCCGATGCCTTCTATAGGCATCGTTGCTGCCTTCTGGGAGAGCCTGTGAGATCCAGCCCCCTGAATCTCACAGGCAAGCAGGCTGAAAGGGAATTACATTGAGTAATACACTTACAGCCAATCCATTACAATACAGAAGTAGACATATTAGGTATTGCTTCGTTGGAATCGACCGGCTCTATAACAATATCTCATGACCTAACCCCTCAGATGAACACCGTCAAAAAAAAAAAAAAACACTGCTAAATAACCAATTTTTTTGTCACCTTACATCACTAAAAGTGCAACACTTCGCAATCAAAAAGGCGTATGCACCCCAAAATCATACCAATCAAACCATCATCCCAACCCGCAAAAAATGAGACCCTACCTAAGACAATTGCCTAAAAAAGCAAAAATGGCTCTTAGAATATGAGAATATGTAGACAATAAAACATTAAAACATTATTTTTCTTTTTACAAAAATGATTGATGTTATTGTGTAAAACTTAGGCCCCTTTCACACGGGCGATTTTTCCGTGCGGGTGCAATGCGTGAGATGAACGCATTGCACCTGCACGGAATCCGGACTCATTTCTATGGGGCTGTGCACATGAGCGGTGATTTTTCCGCATCACTTCTGAGTTGCGTAAAAATCACAGCATGCTCTATATTCTGCATTTTTCACGCAATGCAAGCCCCATAGAAGTGAATGGGGCTGCGGGAAAATCGCAAGCATCCGCAAACAAGTGCAGATGCGGTGCGATTTTCCCACATGGTTTCTAGGAGACGATCGGGATGGGGACCCGATCTTTATTATTTTCCCTTATAACAGTTATAAAGGAAAATAATATCATTCTAAATACAGAATGCAAAGTAAAAAGGGCGAATGAGGGTTAAAAATAAATAAAAATGTAACTCACCTCCTTCAATTGAGCGCGTAGCTGCCGGTCTCCTGCTGTGTCTTTAGCTGGGGCGGGGTAAAGGACCTTCCCTGACGTCACAGGGTCACATGGGTCACATGGTCCAATCACATGATTCCAACTCCATTTTCCATTAATTCTTGTGGAACACCTAAAGGGTTAACAAAGTTTTTAAAATCAGTTTTGAATACCATGAGGGGTGTAGTTTCTAAAATGGGGTCACAAAGTCACTTCAGACCTGAACTGGTCCTCAAAAAGTGGCTTTTGGAAATTTTCAGACAAATTTCAAGATTTGCTTCTAAACTACTCAGCATTCTAACGTCCCCAAAAAATATAATGGCATTAACAAAATGATCCAAACATAAAGTAGACATATGGGGAATGTAAAGTAATAACTCTTTTCTATTATAAAAGTAGAGAAATTTAAATTTGCAAATTTGCAAATTTTTCCACATTTTTGGTAAATTTGGTATTTTTTATAATTAAAAATTAAATATTTTGACTCAGTTTTATCACTGTCATGAAGTACAATATGTGATGAGAAAACATTCTCAGAATTGCCTGGATAAGAAAAAGCATTTTAAAGTTATGACAACATAAAGTGACACGTCAGATTTGCTAAAAATGACCTGGGCAGAAAGGTGAAAAATGACCCGGTCCTTAGGGGGTTAAATCCCCCATTGATCCTGAAAATTCATTGTTTACTTGTTCTAAAGAGACATCCACATGACTGCTGCAGCCAATCACTGGTCTCAGCGGTCTTGTGCCATACATGCACACATCACTGCTATGAGATACCCAGTACATGTCACAGCAACACAATAATGCCTTATAAACTAGAATGTTTCACAAACAAATGGTTTGTGAACCATTTTGGTCGGTATTATTTATTACTACTTATACTCCTTGTACTGTCTATGTGGTATTTATGGCACTTTCTACTTTATAATGTCCTAATATTGTTTACGGGATACCTGCTTTCATCTATTGAATAATTATTCCCATTGGGAGTCTCTCACTGGTTATATATTGTGATTTTAGAAGTCTGATAGATGTTAGCTTAAATATCACCCACTTAGGAGTTTGTATATTCAACCTTTTGACCAATTTTATGGTTCTTTTTTTTTTTTTCCTGTCTAATGTGTGCTGCTGTAATTTTCTATTAATTTCTGATATGTATTAATAAAGACTTTGTTGGCTTTATTATTCTCTGTGCATGATAATTTGGTGTGGTGACAAAAATATAATAGTTAATCCGTCTGTTAGTTCGGCGGGTGACATATACCCAATTTTGATGTGAGGTACACCTGCATTGCATTCGTGACAGGGAAATTAAGATAGTTAATCCGTCTGTTAGTTCAATGGGTGACCTCAAAGAATGAGGAGAGCATCAAATAAGGGGCGTGGCCCTGGTCGTGGCGCTGCTGGTGTTGGTGGAGCTCTTGTTGCAGGGGGAGGACATGGTCGATCTGTGCCAGCTACATGCCCAAATTAAACACCTTCCTTAGGTGCACGATGGCGACAGAATGTTCAGTGTTATTTTGTAGGCCTGAATAACGGTGTACGAATGGTGAGGCCAGAACAAGTAGAGGCGGTAGTAGATTGGGAGGCTGACAATGCCTCCAGTTCCTTCACATTGTCTCCCACCCGACCCCTGCTGAAAGTGCAAAGTTGGCACCTGCAGCCCATGGGCATCTGTTTTTCACCTCACCCCCTTGCAAATCAGCAAAGCAGTCTGAGCCCCAAGTGATGCAGCAGTCTCTTATGCTTTTTGATGACTCTGCTGGCAGGGTTTCCGTTGGCCATCCACCTAGCCCTGCCTCAGAAGTTGAAGAGATTGAGTGCACTGATGCCCAACCACTTATGTTTCAGGATGTGGACATGTGAGGACCACCACAACATGTCTCTGATGATGACGAAACATGCCAACTGCTGTGGCTTTCTGCAGTGTGCAGACTATCAAGGAGGGCAGGGGTGAAGAGTGGTTGGAAGATGATGTGGAGGATGATGAGGTCCCAGAATTAAGGTCATGCGAGTGATGTGTACAATTCGTCGGAACCCATTGTTATACTCCAGCGCACTTTCTCTTTGCTTTCTCTTTTTAATTCCCCAATGTTTTGGGGTCTTCCCAAATTTATAAAAAATAAATAAATAAAAAGGAAAGAAAAAAAAAAAAATAAGAACAGTCTTGGTTATCTCCTCCCCTGCTGCTTCCACCTATACCACCGCGTCTACCGCCTCCTCAACCTCCTACTCCACTTTGACCTCTGCCTCCTAGTTAAAGATATTATATTTTTTTATTTTTTTCTATTCTATGTTATTTTAAGTCAATTCCCTATCCTCATTTCTTTGCAGGGCAATTGTCCTGCTCTTACCCTCATTTTGCTTTCTTTTGCAGCCCTTTAGCCCTTACTATGACTATTTTACAGCTATTTTAGTGCACCAAAGTTCGGGTCCCCATTGACTTCAATGGGGTTTGTGTTTGATTTCGGGTCAAGTTCGGGTCCCAAATTTTTGCAATATTCTATAAATTCTATTTGCTTTCACTGGAAAATAAGTACCAGGTGCCTCTAGCACTTTGGAATACATATAATTGTACACTGCTCATATGTCACAGGCACTGTAGAGGCAGAACAAACAATTCTGCTCCTGCTTGTACTTGCTCTACTTGCTAAAAGCTCTGCATAGCACATCCCATTGTCAAAAACAGTTATGGGCTCTGTCAGCTCCTGCCTCTGCCCACTCCACTTTGCTAAAAGCCTGCACCAGTGTGGTATGCAAGATTTATAGTAAAGTGGAGCAAGTGCAGGCAGCAGCTCTGCATAGCACAATGCTGCTCCTGCATGCACTCGCTCAAATAAAGCATGACATAGCAAATCAATGATGTGCTATGCAGAGTTTTAGTGAGTGGGGCGGACACAGGAACAGAGATGTGTGCTCTGTCTGTACATAGCTGCTCACTGAGGCCCCACAGAGTGAACTTTACATGAGCGCAACACTTAAATGATAGCAGAGTATGAGTGTACAGATTCCAAAGCACTATGGACTCCTGAACAAAGCAAAGAAAACAAAAACAAAAAAAAAAAATCCTAATCCTAATCCTTTAAAACATTTGGCAATAAGTTTAGGTACACTTTAAACTGACACTAACTGCCACAATTCCTGTTCCTCATTGTGAGAAAAATAAATATTCTCATTTGCACCAAAAAGTGTCCACAACATTCCACTAGGACATAGTAACCCCTTCAACCCCACAGTATTTCTTGTGAATTATATTAGTCTTTGCTTTAAAACCTTCTTCTGTGCAAAACTATAGTACTAGACTAGTGCTATCCTGACAAAATCTCACTGACAAAATCCCTAAATCTCTACCTGTCTACCTATCTACCTGTCATCTCCATCCTCATACTTTGCTAAATTTAACCAAGTCTCATAAGTTCCACTCTGTCTTCAACTCATTTCATACAGTATAGTAACTAAGTATTAAATTAATATTTCCCTCCTTTGGATTGTAAGTAAATTTGATGAAGGCCTTATTCTCTTCTTGTATTTGTTTATGTAGATGTATCCATTCTAGTTTATATTTATATTGTTTTTGCGACTTCATTTTCACTCTCTGCCGTAGTGGAGCCAAACATTTTTTATTCTTCCATTAACATAGCTGTATATAAAGATTTTTTGCTGGACAAGTTGTGCTTACTAGCGGCACTATTTAGTATTGTTAAAAAGATGTAGAGGGAACCTGCAAAAAAACCCAAAAAAAAAAACAAATGTGGTGGAATTAGAAAAAAAAATACTACCACAGTTTTATGGGGTTTGTTTTTATGTCATTGCCTATTTGGTAAAAATGACATGTCAACTTTATTCTTTGGGTCACTATTAGTATTGAGCGAGCCTGCTCTGACTCCATATATAGCTATTTCTATATATGGAGTCAGTGCTGGTTGACACCCCAGTGTATTTAAATCTAATTTAGCCTGTATTTCAGAAAAGTTTCTGCTGGGATTTCTTATGACCTTCTGCATTAGAGACAAGGCCCTTAACAACTCAGCTATAATAGCTGCATAGCCAGTTACTTAAAAAAAAAAATAGACTACTACTATAGAGGAATACTTACTACTAGTAAGTATTCCTATACAGTAGAAGTCTCTTTTTTTTTTTAGAGAGACTAGCAAAGAAGCTATATAGAGTAGTGGTTAAAGTTCTGGGCTGTGATGCAGAAGCTGTGAGTTCAAATACCGTCACAAACTTTTTCAGAAATAGAGGCTACACTTATATATATATATATATATATATATATATATTAAGGGATCGTCTCTAGTGATGAGCGGGAGGTGCCATACTCTATTTCACGAATATTCATCGAAATCGAATATTCGTCATTATTCTATATATTGCAAATGTTACGTGAATTTATATTCGTGTATTGCGATTTAAACTTTGAACAGTGTATACAGGCAGATTTCCTATTGGGTTAGCTTAGTAGAATCAACGAAGATATCGAATATAGCACTATATTCTCAATCTTCGTCATATTCTAGTAGGCCAAGCATTAGGAACTCAGTTCGAAGTTGAATTCACAATGCGAGTATATGTTCGCATTGCGAATTCAACATAGAGCTGAGTTCCTAATGGATGGCTTGCTAGAATATAACAAAGATTGAAAATATAGCACTATATTCGATATCTTCGTTATGTTCGTCAATTCTAGCAATCCAACCATTAGGGACCCAGCTCTAACTTGAATTCGCAATGCGAACATATACTCGCATTGCATATTCAACTTAGAGCTGAGTTCCTAATGGTTGTATTGCTAGAATATAACGAAGATAACAAATATCGAATATAGCACTATATTCTCAATCTTCGTTATATTCTAGCAAGCCAACCATTAGGAACTCAGTTCGAAGTTGAATTCGCAAAGCGAGTATGTGTTCGCATTGCGAATTCAACATAGACCAGAGTTCCTAATGGTTGGCTTGCTAGAAAATAACGAAGATTGAGAATATAGTGCTATATTCGATATTCGTTATCTTCGCCAATTCTAGCAATACAACCATTAGGGACCCAGCTCTAACTTGAATTCGCAATGCGAACATATACTCGCATTGCGAGTTCTACTTAGAGCTGATTTCCTAATGGTTGTATTGCTAGAATATAACGTAGATAACGAATATCGAATATAGCACTATATTCTCAATCTTCGTTATATTCTAGCAAGCCAACCATAAGGAACTCAGCTCTAAGTTGAATTTATATTGCAAGTATATGTTTTCATTGCAAATTCAGCTTAGAGCTGGGCTCCTAATGGTTGGCTTCCTAGAATATAACGAAAATTGAGAATATAGTGCTATATTCTCAATATTAGTTAATTCTACACAGATGCAAGTTAAATGTGCCATGCGAGTAATAGAGGTTATATTAATCGCATTGCTAATACAACTTAGTCAAATTTGTGAGATCGTGATTCTCACATCCGACAGTACATTTTTGCATGGAGGTGTTCCCATTGGGATGGGGACGCTCCATGCACACGGGAAGTCGGCAGAAGTGGCAACAGGCATTAACTGGAGCGGGCAGGGAGCTAGGAATCCTCCGGACAGTTAAGAACAGCTTTTGGGAAGTGGGAAGACAACCAGAGAACAACATGAACTTAAAAAAAAAAAAAACGAATATTCGAAATAGCGAATGTATAGCGCTATATTTGGAATTATTTGCGAATTAGCAAAGTGCCGATATTCGCTACAACAATTCGCTATTCGAATATTCGCGCTCAACACTAATCGTCTCTTATTCAGGGGTCATTCTTTCAGACTTATCACGGACAACTGTTTTGCATATCCAAACAGTGCATTTATTTGGCCACCAGCACCAACAAAACACCACAAAACGATACAAATGAAATCCTGCCCATCAGGGCTCTAACTAAACAGAGGTATTCCCTATCTCACCTCTATAGCGCCGTTCACACCTGGAACTGGATGTGGCTTTCTCAGCCACTCGCTCAGCTGCCTCCTGGCTGTAACAATGTCCAACCCAACCTTTGTGGCTAGCACCTAGCCCCGTGGCCCCTCAGCCCTCCTCAGCTGAGACCACGCTCAGAGCCTCTCTGGCTTTCCTTCACACACTTCTCCTTTCCCCCAGACTGGCACCCTGGGAGGTGCTCTATCCCAGACTGATTAGAGCAGGCCACACCTGGGAATCCCTTCCTGCTAGGGAAAAACCTGCCCTGGACTGGGGGAGTGGATTGGGAAGTCCCACTGCCAAAACCTACCAACCCAATCCAAGTAAAATCCAGCCCTGAATAAATAAATAAAATAGCTCCATCAACTATGTTTGCTGAAGCCAGCATTATCCTGGATTTCACCCACCTCAGCCAGTTGAGGAATCTGGGAGAGATTTACCCCCCTTCCGGGACTTTTTTAATCGTTCAAATCACCACATATCCCCCCCCCCCCACACACACACACACACTCTTTTCAAACCTGTGGGGGTGAACACATATACCAACCGGATGCTCATGACAGCGCATCCGCATTATCTTGTCACCTTTTAGCTCATCTGACATCTTGCCCAAGAGATAATGTCTAATAAGTTCCCGTGTCCATGTGACAGGCAGACCTTCTCTTTCTATTTTTTTACCTCTCTCTCTTTGTCTTACACAGCTGCTTTAACTGAGCCCGCTTCTGACGACTCACCTCTTTTTGTCTCTTTATTTTATCAACAGATAGTATCTTTCTTTTTCCTTTACTCCCCACAGGGGTTACATCAGGTTTGGCTTAAATTTCAGTCTTCTGCTTCTTCAGTGGCACTCCCCACATCAGCAGACTCTTCTTCGTCCTTATCTTTGGTCTCTGGAACATCCCAGGATTTCTCCAACTCCAACTCAGTGGCCTTAGCTTCTTCAGTCTTTGAGTCTCTTTTGGAGTCTTCATTCACTTGATTAGCCTTCTCATCCTTCTCAGACACGGCATCATATACTTGACTTCTTAACTCCTCCTCTTTCTCATCAGGTAAGAAGGTACTGGGGACACCAGAGTCTGTATCAGACTCTTCATGTTCTGGCAATCCCTCCAGAGGTTCACTCCGGCAACTGTTCTCCACTCGTGCAGGCTCTAGGACAGCCACCTCACAGCAGTAGACAGCATCTGCATGGTGGGCGTTGGTCTCCTTGTATTTCTTCCCCAGCAGACCACTGGCTAAGGGAATGTCTTGCATGACAAAGTCTTGGCAACACACTGCCACGAGTCTCTTGGCTTCTGCATCCACATCAGCCCCATCAACGGGTTCAGCAGAAAGATCATCCATCTTGTCTGCCTTCTTGGCCTCTTTCAGAAAAACCTCCTCTTCAGGTTTCTCCTTTTCTTTCACCTGCAGCATGAGAGCACGCTGAGACTTCTCCAACTCATAGACGTTCTTCTCAACGTCAAAATTTGAGCTCATGAGATCTTTCATCTCTGCTCTGAGTTGCCTGTTCAGCCTCTCAAATTTGTCACGCTCCTCACGCGTTTTTTTAAGGGCTCTAGCCAAGGAGAGAGCCTTGGTCTTCTTCTTTTTTTCTGCACCAGCTTGTTAGCAGTGCCGCACTCTTGGGCCTTCTATCCCAGCTTCTCTTCACTCTGTTCTGGTGTAACAGCAGTTGTAGGAGTACCACCATTCTATTTTGGACACTAAGTGGGGGTTCTACCCAGGGACCCTTTAAGCACTTTGTCTGTGTCTACCACAGTTTTATGTGCTTCTTTTGGATTCTTTACTCTTCACCTGGATATCAGACAGTAGATCCTTCAGCTCACTCATCTCTTTCTGGGTCTCCTCCTTTGACCCTTCTGAAGCCTTTTTCAGTTTCTCTGGGAAGACAGCTAGTCTCTTCTCTAACGTATCTAGGGACTGTGTGGAGAGAGAGAAATCATCTTCCTGATTACAGTTGTACTGACATGTCAGGCCATCTACCACTGCCTGGATATGGGTCTCAGTCACTAGGCTGACATCTCCTCACTTAACTCTCATCACGTCAGTTATAACTATCGTCTGGTCGCTAATAGTGACTACCTTAATTTCGCAAGACATTGACATGGTAGCTTCCCTCTCTGAGTTGCTATCAGTCACAGCACATAAGTCATATATACCGCTCATGTTGATATCAATCCTGGCCTCTAGGGGCACCAATGAGCCAATCCCCACATTAGACACCTCCCCAGCAATCATAGAATCGCGTGGATACTGAATATCTACCTCTGGAATGTGTGGTACACCCTCTAACACTTCCACACTTTCCTGCACATTTACCACAGTAGGTTCACTCCACTCTGTGCTCACAACATCATCACATATTTCTTTATCGTACACATTTTTACCAACCGAGGACATTTCTCCCCTGAGCACAACCTGCAAGAGAAAAGGCATGTCATCATCCTAATCATCACATATTTCACATGACATCACATTTTCATTATGCATTTCTGCAAACTCGGCACAATCACTTGGCACCTTGTCAGCACCACTGTTTCTAATGCAGTAAACGGGTAGATGAAGGCAGCACACACAGTCTTGTCGGGTCACCGGAATGCAACAGCTGCAGAACAGGCCACAGATCCCCAGTGGTCAAGACGAACAGCAGAAATAAAGAAGTAGCAGCAGCACATCCGGTTTCTTTCCTTTTATTCAGAGGACTTCACAGCATAAATACAAGTAAAGTGCAGATGCAACGTTTCGGCTGTAACCAGCCTTTGTCAAGCATAGTTACAAAGTGATTCAAACCAACATTAAGTAGGGAGTTCAACTCACACCTCCTAAAAGTCCTACCAATCAGAGTAGTTGACCTGTTAAGGTCAACCAATCATGGCCATCACTATTCCAAACCCCACTTTGCATATATTTTATCAAACCAGCTCACCTGAGTGTATCCACACCTGTTGGCACGTCCATCGCCGCTTTCAGCATCTCGAGTGTCCAAGTGCGCATGCCCATGGACTTGTCTATGTACCTACATCATCGCGGCAACCAATCACCCCCATGATATATATTCTTCCCAAGATACACAAAGGCTTGGAGGACCCACCCGGGAGACCGATTGTATCGGGAAGGGGCTCCATTTTTAACACACTCTCGGTTTTCCTTGACAGACTGCTACGGATCCATGCAACCTCGGCTCCCTCCTATGTCAAAGACACGGGAGATTTTTTATGTAAACTAAGACAGGTACAGCTGCCTGCGCAATTCCTGTTGGTCAGCTTTGATGTTGTTTCGCTATACACATCGATCGACCATACTTATGGTCTGAATGTGGTCGATGTGGCGTTATCTGGCACAGGTCTCTCCCTGGATGCTGGCCGGTTTGTCCTACACCTCCTGGGGGTGGTCCTGAGGAAAAATTATTTTCTCTTCGGTGACACCTTTTATCAACAACAGCGGGGCGTGGCTATGGGGGCCAATGTGGCCCCAACTTATGCCAGTATGTTCATGGCTGAGGTTGAGGACAAACTGGTCTATCGATCCTCGTTTTCTGGGAGGGCCCTGTGCTGGCTACGCTACATCGACGACATTTTTATGATTTGGGGAGGTACTAGGGAAGAGCTACACGACTTCCATATTCATCTGAATGCTGGAGTCCCTGGATTGCAGTTCACTATCACAGTGTCAGATAGTGAATTGCAATTCCTTGATGTCAGGATTTATCTCTATGAGGGGGACCTTCAGACTGATATTTATCAGAAACCCACAGATAGGAACAATTTGTTGGTGTTAATTGCTACCATCCACGGACCATGATTGACTCCCTTCCATGGAGCCAACTATTGAGAGTTAGGAGGATTGTGTCACAAGAAGAGAACTTCTCTTACAGGGTGGATGAAATGTGCAATAAATTTGTGGAGAGGGGGTACCCTAAACAGCTCCTCATGAAAACAAAAAAGAGATTGATGGGCATTGGGAGGGAGTCTGCGCTTGCTGTGATGTCTGGTGACAGGAAGATGAAACGGATTCCTTTTGTGTCCACCTTTGGAGGGGACAGTGGGACTATTGCCAACATTCTTAGAAAAGAGTGGCACATTTTACAACGGGGGCTCCAAGATATTAAAGAATTCACTGTCCCTCCGATTATGGCTTACAAAAGGAATGCCAACCTACGAGATAGGCTGGTCAAAAGTGACGTAGGAGATCCTAAGCTTGACCGACAATTGTACTTGGCACCTAGAAAGAATGGCAACTTCCCCTGTCTGTCATGCTGCAACTGCAGTGGCATAATGAAAGGGGACTCGTTTGCACATCCGTATAGCGGAAAGATGGTGGCTATTACACGTGTCAGTCGAGCTACGTCATATATATGATACAGTGTCCTTGTAGTCTCATATATGTTGGGGAGACTACAATGGAAATAAGAGAGAGGATCAACAAACATAAAAGCACCATTAGAAAAGGTGCGTTGGATAAACCTGTCGCCAGACATTTCATCGAGTGTGGACACTCTACCAACCAGTTGCGGTTTAGAGTCATTGATGCGGTTGGCCCCCTTAGAAGGGGCAGTGATAAGGAAAAAATATTAAGGAAAAAGGAACTGAAATGGATCTATACCTTATGATCCCTGCAACCATATGGCCTCAACATTGAGTTCAGCGTTTCGGGGATTGAATAAAGGTAGCCCCTTTATGAATGAGTAATGTACCTCTGGTACCAAATGTAATGTATCTTTGATCATCACATCCGTCAGTGTTTAAATTATTTAGTGATTTTAAATTATGTTTTTATTGTTGTTATATGTAGCAGTAACCATCCACACGTTACCTTGCAGCCTATAAATATGCAAATAACTACTATTTGGCCCTCAGATGTGATCTTCTTAACCCCATTGCAATAATCGCACCACTATTATGGATGCGGCATGAGTGTGATCCGCATTCTGTTGTATGTACGTCCGCTCTGCTACATGCGCTGGAACATTTGTTGTGACACATCACCTCGGTAACAGGATACGAGATGACGTCATGGATGTGCGCGGCTATTCAGCAACGCGCCCCTATGATAACAGCGCAGCGTGACGCGCGCTGAGGAGATCACGCGATATGTCCGCGAGATCTCATTCCCTGGTTGCCGCGATGATGTAGGTACATAGACAAGTCCATGGGCATGCGCACTTGGACACTCGAGACGCTGAAAATGGCGATGGACGTGCCAACAGGTGTGGATACACTCAGGTGAGCTGGTTTGATAAAATATCTGCAAAGTGGGGTTTGGAATAGTGATGGCCATGATTGGTTGACCTTAACAGGTCAACTACTCTGATTGGTAGGACTGTTAGGAGGTGTGAGTTGAACTCCCTACTTAATGTTGGTTTGTATCACTTTGTAACTATGCTTGACAAAGGCTGGTTACAGCCGAAACGTTGCATCTGCACTTTACTTGTATTTATGCTGCGAAGTCCTCTGAATAAAAGGAAAAAAACCGGATATGCTGCTGCTACTTCTTGATTTCCACTGTTTCTAATGGTCACCTCACTTAAAGGGCTAGGTACCAGTTCTGCAGGAGTTTCGTCACTAACTGAAAAATTGTTTCCACTTTGCCACAAATCACGGAACAACGGAAAATCATGGCCCAACATTCCCTCATACATGAGCCCTTTTGCATTACCAAGGTCATAAGTCCCAGTTCTTACTATCGTCTCACCCTCAGTGAGAACCACCGGATAGTCCGTATTATCCGCATGACTGTCCCGCACATCTATCAATTGCAGTGCAGTCTCCATTCCTAGTGTCTCAATACCTCCTGGCTCGGCAGATAGCAACTACCACCGGTTAATACCAGAGTTACTGGTTTCTAAAGCCCCAGGGCACTGGTAAGCAGCCTGCCCAGTCTCCAAAGCCGTGCTCACTGTTACTTTGTCTTTTACACAGGAAAAAAACGGAACAGTCTTACTCACAGACCTCACTGGTTTGGCAGTCCCAGGCGATGAGGGAGTGCCAGGAACATCTTCCCCAAGGTCACCGTCCTTCTCCTGGACATTAGGAACCTCCAGCCTTTGATTCCTGGTTACCTGACTTCTGATCATAGGACAATCAGGTGCACACTTTGTGACTTAACGGCTTCTCCAGCAGCACTTTCTTTGTTGTAGGACAGCTGCCTGCCGTCGTGGCTGGTTGCACCTAGCAACCGTATCACTGCTCCTCTGCACATCCTCTCTAGGACTCTGTACACTCGAGCCGCAAACACTTGAACTCTTGAGAGCCGCACTGCTCTCCACCTCCTTTTCTTCCTGACGGTTGCCCTTGGCAATGGCACATATCACCTTTTCGTCTGGTTTTCCAGCCGCATCACTGACATTTTGGACTTTTACAAATTGTCCACTCAGCTTGGCAGGCTTTTTCTCCAGGGCCCCCTGCAATTGAGCCCTCAAAGCCTCCTGCTCTGCATCCAACCGCATCCTGAGAACCTGCAGTTCTTGGTTCATGGTCACGAGGTCACTGCCCAGTTCCTCAGCACAGCATTTACCACGGGAAATGCCTAGACCTTGGGTTAGGACTTCTCTTGGTAGGTCAAACTGCTCCATCAGCTCTTAATGCTCCTGTTGCCACTTCAGACGCCTTTGGTTAGCCTCCAAATTGGCCTGCCTCAGCTGCTTGGTGAGATCCTCCATCCACCCTATAGCAACAGACAGCCCAGGCACCAGAAAAAATAAATAAATACATTTCCACTTTAATCTGAGACCACAGTCTCCAGGTGTCTCTCTCTGTACAGACAATCTCAGCACTGAACCACAGACATAACAGTCTCTTCAACTTCTCACAGTCACAAAGCAGCATTCAGCAGCACCTGCTTTTTCTGTCCTGTCATTGCCCCTAGCAACCAGCTGCTGTTACTGCCCGCGTTCTCCACCAATTGTAAGGGATCATCTCTTATTCAGGGGTCATTCTCTCAGACTTATCATGGACAACCGTTTTGCATATCCAAACAGTGCATATATTTGGCCAGCACCAACAAAACACCACAAAACGATACAAATGAAATGGTGCTCGTCAGGGCTCTAACTAAACAGAGGTATTCCCTAACTCACCTCTATAGCGCCGTTCACACCTGGAACTGGATGCAGCTTTCTCAGCCACTCGCTCAGATGCCTCCTGGCTGTAACAATGTCCAACCAAACCGTTGTGGCTAGCACCCCTAACCCCGTGGCCCCTCAGCCCTCCTCAGCTGAGACCACGCTCAGAGCCTCCCTGGCTCTCCTTCACACATGTCTTCTTTCCCCCAGACTGGCACCCTGGGAGGTGCTTTATCCCAGACTGATTAGAGCAGGCCTCACCTGGGAATCCCTTCCTGCTAGGGAAAAACCTGCCCCGGACTGGGGGAGTTGATTGGGAAGTCCCACTGCCAAAACCTACCAACCCAATCCAAGTAAAATCCAGCCCTGAATAAATCCTGGATTTCACCCACCTCAGCCAGTTGAGGAATCTGGGAGAGATATACCCCCCTTCCGGGAAATTTTTATGGTTCAAATCACCACAATTTACAGTATATATATATATATATATATATATATATATATATTGTAAGAGAGCGCAAGGTGCCGTCATGGACGGAAGATACGTGTCACCGAGGTTCCTGGCCTCGGTGAGGTGAGAGCCGGGTTTTATGTGTCAGCAGCCGCTAGTGCTGCTTGACATTGATAGTTAGTTTGGCTGCAAAGCCAATCCGGGCCGGCTCTTACTGGGAGTAGGCAAAGAGTTGGGTGGGTGCCTACTCCCCACGGTCCAGGCCGGACTTTGCCGGGCTTTTTAAAGGCAGCCACATCAGCAGGTGTGGCTGTGATTGTCCTGGAGCTGCTGCTAGTGTTGTGTTGCTCTCTGGGCTGGAAGGATGAGCTCAGCAAGGAGTCGTGCAGTCGTCCTGGAAGCCTGAAGGTGGATTACCCTGCGGCTGGGCCGACCGCCAGGTGCGAACGCGCACCTAACCATCTCACAGGTGATTGAACCTGGTTTTGGACTCTTTGGTTTTGCTTTTTTGTGTTTGCTGAGTGTGAATTAACACCAAGAGACTGTTTATCGTTTATTTTGTGCAAGTGTGAATAAAACACTGTTTATTGCACTTTCTGGACTTCTTGTTTTGCCTCTATACTGCACCCGCACTGCTACCTACCAGAGCGACTCCCCACAATATATATAGAAAAAAGTGTAAAGGATCGCACAGCAGGTTGCAAATTAAAAAACTGGAGTGCCAGTGGCTGTGAGGACAGTCCCCTTTGTCCGCAGGAATATAAAGAGAAAAATTCCACAGCACTTCCTTAAATAATGAAAAAGGTTCTTCTTTATTTACCGGATAGCGACGTTCGGTGCACCCAATGGCACCTTTCTCAAGCAGTGACTGCTTAAGAAAGGTGCCATTGGGTGCACCGAAACGTCGCTTTTTACCCGGTAAATAAAGAAGAACCTTTTTTCATTATTTAAGGAAGTGCTGTGGAATTTCTCTCTCTCTCTCTCTCTCTCTCTCTCTCTCTCTCTCTCTCTCTCTATATATATATATATATTTAGCCATAATATATTTTCACATATTATTATATATTTAGAATATATAATATATTATAATATATTGAAATATATTATGGCTAAAATCATCAGTAGTAGTTTGACACATATTATTAAGTATGGTTATACAGTGGATATATAAGGTCTACACACCCCTGTTAAAATGTCAGGTTTCTGTGCTGTAAAAAAATGAGACAAAGATAGATCATCTCAGAACTTTTTCCACCTTTAATGTGACCTATAAACTGTACCACTCAATTAAAAAAATAAAATAATATGGTTTCATAAGTGTGCACACCCTTAAACTAATACTTTGTTAAGGCACCTTTTAATTTTATTACAGCACTTAGTCTTTTTGGGTATGAGTCTATCAGCATGGCACATTTTGACTTGGCAAGGTTTGCCCACTCTTCTTTGCAAAAACACTCCAAATCTGTCAGATTGTGAGGGCATCTCTTGTGCACAACCCTCTTCAGATCACCCCACAGATTTTTAATCGGATTCAGGTCTCTGGCTGGGCCATTCCAAAACTTTAATCTTCTTCTGGTGCAGCCATTCCTTTGTTGATTTGGATGTATGCTTTGGGTCATTGTCATGCTGAAAGATGAAATTCCTCTTTATGTTCAGCTTTCTAGCATAAGCCTGAAGGTTTTCTGCCAATATTGACTTTGGAACTGTTCATAATTCCCTGTATCTTAACTAAGGCCCCAGTTCCAGCTGAAGAAAAAAAGCCCCAAAGCATGATGCTGCCACCACCATGCTTCACTGTGGGGATGGTGGGGATTTAACCTTTATTTCTGAAAAAGCTTGTGATGGAATTTGAACTTTAGCCACTACACTAAATAGCTGCATAGCCAGTAGCTAAAAAAAATAAACTATGAGACTTTTACTATATCGGAATACTTAGTAGTAGTAAGTATTCCTCTACAGTAGAAGTCTCATATTTATTTATTTTTTTACTAACTGGTTACGCAGCTATATAGTGTAGTGGTTAAAGTTCTGGGCTGTGATGCAGAAGCTGTGAGTTCAAATGCCATCACAAACTTTTTCAGAAATAGAGGTTAAATTAGGTTTATATATTTTATGTTTTTTTAGTAATTATAAAAAATGTACGGCACAAAATAAATGTGTAATTACTAAAATATATATATATATATATATATATATATATATTCATACTTCTGATATGTATGAATGCATAATATGTGTGAAACTACTACTGATGTTTAAGCCGTAATATATTATAATATATTATATATTCTAAATATATAATTATATGTGTAAATATATTATGGCTAAAAACGTATATATGTGTAGTAGTAAATAGTAAGTATTCCTCTACAGTAGAAGTCTCATATTTTTTTTTAATTAAGTAACTGGCTATGTAGCTATTATAGCTGAGTGGTTAGGTGCCTTATCTCTAATGCAGAAGGTCATGAGTTTAAATCCCAGCAGAAACTCTTCAGACTAACTATATATGGAGTCAGAGCACAGACTCACACTGAGGGATTCCCTCACTGTACAGCGATCTTCTGCATAGAAATAGAGGCTAAAATAGATGTAAATACACTGGCCCCAAGCACTGACTCCATATATAGACATAGCTATACATGGAGTCAGAGCAGGGACTCCTAAACTGAACTAGAGTCCCAACACCCTCCCCTCTTCAGAGCAGGGGGTGCCTGGTTTAATGTTCGATCAACACTAGTCACTATGATTACAATGATAAAACATTTATAGAGTTTTTTTTTATTAAGTATAAAATGTATTCATTTTTTTCTTTGCATTGCTATATACAGATCCTTATAACCTTTTCTATAGTTACATCTACCAAGCTGAATAAAAACTTATATTTTAATAGTTCAGGTGTTTAGGGATGCAATGGTGCAAAACATCTTTATTTTTAATTATTGTATTTTTAATTTTTTTTTATTATGTGGAAATCTTATCCCATAGACTGAAAATTATTACCATTGCAGTATGTGGGAGATTCACTGTCTTCCTATGGAGCTCTGGCACTGAGGTAGTATTGCTGTAGTAGAACGGGAGCCCTTAGAAGGCTTAAAACTACCAAAAGGAACAAATGACTCCCCCAGTCACTGGATAAGGCAGCTGTCAGGACTCCCAGTGAAACGTCTCTCACATGCCATGGTCACAATTGAAGGATTAAATGCCTATGTTATTACTGATCACAGACATTAGCTGAGGAAGTCTGCTTGGTAAATAACAGGCACCCGGCAACCAAAGCATTCCCCTGCTCAGGAGCGGGTGTGATCTTTAAAGGCCTAACATGCATGGCACAAGTTGGAAAGGGGTTAATAAAAGTAATAAGTAATAATAATAAGGGGATTCTTTAGGTAAAATATAGCAAGATTATCATACCTTTGTCATTTGTAGGTGAGATTATGGTTATTTTTTGGTGATATTGACCATTTTTTAGAGCGATAATAACTCTGTACCCTGGTAGAATGTGCCTTTAATGTGATTTTGCAATCTTATTTCATTAGAACAATCTCTGGGGAACAAGTGAACATTTCTTTTCAGAGATGGGTCAATCAGTCATTAGTGATGAGCAGCAGGGGCAATATTCGAATTTGCGATATTTCGCGAATATTTGAATATTCATCATAAAATAGTAAATTTTAGAATTCGCCATTATTTTCTTGATTGCGAAAATCGGCAATGTAATATGCGTGTATTACGCGTGCAATACAGGCGTGGGTCACCTTTGCTACATTTTTCGAGCTGCTGGAAGTTTCCTGAGACTGGAGAAAATGGTTGGCACGACAGAACATTACAATAGCTTTATATGCAGATAGAGTGCTTCAATATATTCGCGATTGCACAAATCGGCAATTAATGAGGCGCATATTGTGGTGCCATACGTGCAACTTCAGATTTTAGCAGGTCTGACTACATATTACTGACTGGTGGACTACTGGTGGACTATTGTTGTGAACTTGTTACATCACAGCACTATGTCTGTAGCATGTATGTATGGACAGTAGTGATGTTGCGAACATAAAATTTTCCGTTCGCGAACGGCGAACGCGAACTTCCGCAAATGTTCGGAAGTGATCCACGAATTGTTGGGTTTGGAGTGGGAGGAGAAGCAGACAAACTGAGTCTCTATGCAGATGATATGCTTATGTTTTTGAGGGATGGATGGAAGGTGATTCCCCATGTTATTCAAGTAATTGAGGAGTATGGTAGGTTGGCAGGGCTCGGGATAAACTGGAGCAAATCTTCACTATTGCCATTAAATCATCAGGTTCCCGAGGCGGGGGGTAGCATAAATGTGCTACAGACATCAGATCATATTGAATATCTTGTTATTAAGGTGGGGACTAGATTAGACAGTTTTAATGAGCTCAATCTTCCACCGCTTCTGGAAAAGGTTAAGGGCAAGATCAGGGCCTGAGGGGATCTGCCACTCTCTCAGGCAGATAGGATTGCGCTCATTAAGACTGTAATTTTACCCCTGGTACTCTATCCAATTATGGCTGCCCCTATATGGATCGAGGATAGATTTTTCTACCAACTAGAGAGACTGTTGAATGAATTGATTTGGGGCAGGAAAAGAGTACGGATAAAGCAAAGATACATATGGCTTGCTGAGAGAGATGGTGAACTTGCGATTCCGTTGTTCCAGGGCTACTTTCTTAGTGCACAACTGCAAAAATGCTTCAGATCCAGATACAATAGTTTAAGTCAATTTTTGTCACTTAAAAATGGGGGCCAGTCTGAGAATATTTTTATTGATTTAGAGTCAGGTCAAATGGGGATAGGGGAATCACTTTGTTCAATTAGGGGTACGATGCAAAAAGTGTGGAATAAGATAAAAAATTTGTTGCAGATTGTACATGCACTTCCTTTCTCTCCCTTATGGGATAATACTAATTTGGTGGAGTTCGATAAAATTAAAGACTACGAGTATTGGGCTAGGAAGGATATTATGAAAGTATCTGACCTTTTTAGTTTTGGGGGTTTTAAGACTTACACCGAATTAGTTGGGGGTCGGGGAACCACTTTAGACATTTATAGATATGCACAATTGAAACACGCATACGATAGCACAGAAAATAGGGAAAATTTGAATATACAAGGAAACTTTTTTTAGAGTATTGTGTTGCAAGTAATAAGGTTGTTAAGCACAAGATTTCTCACATATATGGTAAATTAAGGAAGGCTCTGGCAGAAGTTACTATGTTTAAAAGCTCGCATAAATGGAACCAGGCATTAGATATACCGGAGGAGAGCTGGTTGGAGATCTATCAACATTAGAAGGTCATCACCCTCAATAAATCATAGATTAATTCAATATAATTTATGGGTTATACTACACACCAAAAATGCTAAGTAAATTTAAAGATAAGGACAATACGGATTATAAATGCTGGAAATGTGGAGATAAGGAGGGGGATTTGTTACATCTTATGTGGCACTGCAATCCGATTAAGAGGTTCTGGTCTCAAGTACTGGAAGTCCTGTCCAACTCGCTAGATTCAAAATGGATACCTGATGAAAAATTTGCGATTTTAGGCCACTGCACAGACAGGGAGATAGCGGGTAAAATTATGCAGAAATGGCTAAGGGGTTGTATGGTCGCTAAAGTACTTCTAGTTAAGAAATGGGGTGCACCGTCCCCGCCATCATTAGCAGAGTGGGAACAACTGATGCATTTTATCGGTGTATATGAACAGTTGAGATCAAACCAGTAAAAGTGTTGGTAGCTCAGTTTATAGGTCCTGCGCCGAAGGGGGCTACAGTTGTTATGTTTGAGCATATTTATTTTTTTATTTTTTTGATGGTGAAGGATAGTGGGGGGGGGGATACGTAGATGTCAACCTAGGGGAAGGGGGAGGGTATAGCTGATTGAGGCTCTGGTAATTGCACTTTTCCTGTTATGAGAATGAGAATAAGTAGAGATTGGTATCACTTGATATTGTATAGGAATGTGATATGTTACATTGGATAATAAAATCAATAAAAATAAAATAAAAAAATAAACACAATTCTAACATTTTTGGCTCTATACACCACTACAATAGATTTTAAATGAAAAGAACAAGATGTGCCTTAACTGCAGACCGCCGGCTTTCATTTAAGAGTATTTACATCCAAATCAGGTGAAAGGTGTAGGAATAACAACAGTTTGCATTTGTGCCTCCCACTTGTTAAGGGACCAAAAGTAATGGGACAATTGGCTTCTCAGCTGTTCCATCTCCAGGTGTGTGTGTGTGTTATTCCCTCATTATCCCAATTGCAATAAGCAGATAAAAGGTCCAGAGTTAATTTCAAGTGTGTTATTTGCATTTGGAATCTGTTGCTGTCAACTGTCAAGATGAGATCCAAAGAGCTGTCACTATCAACGAAGCAAGCCATCATTAGGCTGAAAAAACAAAACAAACCCATCAGAGAGATATCAAAAACATTAGGCGGGGCCAAAACCACTGTTTGGAACATTCTTAAAAAGAAGGAATGCACTGGTGAGCTCAGCAACACCAAAAGACCAGGAAGACCACGGAAAACAACTGTGATGGATGACCAAAGAATTATTTTCCTGGTGAAGAAAACACCCTTCACAACAGTTGGCCAGATCAAGAACAATTTTCCAGGAGGTAGGTGTATGTGTGTCAAAGTCAACAATCAAGAGAAGACTTCACCAGAATAAATACAGAGGGTTCACCACAAGATGTAAACCATTGGTGAGCCTCAAAAAGAGGAAGGCCAGATTAGAGTTTGCCAAACGACATTTAAAAAAGCCTTCACAGTTCTGGAAAAACATCCTATGGACAGATTAGTCCAAGATCAATTTGTACCAGAGTGATGGGAAGAGAAGCGTATGAAGAAGGAAAGGAACTGTTCATCATCCTAAGCATACCACCTCATCAGTGAAGCATGGTGGTGGTAGTGTCATAGCGTGAGCATGTATGACTGCCAATGGAACTGGTTCTCTTGTATTTATTGATGATGTGACTGCTGGCAAAAGCAGCAGGATGAATTCTGAAGTGTTTCGGGCAATATTATTTGTTCATCTTCAGCCAAATGCTTCAGAACTCATTGGACGGCGCTTCACAGTGCAGATGGACAATAACCCAAAGCATACTGCAAAAACAACCAAAGAGTTTTTTAAGGGAAAGAAGTGGAATGTTATGCAATGGCCAAGTCAATCACCTGACCAGAATCCGATTAAGCATGCATTTCCCTTGCTGAAGACAAAACTGAAGGGAATATGCCTCAAGAACAAGCAGAAACTGAAGACAGTTGCAGTAGAGGCCTGGCAGAGCATCACCAGGGATGAAACCCAGCATCTGGTGATGTCTATGCATTCCAGACTTCAGGCTGTAATTGACTGCAAAGGATTTGCAACCAAGTATTACAAAGTGAAAGTTTGATTCATGAATATTATTCTGTCCCATTAGTTTTAGTCCCTTAACAAGTGGGAGGCACATATGCAAACTGTTGTCATTCCTACACCGTTCACCTGATTTGGATGTAAATACCCTCAAATTAAAGATGACAGTCTGCAATTAAAGCATATCTTGTTTGTTTAATTTCAAATTCATTGTGGTGGTGTATAGAGCCAAAAATGTAGAATTGTGTCAATGTCCCCATATTTATGGACCTGGCTGTATATAAATATGCAATGCATGGCACCACTTTGTATAGTTTGGAAAGTTCATAATACCTTTACTACCCGTTCAAGTATTTCAATACTACAACTTAGACGGCTAGATATTTTAGTGCTAAAAATGTTTAGTTTTATTCAGAACTTTACTTTTCTTAACATTATGGAGAAGATCATACTAAATTATTTGTCATAACTTATATACGGTGTTATTGATAAAAGCCAGATATGCATTAATTTAAACCAGGGAAATTGACCCTATAATAAAATTTGTAGCAGCACTTAGTATTAAAAAATATGCACCTATACAAAAACAGTAATTAACGTCCCATGTTCACAGCAGAATTACGTCATACTGTTTCTGTGTGCTGCTGTATAAACTCATTTGTGCCACATACATGGAGATATTCTATTCTACCAGCAATGCTTCTAGTGTAGAATATCTCCATAATTAAGGCATTTTATATAACATAAAACATTTTTTATGTTCATTTTGTAGAAAATATGACAGAATTTGACAGAAAAATACTAAATATATATTCATGCGAAAGTATGTGAGGTGTATGGAAGTAGAGTAGATGCTCTTTGCACTACAATGGAAGCTCGGTACAACAGAGATCTATATAATAGCGGTGTGTGCATGGACCCTGAAACCAAGGATAGACACATGCCTATCCACAAATGCTTGCCGACTTTTAAGGGCCTTTTAAAAAACAAACACGTATTAGATATACAAAGTCTTAATACTTTATATGTCAGATAAGAGGAATGCTTAAAGACAAAGTTTCATTTTTATTTTTCTTTGTTACATTGTTTCTGCATCATGTCTAGTAAAAGTAAATCAGTCACGTAGTTCTCTTGGATATTATCAGATACTTGCGCTGCAGGTCCTTGTAGTGTTGTGGGTCAGTTTACACCAATTCTCAATGCGTTAAAGTGAAGAACCGCGCTGCTTAGTCAAGGAGTACTTCCAACCATGCTGCAGGCCCAACAGACTGATACAGGATAACAGTGCTTGCCAGCTCTAGGTTCCAAATAACGTCACTTGGGTTCCTCTGCATAGCACCAAAAAAATCACACCATAGTGAAGTACTGGAGATACATTTAAACAGCTTGTGGTTTTATTATACTCACAAACTAGCTTCAAATATTCGCATGCATAAAATTTTTTGATTTTGATGATTTTGTATGACATGACATTAAATTCAGTTTAATTTTCAAATGTATGCCACACATATGTAGGTTTTTGGTTTTTATCAAGCAGACTTGCTTGTTTTAAACAAAAATAGCTTTAGTTTTTGTGCATTTTTTGCTAATGGATGCTCTCAGTGTTTGGTCTATTTCCCACTGCCATTAGTAATTGAGAGTGCTTTCCAAATGAAACAAGAATTACATATATTCGTAAAAAAAATTGTTTTATCTGTCTTCATGTAGCTTATCTTATGTTTATGGGTTAATAACTGTTTATCTTTTATCATTGTATAGCAAAGATGAAGATTCTGACATATTTCAGGCAGAGAAACCTGCATCAACAGGTAGCATAAAAAAATCTTAAATCAATATCAATCACATAACTAGCTTTAATATATGTTCCGTGTCCTGTTAACTTATACAGTTCTTTACAATATATTTCTGTTCCAGAGAAATATATTCCCAGAATAACTTGTTCACATGATGATTTTCCTGAAGACAACAATGATGAAGAAACAGAAGATAAAAGTAAAGAAAAGAACAATGAGGATGAGAGCGATGTGCAATTGTTTGTAAGTCTTTTTTGGGGGGATATTCAATCTGTCAATGTTCTTGTTTTAATTCTAACAAATTGGGGTAATTTACTTTTCTTTCATATACATGTAGTTTTGAAAAGATAAAGATAGTATGCTTTTTACTGCATTCCATTCTTTGTTGGAAAGGTATTCCATTGTCATTTCATTTTGTACACTTGGATTCTTTTAACATCTTTACAAAGCATTGGCTTTATTGTGTGGGCTAGAATATGCATGTTTAAATATATTCTTCCTATTTATCATGTTTAATAGGAAATGGATCTATTGTTCACTTTATATTTTTATTCACACTGGGGATAATTGTGTTTCAGCTCATATTTTTGTTCAATTCTTTGTTAATTACCGTTTATTTTTATTCTATTTTGCTGTTTTTAAGTACCAATGAGTGCAATGTTAAAGGCAAACTAACGTAAAATTAGCTTATTTCCTAGTATTGTATAGTGCATGCTACAAAAGACCTTTATTATGTGTTTCAGAAAGAACACTTGGAAAGGTTGATTATAGTAGGGATACATGTCCTCCTACTCTCACCTTCACACTGCAGACAATCTACAGCAGCTTGTGCCCTGGGCATAAATGGCTGCTCTGTTCTGCATTTAGAATGTATTGTATTTTAAGGAAGTTCTTAAGTAGAACCATGCAAATAATCATTTACAACTCAGTAAAAATCTGGTAAATGTGGTAAAATGGCACAACACTTTGAGTTCACATCTCTGTTGCATTTTCAGTTACTCGGTGGAGCAGAAAAACAATAAAAATGGATCAATTAAATTGACTGAATAATGGAACACCTTCCATTACTATCTGTTATTCACTCACTTCATTGTTGAAAAAACAATAAAAAACAAAGCCTACTTTTAGCAGTTTTTCAGTTATTTTTGCAGAAATAAAAGTGCAACATCTGAGGATTAAAAAGGATCAGATTTTTTTTTATGTTTTGTCATCCTTTGATGGGACAGAATGATGGAAAAATCCACACAGATATGAACTTAGCCTATTATGATAGCTAGATAGATAGATAGATAGATAGATAGAATATAGTTCATCACTGTAGAAACTGTAAAATCATAAAAAAAATTATGTTAGGGCTACATGCACATGAACGTGGTTTGGTTCCGCATCCGAGCAACATTTTTTGGCCGCATTAATGGTTGCATTAAAAGTGGCAGTATGCATTTGTTATGCTCTTTCATATTAGAAACCTTCTAAAAATTGTCACTTATCTAGGGAAGATGGTGTTTAAACACATGGTATTATTGGAAGAAAGCAGTGGCTTCTTGGGAATAAGTGTCCAAAAATTATACATTAGCACCTACACCTGTTTGCACACACACGTTAATGTCATCAGAAACAGTGGCTTGTTCTGCACAAGCATCTTGTCCATTGAAACACACAAACATGTTAATGTAGTAAGAAACAGTGGCTTGCTCTGCACAAGCATCCAGAAATTAGTCCAGAATGTTTGCCCATATTTCTACACACATATACTAATTGTCAGAAGAAACAGTGGGTTATTCTGAAGTTGAACACTTACAAACATTCTTCCTTTTATTTGGGAGCAGCAGCAATACAATGTGGGTGTGGAAGAGGAAAGGTATGCAGACATAATAGTGGTTGTAATACTAGCGCCAACAGTAGCAGTACAGCATGGAACAGACAAGGCAGCAAGTAGATGTGCTTGTGTGGCTGTGTTAAGGTAGTAGTCTTATTAGTGGTGACTGTGTAGGGGTAATGGTAATGACAGTAGGGTTAATGGAAGCATTAGTAGGAGGATTGGTAGAGGAGAGTAGCAGCTGCGGTGGTGGGGGAAGCAGCAGCCATATCATACAGAACATAATGGTAGGCAGGTAGACATCATTGACATCAGCCAGAGGTGTCTAAAAATCCTCACAGATCAATGCCTGATTCATTTTGACAAAAGTGATGTTTTGTACACTGTGAGAGGACAACGTTGTCTGTTCAGGTCTGACTACGCCACCTATAGCACTGAAAACACCAATGAGATCACACTGGAGGCTGGACAAGATAGTATAGAGAGTGCAATTTGGGCCAGTTCCAATCTATCTGCCCAGAAGTCCATGGGGTCAGGGAACACAGTATGTACCAGGGAAAGAGCAGAGTCATTTAGGAAATAAGGCACGTTTAAACAATTAAAAAAAGATGGACAGCTGGACAGAAGTATAAATATCATATAGCAGAATAAGATTTCAATGCACCACATTTCCATAAAGATGAGACCATATTTTTGGACACCTGCTTGGAAAAAACTGATTTCACAAATAAGAATTCAATTTTATGGATGAGGAGACAATTTTTACAGATGCCTACCAGGCAGTACTTCCAATTGATGACATACAATTTTTTTATGGACCTATGCCTGGCAAAAAAGTCCAACTAATGGCATACAAATTTATTTTTTAAATCTTTGTGAAGAATTACATTTTTCTGAAGGCGTAGAACTTTGCCACTGTAGACACCTGTCCAAAAGTTCAATGAATGGGATATGGAAAGAATTGCAGCTGATAGCATAGGGGAAAATTACATTTTAGAGAAGAATTAAATTTTGGGTTAGGCATGGAACTGCACCGCTATGGTTACCTGGCCAAAATCCAACAGATGGGATATGGCAAAAACTGCGGATGAGGCATAGAGAAAAATTACATTTTACAGAAGAATGAAATTTTTGGTAAAGGGTATAACTGTACCACTATAGGATGTGATATGACAAAAATTGCAGCTCATGGAGCACAGAAGAATTACATTTTAGAGAATAATTATATTTTTGGGACAGTGTGGAACTTTGCCACATTTACCACAAATAAGTGGTATGTAGCAACTGTACCTTCGGAAACTTGGCCAGGTGAAAGTTCAGCTTGCTCACAACTGGATTGTGGATTCAGTGCATAGAGTTTTTTTTCTGGTTACACTTTATTGATGACTGACAACAAATCAGAGGAGGAGGAGTCTGAGTGGGAGAAAAAGTAATTGATGAGGACAATGACAAGGACACTGTACTGGTTGCTGATGCATACTGGTTTCCACAAAGAAGATCAGGAAAAGACTTGTTCTGATTGCTAACCAGTTCTATTTTCCCACTGGATCTGGTCATGTGAGCAGAAATGCACATTTAAAAAAAAGAGACAATTTTTTTGGACAGCTGGCCAGAAGTAGTAATATTAGAGAACAAATTAAAATTTGGGCTAAAGCATGGAGCTGGGCCACATTTACCACAATTAAGTAGTATGGCAGCAACTGCACCATAACTTGGCCAGGTGGAAGGTCAGCTAGCACACACAGTTTTCTCATGGCCACATGTTCCTTTTTACGATGGAGTAAAAGACAACAAGGAGGAGTCTGAGCAGGAGAAGGAGCCACTGATGATGATGGCAAGTGCTCTGTACTGCTTTGGGATACGGCCTGGCTGCCACAAACGAGACCAGGAGAAGAATATGGAATTTGGCCAGTTCTATTTTCCCACATGATCTGGTGATGCCACCTCATGTGCTGCAACAGAGCTCTGATACCTATAGTTCTGTTTGAATGCCTATGGCCTATATTAAGGGTCGTATTTGGAGTTCATGCTGTCTTAGGCCCTTTAGTGCCACCCCCTCCACATTGATGTCCATACAATTTAGATAGCTGATGGCCAAACGCGTCCTAGGCCATCAGCTATTTCTCCCATTATGCACCAGAGTCTGTTCCTCCTGTATTATAATGACCAGTTACAAACAACACACCAGAATCTGCTCCTCCTGTATTATAGCGACCAAGTATAGACAATACATAGAGGGGATCTACTATATATACTATTACATATGAGCTGTATGCAAGAGATCTACTATATATACTGTATGCATAGTACAGTATCTTTTGCTTTATAAGATGCACCTGATGATAAGATGCACCAAGGTTTTTGAGGAGGAAATTAAGAAAATAATATATTTTTAACCAAATGGTCAATTTACAATAGCAATAATGCAGTTTTTTGTCATAAAACATATTCCCTTACACGGATTTGGTGATGCAGTGTATGCAGTAAAATTCATTTGCTGTGACTGCTTTGTGTCTTAACGTAATACACGTCACTAAAACCAGTTTAATAAATGCAGTTTTCGCTTTAAAACATATTCACTAACGTGTGTAGTATTACAGTGTTTGTAGTAAATTGTGTTTGCTTTGACTACACTGTGTCTTGAAGTAATAAAACATGTTCAGTAAAATGAGTATAGTGAAATGCTTTCACTATCACAGGTTTGGTAATGCTGCAGCAAAATTTGCATGCTGTAACTAATTTGTGTCTTGATGTAATACACCACGTGTACTAAAACAGGTTTAGTAAATTCAGCCTTTGTAGTAAAACATTTTAACAAACAAGAGTCTGGCAATTTAGTGTTTGAAGTAAAATGAGTTTGCTGTGACTACACGTGGTTTTAAAGTAATACAAGTTCGCTAAAACAAGTATAAAAAAGTTTTAGCAGTAAAATTTTTTACTAACACTAGTCTGGTAATGTAGTGTTTGCAGCAAAATGCATTTGCCATGGCTTAGCCCCTTCAGGACCAAGCCATTTTTCACCTAAAGGACCAGGCCATTTTTTGCTAATCTGAAATTCATGAGTTTATGTGGTAACACCTTTGGAGCTCTTTTACTCCATTCTGGCATTCTGAGACAGTTTTCTCATGGCACATTGTACTTCGCTATCGCAGGCCTTGAAGCTTTTGGAAGGTTTGAAGCTGCCAAAATAAGCAAATAGCAGCCACATGGCATATGATGGGTTAAAGGTCCATGATTGCTGTTATCTTAGGCACCATCTTTAAAGGGAATCTGTCACCGGTTTTATGCTGCCCTCACTTTTAAATCCTAACATTTCATGCCAATGAGTCCCAATATTCATGAGCTCACATCTCTCCACACCCATTTCCATATGAATTAGCAACAGGTGGGTTGGGAAAACCAGGAGCTCATGAATATTAAGAACTCGTCATTATGTACTGAAGCTGTTCAATATAAGATTTTAGCAAAATGGCTTGGTCAGTTAAAGAAAGTGACCCAGCATTTTGCTAAGAAGATCTGTCACTAGTTTATGTTGCCCTTAGTTGTTAGGACACCATAAAACTGGTGAGAGATACCCTTTAAAGACCCAACATCCGCTGAACATATAGAGTAAATATCAAGAAGGAGATAAAGAAGGACCTATAAATACAGTAAATATTTTCAGCCAGCAATACTTCAATATAGGGCTATATGAACAATGCAATGAAGCTACTGTATTACATAACACTACTCAATATTAAACAATAAGAACATGCAGATCATTGCAGATATGTTACTTTTATTTATTTATTTTTTTACTAAGAAGTGTGTATTAGATATAAGAAAAAATATTTATCTTTTATGAGGGAAATGTGTATCCATAATAGTAAATTTCTCTTTTGGCAAAATGTAGGGTGAAGCAAATTTTCACAGATTTTTTTCTGCCTATTTGTTGGAGCAAGGGTGGACCTAGCCTTACTGATTCCGGGGATGAAAAGTCAAATGGCTCCCTGCCTCCCCCCTCCCCAAATGTTAAAGACTTACAATGTCCATGTCATAAAATCTGGAGAAACATGCTGTATATGTTGTAGAATTGTACTTCAAGGGGTTTTCTGATCAAGGAGTCGACAAACCCAATGGTAACCTGTGCCCAATTAAAAAAAAAACACAACTCAACTGTCTCATTATTCACAAGCCACTATCCCATTCTCAGCTGCTGGTCAATCTAGCAGTGATGTGTCATTCTAGATCAGGGATGGCCAACCTGCAGCTTTCCAGCTGTTGCAAAACTACAACTCCCAGCATGCAAAGACTGCTTACACCTATCAGCCTACAGCAGAGCATGGTGGGAGTTGTAGTTTTACAACAGCTGGAGAGCCACAGGTTGGCCATTCCTGTTCTAGATCATGTGACTGCCGACACAAAGGACAGGACTGAGGTGCAGGAACAGCGGGAGTGCAAACAGGTAAAAAAAAAAATCTTAAAATGGGTACAGGCTACCACCATTGGGTTTTTGGGTTGTAGGCCGGATAGACTCTTTAAAGGGGTTGTCTCATCTGAGATTTTGATGACATATCACTAGGATATGCTATCAGAGTAAGATAGGTGTACAGCTCACTTCTTTATTGTAGTCTATTCCCCAGTGTTGACTGAATTCTTCTCAAAACTGGACAACCCTTTTAATAGTGTAAACACAGTGTAAAATGGTACAGACAAAAGAAACAAAATAATTATTTTGTATGAATATTTGCCATGGTGCGTGATGCTGCTTTCTATTGTAAAACTCCACACCATATAAATACAGCCTATAACTACTACCTTTTCTCCTTTTCTTACTGAGATTATGATTTTGATCAAATTAAATGGTAATACACATTTGCTCCCATTTTTACTAATGAATATCCATTGAGAAGCATAAATAAGTGAGTTTTAATTCAACTTGGGTTAAATGTGTTATAATCAGAGGTGTCCTACTCCATTTTTACCTCTGTTAATGCAAATGATAATCAGATACACTGTGTCATATTACTTTGCCAAAGGAAGTTATCAGTATATTTTCTGTAGAGTAAATGGTTCACATAAGGTAATAAAGGAAATTTTGACCATCTCATTTCATTTTCTAGAGGTATATTCTTTAGATATTTGTAATTTAGATTTGTACTTCCAATGCTTTAATGACTTAAACAATGAAGCAGTATAAGACCTTGAAATACAGCCATCTAGCATGGTTGAAACCCACAGGCATTAGCTCACTAGACAGCTGAGCAGTTGACAAGTAGCATGAACCTTAAGTTAGAAAAAGAAGAAATTGTAAGATTTGCATATAATTACTGAGATCATGCAAATGTCAGTTATGAATATAAAAAAACACAGGCATTTCACTGTTAAATCCTGACAGTTGGCATCACTGAAAAGCTCAAATGCATTTGAGTACTAGTTGGCAGAAGGTCATTAAAACAGAATTTGCAGATACATTAACACTCTCACTTTTCTTTGAGTGATAGTTTTCTATTTATAGTTGGCTGAGAGTTTCCTGAAAACATACTAGCACGATAAGTTGTAGTGGGCTTCCACATAAAAATTGCATGGAGAAGTATGGGGACATTGAGCCTCTTTTTAATTGATTTGAAAGACGCTATCAATATACAGTACATACGCATAAAGTTAAGATCGAAATGATGGTTCTGACATTTGAGGGAAAAAAGACCGAAATGATTGGAGGCTTTCCACTAGAATGACAAAATTAACTACCTCAATACAGAATAGCAACAATAGCTAATAAAAAAAAAGAGAGAGAAAAACCGGGGATTGCTCCGAAAATTAAGGCAACACATTGGCAAAAGCAGGAATGTGGAATCAGCAGTGATACTCATGAATATCTGTAAAGTATTCAATATATTAAAACACCACTACAGACAGAGTAGATTGAATATGTGTCATTATGTGAAAATAAAATGATTGGTCAAATATCAATATTGCTGATAAATCCATTACAGACAAGAACTAATACAATAAACTGAATAAATATGGCATTGCTAATGTTACTTCTTAAAATAAATGTATCTGTTCATCATTTTTAACTTATTTTATTAACTTATTGAAGAGCGTGTCACATGATATTCTAAAAGCATTACCGTTTTCTCCACATTAAGTGTTCTTAAGAAAATGTAATTCTCTATAAAATATAGTAGATGGTCATATGGTCCATAATAAATCACTCATTTATTCCTTATTTCAGTAGCATGATCTCGGTATTGTTATATTACATAGTCTTATGAAGTTTTATATTAGAAGCGCAGGTAAAGATATGTTCAAAACAGATTAAATTCCTTTTACTGTGACTCCCTACAAATGTAAGAATTTGCAAATAAATTTATAGATTCAGTTGTACCTAGTTTCTCTGAATGACCATCAGGCATAGCAACATACCAAAGGTATAGTAAGGTTGGCAAATAACTCTACAGAGAAAATATTTAAAATATTACATGAAGCTTTAAAATGTACTGTTCCAATATAAAATATGCAATGACAATGGGTTATTTTATTATTATTTTTAGTATCATATTATAGTTTTTTTAATTCACCTTTTTGTCTTAGATTTCTAGAGAAGGGTCGTTGATCCAGGGAGTTATTCTGATTGCCTGATTGGAGTCGGGTAGGAATTTTTTTCCCCTAAAATGAGGAAAATTAGCTTCTACCTTATAGTTATTTTTTATATATCTAATAGAATAATGTTGATCCAAGTATTTATATAGAGATACATTCATAATATTCTACACATATTTCCAATGGGCAAGGTCATTCAATCATTGTATTATATTTTTATATGGTAACTACAAATGAACAAAAGTTCTACATTGATTTTTTAGAATAAACTCAAGTTGATGTGAATCTGCTGATTGTCCAATACATTCAATTATGAATAAACTTAAAAACTTTGATAAAGTCTACTGTAAATGTAATTTATGAAAAGATTTTCTTTGTCTTCTTAATGTACAACGAAGTATTACAGTACCTGAGATCATACTGCTTAACCCTACTGCAGTTACTTTGTAGACATTAAATATCATCAGATAAAAATAGCTTTTTTTTTGGGGGGGTCCACCATAGTCTTTTCTAAAAGGTCAGCAAATATATATAATTTATTTACCACTTTTTTATGATACTATGCATGTATTGTATGTACAGACAGTCCTGTATAATATAGAGCAGCAGCTGCAAACGCAAATATAATTTTAGTGTGCATTAAAAAATTATGGGATATAGTATTGCTTGTGTATAAATAATTTGTTTAGGATTCTCTCTTACCAAAGCAGCTTAAAGAAGAATTTGGCCTAGTCCACCTTGAAGAAAATTGCTTATGGGTGATTTAATTGATAAGCATAAATATATGTAGGATCAATAAAGAGAATTAGTACAATTCCAAGAGGCACCATAGAGGAATTTATTTGTTCATGGAAGGAATTCATTCTCATCATCAACACAGTAAAGACTTCTTCTCAATTTCTATGATTGTTATGTTGTAACATATATCTGTAGCATGGGCGTAGCTATAGGGGGTGCAGAGGTAGCAGTCACTACCGGGCCCAGGAGCCTAAGGGGGCCCAAAGACCCTTGTGTCACATAAGAAGACACACAAAGCACTGAGGGAAGGGGGGCCCAAGCTGAATTCATGCACCAGGGCCCATGAGCCGTTAGCTACACCCCTGATCTGTAGTACACTAGGTGAACTACTCACATGTTATACCAGTCATTATACATATTATACATAAACCCCAGTAAATGGACAAAAAGAGACTTACACTTTTTGTTGAAGTTATACATTGCAAATTATACATCTTTTTATAGTACTGATACATATTAGGGTGACACCTTAACACATTGTGGAGCTTGTATGTAGCCATATATGTAAGATCTAAGAATTCTATCTAATGGAAAATACTTAACACATCCTATAGTTGAATACACATTATTTTCATGGTCTAGCAATATTTTTTCCTTTCCTTTATTAGCAGGATAAATTGGCCGTTCTAATAGCATCAAAAGTGAACCATTACTTTTCTGTTTTTACCACAAATAATCCATTATTATTACTATTATTATTATTATTAATATTATTATTATCACTATCAAATATGTGCACATTACTTTTCTGATGTAGCAATTACTACACAAAACAAAGATCCACATAATGGTTTAAGTCTGTCTCCCTTACTTGGCATCTACAGTATGCCATATCTGTACATGAAAGTAAAGCAGTTGGGTGCAGCATTTGTTTTTGACTAACAGACAGGTACAAGGCAGAAAGTGCAAAAATGGAGGATAAGGAATATGTTTGTGTATTTTTGTGGCTTCATTATGTTGGCACTTTATGGCACTGGCATTTTGGAAGAACATCTATCTTATCCAGAATGCATGATAAATGTATACTTAGAATGAAAATTGTGGAATTTATATTTTGTGTTTTTTCCTTTTAGTTTTTTTTCTTTTTATGAGTAAAGTGTTTCATTCTGATTTTGATGAGGAACATGTCTCTTACATTTAACACCATTTTTGCAGTTTACCAACAAAGACATAAAGTAATTACATCAGTTCTTTGTCAAATTAGTGAGATCAAGTAATTAAGGCTACTTTCGTACTCGCGTATTGGCTTTCTGTTTGTGAGATCCGTTCAGGGCTCTCACAAGCGGTCCAAAATGGATCAGTTTTGCCCTAATGCATTCTGAATGGAAAAGGATCCTCTCAGAATGCATCAGTTTGACTCTGATCAGTCTCCATTCTGCTCTGGAGGTTTTGCTGTCCTCTTTATGAAACTGAGCCATCCTGGCACACAATGTAAGTCAATGGGGATGGATCTGTTTTCTCTGGCACAATAGAAAACGGGTCCATCTGCCATAGAATTTCAATGGAGTTCACTGACAGATCTGTCTTGGCTATGTTACAGATAACACAAATGGATCCGTTCATGATGGATGCATGCGGTTGTATTATTGTAACAGATCCGTTTTTGCAGATCTATGATGGATCTGCCCAAAACGTGAGTGTGAAAGTAGCCTAACATGAAAGCCTGGTGTGGAGAACTGGAGTGTGCTGTTAAAAGTAGCCATCAAACTGTTGATCCCTCAGATGATAGTTGTCTCAGGCTTCAAAATTTTTATCACACGATGGTCTTTCCTGGACTATTGTAACTTGAAACCTCATTCAACATACAATTCCACAGTCCAGATCTGTGTCACATGTGAATGGCTATAAGATCCAAGCTGATTAGTTGTCTAATAGTGCCTCTTCTTTCTTGTCCTCCTCTATCCCTGTGCTAGGATGAGTTTCTCATGTGGAGTCCAGGGGAGGTCAGCTGCAATATATTTCATGGTTTAATATACTTTACAAGACCCTAAAGTTTCTTGTGTGTGTAAAGAGCTTATCTGGGATTTTCATATTGTTTGAGGAAGCCGCTATTTGATATTATTATTTTTTTCTTATGGACATATATTTTGGAGTCTTTGAAGTCAATTACTAGTATCAGTTATGATGAGTTATGCTCTCAAGTTACATCGTTTTCAACTTATAGTAGTCAAGTCAGAGCCCAATAATATGTACACAAGGGGCCATTGTATAACCTTCATAGCCTTCATGGACTTTCACAACTGAAGAGCCACATATTATGAATATACATTCCAAGTTACATTCGTTTGTATTGTTTACTACAAAGTTTTATTATTCTTCAAAGATTCAATAACACAGATATCTGCAGAGGGATTGGCAAAAGAGAAGGATATTGTTGGTTGCCAGAGATATATAGGGAGGAAAGGAGAGAAGTCATACATTGTAACACAGACTTTCCATAACTTAAAGATTTTGATCTTGGGAAAGCTGAAATGGCTTATAGGAAGTAGCTTTTTATTGTGCCAAAAACTGAATACAAGAAGAGTCTGGAGCAGAAAATGTTGAGACTCCTAGAAAAAAAAGGAATAGTATATAAAGATTAATTAATACAGATATCTGAAGAGCCATTGGCAAAAGAGAAGGATCTTAATGGTTGCCAGGGATATAGAGGAAGGAATGGGGAAAAGCCATCCATTGAAAAACAGACTTTCTATGACTTTTTGATCCTGTAAGATCTGAAATGGCTTATAGGACACAGTTTCTTATTATGCCAGAAACTGAAGACAAACAGATTTTAGAGCACAATATGTTGAGACTGCTAGAAAAAAAGTATGTTTTTTTTTTCAGCAAGAAGTATACCTTTGTATTGTGGTTCATTCTATCTGGTATATCCAACAGTGTAGCAATAATGTACAAAGAAAACATTTATAAATGCTCATATGTTGAAATATTGACACGTTTATTTTTATCATGAAAACAAAAATGAATGAACAAACAAGCAGGAATTATTTAAAAAAATAGTTTCTTAAAATGTATCTTTCTCAATATGTGCATGCAGGTTAAGATTGACACATATTTTAATACTGCTTCAGTCTATTTTGAATTAAGCCAAGTGCATTCAATTCCCTCAGCTATCAAGCCCAGGCAAATGTAGCCCTTACTCCTATGAGATGCAAAACTTCTCCTACACGCACCATGGGCAACATTCAAAGTGCCTGGGATATACTGACAGGTATGATTCTAGGTAATTTACTCTTTATCCGTTTATAGGGATTTACTGAAACATTAACTTGCTTGTTATGCAATGGTCAGTGAAGAACAGTGAATGTGAAGATATATACACTACCCCCACATAACTGTTGCATCCTGAGTAATAAAATGTGTCTAACTCCTTAATTATTACCCAGATTTTTAAAGTACAGGAGCATGGTTGCACCAGTTTGGAAATTCACATTATACTATGTATCTCCAAAATTGATTTGTTTGTTTAAGAGAATATTCAGAAAGAAAAATAATACTGACATCTATATTTTTCTTTTCAATTCTAGTTAAGTCAGCGACTCATGAATGCCAGAATCACTTCTTCTGAAGAAAATTACAGCCCTGGGTTTTCTGAAAAAGCTATTTCCCCAAATAAGCAACAACTTGATGAAGGACTTAAATATCTAAAGAATACCTATTCTGGTATATCAGACTATAATAAACAGCAGGAAGAAGAATGTGATGATATTGGTGAATATCTTCCTGTGACCAAGGTCATCCCATCTAAGGAAACAAAAGACTTTATCTCTTTATTAAGCAGTGATCATCATTCTGGACTTTACGAGTCTAGAAAAGAGCTCACAAAAACACAGGAATCTTTGGATGGAAGTGAAGAAACTGATTTATATTTTCATGGCTCAGAATTTAAAGGACAAGAAATAATATCACCAGTGATTGTAGATAAGGTAATACAAGAAGAACCATGTCAGTGGTCATCAACTGAACAGCAAAATGAAGACTCCTTAAGTGACAGCTGTCTCAAAATAGAAAGTCCATGTATTCTACAAGCTGACACCACACAGTTAACAGAGATAGCAGAAGTTTTGGATGATAATGCCAATCCAAATTATAGCCAGAGCATAGTTACATTGCCATACTTTTCAACACAAAGCACAAAGGGAATAAAAGATGAGCAAAGTAAGAAAAGTAAAAGTGAAACAATTGAGAATGACACACTCCTGCCAGCAACAACAGAACATACAGGGCAAGAACATCTCATGTTATTTTCACAGCAGGAAGACTTCCAGAGTCTTTCATATGAATGTAAATCTTCTGGCAATGTCCTTGAAAAGGAAAATACAGAACCAAATGAAAAGGTTTGTAGCTTTACATCTTCAAGTGGTGTTTACCTGTTTAGAGAGGGCCAAGTGTGGGACGTAAGAGATAATGAAGCAATGGAAAGTACAAATCTTACTCCTTCCCTATGCAAAGATATAAAGCGTGAAGATGATGTCACCAAACTATCAAATGACAAACAATACATTTCTTCTGGGAAAGAAAAAGAACTCTTGGATTCTGACATTACACCTGCTTCTTTGTCGAATCAATACTATGTTACAGACCACAATAGTCAACGTGATCAAGTACAACAGAAAGTACAAGCTACTGATGATAAAAATGTGGTATCAGAAACAGAAGATCTCGTAGACAAAGCTGTACATGCAGTGTATGATTTAGAAAAAGAATCATCAATGCTTGACTGCTCACCATCATTCACTTGCACTGCAACTGAAAATGTGACCCAGAGCACGTTTCATGAATGGCATGCAATGGGAAGACTTCCAAGTGAGCAGACACAGGGAAACAAGGTCATCATTGCTAAGATAACAGAAGAAAAAGGTCAAAGTCAAACAAGTTCTCAAGATAGACCAGCTAGCAAAGGCTCCTATATGGATATTGGTGATACTGAGAATGTAAGAGCACAGCAAGAGATTGATGAGAAGTCAGCGCAAAAAGTTACATTTGTGTCAGGGAAGAACATAGAGCTCATCTATGAAAACATTGTTTCTAATAATAAAGGAATGGTTGAAAATTTAGCAGAGGATTTAGCAGAGGATAGTATTTTAAAAAATAGTAATTTTTCACCTTTATCTACAGAACATGTACATTATGGGGGTTCTGCAAATATTTTCAGAGAGCAGTATGAATCACAACAGTATGATACCAGGTTGACTCACATAGTTGAAGAAAATGTTATAGAACATGATGTTCCAGTTACCCAATCCAGTAATGGTTTTAAAGCATTGGGGCAGGATCTGGAAGTAGGATCCAATCATGATATAGCAGCTGAAAAGCAGACTATAGATTTCACAGATGTTTCACAAGTGATTATAACAGGGGACACAGAAAACATAGATAATGCGCATGCTAATGTGGAGGAGGGATATGTGGAGCCATCTATTCTTATCAGTGAACCTGATGATGAAAGGGATGATCAATGCTTGGAAGTAGAAGATGGTAAGCTTGAGGATACACAGTATTATCACCATGATGACACAGCATGTCCTGACCAGCAAATTCAGACTGGCACAATGGCCACAGGGCCAATGACTATGAGTCATATAAGCTCTAAGGTATTCTGTTTTATCATGTTTGTGGTGTTTGCTGGCCTCATGTATCATTTCGATTTCCTGGTATGTTTTGTACTCTACCTTTTCTCATTATACTGGCTATACTGGGAAGGAGGCAGAAATAAAAATCCAGTTAGAAAGGAGTAGCAGTGTTGCTCTGGAATTTAATTTTAACTGGGGAACATCAAAGTCAAGTGATAAGTGGACCTTAGTGGAATTACATACTTATCACGAGCTTTCTTAATTGATTGTTATTTGAGATAGGACCACATGAGAGTGATATCAGAAGTTGCAAATTATTTACATCTGCAAAAAATCTGGGTCATTTATTATCAAATATTTTTGATTTGCATTATGTGTAAAGTGAATCTCAACCAGGTATGCATGCCACACTACCAAAGTGTACTTATTTTTGACATATAGTTCATAAAGTAAAGAGGTGTTGGTCACAGCAACCAATCGGATAACTGCTCAAATTTCACTTTGTAAAGAATCCTTGCTGTTATCTCATAATCAAATAGTATGTATTTTGATTGTGTTGTTTACAAAAATTAAAGTACATATAAAATGAAAAGGAAGCCATGTTCCTGGATCTCATGATCATGTTGTTAATTCAAGCAGACCTATTCCAAACTCAAGATGACATTCAAGTTAAATAAGTTCTGTGAGGCCAATCTTTACTTTTCATTTGAACTACTTTTTTAAGCAAAATCCACCATATACTATCAATGTCAAATAATATCAACGTTTACATAGAACAGTATATAGTACAGTACATGGCAAGAGTGGTTGAGAAAAAACATCTTGGCAAACAGGAAAACCTTTTATACTGAGTGTCTTGCTGTATAATTGATATTGATATTATTATAATTGGTATATTTTCTTCTGTGAGAGAATGATTTATGTCAAACTTGCTGTTTCTGCTTTTAATATAGACCATGTGGCTAAATATTTTAGTTTTAATAAAAGGAATTGTCTGTTTTTCCACACCTAAAATTACGATATTGGTTAGCAACTATAAATGCCTAAGAAATAATGAACAATATGACTGAGATAAATTATTTTTATCCTGGTATCAAGTTTTATTAATGCTAAACCCTCCCCGATACCATTAATGCACAAGAGGATATGCAGATGTCAACATCTAGGTAGCCATATGCAGAAGTCCTAGGAGAGACATATCGCCTCTAAGCCAGCAGTGGGAGTACACTGTCATAGAGCAATTAATACAGTCTAAGTTTTTCCACTGAATGTTACCTAAATGCTCACATCTGCAGATCCATTATGTTTGCAGTAAGAATTCATTGTGAACTTTTGACAGGGAGGGACCATAAATTTAGTCACCCAACTATCTCTCTCAGTTCCCCTGTTGCATTAATTATGTTATTATTATTATTATTATTATTATTATTATTATTATTAACAATATGTCTAGATACTTACCTTAGCATGCCAATGTCTTTCTGTCTATTCACAAGCATAGCTGACCGTGGGCATTTCCATAACAACCAAAACATAAAAAAAGTAAGGCAAACTTCCAGTAGTACCAAAGTAAGAAAAATATGATTGAAAATTACATTTTTACTTTTATTAACCATACTCTTAAGAACCTGTGTTTATTCATTATTACTTACATCATTATGTAGTGTATGTAGAGTAAAGCTACCCATACACATTAGATATAAGTGGGCTAAATCCAACAATTTTGGCATGACCATCTAATGTGTATGAGAATGTCCTGATTTACCTCAGGTAGCAGATGCCAGAGAAAAGAAGGAACCAATTAGTATAAATTATGAGCAATTCTTTGTTCATGTTGGGGGTAATCCCCACAAGAGAATTCTGCTAACAGCTGGATCAACTTGCAGGAAACAGGTCGAACTGGATGGACAAATGTCTTTTTTCGGCCTTATATACTATGTTACTATGTTACTATGTTATTCTGCTTCCCCATTGGACACACATGCTTGTTGGCAGTGCCAAATGTGCATAGGTATGGGGTAGTTGGAATAGATGTCGGTTGAAAGAGTGTATTGGTACCCCAATTGAACTTAAAATAACATCAAGCTATACCACAACACATTTTTGCACTAAATATGAGTGCAGTACCTTAAAAAGTTCAGTGTATAGAAAGGTTTTACTATATAGCATTCTGCCTCAAGGATGACATCCTTTAACATATTCCTTAAAATGAATGTACATGACAAGCCAGCCAATTTTAATGATTGCTAATGACAATTTAGGTGCTATTCGTCAAGGTAACATGCTCTGGTACCGCATATCTCTGTCATTTTGTTTTAATTATTAGGTTTATTTTAATAAAAGCTGTTTGAAAATATATTTCTGTCTATGCTACATTTCAATAAAATATCAGGTAGAAATTCTGTCGTGCGAGTTTTTTGTTTACAGTACAACTGACCAGTGAGATATTACTTCAAACAAAAAATAACCATACCTGCAGGGAAATGTCAAGCTGAAGTAGAGGTAAATTAGATAGATAGGATAGATAGATAGATAAAAGTAAAAATAGAAAAAAAAAACTTTCCATTCCACTGCTTTGTATGCTTTCCCAATCATGGGGTTCCAATAGCTAGATAGAAGCAATTTTTTTGTGGGATGAGTTTTCAGTAATGCTATTTTGGAGCCACTGTGGCTTTTTGATCACTATATATATATATATATATATATATATATATATATATATATATTTTTTTTTTTTTAGGAGACCATTTGAACAAAAAAACAGTAACTTTAGAAAAAAAAATAAAAAATGTTTACTGTATGGGGTGAATAATGTCTTACTTGTATTGTATAGGTAGTTACAAATGTGGTATTATCAACTATGCATATTTTGTTTTTCCTTTTTTTATTCCTTTTTTATGAATATTAGGGTATGTTCAGACGACGACAATTGTCGCGCGACAAAAAGTCGCACTATTGTCGCGCGACAATTTTTAGATGCGACTTTGCGGCGACACGCAGTTGCATGAGTGTCGTGCGACTTTTTTGGCTTGTTTTGTCGCGCGACAAACATTTCTTCTGAGATGGAAGCTTCCTCCACAAAAGAAAAAGGCCATGTGAAATTACAAGGGACCATGACTCCTTTTTATAAACTTGTGTCTGGGTCACAAACCAGACACCCAAACAACATTCTGTCGCATGACTGTCGCATATAAGTCGCAGTCGCACGTGATTCCTATTGAATTCAATGGGCGAAATATCGCATGCGACATGCGGCTTGCGACAGAAAATCCGACAAGAACTCACGTCATGCGACTGTCGCGTCGCAGTCGCAGCATGTCGCATGTCGCAGTGCGACACCATAGACTCCCATTATAAAAATTGTCGTGCGACAATAGTGCGACTTTTTGTCGCGCGACAATTGTCGTCGTCTGAACATACCCTAAAGGTGTTTGGAAAGGGAAAAGACGATTGTATTTTTTATTTGAATTTTTTTCATTTTTCAAAACATGTATTTTTACCTTCTTACATTTTTCTAAGACCATTAGGGAAATTGAACCTGCCATCCTCTCATCACTCATATAAAATACTGCAATACTTCTGACTCAGCAGTAAAAGTGGGGTGCTATCTGTGTTATATAGCCAGCACCCACAAGTGATGGTGCAGCCACAGTTCCTGAGCCCACACTATCATTGCACCAAAATAGTATGATGGAAATGACCTTCCTGCCATGATTACTATTACGATACAGTGTGAAAAGGGGATAAAATTATTTTATTCACTCATTCCATAGCAAATCAGCATCACATTGTCACAATAGCAACAAGGTATAAATACATAGTAACATAGTACATAAGGCTGAAAAAAGACATCTGTCCATCCAGTTCAGCCTATGACTTACAATATTTTAGAGAGATAAGTTAATTGTGCTAAAATAGTATACATGTGGATGGATGGATAGATAGATAGATAGATAGATAGATAGATAGATAGATAGATATAGATAATGTGGATAGATATATATGTGGATAGATAAATAGATAGATAGATAGATAGATAGATAATAGGATAGATAGATAGATAGATAGATATAACATAGATGATAGATAGATAGATAGATAGATAGATAGATAGATAGGATAGATAGATAGATAGATAGATAGATAGATAGATAGATAGATAGATAGATAGATAGATATAGCATGCAGATCTAGACAGTACAGAACTGAAAAGTTAAATAGTAATAACAAATTACAACTTGAAACCTATTTCATAATAATTATTAGTATGCAGATTTGTCACGTCAGTTTTGCTAGCTGGAAGTATGAGATCAGCAGCATATTGCTCAACCACAATATTAGACATCACACGGCAGAGACTGCCAGGAATCTGATATTAGCAACTGTTGCCATGACCTTTACATTTGGATGATGCAGACAGCGGGACACCTGGAGCTGCTCATCAAAATTTGGCCTGCTACACTACACAAGAGGCAAGCTATTTTTAAGAATGCACGTAGCCCATGATTATCAACAGCTCAACTGCTGAATCATCTTTCACAAAGTGCCTTGATCAGGATGCACATGTTATGACAAAAATGAACACTTTCCAACCAAAATAATTACCATCATCATATAATATATAAAAAAATAAAACATGTACTCTATATTAGAGATAAGCAAATTGATTTGGAACTTCTCAGATTTGTTACGATTTTCATAAAAATTCTGCTTCCAAGCAAATCCAAAGTTTTGGCAATTTGCTTTGGCTGAATAATGCAAAGCATTACCATCACCATTTTACTCAGAAAATTGGTGGGGAAGAAGGCAGAAAGGATGATGAAGATGGAGGATCACATGAGCTTGGGAGGGAGGTGATTCTCCCTGATTGGCTCAGAGGCTGACAGGAATGCTGTGAGCCAATCAAGGGCAGGGTTTTGGCATATCCTTGAGACATTGGGCTTGCTAAGAAGCCAGAGACACCATTCTGAGCTTAGCTTGCTCTTTGAGAGCATGTGTCTTGAATGTGTCTCACAGTAACATACACAAGCCAGAAATCTTATTTAGTTAGGTAGATTGAATCAATAGGTAGAAAACTCAGTTTGTTACTGAGAAAGAATAGGGTGGTCACTCAAAGTTCTGTGTGTGTGCTTCATACTGAGAGCAGATACTGGCAGCAAGTGGAGAGTTCATGTATGAACTGCAAGTTCTGCAATCACCAAATCTTACACCAACCTTATTTGTTCATAAGTGCTTTACTGTTTTTTTTCCCCCAGCACTAAATTCATATATCTTACTGCAAATGCTGTGCAATCACCCTTTTTATTTAAAAAAAAAAAGAAAACGGTTTTTATTTTGGCACTGTTCATAATTAAGCACATCAGTGCATTTTAGTGCATCAATACCAGTCTGTTTGTTGAAAGGCAGGTAAAATTAATCCTCTTTTAATTCCCCCCAAAACAGCTTCAGTTTTGCTACCTTGTATAATTAAGCAGTTCATCGATTTTTACTAGTATGTTTGTAGCCGGGCATGTTTAAGTGTTCCCCTCGTAAAAAAAAAAAACATTTTTATTCAGCTACCATTTGTAATTGGGCATTTCAGTGCATCAATATACCAGTTTCATTCAAAGCATTTGTATTAGGCTAGTTTCACACTAGCGGCAGCCTTCTAAGGCAGGCTGCTCCGGTGGGTGAACAGCCGCTAGGGCACGCATGCTGCAGGAGGTCCGTCAGGGGTTCAGTGCAATCACCATTTCCCATCATTGCAGCTGGTGCGTTGCATTGTATTGCGCTAAGATCGGGGAACATGTTACATGAAGCTAATATATATATATATATATATATATATATATATATATGTATATATATAAAAGTTCAAATCTCCCTCCTTTCCTTAAAATAAAAATACTTAACTAATTAAAAAAATAAACATAATGGGCATCGCCGTGTGCGAAAATGCCCATACAATTAAAATATAACAATATTAAGAGAATACAGCAAAAGGCGTAACAGAAAAAATAAAAAAACTGTCAATTTGCCAATTTTTGTCACTTCAACTTCCCAACATTTTTTTAATTAAAAGTAATCAAAAAGTCACACGCACAGGACTATGGAAAGGCGGGGAATGAAAAACAAAAAAAATCTAAGGGTTAAACATACTGAATGGGTGCCATAGTCTCTGAGTGCCAACTTTTTTACACAGCAGACCTTCAGAGACAATGTATGTGATCGAGATAAAACCAATAACTGGCATTTAACCCCGCTGAGGCTGTGTTCATTTGCAAACAATGCACCCAACAGGTCATTCACAAGAAGCGCTTTGCTCCAGGGGCCAGAACAGGTCCCCTCCACAGATATCTGGGAAGTCATTTGCTGTGGCTTCTGAATACTCAGAGGCCTGCCACAGCAATGTTCCTATAGAGTCCTGTTGCAGGACAATATAGGAATGTAATGAATCTCCTACAGACTGCAATGATTATTCATTGAAGTCTATAGGAGTTAAAGTCCCCTAGATGGACCTAAAAAAGAGAAAAAATAGTTTATTTTTTTTTTCAAAATATTAAAAATTATATATATATATATATATATATATATATTCAAATCTCCCACTTTCCCTATATTAAAAATGAACAATAAAAAATCAACATCACTAGCACTGCCGCATCCCAAAATGCCAACAGTATTAAAATATATACGTAGTCAAACACTGTACACTGATGAAAATAACGGTGAACACTATGACATGCTGGAAAAAATCAAAATGGCCCATTCACAGTTTTTCATCTCTTCACCACCAAAAAAAATTAATCAAAAGTGATCGAAAAGACATTTACACTCCAATATGATAGACCCACAAAAAATGAGCATTGACACTGCTCCATAGATAGAAAAATAAAAACGTTATGGGGTCAGAATATCGTAACATAGTAATATAGTATATAAGGCCGAAAAAAGACATCTGTCCATTTAGTTCGGCCTGTCATCCTACTAGTTGATCCAGAGGAAGGCAAAAAAAAAACCCTGTGAGGTAGAAGCCAATTTTCCCCACTTAAGGGGAAGTAAAAATTCCTTCCCACCTCCAATCAGACAATCAGAATAACTCCCTGGATCAACGACCCATCTCTAGTAGCTATAGTCTGTAATATTATTACACTCCAGAAATACATCCAGTCCCCTCTTGAATTCCTTAATTGTACTCTGCATCACCACCTCCTCAGGCAGAGAGTTCCATAGTCTCACTGCTCTTACGGTAAAGAATCCTCTTCTATGTTTGTGTGCAAACCTTCTTTCCTTCAGACGCAGAGGATGTCCCCTCGTCACAGTCACACTCCTGGGGATAAATAGATGATGGGATAGATCTCTGTACAGACCCATGATATATTTACACATAGTAATGAGATCTCCCCTCAGTCGTCATTCTTTTAAAGTAAATAACCCTAATTTTGATAATCTTTCAGGGTACAGTAGTTGCCCCATTCCAGAGTTATTACTTTAGTTGCCCTCCTCTGAACCCTCTCCAGCTCTGCTATGTCTGCCTTGTTCACAGGAGCCAAGAACTGTACACAGTATTCCATGTGTGGTCTGACTAGCGATTTGTAAAGTGGTAGGACTATGTTCTTATCACGGGCGTCTATGCCCCTTTTGATGCAACCCATTATCTTATTGGCCTTGGCGGCAGCTGTCTGTCACTGGTTTTTGCAGCTTAGTTTGCTGTTTATTAAAATTCCTAGATCCTTTTCCATGTCAGTGTTACCGAGTGTTTTACCATTTAGTATGTACGGGTGACTTGCATTATTCCTTTCCATGTGCATAACCTTACATTTGTTAGTGTTAAACCTCTTCTGCCACTTATCTACCCAAGCCTCCAATCTATGCATATCCCTCTGTAGCAGTATATTGTCGTCTTCAGTGTTAATTACTTTACACAGTTTAGTGTGATCTGCAAAACTTGATATTCTACTATGCAAGCCTTCTACAAGATCATTAATAAATATATTGAAAAGAGTAGGGCCCAGTACTGACCCCTGAGGTACCCACTATTGACAGTGACCCAATCTGAGTGTGTACCGTTAATAACCACCCTCTGTTTTCTATCTCTCAGCCAGTTACAAACCCACTTACAGACATTTTCTCCCAGTCCGAGCATTCTCATTTTATATACTAACCTTTTATGTTGTACAGTGACAAATGCTTTAGAGAAGTCCAGATATACGACATCCATTGATTCGCCGCTGTCAAGTCTAGAACTTGCCTCCTCATAGAAACTGATTAAATTTGTTTGGCATGACCGATCCCTCATTAAGCCATGCTGATATGGCGTTATTTGCTTATTTCCGTTGAGATCCTCTAAGATAGCATCTCTCAGAAAACCTTCAAACAGTTTACCCACAACAGATGTTAAACTTACCGGCCTATAGTTTACAGGCTCCTTTTTTGGACCCTTTTTGAATATAGGCACCACATTTGCTTTGCGCCAATCCTGTGGAACATTCTCTGTCAGTGTAGAGTCTGCAAATATAAATAAGGGTCTGGCTATGACATTACTTAATTCGCTTAGGATACGGGGGTGTATGCCATCCGGTCCTGGCGACTTGTCTATTTTAATCTTTTTAAGTCGCTGTTGTACTTCTTCTTGGGTCAGACAGGATACTTTTAATGGGGGATTTATTTTTACATTCAGCATTTCCTCTGATGCATTTCATCATGTTTATTTTTCTCAGTGAATACATTGGAGAAAAAAATATTTGACAGCTTTGTTTTCTCCTCGTCGCTCTCTGCAACTCCCCCCTCATTACTTTTTAAAGGGCCGACATCTTCAGATTTATACTTTTTAACATTTATATAATTGAAGAAAATTTTAGGGTTAGTTTTACTCTATTTTGAGATTAATCTCTCGGTCTCTAGTTTGGCTGCTTTTATTTCTTTTTTTACATGTTCTATTTTTTCCTTATAGTTTTTCAGTGCTTCCTCGCTACCCTCCTGTTTTAGTGATTTATATGCTTTTTTGTCATTTATTGCTTTCTTTACAGTTCTATTTATCCACATTGGTTTCTATTTGTACCTTAACCTTTTATTCCCATACGGTATGTACCTCTCACAATGAGATTTTAGGATGCTTTTAAAGATATCCCATTTTGTGGCTGTATTTCTATTTTTGAGGACCTTGTCCCAGTTAGTTAGTTCTACGGCCTCGCTTAGTTGGCTAAATTTAGCATTTTTGAAGTTTGATATTTTTATTCCTCCCTGTAGAAATGCTCTTTTGAATGATAATTGGAAGGTTATTACTTTATGGTCACTAAGGTGAAGAATTTTTTTTTTTCCAGTTTTTATATTTTTTTGTACTAAAGCACAAGAAAAAATATATGAATGTGGTATCTCTGTAATTGTGCTGACCCAGAGAATGAAGGTGACAGGTCAGTCTTACTGCATAAGGAATGCAATAAAAACAAAACCAATAAAACTGTGTATTGTGTTTTTTCGAATTTTACCCTTTTTGGAATTGTTTTGGAGTGTTCCACTACATTGTATACAATATTAAATGATGCCTCTACAAGCAAGCCCTCATACAGCTATGTGAATAGAAAAATTAAAAAGTTATGGCTCCGGGAAGGCAGGAAGCAGAAATATAAAATGCAAAAATGAAAAATTGCAGGACTTGAAGGGGTTAATATAGCAATTCTTCAGCACATTGGCTGCAAATCATAATGAAGTTGTTATTATGGGGGACTTCAACTACCCAGTGATAGACTGGGAAACTGAAAGCAGTACATCCCAAAAAGGAAACAGGTTCTTGGCAATAGCCAAAGACAATTTCCTTTCCCAACTGGTTCAGGACCCCATTAGAGGGACAGCCATACTGGACTTAGTATTAACCAATAGACCTGATAGAACAACAGATGTGCAGGTTGGGGGACACCTGGGAAATAGTGACCATAAAGTTATAACCTTCCAATTATCTTCAAACGAGAGTTTCTAAAGGGAGGAACAAAAATACCACACTTCAAGAAAGCAAAATTTAGCCAACTAAGCGAGGCGATAGGCCTAACTAACTGGTACAAAGTCCTCAAAAATAAAAATACAACCATAAAATGGGAAATTTTTAAAAGCATAGTAACATCTAATTGTGAGAGGTACATACCTTATAGGAATAAAAGGCTAAGGAACAATAAGAAACCAATGTGGATAAATGGAACCGTAAAGAAAGCAATAAATGACAAAAAGAAAGCATACAAATCACTAAAACAGGAGGGGAGTCAGGAAGCACTGATAAACTATAAGGAAAAAAATAGAATATGTAAAAAACTAATATAATTTGCCAAACTAGAGACCGAGAGATTAATTGCCAAAGTGAGTAAAACTAACCCTAAAATGTTCTTCAATTATATAAATAGTAAAAAATATAAATCTGAAGTAGTCGGCCCTCTACATAGCAATGAGGGGGGTGTTGCAGAGAGCGACGAGGAGAAAGCAAAACTATTAAATATTTTTTTCTCCACTATATTCACTGAGGAAAATAAACTGTCAGATGAAATGCAGAATGTAAAAGTAAATTCCCCATTAAAAGTGCCCTGTCTGACCCAGGAAGAAGTACAACAGCGACTTAAAAAGATTAAAATAGACAAATCGCCAGGACCGAATGGCATACACCCCCGTATCCTAAGGAATTAAGTGATCTCATAGCCAGACCTTTATTTCTGATATTTACGGACTCTATACTGACAGGGAATGTTCCACAGGATTGGCGCATAGCAAATGTGGTGCCAATATTCAAAAAGGGTCCAAAAACAGAGCCTGGAAATTATAGGCCGGTAACTTTAACATCTATTGTAACTAGTGGGGTACCTCAGGGGTCAGTATTGGGCCCTATTCTCTTCAATATATTTATAAATGATCTTGTAGAAGGCCTGTACAGTAAAATATCTATTTTTGCAGATGGCACTAAACTGTATAAAGTAATTAACACTGAAGAGGACAGTTTTCTGCTACAGAGGGATCTGGATAGATTGGAGGCTTGGGCAGAAAAATGGCAGATGAGGTTTAACACTGACAAATGTAAGGTTATGCACATGGGAAGGAATAATGCAAGTCACCCGTACATATTAAATGGTAAAACACTCAGTAACACTAACATGGAAAAGGATCTAGGAATTTTAATAAACAGCAAACTAAGCTGCAAAAACCAGTGACAGACAGCTGCCGCCAAGGCCAATAAGATAATGGGTTGCATCAAAAGGGGCATAGATGCCCGTGATGAGAACATAGTCCTACCACTTTACAAATCGCTAGTCAGACCACACATGGAGTACTTTGTACAGTTCTGGGCTCCTGTGAACAAGGCAGACATAGCAGAGCTGGAGAGGGTTCAGAGGAGGGCAACTAAAGTAATAACTGGAATGAGGGATCTACAGTACCTTGAAAGGTTTTAAAAATTAGGGTTATTCACTTTAGAAAAAGCACGACTGAGGGGAGATCTAATAACTATGTATAAATATATCAGGGGTCAGTACAGAGATCGGTCCCATCATCTATTTATCCCCAGGACTGTGACGAGGGGACATCCTCTGCATCTGGAGGAAAGAAGGTTTGTACACAAACATAGAAAAGGATTCTTCAATGTAAGAGCAGTGAGACTATGGAACTCTCTGCCTGAGGAGGTGGTGATGGTGAGTACAATAAAGGAATTCAAGAGGGGACTGGATTTATTTCTGGAGTGTAATAATATTACAAGCTACAGCTACTAGAGATGGGTCGTTGATCCAGGGAGTTATTCTGATTGCCTGATTGGAGTCTGGAAGGAATTTTTTTCCCCTTAAGTGGGGAAAATTGGCTTGTGCCTCACAGGGTTTTTTGACTTCCTCTGGATCAACTTGTAGGAAACAGGCCGAACTGGATAGACAAATGTCTTTTTTCGGTCTTATATACTATGTTACTATGTTACATTGCATTGTACTGCAATAACTGCATTTATACATCAGTTCCATTTAATGGGCTATATTTTATAAAAATAACACGCAGTTTTAGTTAATGCATTGTATTTTTTCAATATATCATTCAGTTATAGTTAACATATTGTACTGTGTTAACCCATTACCGACCAGTGTCGTACATGTACAGCGCTGCAGGAACTGTGTGACCAGTGGCGTACCATTACGATATGGGGAAGACACAAAAGGTGTACTTGCCTTATCAATGGCAGGGACCAGGCTATTACTGACAGATGGACCCCTGCTATAACCGCCAGCATCACTGAAAACTTGAATGTCAGCGGATTAAACCCATAGATGCTGTGGTCAATGCTAACTAGATAGATCCCTCCTCCTCTCAGTCACATCTGGATGATGTTGATTTCACACCTGAGTCTGACACAGTGCCTTGGAGACAGTGCTCAGCATGTTCCTCCTGCTCGTTCTCCTTGTGGCCCCAGAGAAGCCTTTCTCTTGCATAAACTGTTTTTTTTATTGCCTTTCCTAGTAGGATGCCTTCCAGGGGTGGACAAGGAACTTAAAGTGGCACTGTAAAATATGCTAAAAGTGGCCCTGTTTTGTAGTCAGGACCAAATTTATGAAAGGCAGGGCCAGCAATACCATATTGTGGGACATTATACCACCCAAACAGGGCCAAATAGCACAGTCCATCACAAAATACTACTGCCAGAAGCATAAAATACATCCCTAAAAACTTCCACTGGCCGGCCATGAGGAGTGCTCAGGTGGCCCCCCGGGGCATCAGCCCACCATGAAATTTTCCTGTAAGGTGTATGGCCAATCCACCCCTGACGCCTTCTTTTTTCATAAGAAGAGGCAACAAAACCCCATGCACTATAGAAGATACTGGAGATAATCTTCTTAATGATGACTTTTGTGAGAAGTGCCAGCATCAGCATTTGGACTGCCATGAGGAGGAGGTTCAGGCAGAGGAGAGGGAAACCATGCATACCTGTGTTGGTAGTGGCACTTGTAGCCACGGTGGTGAGGGTAGGAGCAGTGGAACAGTGGCTGAAACTGGCCCAGTTTGCTTTTGCCATACTGTCTTGCCCAGCATCCAGTGTCATCTCAGATTTTTTATGGTTTTAAGCATGGTAGGTGATGTCATTACATCCAAATGGACAAATGTATCCTCTGTGAGTGTACAGAACATTATTTTACAAAATCAATGAGTCATGGATCCCTGAGGATTTTCACACTCTTCCGGCTGAATAGATAGATCCGAATAAATAAATAGATCTCCTATTGCTAACATTGTCTATTTATTGCCAGCCCCATCATGCCACAGCTGCTCTCTGACTTCCTACCATAATGTTCATGAGTTTGTGGCTGCTGCTACAGCTGCTGCTCCCCCTACTGCCACTACAATTACTCCTACATAGCTACCACTAATACTACCCAAACACCCTCACACATATCTACTGCCTTATCTGTGTTATAGAAATTTCCTTACCTCGTGCTCACAAGCACGTGTATCAAGCTCCCTTTGTGTAAGGAAAGGCCACACTATTCCAGTAATCAGATAAGATGCTTCATGGTTGAGAGAGCTGGTGAGACTGCCCTCTCGCCCAGACTGCTTCTTTATTTTATTTACATAGACAAAAGGGATAACAATAGGAAGGGGCAGGCCCAACACCTGACCACTCCCTTCATGTACAGTACAAACATACAGGAAGTGATGATACACAACATTTCTCTCAATCACCACTGGGGGGAATCTTGTTCAGCACCGATCAGTGATCAATGCTCAACAACGCTCACCAGGATTCTTATGTGGGCCTACTTAGAGGAACAGCGTCACTATCTCCAGCGGTTGATCAGGCGCACTGAAAATAACAAATGCACGTTCCTTTCCGTATATTGTTCTCTTAATAAATGCATCCACACCAAGCCAATAAATCCGCTCTTTGGGCGGGGGCCCTAGCTGGCGCACATACATTTCCCAAGAAAACATTGCTCTGCAGCGCATCAGTCTCCCCCGGCCTACAGCCCAGTGCATAGCACATAGACTGTTTGCCAGTGGAGACCTCTGCGCCCGGCAGCTGATTGTTCTCTACATCCACAGTAAGATATCCACTCCAATGGTTTACACACTGAGAGACATAATGACAATACATGACATTAAAAACACATCCTAATAAAATTTCCACAACATCTGTGCCATGCTGTGCTCCTACTGCTGCTGCTACTATTGCTGCCACTTGTCACTATTTCCCCTATACACCTTACCCTTTCCACCTCCACACTGTACTGCTGCTGTTCCCAAATAAAAGGGAGCATTATTCCATGTTTGTTCATAAAACAAGTGTGTGTTTAAATGCCCCTGTTAACCTATAATTTTTAGATGCTTGTGCAGAACAAGCTATTGTTTCTGATGATATTAATGTGTGACTTTATAAACACAGATAAATATCTGCTCCTATAAAGGCATCATCTTTTGACCACTTTCTCATAACACCGAAGGTTTTTAAGCCCCATCTGAGCCCAATAAAGGACAATTTTTAGAAACTTTCTTAATTTTAAAAAGCGTAATAAATTTGATGGCGCAGTGTGTTTTAAACACAATCAACCATGCATTTACTCTTAGTTACCGCATCTTATGGGGTGAATATAGGGAAAAAAATGTCCGGCTGCGCTGCCGGTGCTGGAGGGAAAGAGCCAACTGCACTGCGGGTGCTGGAGGAAAAGAGCCTCGCGTGGCGTGTGGTGGGGGGCAGGGAACATCCGCCGCTATAGATGGTGGATGCAGGGGCTGGTCACCTCTGCGGGTGCTCTGTCGTAGGGGCCACCTGGCTGCAGCAAGTGCTGGGTGGTACGGACCGGCCGGCCCAAAGATGTGCTGTTATGGAGGAGGAGGAAAGTTGATGGGAGCTCGGGAGCAGGCAGACAAGGGGCAGAGCAGACTTCCCCGTCACACATGCCTGCTCCGCCTCTCATCCTTCAGTGCCTGCTCTCAGTGCCTGTCCTCTCAGTGCTGGTCCTCTTAGTGCCTGCTCTTTACTACCGTATGTGCAGTGCTACAGAGCTGTGCCCTGCCAGAAAGTCATCACTAAGGTACCCCTAATGACCCCATTCCTAACAAAGTGACCCCCCCCTAATAAAGTGACTCCTCTCCTAATAAAGTGACCCCACACCTAATAGAGTGACCCCAGTCTTAAAAAAGTGACCCCAGTTTTAAAAAAGTGACCCCAGTCTTAATAAAGTGATCCCCTTATTAAAGTGTCACTGGATCCTTCCCTTTCCCAATAAGTGCGTCAGCAGCAGATCTCCCCCCAAAAGAAAAACATTGTGTCAGCAGCAGATTATGGTACCACCATAAACTATTTACAGTGTTAAAATATTGTTCTGTTATTTTATTAAAAATTTTAACACGACTTTTGTTTAAAAAATTTTTATTTTCTATTTTCACCCTCTAAAACCTAGGTGCGCCTTATGGGCGAAAAATACTGTATATTTGTCAGTGTCACTGTGTTAAAGAGCTTAAAATAGGGACAGAAATTGTTTTAGGCCAACTAGAGCCCTTTCTAGGTAGAATTGATTTCGATCCAGAGACAGATAAGGGGATCAGGCTAATCGGACATAAAGCAAATTTCAAGAAATAGAAGACAATTTATTTCTTATTGTATCCAGAAAAAGAAAATGTTTCAGCTCCTACCAGGAGCTTTTTTTGTTCATCTCCCTAATAATAAAGAGTAACCCCAAGAGTGCCCCAAGGCCATTCAGATAACTAAGCTAACTAAGATAATTTTTTTTTTGTTTGCGACATCCAATTCTCTTGTCCTTTTGGAAGGAGAGGTTGCTTGCATGTCTCATTAAGAGTTCATGCACGCGAAGGTATGTATTTTGCGGTCTGCAAATACGGATGACATCTGTGTGCATTCCATATTTTGCGGAACGAACAGCTGGCCCCTAATAGAACAGTACAATCCTTGTCCGTAATGCGGACAATAATAGGATATGTTCTAATTTTTTGCGGAACGGACATACGGAAACGGAATGCACATGGACTAACTTCCGTTTTTTGTGCAGACCCATTGAAGTGAATGGTTCTGCATATGGTCCGCAAAAAAAAACAGAATGGACACAGAAAGAAAATACGGTCGTGTGCATGATCTCTAAGAGAAATGTAATCCTGGGAGGGATATTCTGTTCTCTTGAATAAATAGCTTGCAAATCTCACTTTCAGTGGAGTATTACGCATGGCTCTTTCTCTCTTTCTAGTCTAAATCATACATAAGGACACAATTTTGTCATATGTCTACTCAAAAAGAAACATGTACTGGGTACTGTATTTTAGTGGTTCTCAATCTTCTAACTTGAAAATATTATAGGGATGGGCAAACTGCGGCTCTCCAGCTGTTGCAAAACTACAACTCCCAGCATGCAAAGACTGCTTACAGATATCAGCCTACAGCAGGGCATTGTGGGAATTGTAGTTTTACAACAGCTGGAAAGCCACAGTTTGCCCATCCCTAGTGACAAGAAGTTTGAATGAGTACTTCCATGGAAGCGAGCAGTGATAAATGTTAACACGTTAAGGCTATTCTAGTGCTTCTGTTATCAGTTCCTTAATTTATCACTAAATGACCATAAAGGGACACGCAATACAATTTCATAAACTTTATTAGTTGATAAAAAGACCAACAATACACATAATGTCAATATTAAAAAATATATATATGGCAGCAATACAAATGGTAGCCAAGACATATGGCCCCCCTCCCATGCGTAGAAGACACCGATTATCTCTCCTATATAGGGTAAGAAAACCCTATCACAGTGCTGACATGAACAAACACATCCCCAATATGGAATATATATAAAATGGAACAGTGCCTAACTGAACTAGCCTGATGGGCAATAATGCACATACAATACAGCAACGAGACAGATATGTTCCATAAAGATATACCTGAGGGACACTTGGAAAGGAGGACACGGGCTTCTTAGCAGAGAAGAGAGCCCACCCCGACGTACGTTTCGCTCCGCTTTCTCAAGGGGCGTATCTAAATCAGTCCCTCTAACCCCTAAATATATCCATGTCAATCAGGTAAAAATATAGGACACGTGTGTGTATTTGAACCGACCTCACTACCGTATGTATGCTGGGAGTATGTCATATTTCCGCGCCATCGCGCTGCCGCCAGTGATGTCATAACAACGCGAGACAACGCCCGCCACACATCCAGTCAGCCGCATGATCTCGCGGCATCATGACGCCATCACAGGAACACGCGAGATGACGCCCACCAGACAGCAAGCTAGCCGCGAAAACTCGCGACATCACACCATCAACGCAGGGGCGTGCACCCAATACAAATCACATGTTACGGTAGTACGCCGCATTAGTGACGTTCCAGGGCAACACCCTCCCCCCAGAGGAGCACTCGCGAGACTTCATCCGTCTCTAATACGGAGACGCGCGAAGCCCACCAACAATCGCGAGACTAACCCTGCGACTATATGGGGGCACCCAGCAAACAAAAAGACCAGAGGCAAAGTTCAAAATAAGACGGGGATAACACATTAACCCCATTATATAAAGTAAGGTAGTACAAACAGGCCAAATACATGTAATTACAAAATATGTATGTAAATACATCAATGTGAGATCCTATATTAGAAGGTCACCTATCATCACCTGATCACGTTCCGATCATGTGACCTTCTACACCAGCGTGAACTCGACCTTTTGCATAAAATCATTAACACAATCAGAGCAAAAGGTAATGAATATGCTTATCATCGAATATTGTTAGTACATATAAAAGTATATACAATAGCATATACCATAAAGTGCTAGTGCATAGTAAGCCCGTGACAAGGGTGACAGTGCGTAAAGTGCTCAGTGCAATGTGAACATGCAAAAATAATTTATAGAAAAAAGTGATAAGTGCAAGATAACTGATAAAAAAACAGTTACATAAGAATAAACGATAATTCATTTTCCAATACATATATATATATATATATATATATATATATATATATAGCCGTCTAGCTAATATATATCATGTAGAATACATAAATAAATATATACATAAATACAAAATATAAATATAAAAAGTATATGAATTCATATGCCTAGAGGATACCACCCCATCATCATACAAGTGGCTACCCCACGCCTACTAAGATTATATCCAAGATCCCCCCTCCCATTTAAATATACATTTGCACATTTATACGATAAAAAAGGATGACAGGTTTGCCCGACTGCATAGTCCAAAAAGAGGTCCTTCACATGTCCGAGAAGATCTCCAATCAATCATCTCATCTACAACCAACATGATCTGAAAAACATGGATATATGGAGTCAGAACAATACAATATATATATTATGTTAAAAACATACTAGAAATAAAAAGATTAATGTTAAAAACAATGATCCGTAAGCGTCAATATAGGTCACCAGGCCGCAGGAGAACAAGAAAGGAAGAGGAGCAGAAACACATATAACTCTCGGCAGACGACAAGTCAGATTATATGGCTGTATATAAAGCAGCGTTTCTCAAATAGTGGGGCGCGCCCCCCATGGGGGGCGAGGCTCCGTAAAGGGGGGCTCCAGGTGACAGGAGATGAACGCTTCTACTGTGGAAGCGTTCATCTCCATAGTGATCTGTATCGCCATCCTCTGGACAGCGATACAGATTGCTGTGCTGTGCGGCAGGGGAGGAAGAGGCGTCTCCCTCCCCTGCTCCTCTGATAGGCTTCGGGCCTTGTGCCGGCAGCCTATTAGAGCGGTTCAGGCGGCGCGATGACGTCATCGCGCCGCCTGAGCAGAGTGCAGAGCGGGACACAGGCCGGAAGAGGCCTGCATCCAGCGCTTCCAGGGAGGTAAGTATTGGGTGGGGGGACCCTGGACCCTATTGGGGGGGGGAGAGAGCCTGCACATGATTTGGGGGGAGGGGGGAAGCCTGGACCCTGGACCCTGCACATGATTTGGGGGGAGGGGGTTAATGTAGCCTGCACATGATTGGGGAGGGGGGTTAAGGGAGCCTGCATATGATTGGGGGGGGGGGGGTTAATGGAGCCTGCACAAGATTATCTTCTCTTGGTGACATGATAATCTTATCAATTCCTCTGACTCGCAACAGTGATCCATGTGATTCGTGCCTTTCTTTAAAGTGGCGAGGGAGTGTTTTCAATGATGTTGAATCTTCTTCGTCTTTGGCTGAATCTATGGATAAGACATGTTCTCTCACCCTTCTTCTCAGCTGCCGTTACTTTATATAATGGGGTGACTGTGTTACCCCCGTCTTATTTTGAACTTTGCCTCTGGTCTTTTTGTTTGCTGGGTGCCCCCATATAGTCGCGGGCTTAGTCTCGCGATTGTTGGTGGGCTTCGCGCGTCTCCGTATTAGAGACGGATGAAGTCTCGCGAGTGCTCCTCTGGGGGGAGGGTGTTGCCCTGAAACGTCACTAATGCGTCGTACTACCGTAACATGTGATTTGTATTGGGTGCGTGCCCCTGCGTTGATGGCGTGATGTGGCGAGTTTTCGCAGCTAGCTGGCTGTCTGGTGGGCGTCATCTCGCGTGTTCCTGTGATGGCGTCATGAGATCATGCGGCTGACTGGATGTGTGGTGGGCGTTTAATCACGTTGTTATGACGTCACTGGCGGCAGCGCGGAAATATGACATACTCCCAGCATACATACGGTAGTGAGGTGAGTTCAAATACACACACGTGTCTTTTTACCTGATTGACATGGATATATTTAGGGGTTAGAGGGACTGATTTAGATACGCCTCTTGAGAAAGCGGAGCGAAACATACGTCAGGGTGGGCTCTCCTCTCTGCTAAGAAGCCCATGTCCTCCTTTCCAAGTGTCCCTCAGGTATATCTTTATGGACCATATGTGTCTCGTTGCTGTATTGTATGTGCGTTATTGCCCATCAGGCTAGTTCAGTTAGGCACTGTTCCACTTTATATATATTCCATATTGAGGGTTTGTTTGTTCATGTCAGCACTGTGATAGGGTTTTCTTACCCTATATAGGAGAGATAATCGGTGTCTTCTACACATGGGAGGGGGGCCATATGTCTTGGCTACCATTTGTATTGCTGCCATATATATATTTTTTTAATATTGACATTATGTGTATTGTTGGTCTTTTTATCAACTAATAAAGTTTATGAAATTGTATTGCGTGTCCCTCTATGGTCATTTGGTGATATATTGTATAGTCACGCATTGTATTGTGATTGAATTGCGTTGGCTCCAGTTCCTTAATTTGTTGGAAAGAATAGTGAAGCATGCAGCGTTAATTTTCCTGTCAAAATGTCAGACACCACTTTAGTGCCCATCATGGATGACAATTACTTTTTAAATTACCTTCTGCAGTACCAAACATACAGGAGAACATAGCACAACATACCACTTACATCCGGTGACATCTCCTCTGATCTAGATGTTCTCTTTCCTTATCTTCTCCATTCAGACCAGACCACAAGATGCATCCACTCTTACCTGTTCTCCAAACTGGAAGCAGTGTAAATTTTGTCCTGACAGCAAAACAACATAATATCGCAAGACCGTAACTAAACTCTAAATGACTGTAATACACATCACAACTAGGGATGACCGAATTTCATGTTATGAAATTCGTTTGCGCTTCGTTTGGTGGCAAAAGCAGAATTGTGTTATGGATTCCGTTACCACGGACCATAGAGCGATTCTATGATGAAATGCATAACGAAATGCCTTTAGAGACATTCCGTTAGTCATTCCGTCATAATAAAATTCTATTGCCTGCATAAGGGATCTGTCCCGTTTCCGCTATGCAGGAGAGGACTCCCCTGCATAATGGAAATGGGATAGATCGGTTATGCAGGCCATAAACTTCTATTATGACTGAATGAATAATGGAATGCCTCTAAAGAGATAGAATTGCGTTATGGTCCATGGTAAGGGAATCCATAACACAATTCTGTTTTTACCACCAAACGAAGCGCAAAAGAATTTCATAACATGAAATTCGCTTATCTCTAATCACAACCACTGGGTGGTGAGTGCTCCACATTTAGCTCATTGCTCAAGATGATTTTTCTTTTGTTTAGAGAACAGAGAAGCTAGCCTCAGATATGAGATATCTATCGGCAGACCCAGCTAAATTTGGTGAGATCTATTGAGAATATTAAAAGTGTGAAAGTCAAACACATGAGAATAAAGGAACACTAAATCCAGAATCCAAACATCATGTGTGATATTGTCTGCTCAGCTGCATATCTAATCCTATTATGTGTGATACTGTCTGCTGAGCTGGGTATCTAATCTTATCATGTGTGATACTATCTGCTGAGCTGTGTATCTAATCCTATCATGTTTGATAGGCCTCATGCACACGACCGTTGTTTGATTCTGTGTCCGTTGCTCTGTTTTACGTGATTTTCTGCGGACCCATTGGTTTTTAATGGGTCCGTGGAAAACTCGGCAAATGCACCGTTTGTCCTCCGCGTCTGTGGTCCGTGATTCCAGTCCATCAAAAAAATATAACCTGTATTCAAGTCAATGGGACCGTGAAAAAATGTGGGTGGCCATCCGTGTGTCATCCGCGTTCCGCGTCTGTTTTTTTTTTGCGGATCCCTTGGTCAGCCTGTCTTTTGGTAAAATCTTTTGGGTCATGTCCGCTAAAAAAACGGAAGACACACGAAAACACAACGGAAGGCAAAAACAGACACAGATCACTAAACAACGGAACCCCTTTTTGCGGACAGCATAAAAAAACGGTCGTGTGCATGAGGCCATACTGCCTGCTGAGACATGTTTCTAATTCTATAATGTGTGATACTGCCTGCTGATCTGTGTATCTAATCCAATCATGTGTGATACTGTGTGCTGAGCTATGTATCTAATCCTATCATGTGTGACACTGTCTGCTGAGCTGTGTATCTAATCCTATCATGTGTGATATTGTCTGCTGAGCTGTGTATCTAATCCTATCATGTGTGATACTGCCTGCTGAGCTGTGTATCTAAGCATATTATGTTGTATATTGACTGCTGAGTTAGGTATCTAAACTTATCATGTGTGATATTGCCTGCTGAGCTGTGTATCTTATCCTATCCTGTGTGATACTGTCTCCTGAGCTTTGTATCTAATCCTACAATGTGTGATACTGTCTGCTCAGCTATGTATCTAATACTATCATGTGTGATACTGCCTGCTGAGCTGGGTATCTAATCCTATGATGTGTGATACTGTCTGCTGAGCTGTGTATCTAATTATATCTTGTGTGATACTATCTGCTGATCTATGTATCCAATCCTATCATATGTGATACTGTTTGCTGAGAAGGGTGTCTAATCCTATCATGTGTGATACTGTCTGCTGAGCTGTGTATCTAATTCTATCTTGTGTGATACTATCTGCTGATCTATGTATCTAATCCTATCATGTGTGATATTATCTGCTGAGCTGTGTATCGAATAATATCCTGTGTGATACTTTCTGCTGGGTTGTGTATCTAATATTATCCTGTGTGATATGGTCTGCTGAGCTATATATCTAATTCTATAATGTGTGATACTGCCTGCTGAGCTGTGTATCTAATCTTAAGGGTTGGGAGTGGAACTGAGGGAGGTGTGAATTTTGTTAAACAGTGGCTCATTTTAGATTCCCAGCTTTTCCTGTCTTTATCATTTGTTAAGGAACAGATCTGAGCAGGAGGTCAGATGGAGGGAGAGATAAGAAATTATTTGCTGGGTGCAGGGGTTTTAGGATGTTTAAGTCAGTGCAGGAAAATAGGGTTGATAGTTGTGGGATGCAGAAACATTGTTTGCAGTGAACATTTCATTAGTTACAATTCTGGTATAATTTGATTTTGTGCACTTAGTAAGTTTGCATTTTGGACGAAGACCAATGTCTCAGAAGAACTAAAGCCTTACATTTACACTTCTAGGTGTGAACAATAGAGGAGGGGCTGCATTTCCCTTAATCAGGGGCTAATCAAAGAACAGCCGGATACAAGGGTGAATAGTCCGAGCAAACAAACTGGTAATAAAGACACAGGGAATGGAGACTAATTTTATTTTATTTACTGTCCTTCTGTGTTCATTGTGCCTACAGTCATATTTTTACTTTACAATAAAAATATAAAACCAGTTACATGTGTTTTTCTTGTTAAATAAGTTACTTACAATAACACCAGAAAAAACAATCACACAAATCTAAGTACATTATGTATGACCACAATATACATTATATTTGCAATGGACATGTGCTTATGTAGAATGGCAGAAATGCTGTTTATTATTATTCACTACACACATCACATCCAGACAGAAAACTCTCTTCTGTGAAAAAAGGGGTATGGGGGGACTGAAATACAGCAGCACCTCCCCCACCTCTCTTATCTCAGCAGTGGTGCTCAGGAGTGTATGTACACAAAGCAGAGCTCCTTATCTCTGTATCACACTCTATACTGATACATACAATAGCTTCATAGACAGTATCACATCTGCTAGGACTAGATACACATATCAGCACACTCCTCTTCTGAAATACTCTGTGATGCTAGGGAGCCTGCTCATTCCACTATGTAACTCTCAACCTGTCACCCCCCCCCCCCCCCCAAGATCACCACTCTCCTCTTCTGAAATCCTCTGTGCTGCTGGGACACTGCTCATCTCACTATCTAACTCCCATCCTCTGTCCTCCACAAGATCAGCACACTCCTCTCCTGAAATCCTCTGTGCTCTGTGCTGTTGGGGACACTGCTCCTCCACTATAGTGATGAGCGGCAGGGGCAATATTCGAATTTGTGATATTTCGCGAATATTTGGGCGAATATTCGCCATATATTCGAAAATTCGCAAATTCGTAATCTCCAGGCAATATTTTCTTGTTTGCGAAAATTCGCATAAATAGTCGCATAAATTAGCATAATTCTGATAAAATTCAGATACTGAGAGAGGATAGTACTCACTTCACTAGGGGGCTGTCTTGCAGGTTAACCTCAAGACGCCTGAGACAGTCAGCCCTGGACAGGATAGCATGTAGAGTCTTAAAGGTTGAAGTCACCACTCGGACACGACCCGGGAATCGTCTTCAAATCCTCTTTATTAAAATCAAGGCTCAACGTGTTTCGGGGTGTATGTAGTAAACCCTTCCTCAGGAGCAAATATATAAACGGAGGATTTGAAGAAGATTCCCGGGTCGTGTCCGAGTGGTGACTTCAACCTTTAAGACTCTACATGCTATCCTGGCCAGGGGGGACTGTCTCAGGCGTCTTGAGCTTAACCTGCAAGACAGCCCCCTAGTGAAGTGAGTACTATCCTCTCGCAGTATCTGAATTTTATCAGAATTGATCTTAATCCATTGATTTCAGTATTACTGGGGTTATATATGCAAGTGAAATACTTGTACTATACTTGCAACGGATTACCTATAATAATATATATCCCAATTGGGGGGTTGCTTGGCGCTACTAGATCCTATTGTAGGAGAAGGGGAACACATTTCACTATCCCCATAGTACTTTTTTCTTCTCTTTTCTTTTCATTCCTGATATCACACTAACCGTTGGATGTTCTAACGGTACGTTTTAGCTGCCTCGCTTCTTTGGTGTCTTTTATAGATTTATAGACTTCACTGAGATACCTCTGATAAATCATCCACGTACATAAATATATTTCCACTTCCCCATCACCGGTGGCGCCCCTAGAGGTGGAGATCATCCTTAACAGAGAGACTCTCTAACCTTTATCCTTGTTTTTCTGTGTTTTACTCTACCTTTCACTATGTAACAGGATTAGATGCAGTAGCTCAGCAAACATTATCACATATGACACTATTAGATACAAAGTTTAGCAGCTCAGCAGACGTATCACACACAGGAGAATTAGATACACAGCTTATCATGCAGTATCCCACATGACAGGATTAGATACAAAGCTGATAGTATCACACATGGCAGAATTAGATACACATCTCATCATACAGTATCACACATTATAGGATTAGATACAAAGCTCAAAGGACAGTATTACACATGACAGGATTAGATACACAGCGCAGCAGAAAGTGTGACACATGGTAGGATTAGATACACAGCTCAGAGGACAGTATCACACATGATAGAATTAGATACATTGGCTCAGCAGACAGTATCATACATGTGAGGATAAGGTACATAGCTAAGAGGACAGTATCACATATAATTGGATTAGATACATAGCTCAGCAGACAATCAATAATCAATAAGTATTTTAAATGGCATGCAAAAATTGCGGTATATACTGACACCCAATGTGTCTGAATTGTAGTATGTACATTTGTAACATGTAATGGGACTGTTAAAAGTACATAATAATCTTGCCTTATGGGCCAAACCTAAGCCCGGCGATCCACCAAGATATATAATTTGCTAACTCCTGAACTTCGCACAAAAAGAACACTTGATGAAGAAAGCTAGAGAAAGTACTCAAATAGCGTATGATGGCTCGCCTATTCTTTTATTTCAAGACCTGGCTCCTGCTACATTAAACAAAAGGGGCATTGTTAAACCTCTGACAGACTGTTTGAGACACAAACTAATTGCCTTCCGTTGGCTGTTTCCTTTCGGGATGTTAATCACATGGAAGGAGAGGAATTATGTCATTAGATCCCCAAAATACCTCCCGGATATCTTTGCCGCGTTGGAGATTGAGGATGTAGACATTCCAGATTGGTCTGCGACAAATTATGTATGCATCCCCTCCGAAATTACTCCATCAACGCCCTGGGAGACTGTCATCTTGGGTAAAGCGCAAAGAGTCAAGAAGAAACAAGGAAGATTGACTCTGCGACGCATCAGCACAGAAGAAAATCAAAGGTTTCTTTGGTCTCTCATCAGCTAAGATGGCTCTAGCATAGATGGATACTACCATAGGGTCACAGCGGTGCCAGGCCCTTATGCTCGGCTTGGGGGCACCCTTGTCCTACCTCACTGACTTCTGCCCTGGCTTTAATATCTGGAGGCGTTTTTCCTGGTCCACGCAAAACTACAACTCCCAGCATGCCTGATCAGCCTACAGCTATCAGCCTACAGCAGGGCATGGTGGGAGTTGTAGTTTTACAACAGCTGGAGGGCCGCAGGTTGAGCATCCCTGGTCTACAGTGTTTGGGGTTTTGAGCAGTTCCTCCCATTTAGGCCACTTTATTTCTGTGATTTTTTTCTATATATGTATTGAATGTGCCATTGCATCTTGCTGGTAACATTCTGTTGCAGCTGGTAGCTTGTGTCACATGGTCTGTTATAGGTGGGGCTTGCAGCCTTATTCTACCTCACATTGAATTAGCGATCCTACTATGGAGGTATGTGGGAGCCTGGCTGTGAGTTGGATCTGAGTACCTATCAGACCTTGTTCACACACCATAGGTAGTCTAGTGGTAGGACCCATTACCACTCTGAGACACCTTGACGATGGTGCAAAAGGGCTCCGATATGTTCCTGACTGGAATATGTTGGTGAAAGTCTCAGCTTCTAACATCAGCTTGAGGGATTAGCCAGCATTGTTAGTTGCTTATCATTGTGGTGTACCTTTTTCAGTGATTTATAGATTTTAATGTATCCCTCAACCCCCGAGTTGATGCGTCATCTGGTAAGACAGCTGTCCCCAAAAGGACTTGAATTATATAAAAAAAATTGATACACAAAAGCGCCCTTATAGAAGCCTGGCATACACTTAATCCTAATATGCGTGACTATATCTTTTTTTCCTCTTCACATAACACCTAACACAGATGGGATTGCATTCTTTCCCCACCTGCCCAAAAATACACTTATGTATTGAGGCGCAGATTGGCTCAATGATCCATTCAGATAACTCTCCAGTTTATGTTACCTTTAACCCATCAGATTCCTCTCCCAAGATCTTCAACTGGCGTTTAAACGAGTCACTATTAGATAGGCCGGTTATAAAAGAGAAGATAGAGTGCAAATTGAGGGAATTCTTCTCCATCAATGGGTCAGGAGATATTTCTCCTCACATGATATGGGAGGCACGTAAATCAGTTATAAGAGGAGAGTTCATTTCTCTAGCCTCTCACCTAAATAAAGAAAGAACCGCGAGGATAGCAGCACTATTTGATAAGATTTCCAGATTAGAGTATGCACACAAACGCTCACAGACTAGTAAAAGCTTGAAGGAATTATCAGAGACCAGAGATGTACTGAAAGAGATTTTAAATGCCCCGTATGCTAAACTATACTTATCGTTGAAGCAGAAGTTCTTCGCACATGGGAACAAACCTACGAAGTTCATGCTGACAATCTTACGACAGTGTAAACGTAAATCAAGGATTCCCGCTATTCAACAAGAGGGTAATTCATTAATAAAGGATGATGCCAACATGGCAGCAGCCTTCCAAATGTTTTACTCTCAAATCTATAATATAAACACAGCAGACTCCGCGAAGACTTTTTAAAGAAAGTACATCTCCCTTCCATAACCAAAGACAAGGCTTTAAGTCTATATACACTCATCACTACAAAAGAAATATCCACAACCTTGAAACAAATGGCTAAAGGGAAGTCCCTGGGCCAAGATGGTCTTCCAGTCCTATGCTATACCACCTTTATTGACACTATCGCCGTTCATGCTCTAAACATTTAATGCAGCTTTATCTAGTACTTCCTTCCCACCACAAAATCTAAACGCCCATATCACTTTGATTCACAAGCCACAGAAAGACCCGACCCTAATTTCAAGCTACAGACCCATCTCCTTATTAAATTTAGACCTTAAAATATATGCCAGAATTCTTTCCTCCAGGATAAAACCCTTGTTAAAAGACCTGATACACACTGACCAAACAGGATTCATACCAGGCTGCAAAAAATCTGAACTCTATTGCTTTGGTAAGGAGGTTAAAATAATATAAATATAATATTATCTTAAAATAATTAAAAATAATAAAAAAATTAACTTACCTCCTCCATTTGATCGTGTAGCTGCCGATCTCGTGTTCTGTCTTCAGCTGGGGTGGGTGGGTGAAGGACCTTCAGTGATGTCACTGGGTCACATGGTCCAATCACCAGCTTCCATCATGGAAGCAGGTGATTGGACCATGTGACCCAGTGATGTCATTTAAGGTCCTTCACGCCAACCATCCCCACAGCTGAAGCCAGAGCAGGAGACCGGCAGCTACGCGATCAAATGGAGGAGGTGAGTTCATTTTTTTATTATTTTTAACCCTCTATTGCCCTTTTTACTTTGCATTCTCTATTGAGAATGCTATTATTTTCCTTTATAACTATGTTATAAGGGAAAATAATAAAGATCGGGTCCCCATCCCGATCGTCTCCTTGGAACCATGCAGGAAAATCGCACCGCATCCGCACTTGCTTGCGGAGTCTTGCGATTTTCCCGCAGCCTCATTCACTTCAATGCGGCCTGCGTTGCGTGAAAAACACAGAATATAGAACATGCTGCGATTTTCACGCAACGCATAAGTGATGCGGGAAAATCCCCACTCATGTACACAGCCCCATTGAAATGAATTGGTCCGGATTCAGTGCGGGTGCAATGAAAGGGGCCTTTGTCTTCCCCCCTGTTACGTTGTCTGTCGATGTCTTATGTGCTTTGTTACTCTTAGACCTCATGCACACGACTGTTGGTGTTTTGCGGTCCGCAAACTGCGGATCCGCAAAACACGGAAGCTGCTCCGCGTTCGGAGGAACAGAACGCGGACCATTGTAGAAATGCCTATTCTTGTCCACAAAACGAACAAGACATTGGAACGGAGCAACGGATGCGGACAGCATAGTAGTGCTGTCCGCATTTTTTGCGGCCCCATTGAAGTGAATGGGTCTGTGCCTGAGCCGCAAAATATGCGGCTCGGATGCAGACGACAACAACAGTCGTGTGCATGAGGCCTTAGTAAGATAACAGTTTTACCAGTGAGCGGTCTAGGGATTACTCAAGATTATTACTATTAACCTCTTAAGGACACAGGGCGTATGGGTACGCCCTAATGTCCGAGTCCTTAAGGACACAGGGCGTACCCATACGCCCTGTATTACATCACGTGTAGTAAAAAAAAAAACGCTAGAAACATGGTTCCTGCTGCGATCTTGCAGCAGGAACCATGTGCTATCCGAGGGGTCGTGTAACCCCCGCATCGGCGATCGCAATAAACCGCAGGTCAATTCAGACCTGCGGTTTGTGCGTTCCAGTTCATTCGGGTCCGCGGTGACCTGATGAACCGGAAAATAACGGTCATCGGTGGTGTGATATCACACCACCAATCACCGTTCTTGATTCGGGGGCGGTGGCGGCGGTGATCTCTCCTGATTGGTCGGGGAGAGAGGCGGGGCATTCAAACTCCCGTCGCTCCTCTCTCCCCTCCTCTTGCTGCTGCCGCCGCTGCCCGGACAAGACCCCCTCCTGTGGCCTCCCTACCTACCCCCTCCAGGTACCCATCCCCAGGGGTGAGACCCGTGCCCTTACCAGCGACAACCTGTTGCTGGTCAGATATAAGGACAAGAGGGATGTCCTTATGCTGACCACAATCCATGGTAACGGCATCACCCCAGTCTCTGTGCGAGGATCCACGGCAACGGTCCTCAAACCCGATTGTATCATCGACTACAATCGGTATATGGGTGGAGTTGATCTGTCTGATCAAGTTCTCCAACCATATAATGCCATCACGGAAAACCGGGCATGGTACAAAAAAGTTGCGGTCTACATGGTACAGGTTGCCTTGTACAACGCTTTTGTACTATGCCGAGCGCTGGCAGCACAGAGACTTTCCTCCAATTCTATGAGGCAGTCCTCAAGGACCTGATCTTTTCAGACCGGGAAAGAGCAGGTCGGAGTACCTCGGGAGTGGAGCGCCCGGATCGTCCCTGGCCAACACTTTCCAGGTCCAGTCCCCATACTGGAAAGAAGGAAGATCCCAAAAAAGTGCAGAGTGTGTTGCAAGAGGGGATACGGAAGGACACCACCATTCAATGCGACACGTGCCCCCGATCATCCGAGCCTCTGCGTTATCAATTGCTTCAGGGAGTATCACACTTCCATGGAGTTCTAAATTTTTATAATTCCCTACAGTCCCCTAGAGAACATAAAAAACTATGGCTCTCAGTCTTTGGAGGCACAGAAACAATTTTTCCCCAAAAATATTAGTTTTAGTGCAGGCATCCTCAAAATGCGGCCTTCCAGATGTTGTAAAACTACAACTCCCAGCATGCCCAGCTACAGGTATCAGCAGGGCATAGTGGGAATTGTAGTTTTACAGCATCTGGAAGACTGCTTGAGATGCCTGTTTTAATGTCTCCTAAGTCTGAGAGCCATAAATATTGAGCATCGCCGCATTCATAAAAATTTGCTCTATAAAAATAAAATTTGACTCAACCCCTTGGAAAAACGACTTAGTTTTTATTTTTTTTTTATGTCCAAAAAGCCATTTTATTGTCACCCAACATCAAAAAAGTGTAATAGCGAGCGATCAAAAAGTCGTATGCACCCCAAATAGTGCCAATAAAACCGCCATCTCATCCCATAAAAAATGAGCCCCTACATTATATAGTCCCCCAAAAAAAGAAACTGCACCCGCCAGGCTATTTAGATTGGAAAAAAAAAACAGATCATTTTACTAACAGGATAATCTAGTGTGAAATCTGAATAAATCAAAGAAAGTAGACATATTAGGTATCGGTGCGTCCGTAATAATCTGCCCTATAAAAATAACATTAGACCCAACCCCTCGGATGAACGACGTTAAAAATAAAAAATAAAAACAGTGTTTAAAAAAGCCATTTATGTCACCCAACATCAAAAAAGTGTAATAGCGAGCGATCAAAAAGTTGCATGCACCCCCAAATAGTGCCAATAAAACCGCCATCTCATCCCGCAAAAAATGAGCCCCTACATTATATAGTCGTCCCCCCCCCCCCCAAAAAAAAAAATGCAGCTGCCGGGCTATTTAGATAAATTTAGTAAAATTATCAATTTTTTTTCCAAATAGAAAAATCTAGTGTGAAATCTGAATAAATCAAAGAAAGTAGACATATTAGGTATCGGCACGTCCGTAATAATCTGCCCTATAATAATAACATTATAACAAACCCCTCAAAGGAGCGGTGTTAAAAAAATAAAAAAAAACTGTGCCAAAAACCCCATTTTTTGGCAAATTTTCCATTTTAATCCATATTTTCCAGTAATAAAGCAAGGGTTAACAGTAAAAAAAAATAATATTTATTGCCCTGATTCTGTAGTTTGCAGAAACACCCCATATGTGGTCATAAATGGCTATATAGCCACAAGGCAGGGCATAGAGCGAAGGGAACGCCATATGGTTTCTGGAAGGCAGATTTTGATGGACTGGTTTATTTACACCATGTCCCATTAGAAGCCCCCTGATGTAGCCTAGACTAGAAACTCCAAAAAAGTGACCCCATCTAAGAAACTACACCCCTCAAGGTATTCAAAAATCACTTTACAAACTTTGTTAACCCTTTAGGTGTTCCACAAAAATGAATGGCAAATGTATTAACAATTTTAGAATTTCCATTTTTGCTATATTGCCTCAAAAAAGTGTAATATAGAGCAATCAAAAATCAAATTTACCCTAAAATAGTCCCAAAACAACAACCACCATATCCTGTAGTTTCCTAGATGGGGTCACTTTTATGGAGTTTCTACTCTAGGGGTGCATCAGGGGCTTGAAAGGGTACATGGTGTAAATATACCAGTCCAGTAAAATCTGCCTTTCAAAAACCATATGGCGTTCCCCTTGTTCAATGTCCTCCCGTTTGGCCAAACAGTAGTTTAGGACCACATATGGGGTGTTTCTGTAAACTAGAGAATCAGGGCAACCCATATTGAGTTTTGTTTGGCAGGTAGCCCTCACTTTATTACTGGAAAAAATGGATTATAATGGAAATTTTCCAAAAATTCTAAATTCTAAAATTGTTTCTCCATCTTCCATGAACTGTGGTGGAACACCTAAAGGGTTAACAACGTTTGTAAACCCAGCTTTGAATACCTTGAGGGTGTACTTTCTTAGATGGAGTCACTTTTTGGAATTTCTATGCTAGGGTGCATCAGGGGGCTTGCAATAGGACATGGTGTTAAAAAACCAGTCCTGCAAAATCTGCCATTCAAAACCCATATGGCGTTCCCCTCGTTCAATGTCCTCCCGTTTGGCCAAACAGTAGTTTAGGACCACATATGGGGTGTTTCTGTAAACTAGAGAATCAGGGCAACCCATATTGAGTTTTGTTTGGCAGGTAGCCCTCACTTTATTACTGGAAAAAATGGATTATAATGGAAATTTTTCCAAAAATTCTAAATTCCAAAATTGTTTCTCCATCTTCCATGAACTGTGGTGGAACACCTAAAGGAGTTAACAACGTTTGTAAACCCAGCTTTGAATACCTTGAGGGTGTACTTTCCAAAATGGGGTCATTTTTGGGCGGTTTCTATTATGTAAGCCTCACAAAGTGACTCCAGACCTGGACTGGTCCATAAAAAGTGGAATTTGGAAAATTTCGGAAAAATTTCAAAATTTGCTTCTAAACTTCTAAGCTATGTAACATCCCCAAAAAATAAAATGGCATTTCCAAAATGCTCCAAACATGAAGGAGACATATGGGAAATGTAAAATCATCCCTTTTTTGGGAGGTATTTCTATGTATTATAGAAGTAGAGAAACTGAAACTTTAAAATTTGCTAAATTTTCCAAATTTTTGGTAAAAATTCTATTTTTTATGCAAAAAATTAACTTTTTTGACCCAATTTTAGTAGTGTTGTAAAGAAGAATATGTGACGAAAAAACAATCTCAGAACGGCCTGGGTAAGTAAAAGCGTTTCAAAGTTATTCACACTTAAAGGGACAGTGGTCAGATTTTGAAAAAATGGCCTGGTCCTTAAGGTGAATTAGGGCCGTGTCCTTAAGGGGTTAAAGATACCCCTGTCTCTGATCGCTTATAGGTTTTCTTTTTCTTGTCCATTTTCTGGTCTGAGATTGCAAGACCCAGATTCAGGCATTGTCAACTTTGTCTGTAATTTACTTGCATATTGGCGTATCATTGTACGTTGTTACACTGTATGTTTATTCTTTGGTGAAAATTAATAAAAAGATTTTAAAAAGAAAAGTATATAATAATCTCTGCATAATAATGTGCTTGGTGTGTGTTATTTTGAATATAATAAATATAATACTAAACTAGCACTGTATACTGACACCAAGTGTATCTATATCATAGCATACGGCATATAGAATTGTAGTGAACAATGGCACAGGTCAAAATATATGGTAATCATTGCACATAAAAAAAAAGTGCATCCGTCGGAGGGATTTGTTTAATGTATACAATATATTTTTATATGTGTTAAATGTAAGACACAGTTGTAATTCCATTATCAGGTCTTATTTTCATGTATTAGCTAGTAACACAATGCGTCATCTGCTGTCTGAATGTGGTATTGCAATTTATCCAATTTAGATATAACATCATTTCGTGAGACACATCTCAGGCTATGTTGAGATAAGTTAGCAGTTAATTGTGGACAGGACACATCTGTATGTCTTATCTCTGCAGAGATCGTCACACAGACATCTTAGGTTCCTACTATAACATCATCCTCCCCATATTCTAAATAGTGATGAGCTGCAGGGGAAATATTTTAATTCGCTATATTTCACGAATATTTGGTAGAATATTCGTCATATATTCGCGAATTCGCGAATATTTTTTTGATTGCGAAAATCGGCAATGTAATATGCGCGTATTGCATGCGCAAAACCGGCGTGGGTCACTTTTGCTCTTTTTTTAAGCTGCTAGACGTTTCCTGAGACTGGAGAAAATGGTTGGCACGGCAGAACATTACAATAGCTTTATATGCAGATAGAGTGCTCCAATATATTCACGATTGCGCAAATCAGCACTAATGATGCGAATATTTTGGCGCAATACGTGCAACTTCACATTTTAGCAGGTCTGACTACATATTAGTTATTTGTGCACTAAGTATTGTTGTGAACTTGTGACATCACAGCACAATGTATGTATGTAGTGATGGACGAACATTGGTCCGGACAGTTCAGGAATGCGACCGCGCATTCACGATCAAATGTTCGCGTTCGCGGCGGGCCCCATTGGCTTTAATTGCAGGCGAACCTGAAAAACCTTCAGGTCATATTTTCAGCCACCAAATACTTACTAGAAGTGCACAAATAGTCCCACAACATGGAGAGTGAGATACCAGAGGGGGATCATTGGCAAAAATTCCCACAAAAAAATATGTATTTTAATCAGTGGCCATTTTTATGTGTCTTAAAGGAAAACTCTCAAAAATGTGTCCTGATGGAGCCTAGAAAATTTTTATTTTAGGCCACGGGAGTATAGGGCTTAAAAATTAGGCATTCACCTGACAGAAAAGAACTTGTGATTATGTGGCTGGAGGCAGGGCCGGCTCCAGGTTCATGTAGGCCCTTGGGTGAAAAATCCCACTGGGCCCCCTTGAGACATTTTTGTACATTTAGATGTCCCTCTGTGACTCCCACATGGCATAATGACCACCAGTGGCCCCTATACAGTATAATGACCACTAGTGGACCTTCACACAATATAATGACCCAGTGGCGTACACACAATCCATGGGGCCCCGATGCGAAACTGATCCATGGGGCCCCCCTCCGTCGCCCCCTAATTTCTGAGAGCGCTGCTAATGGCCATTTCAGCCCCAGTTTACTACTAAAATTATTTTGGCTAAATAAAGTATATTACAAAAATGTAACCTATCACTTGCCATTTCCGTGCGGCTAATCCGCTGCGTGAAAGAGTGCCAAGCCCCGCTCCGAACAGCAGAGACACGGAGCACTATCAGGATTGATAATGCTCTGTGCCTCTCTGTGATCTTTTAACTACAAAATCACGGTGACAACTTTATCTCACTGTGATTTTGTAGTAAAAGATCACAGAGAGGCACGAGCGTTATCAATCCTGTTAGTGCTCCGTGTCTCTGCTGTTCGAGCGGGCTTGGCACTATTCACACAGCAGATTACCCGTACAGGATGTTAAGAGCCCTAAGCCTAATGCACGGCTACACTTGCCAGTCCTAACTAATAAAATCTGGTCCTACCTCATCCAGAGTGTCGCTGGTGTCGGCGTGATGTCCGCTGGATCCAGAACAAGGTCCCTGTGGTGAGAAAAAAAGAATAATTACATAAGGAAGGGATGGCGACTGACCCTGTGAAATCCCCAGCAGGGGGCGCGGTGCTGGCCGGTAAGACTGAGCCATGCCAATGTATAGCAGAGTAATCTAGTGCTACCACACAGTACTAATGCCCACCTTGAGGCTCACAGTAGTTATGCCCAGATTATGTGTCTCCTCACAGTAATATGCCCAGATATGTGCCCCTTCACAGTATTTATGCCCAGTTATGTGCCCCCTCAAAGTAGATATGCCCAGATATGTGCCCCCTCAGAGTGGTTATGCCAGATTATGTGCCCCTTCAAAATATTTATGCCCAGATATGTGCCCCCTCACAGTAGTTATGCCACATTATGTGTCCCTCAAATTAGATATGCCCACATATGTGCCCCCTCACAGTAGTTATGCTTTCATATGTGCCCCCTCAATCCTCATATTCTAGATAGGTTGGGTGGTGCTCCCTTGAAAGGCGTGGGTCGCAGGAAAAGGTTCCCAGGCCAGATATACAAGTATCTGAAAAAAGTTCCTGGACACCACTGTTGTTACTTGCTTGTGTCTTTATTAAACAGCTCAGATTACAGTATGCGGTTTGCCAGTTGTGAGTAAGTATTATAACAACGTTTCGGTAACGCCTTCATCAGGACACTGGGCGTGCCGCACTGTGTAGAATCCGTGTTGGAAAGGAGTGGTTGGAGCTCTGTGGCTCTGTTGGCAATGCTCTGCTGGGGTCAGAATCATGGCAGCCAAGGGAATCAGGATTCTGACCCCGCGCAGCATTGCCAACAGAGCCACAGAGCTCCAACCACTCCTTTCCAACACGGATTCTTACACAGTGCGGCACGTCCAGTGTCCTGATGAAGGCGTTTACGCGAAACGTTGTTATAATACTTACTCACAACTGGCAAACCGCATACTGTAATCTGAGCTGTTTAATAAAGACACAAGCAAGTAACAACAGTGGTGTCCAGGAACTTTTTCGTATACCTCAATCCTCATAGTTATGCCTTCATATGTGCCCCCCTCACAGTAATGCCTGATTAGGTGCCCCCTCAAATTAGTTATGCCCCCTCTTGCCCTTTGCCCCCAGTCTGCAGCCTTAGAAAAAAACAAAACATACTTACCTTCTTCCCTGATGACAGGCTCCCTCACTCATCTCGGTGCTGGCTGTGCTGAAGGCAGATTCCCGGGTCTTCAGATCTCCTCCCACAGCCAGCAGCGCGATCTGGGGCCAGCAGGGGAGCTCCTGAGCTGTGAAGAGCAGTGAAGCAGGGATGAAAGAGGTTTCCCTGCTTCACTACTGAAAGAAATGCGACCAGCCGGGTGTGTGAGTGCGCCCCCAACCCCGACCCCCTTCCCTCCACATTATACATGTAATGGAGCGCTCTGTACTTTGTGCTGGGCCCCATCAGAGCGCTCCATTACATGTTAGTACAACATGATTTAGGGTAGCTTGCTGGCCTGGGGGGTGGGTCCACAGGCGGCCGGGCCCCCTGGAGTGCCGGGCCCGGTCGCAACTGCGACCCCTGCGACCCCTGTTGTACGCCACTGTAATGACCCCCCAATGCCCCCAAACACAGTATAATGACCCCCAGTGGGCCTGCACACCGTATAATGACCCCACAGTGGCCATCCATTCAGAATAATAACCCCCAGTTGCCCCCCATTCAGAATAATAACCCCCAGTGGCTCCAACACTGGGGGTTATACTGTATGGAGGGGGCACTGGGGATCAATATATTATATGGTAGTCACTGGGGGTCATTATACTTAATGGGGGCTCTGGTCGTCATCATACTAAATGGAGGGTCATTGGGGATCATTATACTAAATGGGGGGCAGCTGTTGCTGTCTATTCCGAGATCTCAAATGTCAGTGGTGGTGAAGGTGACGATGATGACGTGTCGATGGACGTCACGTGGGTGCCCACAAGAGAGGAAGAGTAAGGGAGTTCAGAGGGAGAAACGGAGCATCAGAGAGGGAGGAGAAGTTGGCAGAGCTTGCAGGGTACAGGAGGCAAAAAGCAGACTGCAAATGTATCTGGAGTGAGCCATCCACCATGCACGGTAACTTCTGGTGCTCCCAAGATGCCGGCATATGGCTCTGCAGTGTGTTTTCTTTTTAAAGTGTCAGCTGCTGATAATACTGTTGCCATCTGCAGCCTGTGCTGTCAATGCATAAGTCGCGGTAAGCCCAACACTCACCTAGGGATGACTGCCTTAAAAAGGCACCTGGACTCCCATCACCGAGCACTGTGGAAACAACGCCGTCAAAACCGACAAAGCCACACTTCCGGCACTCCACGTCCTGCCTATTCTCCTTCTCCTTCTCCTCCCATTTGTCCTCCACTCCACCTTCCACCGTGCCGTCGTTGCGTTCATCTGGCAGAAGGCAGGCTTCTGTGACCCAAATGCTTGAGTGTAAAAAGTTGATAACACCGGATAACCCTCTTGCCCAATGGCTGAACGCTGGCTTGTCGGAACTGCTAGCCCGCCAACTCCTGCCATATAAACTGGTGGACCCGGAGGCCTTTAGAAAATTTGTGGCCATTGGTATACTGCAATGGAAGGTCCCTGGAAGGAAATATTTCTCCCAGAAGGGCATCCCAGAGCTATATGGCCACGTTCAGTGGCAAGTGAATATATATCTGGCACACAGTGTCAGTGCCAAGATACATCTGACCACAGACACGTGGTCTAGCAAACAAGGGCAGGGAAGGTACATAACTTTTACTGCCCACTGGGTAAACCTTCTGACGGCTGTCAAGCATGTAACCTGTGGCTCCTGTGTGGATTTGGTGTTACCGCCACGGATTGCATGCAGGCCTGCCTATTCTTCTCCTCCTCTTCCTCCATCCTTCTTCTCCTCCTTGGCTGACTCCTCTTTTTCCACTGCTACCGCCTCTTCCGCTGCGCACCCCAAGCTCCCCAGACATTTCGACATCCCAGGTGAGACGTTGCCATGCTGTGCTGTGGCTGTTGTGCCTGGAAGCCAATAGTCACAACGGTCCTGCACTGCTTTCAGCTCTGCGGTCACAGGCCGATCAGTGGCTAACCCCGCTCAATTTGTCAATTGGTAAAGTGGTGTTTGCTGAGCTCACTGAAACAGGGCAAAATGACACACGTGTCGTGCATGAACTTAGTCATGTAGCGATTCGTTGCCAAATACCCCGGGGTCCAGGACATCTTGCGGCAGGCCAGGAAAATCTCTGGTCATTTTAGAAGATCTTACACGGCCATGGCTCGCCTTGCTGACGTTTACCACTTGCCCGTCAGACATCTGATTTGTGCGAGAGTATTACTTTGACTATATTTTTCAATAAATAGAATAATGACTCAGTAATATTCTCGCATTGCACATCCAACTTAGAGCTGTCTATAGGCAACTTTCCTATTGGCTTGCTAGAATTAGCAAATATAGAGACTATAGCGCTATATTCGTATTCGTCATAATCTTTAATTCTTTCTACCCAGCCAAACAATAAGTAAGTTGCATATCCCCTCCTCTACGTTAGATGCGCAATGTGAGTAATATTACTTAAAATTCTCGCATTGCGCATCCAACTTAGAGCTGTGTATAGGCAAGAATTAACAAAGATAACGAATACGAATATAGCGCTATATTCTCTATCTTCGTTAATTCTAGCAAGCCAACCAATAGGAAAGTTATACCCCGTTCAAAGTTTAATTCGCAGTACGCGAATATCATTTTCTATTGGTTGGCTTGCTAGAGTTAACGAAGATAGAGAACATAGCGCTATATTCTCTATCATCGTTAACGGTATCTTAGGTTCAGATTGAAAAAACAAAAAATGAATATTTGTTTTTTTACGAATATATAGCACTATATTCTAAATATTCGCGAATTAGCTATTCGAATATTCGCGCTCAACACTAGTGGAAACAGGTATATCGAACCCCTTAATCAGTATTTTGTGAAAGCAGGTATCTCACAGGCCTCAATCAATATTTGGTGGAAACAGGTATATCGAACCCCTTAATCAGTATTTTGCGGAAGAAGGAATATCACAGGCCTCAATCCATATTTTTTGGAAGCAAGTATATCGAACTCCTTAATCAGTATTTTGAGAAGCAGGTATATCAAACCCCTTAATCGGTATTTTTTGGAAGCAGTTATATCGCAGGCCTCAATCAATATTTGGTGGAAACAGGTATATCAAACCCCTTTATCAGTATTTTGCGGAAGCAGGTATATCAGACTCCTTAATCAGTATTTTGTGGAAGCAGGTATATGGCAGCCCTCAATCACTATTTTGTGGAAGTGGGTATATCAAATCCCTTAATCAGTATTTTGTGGAAGCAGGTATATTGCAGGCCTCAATCAATATTTGGTGAGTGAAGTGAACTGCAGCCATAAGCAGTACCTCCAAGTAAAAGAGGATTACACACATTCAGTATTGAGTGGAATATCTGATTCCTTCCCTGATAATTTTAATAGGACTGGGTGTATAAATAAATGTATCAGCTTTTATAAAAATATAATAAACGTTACGTTTTAATATCTATGTTGTAAACCCTAAAAGGATTTAGTAGGTCTATGTGACCTTTTTGTAAATAAATCTTTTTGCTGATGACACAAAGATTTGTAACAGGGTTGATGTTCCTGGCGGGATACACCAAATGGAAAAGGACTTAGGAAAACTAGAGGAATGGTCAAAAATCTGGCCTTTTTGTGAATAAATGTGTAGTATCCTGAGGGTACAATGTGGGCATTGGTGTGGTTTGTTATCAGAAAAAAGACACACCTTACCATTGAGGCCTTTTGCAATTTCGCTGATAAAGATATTAAACAATGTGGGTTCCAGAGCAGATCCCCAGATTCCTATCACAGCCCTCAATCAATATTTGGTGGAAACAGGTATATCAAACCTCTTAGTATTTTGTGGAAGCAGGTATATCGCACCCCTCAATCAATATTTGGTGGAAGCAGGAATATCGAACCCCTTAATCAGTATTTTGTGGAAGCAGGTATATCACACCCCTCAGTTATTTTTTTGCCACAACAGTTATATCACATCACGCTGTTTATTTGGAGCAACAGGTACTGTATATTGCAGCCCTCGATTAGTATTTTGTGGAAAAAGGTATATCACATCCCTCAATCAGTTTTTTGGGGGGCAACAGGTATATTCCACCCTTTGAAAATAATTGCTTCAATAGCGATTGTCTCTCTATATAGGTGCGGTATTGCAGCAGAACCGCACACAACTGCAGCACAATATAAATGCACTATATACTGTACATTCTATGTTGGAAAGTATATTATAGGTATATCACACCCCTCAATCATTATTTTGGGGGGAAACAGGTATATCACACCTGTTGCAATTAGTTGTTCCAATAGTGTTTGTCTTTCTATATAGCTGCGGTATCGCAGCAGAACTGCACAAACTGCTGCACAATACAAATGCACTATAATTAGTGTTGAGCGAACAGTTCGAGCATAGTTCGGGTTCGTACCGAATTTTGGGGTGTTCGGGACACGGACCCGAACCCGAACATTTTCAAAAAAGTTTGGGTTCGGGTTCGTTGTTCGCCGATTACTTCCCGCTTTCTGAAGGGCTGCACAGCAGCCAATCAGCTAGCGTTTTACTTCTTGCCCTAAGAGCCCATCACAGCCATGCAAACTAATGGCATGGCTGTGATTAGCCAAGTGCAGCATGTGACCCAGCCTCTATTTAAGCTGGAGTCACGTAGCGCCGCACGTCACACTGCTCTGATTAGTGTAGAGAGAGGACGCAGCTGCTGTGCGGGTGAGATTAGGCAGGAAAAAGTCAGCAAAAGCACCTAATGAAGTGATCGATCTACAGCTGTGAATGATTGAACTTCTGCTAGTTACTTGCTCACTGGTTTTTAGGCTGCACAGAGCGTTTTTCTGTCACTTATTTTCTGGGGTGATCGGCGGCCATTTTGTGACTTGTGGTGCACCAGAACAAGCTGCCACCAAGTCCATCAATCCATCAATACTAGTTTTTTTTTTTGCTATATCCTACATCAGAGGCTTGGCTGTGCTAATTGTCACCCCTAGAAACTCAGGATAGCAATTTCTGTATTTTATTAAGGGGTTAAATACAATTGCCCAAATACCAATCCCCTAAATCTGGTGTTCCAGCTTTGGCTAGCCAAGTAAAATACTGTCTGCTGTCTGGCAAAGGATAGATTATTTTCTGTGGTGAAATTCAATTGCCAAAATAGCAATACCATAAATCAATGGTTTCAGCTGTGGCTGGCCAAGTTTCATAGTGTCCTGCAAATTATATATTTTGTTCTGGGGTGAAATTCAATTGCCAAAATAGCAATACCATAAATCAGTGGTTTCAGCTGTGGCTGGCCAAGTTTCATAGTGTCCGTAAAAACATATATTTTGTTCTGGGGTGAAATTCAATTGCCAAAATAGCAATACCATAAATCAGTGGTTTCAGCTGTGGCTGGCCAAGTTTCATAGTGTCCTGCAAATTATATATTTTGTTCTGGGGTGAAATTCAATTGCCAAAATAGCAATACCATAAATCAGTGGTTTCAGCTGTGGCTGGCCAAGTTTCATAGTGTCCGTAAAAACATATATTTTGTTCTGGGGTGAAATTCAATTGCCAAAATAGCAATACCATAAATCAGTGGTTTCAGCTGTGGCTGGCCAAGTTTCATAGTGTCCTGCAAATTATATATTTTGTTGTGGGGTGAAATTAAATTGCCAAAATAGCAATACCCTTAATCTGGTGTCCCAGCTGTTGCAGGCCAAGTGTTAATCTGTCCGTAAAAGGGTATATTTTGTTCTGGAGTGAAATTCAATTGCCAAAGTAGCAATACCATAAATCAGTGGTTTCAGCTGTGGCTGGCTAAGTTTCATAGTGTCCGCAAAAACATATATTTTGTTCTGGGGTTAAATTTAATTGCCAAAATAGCAATACCATAAATCTGGTGTCACAGCTGTGGATGGCAAAGTATAATAGTGTCTGCCAAAACATATATTTTGTTCTGGGGTGAAATTCAATTGCCAAAATAGCAATACCATAAATCAGTGGTTTCAGCTGTGGCTGGCCAAGTTTCATAGTGTCCTGCAAATTATATATTTTGTTCTGGGGTGAAATTCAATTGCCAAAATAGCAATACCATAAATCAGTGGTTTCAGCTGTGGCTGGCCAAGTTTCATAGTGTCCGCAAAAACATATATTTTGTTGTGGGGTGAAATTCAATTGCCAAAATAGCAATACCCTGAATCTGGTGTCCCAGCTGTTGCAGGCCAAGTGTTAATCTGTCCGTAAAGGGTATATTTTGTTCTGGGGTGAAATTCAATTGCCAAAATAGCAATACCATAAATCAGTGGTTTCAGCTGTGGCTGGCAAAGTATAATAGTGTCCGCCAAAACATATATTTTGTTGTGGGGTGAAATTAAATTGCCAAAATAGCAATACCCTTAATCTGGTGTCACAGCTGTTGCAGGCCAAGTGATAATCTGTCTGTAAAAGGGTATATTTTGTTCTGGGGTGCAATTCAATTGCCAAAATAGCAATACCATAAATCAGTGGTTTCAGCTGTGGCTGGCCAAGTTTCATAGTGTCCGTAAAAACATATATTTTGTTCTGGGGTGAAATTCAATTGCCAAAATAGCAATACCATAAATCAGTGGTTTCAGCTGTGGCTGGCCAAGTTTCATAGTGTCCTGCAAATTATATATTTTGTTCTGGGGTGAAATTCAATTGCCAAAATAGCAATACCATAAATCAGTGGTTTCAGCTGTGGCTGGCCAAGTTTCATAGTGTCCGTAAAAACATATATTTTGTTCTGGGGTGAAATTCAATTGCCAAAATAGCAATACCATAAATCAGTGGTTTCAGCTGTGGCTGGCCAAGTTTCATAGTGTCCTGCAAATTATATATTTTGTTGTGGGGTGAAATTAAATTGCCAAAATAGCAATACCCTTAATCTGGTGTCCCAGCTGTTGCAGGCCAAGTGTTAATCTGTCCGTAAAGGGTATATTTTGTTCTGGAGTGAAATTCAATTGCCAAAGTAGCAATACCATAAATCAGTGGTTTCAGCTGTGGCTGGCTAAGTTTCATAGTGTCCGCAAAAACATATATTTTGTTGTGGGGTTAAATTTAATTGCCAAAATAGCAATACCATAAATCTGGTGTCACAGCTGTGGATGGCAAAGTATAATAGTGTCTGCCAAAACATATATTTTGTTCTGGGGTGAAATTCAATTGCCAAAATAGCAATACCATAAATCAGTGGTTTCAGCTGTGGCTGGCCAAGTTTCATAGTGTCCTGCAAATTATATATTTTGTTCTGGGGTGAAATTCAATTGCCAAAATAGCAATACCATAAATCAGTGGTTTCAGCTGTGGCTGGCCAAGTTTCATAGTGTCCGCAAAAACATATATTTTGTTGTGGGGTGAAATTCAATTGCCAAAATAGCAACACCCTGAATCTGGTGTCCCAGCTGTTGCAGGCCAAGTGTTAATCTGTCCGTAAAAGGGTATATTTTGTTCTGGGGTGAAATTCAATTGCCAAAATAGCAATACCATAAATCAGTGGTTTCAGCTGTGGCTGGCAAAGTATAATAGTGTCCGCCAAAACATATATTTTGTTGTGGGGTGAAATTAAATTGCCAAAATAGCAATACCCTTAATCTGGTGTCACAGCTGTTGCAGGCCAAGTGATAATCTGTCTGTAAAAGGGTATATTTTGTTCTGGGGTGCAATTAAATTGCCAAAATAGCAATAGTTCGACATATCCTACTAGGAGGACGTGTCTTAAGCCTCGGGCACCAGCGTCAAGGTCTCTCAAGTAGCCCGTGGGCCCTAACACTCACCTACCTGCGCCGTATGGGCGATATCAGGGGCCAGTGGGCAATTCTTGCCACATCCACATAAATTTCATCTTATGTAGGATGTCCATTGTGGTACTTGTAGTCCGTTGCTGGCATCATCCATTGTATGCATTTTTTGCTGGTGATTGCCATTAGCAACAGACTACAAGTGCAGGATGTGCTCCCCTACAGAAATGCACAACTGCATATGGGTATGAGCGCATCCTGCTTTCTTATCACCACATTTTTTGATGGTTTATATATATATGTATGGAGGTGTATAAACTCCATTTTAAATGTGCCTGTATTTCAACCTCAGGTCACATTTGGGTGCACCTGTTTGGCCTTGGGCTATATCAGTCAGTCTTGGGTAGGGCTCATAGACACCTCCCACCTCCCATTGCAAGCATGGCCACATGCTGGAGGTAACAGAGGAGATGTTTGTGAGTCGTCCTAATGCTCCTGTAATTGCCCACTGGCCCCTGATATCGCCCATACGGCGCAGGTAGGTGAGTGTTAGGGCCCACGGGCTACTTGAGAGACCTTGACGCTGGTGCCCGAGGCTTAAGACACGTCCTCCTAGTAGGATATGTCGAACTAACTCTCAATTTTTAACATCAGTGTGAGGGTTTAGTGTTACGGCAGCGTGCACCTATCTCTGGTTCTGTGTTTGTTCTGAATTCTTGCCACATCCACATAAATTTCATCTTATGTAGGATGTCCATTGTGGTACTTGTAGTCCGTTGCTGGCATCATCCATTGTATGCATTTTTTGCTGGTGATTGCCATTAGCAACGGACTACAAGTGCAGGATGTGCTCCCTACAGAAATGCACAACTGCATATGGGTATGAGCGCATCCTGCTTTCTTATCACCACATTTTTGATGGTTTATATATATATGTATGGAGGTGTATAAACTCCATTTTAAATGTGCCTGTATTTCAACCTCAGGTCACATTTGGGTGCACCTGTTTGGCCTTGGGCTATATCAGTCAGTCTTGGGTAGGGCTCATAGACACCTCCCACCTCCCATTGCAAGCATGGCCACATGCTGGAGGTAACAGAGGAGATGTTTGTGAGTCGTCCTAATGCTCCTGTAATTGCCCACTGGCCCCTGATATCGCCCATACGGCGCAGGTAGGTGAGTGTTAGGGCCCACGGGCTACTTGAGAGACCTTGACGCTGGTGCCCGAGGCTTAAGACACGTCCTCCTAGTAGGATATGTCGAACTAACTCTCAATTTTTAACATCAGTGTGAGGGTTTAGTGTTACGGCAGCGTGCACCTATCTCTGGTTCTGTGTTTGTTCTGAATTCTTGCCACATCCACATAAATTTCATCTTATGTAGGATGTCCATTGTGGTACTTGTAGTCCGTTGCTGGCATCATTCATTGTATGCATTTTTTGCTGGTGATTGCCATTAGCAACGGACTACAAGTGCAGGATGTGCTCCCCTACAGAAATGCACAACTGCATATGGGTATGAGCGCATCCTGCTTTCTTATCACCACATTTTTTGATGGTTTATATATATATGTATGGAGGTGTATAAACTCCATTTTAAATGTGCCTGTATTTCAACCTCAGGTCACATTTGGGTGCACCTGTTTGGCCTTGGGCTATATCAGTCAGTCTTGGGTAGGGCTCATAGACACCTCCCACCTCCCATTGCAAGCATGGCCACATGCTGGAGGTAACAGAGGAGATGTTTGTGAGTCGTCCTAATGCTCCTGTAATTGCCCACTGGCCCCTGATATCGCCCATACGGCGCAGGTAGGTGAGTGTTAGGGCCCACGGGCTACTTGAGAGACCTTGACGCTGGTGCCCGAGGCTTAAGACACGTCCTCCTAGTAGGATATGTCGAACTAACTCTCAATTTTTAACATCAGTGTGAGGGTTTAGTGTTACGGCAGCGTGCACCTATCTCTGGTTCTGTGTTTGTTCTGAATTCTTGCCACATCCACATAAATTTCATCTTATGTAGGATGTCCATTGTGGTACTTGTAGTCCGTTGCTGGCATCATCCATTGTATGCATTTTTGCTGGTGATTGCCATTAGCAACGGACTACAAGTGCAGGATGTGCTCCCTACAGAAATGCACAACTGCATATGGGTATGAGCGCATCCTGCTTTCTTATCACCACATTTTTGATGGTTTATATATATATGTATGGAGGTGTATAAACTCCATTTTAAATGTGCCTGTATTTCAACCTCAGGTCACATTTGGGTGCACCTGTTTGGCCTTGGGCTATATCAGTCAGTCTTGGGTAGGGCTCATAGACACCTCCCACCTCCCATTGCAAGCATGGCCACATGCTGGAGGTAACAGAGGAGATGTTTGTGAGTCGTCCTAATGCTCCTGTAATTGCCCACTGGCCCCTGATATCGCCCATACGGCGCAGGTAGGTGAGTGTTAGGGCCCACGGGCTACTTGAGAGACCTTGACGCTGGTGCCCGAGGCTTAAGACACGTCCTCCTAGTAGGATATGTCGAACTAACTCTCAATTTTTAACATCAGTGTGACAAAATAGCAATACCCTGAATCTGGTGTCCCAGCTGTTGCAGGCCAAGTGTTAACCACCTCAGCCCACGTAGTTTAAACACCCTTAATGACCAGGCCACTTTTTACAATTCTGCACTACACTATTTTCACAGTTTATTACTCGGCCATACAACTTACCACCCAAATGAATTTTACCTCCTTTTCTCACTAATAGAGCTTTCATTTGGTGGTATTTAATTCTTCCTGACATTTTAACTTTTTTTGATATTTAGCTTTTTTTGACTACATGGCAAAGAAATGGCATTTTTTACTTTCTGTTGGAAAATTTGTCAAATAAAACTACATTTCTCTATAATTTTTTCTCTAAATGTATTGTTCTACATGTCTTTGATAAAAAAAATGCAATAAGTGTATATTTATTGGTTTCGGTAAAAGTTATAGCTTTTACAAACTATGGTGCAAAAAAGTGAATTTCTGTACTTTGACTTTCTGAGCACCTGTCCTTTTTCCTGACGTACTACAATGCCCAGACAGTAGAAACACCCCATAAATGACCCCATTTCGGAAAGTAGACACCATAAGGTATTCACTGAGTGGCATAGTGAGTTCATGGAAGTTTTTATTTTTTGTCACAAGTTAGCGGAAATGGATTTTTGTTTTATTTTTTCCAAAAATTTCATCTTCCGCTAACTTGTGACAAAAGATAAAAACTTCCATAAACTCACTACGCCCCTCAGCGAATACCTTAGGGTGTCTACTTTCCGGAATGGGGTCACTTGTGGGGTATTTTTACTGCCCTGGAATTTTACATATATCCATGTTGGGTGAGAGAAATATCTCTGTAAATTGACAACTTTGTGTAAAAAAATGTAAAAAGTTGTCGTTTACAGTGATATTTCTCACACAAAGTATGGGTATATATAAAAATACACACCAAAACACATTGCCCTACTTCTCCTGAGTACAGCCAAGATGCGCAAAGGGGCCCTAAAACCAATGAGTACCTTTAGGATTTCACATGGCAATTTTACGCCTTTGGATTCCAAACTACTTCTCACGCTTTAGGGGCCCCTAAAATGCCGGGACAGTAAAAATACCACACAAGTGACCCCATTCCGGAAAGTAGACACCCTAAGGTATTCGCTGATGGGCGTAGTGAGTTCATGGAAGTTTTTATTTTTTGTCACAAGTTAGCGGAAATGGAATTTTTTTTTTTCTTACAAAGTCTCATATTCCACTAACTTGTGACAAAAAATAAGATTTTACATCAACTCACCATACCCCTCACGGAATACCTTGGGTTGTCTACTTTCTAAAATCGTGTCACCTGTGGGGTATTTTTACTGCCCTGGCATTTTAGGGGCCCCTAAACGTGAGAAGTGGTTTGGAATCTAAATGCGTAAAAATGTCCTGTGAAATCCTAAAGGTACTTATTGGATTTAGGGCCCCTTTGCGCATCTTGGCTGCAAAAAAGTGGCACAAATGTGGTATCGCCGTACTCGGGAGAAGTAGGGCAATGTGTTTTGGAGTGTATTTTTACATATACCCATGCTGGGTATGAAAAATATCTCTTTAAATGTCAACTTTTTCCATTTTTTTATACAAAGTTGTCAATTTACAGAGATATTTTTCACACCCAGCATGGGTATATGTAAAAATACACCCCAAAACACATTGCCCTACTTCTCCTGAGTGCGGCGATACCACATGTGTGCCACTTTTTTGCAGCAAAGATGCGCAAAGGGGCCCTAATTCCAATGAGTACCTTTTAGGAGGGCATTTTTACGCATTTTTCTTCTCACGCTTTAGGGCCCCTAAAATGCCAGGGCAGTAAAAATACCCCAAATGTGACCCCATTTTAGAAATAAGACACCCCAAGGTATTCTGTGAGGGGCATGGCGAGTTCATAGAAGTTTTTTTTTTTGGCACAAGTTAGCGGAATTAGATTTTTTTGTTTTTTCTCACAAAGTCTCCCTTTCCACTAACTTGTGACAAAAAGTTCAATCTTTCATGGACTTAATATGCCCCTCAGCAAATACCTTGGGGTGTCTTCTTTCCAAAATGGGGTCACATGTAAGGTTTTTGTACTGCCATGGCATTTGAGGGTCTCCGCAATCATTACATGTATGGCCAGCATTAGGAGTTTCTGCTATTCTTCTTATATGGAGCATACAGGTAATGAGATTTTTTTTCCGTTCAGCCTCTGGGCTGAAAGAAAAAATGAACGGCACAGATTTCCTCATTCGCATCGATCGATGTGGATGAAAAAATCTCTGCCAAAAAATATGCAAGAAGAAAAAGAGGGGCCTGGCGATTGCCAGGACATAGGGGCTCCGCCCAAACATCCATACCCACTTCAGCTCCTATTTCCTGGCAAACGTGATTTCTCCATTCACATCGATCAATCGATCGTTGTGGAGGAAGACATCTTTGCCAGATTTTTGATACAAAGTGTTTGCCAAAGCATATGAACTCCAACACCTCTCCTCAGCTCATATGCCTGGGCAAACGTACCTGTACTGCAGAGGAGAAATCTCGTCTTGCAGCGCCGCATACACCGACTTCACATGTCTTTTGGTGTTAATTCACACTCAGCAAACACAAAAAAGCAAAACCAAAGAGTCCAAAACCAGGTTCAATCACCTGTGAGATGTTTAGGTGCGCGTTCGCACCTGGCGGTCGGCCCAGCCGCAGGATAATCCACCTTCAGGCTTTCAGGACGACTGCACGACTCCTTGCTGGGCTCATCCTTCCAGCCCAGAGAGCAACACAACACTAGCAGCAGCTCCAGGACAATCACAGCCCCACCTGCTGATGTGGCTGCCTTTAAAAAGCCCGGCAAAGTCCGGCCTGGACCGTGGGGAGTAGGCACCCACCCAACTCTTTGCCTACTCCCAGTAAGAGCCGGCCCGGATTGGCTTTGCAGCCAAACTAACTATCAATGTCAAGCAGCACTAGCTGCTGCTGACACATAAAACCCGGCTCTCACCTCACCGAGGCCAGGAACCTCGGTGACACGTATCTTCCGTCCATGACGGCACCTTGCGCCCTCTTACATACCTCCCCCCTTTGTTCAACCCCGACAGGGTGAACACACGCCAAACACTGTACTCGAGACAGTGCATCCGCATTTCCTTGCAAGCGGCCTGCCCTGTGTTCCACTGTGAACTTGAAGTTCTGCAGAGACAAGAACCATCTGGTGACCCGAGCATTCCTGTCTTTCGCCTGGCACATCCACTTTAGAGGGGAATTTTCGGTCACCAGACGGAACTTTCTCCCTAGCAGATAATAGCGGAGAGACTCTAGTGCCCACTTGATGGCCAGGCACTCTCTCTCCACTATACTGTACCTGGTTTCGGCTGGGGTGAGTTTGCGACTCAGGAAAACCACAGGATGCTCCTCCCCATTGATTTCCTGAGAGAGTACAGCCCCGAGGCCCACTTCAGAGGCATCGGTCTGTACCACAAACTCTCTCTTGAAGTCGGGCGTCACCAAAACCGGGGACCCACACAGGGCCGACTTCAGAGCAGAGAAAGCCTTATCCGCCTGCTCATTCCACTGGATCGACACTGACCTGCGTCCCTTTAAAAGGCTTGTCAATGGAGCAGCAATTGTAGCGAGTTGGGAATAAACCTCATGTAGTATCCCACCATGCCCAGGAATGATTTTACTTGCCGCGTAGTGACAGGTCGGGGCCAATTCTTAATTGCCTCAATTTTGTTTACCTGAGGTTTGACCACCCCCGCCCAATGACATACCCTAGGTATTTGGTCTCTTCTAACCCTATCACACACTTTTTGGGTTAGCAGTTAAGCCAGCTTTCCTAAGGGAGTCCACTACGGCCTGTACCTTCGGTAGGTGACTCTCCCAGTCGGTGCTATGGACAATGATATCATCCAGATACGCTGAGGCGTACCGTCGATGTGGACGAAGCACAATATCCATAAGCCTTTGAAACGTGGCGGGGCACCATGTAGACCAAAGGGTAATACCTTGTACTGATACAACCCTCCGGTGTGATAAAAGCAGTTTTTTCCTTGGCAGCCTCCGTTAAGGGTACCTGCCAGTACCCTTTGGTGAGGTCCAAGACAGAAAAATACCTGGCTTGGCCCAATTTTTCAATAAGCTCATCCACCCTCGGCATGGGATATGCGTCAAACTTGGACACCTCATTCAGCTTGCGGAAATCGTTACAGAACCTCAATGTCCCGTCCGGCTTGGGTATTAAGACTATCGGACTGGCCCAATCACTTTTTGACTCCTCGATGACACCTAACTGGAGCATCAGCTGCACTTCCTTCACAATGGCTTGTCGCCGAGCCTCGGGTACCCGATACGGCTTTAACCGGACTTTGGCCTGAGGCTCAGTGATAATGTCATGCTGGATTAGGGATGTGCGCCCAGGGAGGTCCGAGAACACATCCGTGTTCCGACTAATGAACTCCTTAACTTCCTGGACCTGTTTGGAGGATAGGCTATCTGAAATTTTTACAGTGGCTGCTGCTTCCCGGACTAGCGGTAACACCCTCTCCATACGTTCCTGCATCTGGGTAACATATTCAATTACGCTTTTGTGGGGGACGGGCTGTTGTTCCCACGCTTCCTTAGCGATGTCCAACAGGCCCCGTGGGCGTCTGCCATAAAGCAGTTCGAAGGGTGAGAACCCAGTAGAGGCCTGGGGCACTTCTCGCACTGCAAACATGAGATAGGGCAGAAGCAGATCCCAGTCCTTCCCATCTCGGGACACCACCCTTTTTAGCATATTTTTTAAAGTTTGGTTAAATCTTTCCACAAGGCCGTCCGTTTGCGGATGGTAAACGGACGTCCGCAATTGCTTTATATGCAACAGTTTACACAATTCCCTCATAATCTTAGACATAAAGGGGTCCCTTGGTCCGTCAGAACCTCCTTAGGTAGGCCCACCCGGGTAAACATCTCCATTAACTCCTTTGCAATGAGCCTAGCCGATGTGTGTCGAAGAGGCACCGCCTCTGGATATCGAGTAGCATAGTCCAGAATCACCAGGATATGTTGGTGACCCCTAGCAGACTTCGGTACGGGTCCGACCAGATCCATGGCAATACGCTCGAATGGGACCTCAATTATTGGGAGAGGGACCAGGGGACTTCTGTAATGCGGCTGGGGGCTATTTACCTGACAGGTCGGACAGGACTTACAGAACACCTCTACTTCCTTAAACAAACCGGGCCAGTAAAATCGCTGTAGTACGCGGTCCTGCGTTTTCTGCCACCCCATGTGTCCCCAAGAACATGTTGGTGGGCAAGCTCCATAACAAGCTTGCGATATGCGGTGGGCACCACCAACTGTTCAACTGGCTCACCTCGGATTTGGTTCACCCGATACAACATATCCTGAAGAATAATAAATCGTGGAAACATTAATTCAGCCCCAGGTTTCTGGGGTTTACCGTCAATTATTACAACACTTTCCCAGGCCCTGGTTAGGGTTTGGTCCCGGTGTTGTGCGGTCCCAAAATTTTCCCCGGAGACATTGAGGTCTGCCAACTCAGGTCCCGGTGGCAAGTCTTCCGTGTCTCCCACCATTACACTCAGTGGGGTTGTCTCCCCCTCTACCGCTGGAGCAGTGGTCACCCCTACCACTGGCCCTTCAGATTCGGGCTCCCAGGGTTCTGGCCTTCCAGTGGTATCAGGCCACTCTACTAGGGTTACCCCTGTCTCGGGCCCATCAGACACTTTTATAGCCGGCCACAGCGCCGGGAAACCTGGGAAGTCCCTCCCAAGTATCAGTTCATGTGGGAGTTTGGTAGCGACAGCCACCTCGTGGGTCCACTTACCAGCAGCTGTGGACAAAGTCACTAATGCAGTGGGGTAGTCTTTTAAGTCTCCGTGGATGCATAGGACCCCGACTTTACGGCCGGTATACTCCGCAGGCCGTAATAGGGCAGCTCTTACCAGGGAGACTAAACTCCCGGAGTCCAGCAGGGCCACCGCCAGAGAATCTCCCACCTCTACCTGACACAGGTGGTTATTGTCCTGCCCCTCACGGGTGCCAGTTGCACACAGCTTCCGTGCATACAGGGAGTGGCGATACCCGTAGTTCACATCCATCGGCTCACCCTGATGCGGACAGTCGGCCCTGATGTGGCCTGGCTCCTGACACCTCCAGCATACCACGGGAGGCGGATCCGCAGGGGATACATTCCGTGCAGGTCTCTCTGTCGCCGGTCGTCGGAACTGGGGTGGAGGCCTCCGGGGTTTGACTGGCCCCTTCCCAGCAAGACTCCCCTGCAGGTTTCTGGTGGCCTCGTAACGCTCCACCAGGTCGACCATCTCCAGGGCACTTACCGGAGACGCCTGGCCGACCCAGTGCTGGAGGGGATAAGGCAGGGCCCTCCAAAAGATGTCCGCCAACAGTCGATCCAGCATGGCAGTGGGACTTAGTAGATCAGGCTGCAGCCACTTTTCCAGCCTGTGCAGCAGATCGTAGTACTGCGGCCTAGCAGGTTCAGTCGTTTTAAAGTCCCACTGGTGGACTCTTTGAGCGCGGACCAGCACGTTCACCCCGAGTCTGGCTAGGACCTCTCCTTTCACGGTGTCATAATCGGCCGCTTGGTCGTCCGACAAGTCGAAAAACACCTGCTGGGGTCCGGAAGCCAGGAACGGAACGACCACCTCAGCCCACTGGTCACGGGGCAGCTTCTCCCTCACGGCCACTTTTTCGAAGACTGCCAGGTAGGTCTCGGCATCATCCTCGGGGGTCATCTTGGGAATTGCTGCACGGACCGCTTTCCGGGCATCATGGGCACGGTGAGAGGCTCCAGTCGCTTGCAAAGCCATTACATGTTGCAACAGCAGCTGGTTTGTCTCCTGCTGCTGCTTGTTGGCCTCCACGAGAGCCTTTACAACTGCCTCCATCTTGTCAGAGTTCACGTGTTGAAACTTTGCCGGCTTGACATATGACATTCACTTTGGAAAAAAAACTTCGGCGTTTACGCCAGCCTCACTGCGCATGCCCGCATCCGACACCAAATGTGGGGAGTCGCTCTGGTAGATAGCAGTGCGGGTGCAGTACAGAGGCAAAACAAGAAGTCCAGAAAGTGCAATAAACAGTGTTTTATTCACACTTGCACAAAATAAACGATAAACAGTCTCTTGGTGTTAATTCACACTCAGCAAACACAAAAAGCAAAACCAAAGAGTCCAAAACCAGGTTCAATCACCTGTGAGATGTTTAGGTGCGCGTTCGCACCTGGCGGTCGGCCCAGCCGCAGGATAATCCACCTTCAGGCTTCCAGGACGACTGCACGATTCCTTGCTGGGCTCATCCTTCCAGCCCAGAGAGCAACACAACACTAGCAGCAGCTCCAGGACAATCACAGCCCCACCTGCTGATGTGGCTGCCTTTAAAAGCCCGGCAAAGTCCGGCCTGGACCGTGGGGAGTAGGCACCCACCCAACTCTTTGCCTACTCCCAGTAAGAGCCGGCCCGGATTGGCTTTGCAGCCAAACTAACTATCAATGTCAAGCAGCACTAGCTGCTGCTGACACATAAAACCCGGCTTCACCTCACCGAGGCCAGGAACCTCGGTGACACGTATCTTCCGTCCATGACGGCACCTTGCGCCCTCTTACAATAGCCTGTGGCCCTTTCACAGAGCTTATACAATTTGACCCTATACCTGGCGCGCTTGCTTGGGATGTACTGTTTGAAGCCAAGGCGCCCGGTGAAATGTACTAGGGACTCGTCTACGCAGATGTTTTGTGCGGGGGTATACAAATCTGCAAATTTCAGGTTGAAGTGGTCTATGAGGGGCCGAATTTTGTGGAGCCGGTCAAAAGCTGGGTGGCCTCTGGGACGGGAGGTGGTGTTGTCGCTAAAGTGCAGGAAACGCAGGATGGTCTCAAAACGTGTCCTGGACATGGCAGCAGAGTACATGGGCATGTGATGAATTGGGTTTGTGGACCAATATGACCGCAATTCATGCTTTTTGGTTAGGCCCATGTTGAGGAGAAATTGGTTTCCACCGGAAAGGCTGAGCATAAGAGCTTCCCAGGTTGGCGTTATAAATTGAGTGGCATACCGATTTGTTTCTGCCACGACTAAGTCATAGAGCTCCGCAGTGAAGAACAGCTCAAAAACCCCAGCGCCGATCCTATCTGAGCCGTCTCCACCCAAACTCCTGACTGGGCGGTGAAAGGGGAACTACTGGTGCGGCTGAAGTTGGGGGCTGCCAATCAGGGTTTGCCAGCACCTCAGGGACTCTAAGGGCTCTACGGGCCTGTCTGCGCGGTGGCTGCGATGGGGGAATTACTGCACGTGCCACCGTACCAGCTTCAACTGCCCTTCTGGTGCTCGCCACTTCACCATGTTGTACGGCAGTGCTGGTAGAAGGTCCAGGATGGGCTGCGTGGTGGTGTATGTCTCACCACGTAATCCGGCAGCGCCAGCCCCACTCTGCTGCCCTTGAAACGGATCCTGCGCTACCTGCGGTCTAGAGACACAGGGCCGGGTACGCTTGGTGCTATCAGGGACCTCAACCTCCTCGTCCGAACTTTGGGTCAGACTGCCACTGCTTTCTACAGGTTCGTATTCTGACCCGCTAGATTCGTCAGATGAAAGTTCCCATTCCTCATCCGACTGGGTCAGAATCCTGTAGGCCTCTTCAGGAGAATACCCCTATTTGACATTTGGGCGACTAAATTTAGGGGTATTCCCTGAGACTACCAAAGAAAAAGAGCAAGCCTGTCTTACAAATGGGAGGCTAGCGAAGTACAGAAGCTGTCACTGCGGGTGGTGGGCGTGGGTGAACGCATCGTGTGGGCGACCGATCAGGCCTGATCGGGCAAACACTGCGCTTTGGGTGGGGGCGAGCTAAAGTGACACTAATACTATTATAGATCTGACCGTGATCAGTTGTGATGACTTACAGATACTATAAAAGTACAAATGCTGATTAGCGCTACGCTAATCAGCGAATCGGTGACTGCGGTGCGGTGGGCTGGGCTCTAACGGAAGCTAACTACCTACCAAAGGGACCTAAACTAACCTAAACCTAGCAGTCAATACTACTGAAAAAAAAAAGTGACAGTTTACACTGATCACTTTTTTCCCTTTCACTAGTGATTGACAGGTGATTGAAAGGGTGATCAAAAGGTTAATTGGGGTGATTGGGGGTGATCTGGGTCTAAGTGTGGTGCTTGGTGTACTTACAGTAGATGTGTGCTCTCTCCTGGGTCCAACCGACGAAAATGACCCAGGAGAGGGAGACAGAAGCTATTTAACACATTATATTTATAAATATAATGTGCTAAATGGCTTGTGATTCATTTTTTAAAAATCATCAGCCTGCCAGCGATGATAATTGGCTGTAAGGCTGATGACCTATTCTTGAACTTGTCCTTTAACTTTTGACCGCCGCGCAGTGCGCATACACGGCGGCATCAGCGCAAATCTCACGAGCTGACGCGCCGATGCGCCCACTCAGAGCTACAGGACCGCCCGCCGGACGCATCCATGCGTTAGGCGGTCTTGTAGTGGTTAATCTGTCCGTAAAAGGGTATATTTTGTTCTGGGGTGAAATTCAATTGCCAAAATAGCAATACCATAAATCAGTGGTTTCAGCTGTGGCTGGCAAAGTATAATAGTGTCCGCCAAAACATATATTTTGTTCTGGGGTGAAATTCAATTGCCAAAATAGCAATACCCTTAATCTGCTGTTCCAGCTGTTGCAGGCCAAGTGATAATCTGTCCGTAAAGGGTATATTTTGTTCTGGGGTGAAATTCAATTGCCAAAATAGCAATACCCTGAATCTGGTGTCCCAGCTGTTGCAGGCCAAGTGTTAATCTGTTCGTAAAGGGTATATTTTGTTCTGCGGTGAAATTCAATTGCCAAAATAGCAATACCATAAATCAGTGGTTTCAGCTGTGGCTGGCAAAGTATAATAGTGTCCGCCAAAACATATATTTTGTTCTGGGGTGAAATTCAATTGCCAAAATAGCAATACCCTGAATCTGGTGTCCCAGCTGTTGCAGGCCAAGTGTTAATCTGTCCGTAAAGGGTATATTTTGTTCTGGGGTGAAATTCAATTGCCAACATAGCAATACCATAAATCAGTGGTTTCAGCTGTGGCTGGCAAAGTATAATAGTGTCCGCCAAAACATATATTTTGTTCTGGGGTGAAATTCAATTGCCAAAATTGCAATACCCTTAATCTGGTGTCCCAGCTGTTGCAGGCCAAGTGTTAATCTGTCCGTAAAAGGGTATATTTTGTTCTGGGGTGAAATTCAATTGCCAAAATAGCAATACCCTGAATCTGGTGTTCCAGCTGTTGCAGGTCTAGTTTAAATCTGTCCGTAACAGGGTATATTTTGTTCTAGGGTGAAATTCAATTGCCAAAATAGCAATACCATGAATCAGTGGTGTCCGTAAAAACATATATTTTGTTCTGGGGTAAAATTAAATTGCCAAAATAGCAATACCCTGAATCTGGTGTTCGAGCTGTTGCAGGCCAAGTGAAAATCTGTCCATAAAAGGATACCTTTTATCCAGGGCCTAGATACTAACCCTAAAAGAGATATTCCCCTAAATCAGTGGTTACTGCTGTGCCTGGATTAGTGTAATACGCTACATAAATAAATAGGCAGATAGTGTTAGGTGCCTGTAAAAAAGGCCTGAATTTGAAATCAATACATTGGGCCAAATATTTTTTTCTTATTGTGGTGCTTGGTGAAGGGTAGCAATGAGGAAAACATCTAGTAAGGGACGCGGACGCGGTCGTGGTGGTGTTAGTGTACCCTCTGGTGCTGGGAGAGGACATGGCCATTCTGCCACAGCCACACGTCCTAGTGAACCAACTACCTCAGGTTCCAGTACCCACCAAAATTTACAGCGATATTTGGTGGGGCCCAATGCCGTTCTAAGGATGGTAAGGCCTGAGCAGGTACAGGCGCTAGTCAATTGGGTGGCCGACAGTGGATCCAGCACGTTCACAACATTATCTCCCACCGAGTCTTCTGCAAAAAGCGCACAGGTGGCGCCTGAAAACCAAGCCCATCAGTCTGTCACATCACCCCCATGCATATCAGGGAAACTGTCTGAGCCTCAAGTTATGCAGCAGTCTCTTATGCTGTTTGAAGACTCTGCTGGCAGGGTTTCCCAAGGGAATCCACCTAGCCCTTCCCCAGTGGTGGAAGACATAGAATGCACTGATGCACAACCACTGATGTTTCCTGATGATGAGGACATGGGAATACCACCTCATCGGAGTCCGCACGTCTCTGATGATGGCGAAACACAGGTGCCAACTGCTGCGTCTTTCTGCAGTGTGCAGACCGAACATGAGGTCAGGGATGAAGACTGTGCGGAAGATGATGCAGGGGACGATGAGGTCCTAGACCCCACATGGAATGAAGGTCGTGCCACTGACTTTCATAGTTCAGAGGAAGAGGCAGTGGTGAGATCGAGCCAACAGCGTAGCAAAAGAGGGAGCAGGGGGCAAAAGCAGACCAGCCGCCGCCAAGAGAGTTTGCCTGCTACTGGCCACCGCCACCAGGGACCGAGCATCCCAAAGGCAGCTTCAAGGGGTTCCCTGGCATGGCACTTCTTTAATCAATATGCTGACGACAAGACCCGAGTGGTTTGCACGCTGTGCCATCAGATCCTGAAGCGAGGCATTAACGTTCTGAACCTTAGCACAACCTGCATGACCAGGCATCTACATGCAAAGCGTGAACTGCAGTGGCGTAAACACCTTAAAAACAAGGAACTCACTCAGGCTACCCCTGCTCCCTCTCGGGAGGAACGTTGGCACCTGCCGCCCACCAAACAGAGGATGTGCCACCGACAACACCACCTACATCACCAAGCATCTCCACCATGTCACACAGCAGCGCTCAGCTCTCCATCTCACAAACCTTGAGAGAAAGCGTAAATTCTCACCTAGCCACCCTCGAGCCTTGGGCCTGAATGCCAGCATTTCTAAACTACTGGCCTTTGAAATGCTGTCATTTAGGCTGGTGGACACATGCAGCTTCAAACAGCTGATGTTCATGGCTGTCCCACAGTATGTTGTTCCCAGCCGCCACTACTTCTCCAAGACAGCCGTGCCTTCCTGCACAAACCAAGTATCCGATAAAATCAAGTGTGCACTGCGCAACGCCATCTGTGGCAAGGTCCACCTAACCACAGATACGTGGACCTGTACGCACGGCCAGGGACGCTATATCTCCCTAACTGCACATTGGGTAAATGTAGTGGCGGCTGGGCCCCAGGCGGAGAGTTCCTGGCGCACGTCCTTCCGCCTCCAAGGATCGCAGGGCATCATTCTTAGCCTCCTGTAGCCTCCTCCTCCTACTCGGCTTCCTCCTCCTCTGCTTCCACCAGCTCATCTAGTCAGCCAAACACCTTCACCCCCAACTTTAGCTCAGCCCGGGGTAAACATCAGCAGGCCATTCTGAAACTCATATGTTTGGGGGACAGGCCCCACACCGTGCAGGAGTTGTGGCGGGGTATTGAACAACAGACCGACGAGTGGTTTCTGCCGGTGGGCCTCAAGCCCGGCCTGGTGGTGTGCGATAATGGGCGAAATCTCGTCGCAGCTCTGGGACTAGCCGGTTTGACGCACATCCCTTGCCTGGCGCATGTGCTGAATTTGGTGGTGCTGAAGTTCATTCACAACTACCCCGACATGTCAGAGTTGCTGCATAAAGTGCGGGCCGTCTGTGCGCGCTCCGGCGTTCACATCCTGCCACTGCTCGCCTGTCTGCGCTACAGCGGAACTTCGGCCTTCCCGCTCACCGCCTCATATGCGACGTGCCCACCAGGTGGAACTCCACCTTGCACATGCTGGAGAGACTGTGCGAGCAGCAGCAGGCCATAGTGGAGTTTCAGCTGCAGCACACACGCGTCAGTCGCACTGCGGAACAGCAACACTTCACCACCAATGATTGGGCCTCCATGCGAGACCTGTGTGCCCTGTTGCGCTGTTTCGAGTACTCCACCAACATGGCCAGTGGCGATGACACCGTTATCAGCGTTACAATACCACTTCTATGTCTCTTTGAGAAAACGCTTAGGGCGATGATGGAAGAGTAGGTGGCCCAGGAGGAGGAGGAGGAGGAGGAGGATGAGGGGTCATTTTTACCACTTTCAGGCCAGTCTGTTAGAAGTGGTTCAGAGGGAGGTTTTTGAAACAGCAGAGGCCAGGTACAAATCTGGCCAGCCAGGGCCCACTACTGGAGGACGAGGAGGATGAGGAGGAGGTGGAGGAGGATGAGGATGAAGCAGGTTCACAGCGGGGTGGCACCTGACACAGCTCAGGCCCATCACTGGTGTGTGGCTGGGGGATACGGAGGACGATGACGATACGCCTCCCACAGAGGACAGCTTGTCCTTACCTCTGGGGAGCCTGGCACACATGAGCGACTACATGCTGCAGTGCCTGCACAACGACAGCAGAGTTGCCTACATTTTAACATGTGCGGACTACTGGGCTGCCACCCTGCTGGATCCCCGGTACAAAGACAATGTGCCCACCTTACTTCCTGCACTGGAGCGTGATCAGTTGTGATGACTTACAGATTATAAAAGTACAAATGCTGATTAGCTACGCTAATCAGTCGGCTGACTCTTGGTGCGGAGTGGAGAGGCTGGGCTCTAACGGAAGCTAACTACTTACAAGGGACCTAAACTAACCTAAACCTAGCAGTCAATACTACTGAAAAAAAAAAGTGACAGTTTACACTGATCACTTTTTTCCCTTTCACTAGTGATTGACAGGTGATTGAGGTGATCAAAGGTTGGTGGGGTGATTGGGGGTGATCTGGGTCTAAGTGTGGTGCTTGGTGTACTTACAGTAGATGTGTGCTCTCTCCTGGGTCCAACCGGCGAAAATGACAGGAAGGCACAGAGAAGCCATTTAACACATTATATTTACCAATATAATGTGCTAAATGGCAATGATCATTTTTAAAAATCATCAGCCTGCCAGCGATGATAATTGGCTGTAGGCTGATGACCTGTTCTTGAACTTGTCCTTTAACTTTTTGACACGGCGCAGTGCGCTACACGGCGGCATCAGGCGCGAAATCTCACGAGCTGGCCGATGCGTCCACTCCAGAGCTACAGGACCGCCCGCCGGACGCATCCATGCGTTAGGCGGTCTTGTAATGGTTAATCTGTCACGTAAAGGGTATATTATTTTGTTCTGGGGTGAAATTCAATTGCCAAAATAGCAATACCATAAATCAGTGGTTTCAGCTGTGGCTGGCAAAGTACAGTAGTCCGCCAAAACATATATTTTGTTCTGGGGTGAAATTCAATTGCCAAAATAGCAATACCCTTAGATCTGGTGTTCCAGCTGTTGCTGCAGGCCAAGTGTTAATCTGTCACGTAAAAGGGTATATTTTTGTCTACCGGGGTTTGAAATTCCAATTGCCAAAAATAGCAATACCCTGAGTCTGGTGTCCCCAGCTGTTGCAGGCCAGGTGTTAATCTGCTCGTAAAAGGGTATATTTTGTTGTGGGGTGAATTCAATTGCCAAAATAGCAATACCGTAAATCAGTGGTTTCAGCTGTGGCTGGCAAAGTATAATAGTGTCAGCCAGAACATATGTTTTGTTCTGGGAATTGAAATTCAATTGCCAAAATAGCAATACCCTGAATCTAGTGTCCCAGCTGTTGCGGGCCAAGTGTTAATCTGTCCTGTAAAGGGTATATTTTGTTCTGGGGTGAATTCAATTGCCAACATAGCAATACCATAAATCAGTGGTTTCAGCTAGGCTGGCAAAGTATGGCCAGTGTCCGCCAAAACATATATTTTGTTCTGTGAAATTCAATTGCCAAAATTGCAATACTCCTTAATCTGGTGTCCCAGCTGTTGCAGGCCAAGTGTTAATCTGTCCCAGCAGATTTGCCTAGTGAAATTCAATTGCCAAAATAGCACACCCTGAATCTGGTGTTCCAGCTGTTGCAGGTCTAGCTTAAATCTGTCCGTAACAGGGTATATTTTGTTCTAGGTGAAATTCAATTGCCAAAATAGCAATACCATGAATCAGTGGTGTCCTAAAACATATATTTTGTTCTGGGGTAAAATTAAATTGCCAAAATAGCAATGGCCCTGAATCTGGTGTCGAGCTGTTGCAGGCCAAGTGAAAATCTGTCCATAAAAGGAGACAGGTCGGACAGGACTTACAGAACACCTCTACTTCCTTAAACAAACCGGGCCAGTAAAATCGCTGTAGTACGCGGTCCTGCGTTTTCTGCCACCCCATGTGTCCCCAAGAACATGTTGGTGGGCAAGCTCCATAACAAGCTTGCGATATGCGGTGGGCACCACCAACTGTTCAACTGGCTCACCTCGATTTGGTTCACCCGATACAACATATCCTGAAGAATAATAAATCGTGGAAACATTAATTCAGCCCCAGGTTTCTGGGGTTTACCGTCAATTATTACAACACTTTCCCAGGCCCTGGTTAGGGTTTGGTCCCGGTGTTGTGCGGTCCCAAAATTTTCCCGGAGACATTGAGGTCTGCCAACTCAGGTCCCTGTGGCAAGTCCTCCGTGTCTCCCACCATTACACTCAGTGGGGTTGTCTCCCCTCTACCGCTGGAGCAGTGGTCACCCCTACCGCTGGCCCTTCAGATTCGGGCTCCCAGGGTTCTGGCCTTCCAGTGGTATCAGGCCACTCTACTAGGGTTACCCCTGTCTCGGGCCCATCAGACACTTTTATAGCCGGCCACAGCGCCGGGAAACCTGGGAAGTCCCTCCCAAGTATCAGTTCATGTGGGAGTTTGGTAGCGACAGCCACCTCGTGGGTCCACTTACCAGCAGCTGTGGACAAAGTCACTAATGCAGTGGGGTAGTCTTTTAAGTCTCCGTGGATGCATAGGACCTCGACTTTACGGCCGGTATACTCCGCAGGCCGTACTAGGGCAGCTCTTACCAGGGAGACTAAACTCCCGGAGTCCAGCAGGGCCACCGCCAGAGAATCTCCCACCTCTACCTGACACAGGTGGTTATTGTCCTGCCCTCACGGGTGCCAGTTGCACACAGCTTCCGTGCATACAGGGAGTGGCGATACCCGTAGTTCACATCCATCGGCTCACCCTGATGCGGACAGTCGGCCCTGATGTGGCCTGGCTCCTGACACCTCCAGCATACCACGGGAGGCGGATCCGCAGGGGATACATTCCGTGCAGGTCTCTCTGTCGCCGGTCGTCGGAACTGGGGTGGAGGCCTCCGGGTTTGACTGGCCCTTCCCAGCAAGACTCCCCTGCAGGTTTCTGGTGGCCTCGTAACGCTCCACCAGGTCGACCATCTCCAGGGCACTTACCGGAGACGCCTGGCCGACCCAGTGCTGGAGGGGATAAGGCAGGGCCCTCCAAAAGATGTCCGCCAACAGTCGATCCAGCATGGCAGTGGGACTTAGTAGATCAGGCTGCAGCCACTTTTGCAGCCTGTGCAGCAGATCGTAGTACTGCGGCCTAGCAGGTTCAGTCGTTTTAAAGTCCCACTGGTGGACTCTTTGAGCGCGGACCAGCACGTTCACCCCGAGTCTGGCTAGGATCTCTCCTTTCACGGTGTCATAATCGGCCGCTTGGTCGTCCGACAAGTCGAAAAACACCTGCTGGGGTCCGGAAGCCAGGAACGGAGCGACCACCTCAGCCCACTGGTCACGGGGCAGCTTCTCCTCACGGCCACTTTTTCGAAGACTGCCAGGTAGGTCTCGGCATCATCCTCGGGGTCATCTTGGGAATTGCTGCACGGACCGCTTCCGGGCATCATGGGCACGGTGAGAGGCTCCAGTCGCTTGCAAAGCCATTACATGTTGCAACAGCAGCTGGTTTGTCTCCTGCTGCTGCTTGTTGGCCTCCGCTGCTGTAAATTGGCCTCCACGAGCCTTTACAACTGCCTCCATCTTGTCAGAGTTCACGTGTTGAAACTTTGCCGGCTTGACATATGACATTCACTTTGGGAAAAACTTCGGCGTTACGCCAGCCTCACTGCGCATGCCCGCATCCGACACCAAATGTGGGGAGTCGCTCTGGTAGATAGCAGTGCGGGTGCAGTACAGAGGCAAAACAAGAAGTCCAGAAAGTGCAATAAACAGTGTTTTATTCACACTTGCACAAAATAAACGATAAACAGTCTCTTGGTGTTAATTCACACTCAGCAAACACAAAAAGCAAAACCAAAGAGTCCAAAACCAGGTTCAATCACCTGTGAGATGTTTAGGTGCGCTGCTCGCACCTGGCGGTCGGCCCAGCCGCAGGATAATCCACCTTCAGGCTTCCAGGACGACTGCACGACTCCTGCTGGGCTCATCCTTCCAGCCCAGAGAGCAACACAACACTAGCAGCAGCTCCAGGACAATCACAGCCACACCTGCTGATGTGGCTGCCTTTAAAAAGCCCGGCAAAGTCCGGCCTGGACCGTGGGGAGTAGGCACCCACCCAACTCTTTGCCTACTCCCAGTAAGAGCCGGCCCGGATTGGCTTTGCAGCCAAACTAACTATCAATGTCAAGCAGCACTAGCTGCTGCTGACACATAAAACCCGGCTTCACCTCACCGAGGCCAGGAACCTCGGTGACACGTATCTTCCGTCCATGACGGCACCTTGCGCCCTCTTACAATAGCCTGTGGCCCTTTCACAGAGCTTATACAATTTGACCCTATACCTGGCGCGCTTGCTTGGGATGTACTGTTTGAAGCCAAGGCGCCCGGTGAAATGTACTAGGGACTCGTCTACGCAGATGTTTTGTGCGGGGGTATACAAATCTGCAAATTTCAGGTTGAAGTGGTCTATGAGGGGCCGAATTTTGTGGAGCCGGTCAAAAGCTGGGTGGCCTCTGGGATGGGAGGTGGTGTTGTCGCTAAAGTGCAGGAAACGCAGGATGGTCTCAAAACGTGTCCTGGACATGGCAGCAGAGTACATGGGCATGTGATGAATTGGGTTTGTGGACCAATATGACCGCAATTCATGCTTTTTGGTTAGGCCCATGTTGAGGAGAAATTGGTTTCCACCGGAAAGGCTGAGCATAAGAGCTTCCCAGGTTGGCGTTTAGAAATTGAGTGGCATACCGATTTGTTTCTGCCACGACTAAGTCATAGAGCTCCGCAGTGAAGAACAGCTCAAAAAACCCCAGCGCCGATCCTATCTGAGCCGTCTCCACCCAAACTCCTGACTGGGCGGTGAAAGGGGGAACTACTGGTGCGGCTGAAGTTGGGGGCTGCCAATCAGGGTTTGCCAGCACCTCAGGGACTCTAAGGGCTCTACGGGCCTGTCTGCGCGGTGGCTGCGATGGGGGAATTACTGCACGTGCCACCGTACCAGCTTCAACTGCCCTTCTGGTGCTCGCCACTTCACCATGTTGTACGGCAGTGCTGGTAGAAGGTCCAGGATGGGCTGCGTGGTGGTGTATGTCTCACCACGTAATCCGGCAGCGCCAGCCCCACTCTGCTGCCCTTGAAACGGATCCTGCGCTACCTGCGGTCTAGAGACACAGGGCCGGGTACGCTTGGTGCTATCAGGGACCTCAACCTCCTCGTCCGAACTTTGGGTCAGACTGCCACTGCTTTCTACAGGTTCGTATTCTGACCCGCTAGATTCGTCAGATGAAAGTTCCCATTCCTCATCCGACTGGGTCAGAATCCTGTAGGCCTCTTCAGGAGAATACCCCTATTTGACATTTGGGCGACTAAATTTAGGGGGTATTCCCTGAGACTACCAAAGAAAAAGAGCAAGCCTGTCTTACAAATGGGAGGCTAGCGAAGTACAGAAGCTGTCACTGCGGGTGGTGGGCGTGGGTGAACGCACGTGTGGGCGACCGATCAGGCCTGATCGGGCAAACACTGCGCTTTGGGTGGGGGGCGAGCTAAAGTGACACTAATACTATTATAGATCTGACCGTGATCAGTTGTGATGACTTACAGATACTATAAAAGTACAAATGCTGATTAGCGCTACGCTAATCAGCGAATCGGTGACTGCGGTGCGGTGGGCTGGGCTCTAACGGAAGCTAACTACCTACCAAAGGGACCTAAACTAACCTAAACCTAGCAGTCAATACTACTGAAAAAAAAAAAGTGACAGTTTACACTGATCACTTTTTTCCCTTTCACTAGTGATTGACAGGTGATTGAAAGGGGTGATCAAAAGGTTAATTGGGGTGATTGGGGGTGATCTGGGTCTAAGTGTGGTGCTTGGTGTACTTACAGTAGATGTGTGCTCTCTCCTGGGTCCAACCGACGAAAATGACCCAGGAGAGGGCACAGAAGCCATTTAACACATTATATTTATAAATATAATGTGCTAAATGGCTTGTGATTCATTTTTTTTAAAAATCATCAGCCTGCCAGCGATGATAATTGGCTGTAAGGCTGATGACCTATTCTTGAACTTGTCCTTTAACTTTTGACCGCCGCGCAGTGCGCATACACGGCGGCATCAGCGCGAAATCTCACGAGCTGACGCGCCGATGCGTCCACTCAGAGCTACAGGACCGCCCGCCGGACGCATCCATGCGTTAGGCGGTCTTGTAGTGGTTAATCTGTCCGTAAAAGGGTATATTTTGTTCTGGGGTGAAATTCAATTGCCAAAATAGCAATACCATAAATCAGTGGTTTCAGCTGTGGCTGGCAAAGTATAATAGTGTCCGCCAAAACATATATTTTGTTCTGGGGTGAAATTCAATTGCCAAAATAGCAATACCCTTAATCTGCTGTTCCAGCTGTTGCAGGCCAAGTGATAATCTGTCCGTAAAAGGGTATATTTTGTTCTGGGGTGAAATTCAATTGCCAAAATAGCAATACCCTGAATCTGGTGTCCCAGCTGTTGCAGGCCAAGTGTTAATCTGTTCGTAAAGGGTATATTTTGTTCTGCGGTGAAATTCAATTGCCAAAATAGCAATACCATAAATCAGTGGTTTCAGCTGTGGCTGGCAAAGTATAATAGTGTCCGCCAAAACATATATTTTGTTCTGGGGTGAAATTCAATTGCCAAAATAGCAATACCCTGAATCTGGTGTCCCAGCTGTTGCAGGCCAAGTGTTAATCTGTCCGTAAAGGGTATATTTTGTTCTGGGGTGAAATTCAATTGCCAACATAGCAATACCATAAATCAGTGGTTTCAGCTGTGGCTGGCAAAGTATAATAGTGTCCGCCAAAACATATATTTTGTTCTGGGGTGAAATTCAATTGCCAAAATTGCAATACCCTTAATCTGGTGTCCCAGCTGTTGCAGGCCAAGTGTTAATCTGTCCGTAAAAGGGTATATTTTGTTCTGGGGTGAAATTCAATTGCCAAAATAGCAATACCCTGAATCTGGTGTTCCAGCTGTTGCAGGTCTAGTTTAAATCTGTCCGTAACAGGGTATATTTTGTTCTAGGGTGAAATTCAATTGCCAAAATAGCAATACCATGAATCAGTGGTGTCCGTAAAAACATATATTTTGTTCTGGGGTAAAATTAAATTGCCAAAATAGCAATACCCTGAATCTGGTGTTCGAGCTGTTGCAGGCCAAGTGAAAATCTGTCCATAAAAGGATACCTTTTATCCAGGGCCTAGATACTAACCCTAAAAGAGATATTCCCCTAAATCAGTGGTTACTGCTGTGCCTGGATTAGTGTAATACGCTACATAAATAAATAGGCAGATAGTGTTAGGTGCCTGTAAAAAAGGCCTGAATTTGAAATCAATACATTGGGCCAAATATTTTTTTCTTATTGTGGTGCTTGGTGAAGGGTAGCAATGAGGAAAACATCTAGTAAGGGACGCGGACGCGGTCGTGGTGGTGTTAGTGTACCCTCTGGTGCTGGGAGAGGACATGGCCATTCTGCCACAGCCACACGTCCTAGTGAACCAACTACCTCAGGTTCCAGTACCCACCAAAATTTACAGCGATATTTGGTGGGGCCCAATGCCGTTCTAAGGATGGTAAGGCCTGAGCAGGTACAGGCGCTAGTCAATTGGGTGGCCGACAGTGGATCCAGCACGTTCACAACATTATCTCCCACCGAGTCTTCTGCAAAAAGCGCACAGGTGGCGCCTGAAAACCAAGCCCATCAGTCTGTCACATCACCCCCATGCATATCAGGGAAACTGTCTGAGCCTCAAGTTATGCAGCAGTCTCTTATGCTGTTTGAAGACTCTGCTGGCAGGGTTTCCCAAGGGAATCCACCTAGCCCTTCCCCAGTGGTGGAAGACATAGAATGCACTGATGCACAACCACTGATGTTTCCTGATGATGAGGACATGGGAATACCACCTCATCGGAGTCCGCACGTCTCTGATGATGGCGAAACACAGGTGCCAACTGCTGCGTCTTTCTGCAGTGTGCAGACCGAACATGAGGTCAGGGATGAAGACTGTGCGGAAGATGATGCAGGGGACGATGAGGTCCTAGACCCCACATGGAATGAAGGTCGTGCCACTGACTTTCATAGTTCAGAGGAAGAGGCAGTGGTGAGATCGAGCCAACAGCGTAGCAAAAGAGGGAGCAGGGGGCAAAAGCAGACCAGCCGCCGCCAAGAGAGTTTGCCTGCTACTGGCCACCGCCACCAGGGACCGAGCATCCCAAAGGCAGCTTCAAGGGGTTCCCTGGCATGGCACTTCTTTAATCAATATGCTGACGACAAGACCCGAGTGGTTTGCACGCTGTGCCATCAGATCCTGAAGCGAGGCATTAACGTTCTGAACCTTAGCACAACCTGCATGACCAGGCATCTACATGCAAAGCGTGAACTGCAGTGGCGTAAACACCTTAAAAACAAGGAACTCACTCAGGCTACCCCTGCTCCCTCTCGGGAGGAACGTTGGCACCTGCCGCCCACCAAACAGAGGATGTGCCACCGACAACACCACCTACATCACCAAGCATCTCCACCATGTCACACAGCAGCGCTCAGCTCTCCATCTCACAAACCTTGAGAGAAAGCGTAAATTCTCACCTAGCCACCCTCGAGCCTTGGGCCTGAATGCCAGCATTTCTAAACTACTGGCCTTTGAAATGCTGTCATTTAGGCTGGTGGACACATGCAGCTTCAAACAGCTGATGTTCATGGCTGTCCCACAGTATGTTGTTCCCAGCCGCCACTACTTCTCCAAGACAGCCGTGCCTTCCTGCACAACCAAGTATCCGATAAAATCAAGTGTGCACTGCGCAACGCCATCTGTGGCAAGGTCCACCTAACCACAGATACGTGGACCTGTACGCACGGCCAGGGACGCTATATCTCCCTAACTGCACATTGGGTAAATGTAGTGGCGGCTGGGCCCCAGGCGGAGAGTTCCTTGGCGCACGTCCTTCCGCCTCCAAGGATCGCAGGGCATCATTCTTAGCCTCCTGTAGCCTCCTCCTCCTACTCGGCTTCCTCCTCCTCTGCTTCCACCAGCTCATCTAGTCAGCCAAACACCTTCACCCCCAACTTTAGCTCAGCCCGGGGTAAACATCAGCAGGCCATTCTGAAACTCATATGTTTGGGGGACAGGCCCCACACCGTGCAGGAGTTGTGGCGGGGTATTGAACAACAGACCGACGAGTGGTTTCTGCCGGTGGGCCTCAAGCCCGGCCTGGTGGTGTGCGATAATGGGCGAAATCTCGTCGCAGCTCTGGGACTAGCCGGTTTGACGCACATCCCTTGCCTGGCGCATGTGCTGAATTTGGTGGTGCTGAAGTTCATTCACAACTACCCCGACATGTCAGAGTTGCTGCATAAAGTGCGGGCCGTCTGTGCGCGCTCCGGCGTTCACATCCTGCCACTGCTCGCCTGTCTGCGCTACAGCGGAACTTCGGCCTTCCCGCTCACCGCCTCATATGCGACGTGCCCACCAGGTGGAACTCCACCTTGCACATGCTGGAGAGACTGTGCGAGCAGCAGCAGGCCATAGTGGAGTTTCAGCTGCAGCACACACGCGTCAGTCGCACTGCGGAACAGCAACACTTCACCACCAATGATTGGGCCTCCATGCGAGACCTGTGTGCCCTGTTGCGCTGTTTCGAGTACTCCACCAACATGGCCAGTGGCGATGACACCGTTATCAGCGTTACAATACCACTTCTATGTCTCTTTGAGAAAACGCTTAGGGCGATGATGGAAGAGTAGGTGGCCCAGGAGGAGGAGGAGGAGGAGGAGGATGAGGGGTCATTTTTACCACTTTCAGGCCAGTCTGTTAGAAGTGGTTCAGAGGGAGGTTTTTTGAAACAGCAGAGGCCAGGTACAAATCTGGCCAGCCAGGGCCCACTACTGGAGGACGAGGAGGATGAGGAGGAGGTGGAGGAGGATGAGGATGAAGCAGGTTCACAGCGGGGTGGCACCCGACACAGCTCAGGCCCATCACTGGTGTGTGGCTGGGGGGATACGGAGGACGATGACGATACGCCTCCCACAGAGGACAGCTTGTCCTTACCTCTGGGGAGCCTGGCACACATGAGCGACTACATGCTGCAGTGCCTGCACAACGACAGCAGAGTTGCCTACATTTTAACATGTGCGGACTACTGGGTTGCCACCCTGCTGGATCCCCGGTACAAAGACAATGTGCCCACCTTACTTCCTGCACTGGAGCGTGATAGGAAGATGCGCGAATTCAAGCGCACGCTGTGTAGACGCGCTCCTGAGAGCATTCCCAAATGTCACAGGGGAACAGGTGGAAGCCCAAGGCGAAGGCAGAGGAGGAGCAAGAGGTCGCCAACGCAGCTGTGTCAAGGCCAGCTCCTCTGAGGGCAGGGTTAGCATGGCAGAAATGTGGAAAAGTTTTGTCTCCACGCCACAGCTAACTGCACCACCACCTGATACGGAACGTGTTAGCAGGAGGCAGCATTTCACTAACATGGTTGAACAGTACGTCTGCACACCCCTCCACGTACTGACTGATGGTTCGGCCCCATTCAACTTCTGGGTCTCCAAATTGTCCACGTGGCCAGAGTTAGCATTTTATGCCTTGGAGGTGCTGGCCTGCCCGGCAGCCAGCGTTTTGTCTGAACGTGTATTCAGCACGACAGGGGGCGTCATTACTGACAAATAGAGATGAGCGAACTTTAAAAAAAAGTTCGGCGTTCAGCTTGTGATAATCGCCGCATCCCGTTATGGATTCCACTACCGCGGACTATCCCGGCATAGGGAATCCATAAGGGGCGGTTTCCACGAACCTGAACTGTTGAACAGCCGAAGGACCTGGGGTGACGTCACCGTCATGTGATCAGTGCAGGGGGCGTGGCTCAGCACTGGATTAGATCCCGTGCTGAGCCAAGCCCCCTGCACTGATCACATGACGGTGACGTCACCCCAGGTCCTTCGGCTGTTCAACAGTTCGGGTTCGTGGAAGCCGCCCCTTATAGATTCCCTATGCCGGGATAGTCCGCGGTAGTGGAATCCATAACGGGATGCGGCGATTACCACTTGCCGAACACCGAACTTTTTTTTAAAGTTCGCTCATCTCTACTGACAAACGCAGCCGCCTTTCCACAGCCAACGTGGACAAGCTGACGTTCATAAAAATGAACCAGGCATGGATCCCACAGGACCTGTGCCTCCCTTGTGCAGAATAGACATTTATAACTGCCTCCCCCTCAACCATGTATTCTTGTACTCCGGGGCACTTCTTTATTGAATCCTCATTTTTTTAACTTTACAATGATCTTGCGGTGCAACCCAAAGTTGAATGAACCTCTCCTCTGTCTGGGTGCTGGGGCCGAAATAACTGAAAGTGGCCTTCTCCAGTGGTGGGTGATATGACGATGTATGCCTTGCTGTGGGACCTCTCTCCTCTGTCTGGGTGCTGGACCGAAATAACTGAAAGTGGCCTTCTCCAGTGGTGGGTGATATGACGACGTATACCTTGCTGTGGGACCTGTATCCTCGGTCTGGGTGCTGGGCCGAAATAACTGAAAGTGGCCTTCTCCAGTGGTGGGTGATATGACGCATGATTCCTTGCTGTGGGACCTGTATCCTCGGTCTGTGTGCTGGGGCCGAAATAACTGAAAGTGGCCTTCTCCAGTGGTGGGTGATATGACGCATGATTCCTTGCTGTGGGACCTGTATCCTCGGTCTGGGTGCTGGACCAAAATAACTGAAAGTGGCCTTCTCCAGTGGTGGGTGATATGACGCATGATTCTTTGCTGTGGGACCTGTATCCTCGGTCTGGGTGCTGGGCCGAAATAACTGAAAGTGGCCTTCTCCAGTGGTGGGTGATATGACGCATGATTCCTTGCTGTGGGACCTGTATCCTCGGTCTGGGTGGTGGGCCAAAATAACTGAAAGTGGCCTTCTCCAGTGGTGGGTGATATGACGCATGATTCCTTACTGTGGGAGCTGTAGCCTCTGTCTGGGTGCTGGGGCCGAAATAACTGAAAGTGGCCTTCTCCAGTGGTGGGTGATATGATGCATGATTCCTTGCTGTGGGACCTCTCCTCTGTCTGGGTGCTGGGGCCGAAATAACTGAAAGTGGCTTTCTCCAGTGGTGGGTGATATGACGCATGATTCCTTGCTGTGGGACCTGTATCCTCGGTCTGGGTGCTGGGCTGAAATAACTGAAAGTGGCCTTCTCCAGTGGTGGGTGATATGACGCATGATTCCTTGCTGTGGGACCTCTCTCCTCTGTCTGGGTGCTGGGGCCGAAATAACTGAAAGTGGCCTTCTCCAGAGGTGGGTGATATGATGCATGATTCCATGCTGTGGGACCTCTCTCCTCTGTCTGGGTGCTGGGGCCAAAATAACTGAAAGTGGCCTTCTCCAGTGGTGGGTGATATGACGCATGATTCCTTGCTGTGGGACCTGTATCCTCGGTCTGGGTGGTGGGCCAAAATAACTGAAAGTGGCCTTCTCCAGTGGTGGGTGATATGACGCATGATTCCTTACTGTGGGAGCTGTAGCCTCTGTCTGGGTGCTGGGGCCGAAATAACTGAAAGTGGCCTTCTCCAGTGGTGGGTGATATGATGCATGATTCCTTGCTGTGGGACTTCTCTCCTCTGTCTGGGTGCTGGGGCCGAAATAACTGAAAGTGGCTTTCTCCAGTGGTGGGTGATATGACGCATGATTCCTTGCTGTGGGACCTGTATCCTCGGTCTGGGTGCTGGGCTGAAATAACTGAAAGTGGCCTTTTCCAGTGGTGGGTGATATGACGCATGATTCCTTGCTGTGGGACCTCTCTCCTCTGTCTGGGTGCTGGGGCCGAAATAACTGAAAGTGGCCTTCTCCAGAGGTGGGTGATATGATGCATGATTCCATGCTGTGGGACCTCTCTCCTCTGTCTGGGTGCTGGGGCCAAAATAACTGAAAGTGGCCTTCTCCAGTGGTGGGTGATATGACGCATGATTCCTTGCTGTGGGACCTCTGTCCAATTGATATTGGTTAATTTTTATTTATTTTATTTTGTTTTAATTCATTTCCCTATCCACATTTGTTTGCAGGGAATTTACCTACATTTTGCTGCCTTTGGCAGCCCTCTAGCCCTTTCCTGGACTATTTTACAGCCTTTTTAGTGCCTAAAAGTTCGGGTCCCCATTGACTTCAATAGGGTTCGGGTTCGGCCAAACTTCCCAAACTTCCAGGTGTTCGCTCATCTCTAACTATAATATACTTTCTATGTTGGAAAGTATATTATAAGTGTATCACACCCCTCAGTATATCACATCTATCGATAGCACACCTATACCAGTCCTTAAAAGGACTTTTGTGGCCCAATTAGCTAGCGTTTGGTGTCTGAAACAGCCTGTTCCTGCTCCACAAAGCAACCTCTCCCTACACTGGCAAAACACAGAATGTAAAATGGCTGCCAGATCGGGTTCTATTATAGGGTGGGGGTGTGTCCATGTGCTGAAACATCTCAGTAGACTGCCCTGTCCCACCTGATGGATGTGTCAAAGTTCGGAGCAATTCAAAATAATATGGCGCCAGCGGACATTGCCATATGTTTTGCATGTTCGGCGAATCACAAACATGCAAAGTTCGCCGCAAAGCGACCGCCAGGCTAACCATAAGGCCATCTCTATATGTATGTATATATGTATGTAGCATACATACACAGGGCTGGCCTTAGGTCATCAGGCGCCCTGTGCGAGCTACTCTTGTGACGCCCCCCCCATCCATTAAATGCAGGCAGTGGCCTAGCTAGCAGCCATAAAGAAAATGTACCAAGGGCAGGCACAGCAGCATCCTACTAAGTGGCCTAGAGCTCATCTTCTCTCCTCATTTAGAACTACCTGGAGCTGCCGGTGTGCAGCGTGTGCAGCGCCCAATACTCAGAGCACACAAGTGTATGGTCCCAAGTAGCTACTACAGTCCAAGTTAGGGCCCATTCAGATGGCCGTATGTGTTTTGTGGTCTGCAAATTGCGTATGCACAAAACACGGAGAACTGGCAGTGCACGTCCGCATTTTGCGGAGCGCACATGGCCGGCTCTGTAGTAGAGAATGCCTATTCTTGTCGGCAATCGCGGCGAAGAATAGGACATGCTCTATATTTTTTGGGGGTCCGCGGCATGGAACAACAGATTTGGACAGCACACGGTGTGCTGTCCGCATCTTTGCAACCCCATTGAAATGAATGGATCCGTATCCGCTCCGCAAAATTGAAGAATGGGTACGGATCCGTTCATACGGCCGTCTGAATGAGCCTTAAAGGGATTCTTTCACCTCAAACCTCAATTTTCACTACTACATCATTATTTGGTAAACAGTCCCCCATCATATAGCCACTTACCCTAATTTTAAACTTACAGATGATGAGAAAACGACGCTATAGGACCTGTCAATCAATAGTGAGCTCAGGGCGGCATCATGCCGGCAGCCGGCGCGCTCATCATACTTTTCTGCCATGCCCTTTCACCAGGCGTCCGCCCATAGATGCGCTGCCTCGCCAGAACTGGCCAATCCGCGCCTGCGCCGGCAGACTATCGCAGTATGGGCCCGCGCCTGCGCACTGGATTCCCGATTGCTGGCGCAAGCATCGGGCTACCCTGTGCGCAGGCGCGGGCCCGCACTGCGATAGTGTACTGGCGCAGGCGCGGATTTGGCCAGTTCTGGACGAGGCCGAGCGCATCACAATGGGCGGACCGCCTGGGTGAAAGGGGGCGTGGTAGAAAAGTATGATGAGCGCGCGGCCTGGGCTCCGGCCGGTATGACGCGCCCCTGGGCTCCTTCACTATTGATTGACAGGTCCTATAAACGTCGTTTCTCATCATCTGTAAGTTTAAAAATTATGGGGTAAGTGGCTATATAATGGGGGACTGTTTACCAAATAATGATGTAAGTAGTGAAAATTGGGGTTTGGGGGTGAAAGAATCCCTTTAAATGCAGGCAGTGGCCTAGCTAGCAACCATGAAAATGTACCAAGGGCCCAGTGACCCCACCGACAGACTCCAGTCCAGAGTCCAGATACTCACTGTTGATTCACACACTGTAGATTCATCATCATAGATCATATAAATCATTTATCACAGGTGACAGGTCACCACCTACCCTAACAGCTGTCCTCCTGAGTCCTGTCTGTCCAGGCTTCCTTCCAGCTGATGTCTCCTCTCCTGCTGCTGGCTGCATCTTCAAGCTGGGGCTCTGGCTGAGGGCGGATGACACACTGTCAGTCAGCTCACCTCTAGGACCTGCGGGCTGCTGCACTGTCTCCTGCTTCCCGCCGCTGCGGCACCGCTCGTCACGCCCCCCTGGCCTGCCCTGAGCCTATGAACTTGGAACTTGCTGTGAGGCAGAGGGCAGTGGCGGCCGGACTACCTATAGTCAAGCAGCAGGCTGGGGATGGGCGGGACTCGGGAGGCTGCGGCGCAAGTGAGGTAAAGTCAGGGGGAAAAAAAAAAAGGTCATTCATTTTTTTCCACAAGGGGCGCCGGCGCCCTGAAGCAGCTGCGCCCGCTTGATGGGTAGCGAGGCGCAGGCCCAGGCTGAGCGTGAGAGACTAACTGCGTGCGAGCTGTGTCGGCCGTCCGGGCGCCCCTGTTGCCACGGCGCCCTGTGCGGCCGCACAGTTCGCACACCCCAAAGGCCGGCCCTGTACATACATACAGCATTATGGATGTAGCATGTATCTATGGACAGCACACTACCTACCACCATCTAATGTAATGACACAGGAAAGCAGAGAGCACAGCCAGGACTGGTGCAAGGATTTTTGTTAGAGAAAGGGAAAAAAAGGAAAAGAAGCCTGTAGGTGGCGCCAGGTGCCTCAGGAGAAAGTGCCACTGGGGAGAGTGACAGATTGTGGGATAACTTCACTGTATTTTGCTTGAAACGGTTAGCATTGATATTGAGAGTGCGTATACCTTTTTAACCACTTCAGCCCCCCTAGCTTAAACACCCTTAATGACCAGGCCACTTTTTACAATTCCGCACTACACTACTTTCACCGTTTATTGCTCCGTCATGCAACTTACCACCCAAATGAATTTTACCTCCTTTTCTTCTCACTAATAGAGCTTTCATTTGGTGGTATTTCATTGTTGCTGACATTTTTACTTTTTTTGCTATTAATAAAAATTTAACGACATTTTTGCAAAAAAATGACATTTTTCACTTTCTGTTGTAAAATTTTTCAAAAAAAACTACATTTCTATATAAATTTTTCTCTAAATTTATTGTTCTACATGTCTTTGATAAAAAAATCCAATAAGTGTATATTTATTGGTTTGGGTAAAAGTTATAGCGTTTACAAACTATGGTGCAAAAAGTGAATTTCGGCATTTTGAAGCAGCTCTGACTTTCTGAGCACCTGTCATGTTTCTTCAGGTGCTAGAATGCCAGGATAGTATAAATATCCCCAAATTACACCATTTTAGATAGAAGACACCCCAAAGTATTCGCGGAGGGGCTTGGTGAGTTCATGTATCATTTCATTTTTTTCACAAGTTAGCGGAAAATGACACTTTCTGAGAAAAAAAAAAAGTTTCAATTTCTGATAACTTCTGGCAAAAAAAAAAAATCTCAGACGGACTCACTATGCCCCTCAGTGAATACCTTGGGGTGTCTACTTTCCGAAATGGGGTCATTTGTGGGGTGTGTTTACTGTTCTGGCATTTTGGGCGGGCTAAATTGTGAGCCGCCATGTAAAACCTAAAGGTACTCGTTGGAATTTGGGCCCCTTTGCGCACCCAGGCTGCAAAAGTGTCACTCATGTGGTATCGCCGCACTCAGGAGAAGTAGGGCAATGTGTTTTGGGGTGTATTTTTACATACACCCATGTTGGGTGAGAGAAATATCTCTGTAAATTGTCAACTTTGTATAAAAAAATTTAAAAGTTGTCGTTTACAAAGATATTTTTCACACAAAGTATGGGTATATATAAAAATACACCCCAAAACACATTGCCCTACTTCTCCTGAGTACGGCGATACCACATGTGTGCCACTTTTCTGCAGCTTGGGTGCGCAAAGGGGCCCTAAAACCAATGAGTACCTTTAGGATTTCACAGTGCATTTTTACGCATTTGGATTCCAGACTTCTTCTCACGCTTTAGGAGCCCCTAAAATGCCAGGGCAGTATAAATACCCCACATGTGACCCCATTTTGGAAAGAAGACACCCCAAGGTATTCTGTGAGGGGTATGGTGAGTTCATGTAAAATTTAATTTTTTGTCACAAGTTAGTGGAATATGAGACTTTGTAAAAAACAAAATTAAAAAACAAAAAAACAATTTCCGCTGACTTGTGCCAAAAATATAAAATTCTGTGGACTCACCATGCCCTCACAGAATACCTAGGGTGTCTTCTTTCCAAAATGGGGTCACATGTGGGGTATTTATACTCACCTGGCATTTTAGGGGCCCCTAAAGTGTGAGAATCCAAATGCATAAAAATGGCCTGTGAAATTCTAGCAGTACTATTGGTTTTAGGGCCTTTGCGATCTTGGCTGCAAAATGTCACACATGTGGTATCGCTGCACTCAGGAGAAGTGGGCAATGGGTTTGGGGTGTATTTTACATATACCCATGCTGCGTGTGAGAAATATCGCTGTAAACGACAACTTTTTAAATTTTTTTATTCAAAGTTGTCAATTTACAGAGATATTTCTCTCACCCAGTATGGGTATATGTAAAAATACACCCTAAAACACATTGCCCTACTTCTCCTGAGTACGGCGATACCACATGAGTGACACTTTTTGCAGCCAAGATGCGCAAAGGGGCCCTAAAACCAATGAGTACCTTTTAGGAGGGCATTTTTACGCATTTTTCTTCTCACGCTTTAGGGCCCCTAAAATGCCAGGGCAGTATAAATACCCCACATGTGACCCCATTTTGGAAAGAAGACACCCCAAGGTATTCCGTGAGGGGCATGGCGAGTTCATAGAAGATTTTTTTTGGCACAAGTTAGTGGAAATTGATTTTTTATTGTTTTTCTCACAAAGTCTCCCTTTCCGCTAACTTTTGACAAAAGTTTAATTTTTCATGGACTCATTATGCCCCTCAGCGAATACCTTGAGGTGTCTTCTTCCAAAATGGGGTCACATGTGGGTATTTATACTGCCCTGGCATTTTAGGGCCCTAAAGCGTGAGAAGAAAATGCGTAAAAATGCTCTCTCTAGAAGGTACTCATTGTTTTAGGTCCTTTGCATCTTGGCTGCAAAAGTGTCACCATGGTATCGCCAGTACTCAGGAGAAGTAGGGCAATATGGTTTGGGGTGTATTTTTACATATACCCATGTTGGGTGAGAGAAATATCTCTGTAAATTGACAACTTTGAATAAAAAATTTAAAAAGTTGTCGCTTACAGCGATATTTCTCACACAAAGTATGGGAATATATAAAAATACACCCCAAAACACATTGCCCCACTTCTCCTGAGTACGGCGATACCACATGTGTGACACTTTTTGCAGCCAAGATGCGCAAAGGGGCCCTAAAACCAATGAGTACCTTTAGGATTTCACAGGACATTTTTACGCATTTGGATTTTCACGCTTTAGGACCCCTAAAATGCCAGGGCAGTATAAATACCCCACATGTGACCCCATTGTGGAAAGAAGACACCCCAAGGTATTCCGTGAGGGGCATGGCGAGTTTACAGAAAAAAAATTTGGCACAAGTTAGCGGAAATGGTATTTTTTTTTTTTTTTACAGTCTCACATTCCACTAACTTGTGACAAAAATAAAATTTTGCATGAACTCGCCATACCCCTCACGGAATACCTTGGGGTGTCTTCTTTCTAAAATGGGGTCACTTGTGAGGTTTTTGTACTGCCCTGGCATTTTAGGGGTCTCCGCAATCATTACACGTATGGCCAGAATTAGGAGTTTTTGCGATTCTCCTTATATTGACCATACGGGTAATGAGAATTTTTTTCCGTTCAGCCTCTGCGCTGAAAGAAAAAAATGAACGTCACAGATTTTTCCATTCACATTGATCAATGTGGATGAAAAATCTCTAAAAATGTGCAAAAAAAGAGGGAAAAGCTATAAAGCTGCGATCGCTAAGGGACCCTAAGGCCTCATTCAAGTGTCCGCAATTCTGTTCCGCAAAATTTTGTGGAACAGAATTGTGGATACATTCAATTCTATGGGGACAGACTTTGTCCCGCTCGGATCCGTAATTGCGGATCCGTAATTGGAGATCCGCAAAGTATAGAACATGTCCTATTCTTGTCCGCACTGCGGACAAGAAAAGGCATTTTCTATATAGTTCTGGCAATGTGCGGATCCGCAAAATGCGGAAAGCACATTGCTGGTGTCCGTAGCTTATGGATCCGCGGATTTGCGGATCCGTGGATCCGCAAAACACATGCGGACATCTGAATGAGCCTTACAGGGGTGATCAGTGACAGGGGGTGACAGGGGGTGATCAGGGGGTGACATGGGAGATCAGGGGGTGACATGGGAGATCAGGGGTTAATCAGTGACAGGGGGTGGTGGGTGGGTGGCGGTGGGGGGTTGTGTGGTGATTGGTGCACTTTGATATTTTTTCTCTGGTGGTCCCAAGCAAAGGGACCACCAGAGAAGCGGGTAGCAGCAGATCAGACGCTGTTCACAGAACAACGCCTGATCTGCGATTTTTTCTGCCATATACAGCCTGCCAGCGCACGATCGGCGCTGGCAGGCTGTAGTATAACTACATGCGAGCGCGCCGATGGCGCGCATTGCGCATGTGCGGGCGCGTCCTCGCGTCATCTCGCGTCTCGCGAGATGACGCGCCGATGCGTCGTATCAGAGCTACAGGGCCGCACGCAGGACGCATCCCTGCGTTAGGCGGTCCTGTAGCGGTTAATCAGAATTGGTAGGATAATAGGCACTTAGTATAATAAAATTTGAGGTAGAGAGATACAATTGTTAAAAATGGTAAAATATTTAGAAATAAAACTAAGAAACTCACTCACTTCACCCAGGAGGGGCAGGGTGGGATAAACTCAAGACACCCACTCTGCTTCGTCCTGCGCCTGGGTCGCTTGTAAGATCTCTGGAAATAACGGCAGTCACAAGGAACCTCTGGTTGATTTCCTTTTTATTTAGCACAGGGTAGGGTAAGGTGTAGGCTCAACGCATTTCGGGGTCACTGGGATCCCCTTCATCAGGAGCATAACAAGTCATGTACAATTGTGAGTATTTATACAGTTTGAAAAAGCGCCAAAAATAAGGGAAGTGGCGTCACTTCCGGTATGCGTTCCAGCGTGGAACGCACCGGGACCGGCATAATGTGAAGCCAGTTCCGGTTTGCGTTCCAGGATGAAGCGCATAAGGGGCCAACTTGAAGACATAATGATAATAGTAATACAGATACTGGTATTGCAGAGAACTAGTGGTTTGAATAAGTACTATTGGGATGTAATGTATATTGAATTCGGACCGGACTAGACATCCGGTCTGGCGTGACGTGATATTACTTCCGGTGTGCGTTCCAAGGTGAAACGCAGTGGAGTGTCTTTCCTGGGTGACTGATAATAAATGTTTTGGGCATTGCGAACTTTATTTGAAAAGTAGTTTGGAGAAATATGCTGGTATTATATTCGCATTTAATATAAGATATATTAGTTTTATTTGTCGGTGATCAGTTTTTTATCAAAGTGGCGTGTGGAGGGGGTGAGGGGAGAAGAAGGGGGGGGAAAGACTCAGTCTATTTAGTGAAGAACACATGTATATACATACAAATACACTTACATATATATGCATATAAATATAAGCATATAAAAAATCATGATGGTATTGGCCAGATGTATTGCCATATACCAGCAGGGTCGAATAAAAAGAAAGAAAGGTAAAAACAAAAGGGAAAGGGATTGCATGCCCATATGGGGAATGATTGGATGAAGAATAAAAGCTGAAATGTATGTTTGTATGTTTTAGAAGAGAATATATTTTGTGTATGTGCAATAGAGAGAAGGGAGAGTAGCAAAGAAGGAAATTGATAGTCAATCAAAATGGATGTGTTAAATGGGTTTTGTGTGTGGAAATAAAGATAAATATTAAGTATATAGAGGCATCAATGAGCAACTGCTCATTAATACGTGTGTATGTTTGTGATGAACTATACCTATTAGTATATAATAATATAGATATATAGGTAGATGATAGTTGGTTATTAAAGGATTGTATATACCCATATATAGAAATATATAATATGTATGTATATGAACATACATACACACAGATATATAAATTACACATATACATAAAATATATCCCTGAAAGGCTTTAAAAATACACAAAACACCACTTGACATGTTAGTGTATTGATAAATAAATGAATAAATGAATAAATAAATAGTAATTGGATGGATACTTATGTGGTAAAAATAAAAAATAATAGCACAAATAGGTAATAAAATACATAGTACACATTACATGGTGGAGCAAAAATATGCAAAAAAAAGTATAGAAATGGCACATAAAGAATAAAAATAGATAAAGAGTAAAAAATATGTATAATATATAGTAAATAATAAATGATAGCTAAATAGATGTCGGGAATGGGAGTATCATGAAAATATCGTATGTGAGGGACAGAAGGCCTACATTCGTGCATTCCTCGGTGCAGTATCAATGGTATTGATTAATAGTTTGAATACTCTATTGATTCATTGAGTCCGAAAGGTGTTAGTGAGTTGAAACGATTTTTCCATTTGGAATAAAGACAGATGGAGTAGTCAAGGTTAAAAGATGGCCGCACAATACATCTCAAACTAACAGAAAAACAAAAAAGGGGCTCATTCCAGAAATAGGAATGAAGGAAGCTCTTTGCGCACATTTTTGATCAAAAGTATGTCGGGCCCAAGTGCCACTTCACGGCGACTTCTGCACATGGGTCCCTAACATTGAGGGAGGCGCCTCTTTTGGACTGAGACCCGCCCAAGTTCCTGGGACTTCTCAGCACAAAAGCAATTTAGCTGGTTCCTACAGTGCCCTGAAAATAAGGAGACTGGTAAGTCCATAAGAGGCAGTATCTGTAGTGTTAGGGACCCATGTGCGGAAGTCGCCGTGAAGTGGCACTTGGGCCCGACATACTTTTGATCAAAAATGTGCGCAAAGAGCTTCCTTCATTCCTATTTCTGGAATGAGCCCCTTTTTTGTTTTTCTGTTAGTTTGAGATGTATTGTGCGGCCATCTTTTAACCTACTTTATTTGCCTTATGGTCATGCACTTCTGAGTGTAGAAATATAGGTGCTTAGTCTGAACTCTGTCTTATAGATGGAGTAGTCAAGGTAGCTGTTTGCATCAACTTTTTTGAAATGAGTTTGGGAAGTGATTATATTTGATAATGTTTTGATATGAATGTCGAGAAAGATGGCTTCTTGGGGATCATATTCAGAACTGAATTCTAGGCCCCAACTGTTGGTGTTCAGCTCCTTGATGAAGTTGACTAGTCCTTCCTTATGACCATCCCAAATAAGTATAAAGGCCTATTTTTTCTTCAAAAAGGCCGACAAATAGGTTAGCATAGGAAGGTGCAAATTTGGTACCCATTGCTGTCCCCTTAGTTTGTAAATAAAATTTTTCCTTAAAAGTAAAAAAAATTATGGTGGAGGATAAAATGAATGGAATTGAGGATAAAAATTAAGGATTTTGATGAAGTCCGATATGATGGTAAATGGGAAGGGGGCAGAAGAGGCCAGTTGCCACTCCCTGAAGAGCATGGCTTCTGACTTGCCGCAGTTGACTTTGGCCCCTGAAGCTTGTCCGAACTCCTCGCAGGTCTGGACGAGTGCGGTCACCAAATGCCGGTCAGTGCAGAAGACTGTCACGTCGTCCATGTACAGCGAGCACTTGACCTCGTAGTGTCCAGGTCCTGGTGCCATAATCCCTCTGATCTCTCCATTCTGCCGGATAGCCTCCGTGAAGGATTCTATAACACAAACAAAAAGGAGAGGTGAAAGAGGTCAGCTTTGTCTGACCCCGGAGCGAACCGCGAAGGGGTCAGTCTTCCAGACGTTCACCAGCACCTTGCTGCAAATATCAAGGTACATTAGGTCAACAAAAGAACAGAACCTCCTGCCTAGACCTAGCCTGCGCAGTGCCCTGCCCATAAACTCATGAGAGACCCCATCGAATGCCTTCTCCTGGTCCAGGCTGACCAGGGGGACGCAGACACGGCGGTCCTGGATGTAGTGCACCGTGTCTCTCACAAGAGCGAGGCTGTCTGCGATCCTGGGCCAGGAATGCCGCATGTCTGGTCCGGGTGGATGATCCTGCAGATGACGACTTTTAGCCGGTTGGCCAGTACCTTGGCAAGGATCTTGTAGTCCACATTCAGGAGAGAGATGGGACGCCAGTTTTTAAGGTCATATCTCTCTCCCTTCCGCTTATAAAGGATCGTGATCATTCCTTCCCTCAACGATGGGGGCATTCTACCCTCCACCACCATCTCCTCATAGAGTTCCAGCAGGTCCGGACAGATCAGATCCCCCAGCTCTACATAGAGCTCCGCTGGAAGACAGTCACTGCCCAGGGTCCTGCCGGACCTAAAGAATTTAGCGGCAGAGAGGACCTCCCCCACCATCAGAGGGACATCCATTGCCTCCATACCTGCAGGGTCAAGATGGTTAGTGATACCTGACAGGAATTTATTGGCGGCCGTCTGGTAGGTGTTCTTCAGGGCGTATCGGTCGCTGTAGTAGTCTGTGACGACTACCATTACTTCCTCTTTCGCCGAGCGCATGTTGCTGTCTTTGTCCTGGAGTTCGTTCAGGGGCGTGTGGCTGGCGTGAAGTTTCCTGAAAAAGAAAGAGTTACACTTCTCACCCTTCTCCAGGTTCTCCACCTTGGAACGGAAGACGTCTCTCCTGGTTTCCTCCTCAAAGTGCCTTTTCATGCTCTTTTTGGTCTCTTCCAGGTCCTCCCTCACGTCCCAACCGCACCGGTGAAGGTCTTGCAGGGAACGGAACTCACGTTGCAGCACTCTGCAGGCCCTCTGCTTCTCACACGCCTGATGTTGTTGCTTGGCCTGAAAGAAACAACAAAACTGGACTTTAACATACTCCCACCAGTCACTAGTCTGTTTAAATAAGCATTTGGCATTCCGCCAGGCTATGTAGACCTCTCTAAGCTCCGCAAGCATGTCCTCGAGATTCAGCAGGGCACAGTTCAGTTTCCAGGACCCGCGCCCAGGGGGAAACCCGGAGCCTAGGGTGCCCTGGACCTAAACGGCCCTGTGATCGGAGAAGAAGCAAGGGACCGTTGAGTGCCCACACCGCCTGACTGCCCTACAGGTAAACACAAAGTCGATCCGAGAACGAAGTGAGCCATCGGGTCGGCACCACGTATAAATAATGGAGCCTTTCCCCATGGAACCCACAATGTCCTGCAAGGATGCTTTGGTCTCCATCTCAATAAGCAGTTTAGAAGTGACATCAAGCTTGCTGGAGGTCCCGCAGGTGCGCCCGTCTTCCTCAATCGGGCAGTTGAAATCCCTGGCCATCACTACGGCCCTGGTGGTAGCAGGTTGCAGTCGCAGGGCCTGGAAGAGCTCCAGTCGCTCACCCTTGTCAGGAGACGGTTTCTCTTCTTCTTGCCCGCTGTGTGTGGGTGGTCCCCTCAACAGCGCGAACTGGGCTTCGATTTCTTCTATCATTATCTGGAGCTTTATCGGGTAGGCGGATGCCCCATTAGCCACGATTTCCTCCATGTCTGTCTCGTTGAGGCTTGTGGTGGTATGGAGAATTTGTTGTTCGGGGGCCTCGTTCGTGACCGCTGGTTCTTCCACCTGCTGCTGCATTCCTTCTTCTTTGTTGGGCGAGGTCACGTCTTTAACCTCGACCATCTTCTTTTTGGAGTGGTCAGCAATGGGGCTGTCCCTCTCCTTTCTCTTTCCTTTCCTCTGGCTGACACCTGGGAATACAAGAGGGGGAAATTCCTCGATAGAGAGGGCTGCAGCAGCTGGAGTAAGGGTTAATGCTGCTGAAGTGGTGGCTACGGGGCGGGTTTGGCTGGGGGCGCAGGAGGGTGCCACTGAGGAAATGGGGAGTTGGACGTGGATCTCCTCAGTGGTGGTGATGACAGGGCGGGAGGGGGTTGGGCAGGGAGGGGGGGCACGGGAGCATGGGCAAGGGCAGGTGTCCGCTTACCCTCTTTCTTGGATGGCTTCTCTTTGGACTCTGCTGCCGTCGGGGCTGGGCCTCGGGAGGGTTTCCCGGTGACCGGAGCCCTGGCTGCGACTAAGGCCCATGTGCGATCCCTCTTTGGACAGTCCTTGTAGACGTGGGAGGCCAGTCCGCACAGGTTGCATGCCATCTTCTTTGGGTTGGGCAACCTTTGGTCTCGTGACCTGTGACCCGGCAGCTTCGGCAAGGATCCTCCTTGCAGCTCTTCTTCTCATAGTCCTTCTTTCCACATTTCCGGCAGAACTGTGGCATATCCGGGTAGTAGATGAGGCCGTTAGAGTTTCCGAGGGAAAATGACCGGGGCAGGTGCTGGAGGCCGTCTTCTGAGGTCAGTTAAATTGACACCTGAGATAAACCATCTGTTAGTTTGGTGGGTGAACTCAAATAATGAGTTCCATCGGCGCTTCTACCTACAACACCACATTCACCGCCTCCTCAACCTCCGACTCCACATCCACCTCCGAGTTGCAGGTGTGGAGAAACCAACCTCGCTACTGGGTTTTGGAGGGGACAGATTGCCAGCCTCTTGCCCCAGGATTATGGGCCCTCTCATCAGCCCATGCTAAACGTTTGAACCCCTGGTCTAATTCGTGCCATTTTGGGATATGTTAAAAGTCTGTGTGTACTGTAAAGGGTGGGACATTGTATATTAAATAGTGATGTCTGTATTCTCCTGCCTGTGATGATTACATTAACCCATAGGGTACATTAACCCGTAGGAAGATAACGAAGTATTCTACATCTTCGTTTTAGCAACCTATTCGTCAACTTCGCTAATTCTAGCAATCAAATAGGAAGGTTGACTATAGAGACAACTGTGTTTAATTCGCTATGCGATTATATAATTTTTTTTTTTTAATAAATAGAATAATTATAATAATTATCAAGTAATATAATTATTCTATTAAAAAAAAAAAAAATCGCATAGCGAATTTAACACAGCTGTCTCTATAGTCAACCTTCCTATTTGATTGCTAGAATTAGCTAAGTTGACGAATAGGTTGCTAAACGAAGATGTAGAATACTGCTATCTTCGCTTTGAGGAATATGACGAATACATTCGTCATATTCGCTAATACTACCAAGCCAACCATAGTAAACCAGGTCTAAGTAGAAATCGCAATGCGATTAATTCAAGTTATATTAATCGCATTGCGATTTCAACTTAGAGCTGGGTTTATAATGGGTCAGCTTGCTAGAATTAACGAAGTTAACGATTACGAATATGGAATATAGCAGCAGTGCTAAGTTGAAATCGCAATGCGATTAATTTAACTTGAAGTAATCGCATTGCGATTTCAACTTAGCACTGCTAGTGCTATATTCCATATTCGTTAATTCTAGCCTATGTAAGATAGCAGTGCTAAGTTGTAATCGCAATGCGATTAATATAACTTGAATAATCGCATTGCGATTTCAACGTAATTCCTCAAATCCGACAGTACATTTTAGTATATGGAGACGTTCCCATGGTGATGGGGACGCTCCATGAGCACGGAAGTCGGCAGAAGCGGCAACGGGCACTGACTAGAGCAGCCAGGAAGCCAGGAATCCTCAGGACAGGTAAGAACTACTTTTGGGAAGTGGGAAAGAAAAAAATATAACAAAAAAAAAAAAAAAAAACACGAATATTCGAAATAGCGAATTTATAGCGCTATATTCGAAATATTTGCGAATTAGCGAAGTGCCAATATTCGCTAAAAAAATTCGCTATTCGAATATTCGCGCTCAACACTACACGTGATATTCGACTGAGTACCGCCACATGCCGAGCATAGCGATGCTCGAGCCGAACAGGTACTCGGCCGACATGCTCGCTCATCACTAATGAACAACAACATGAAGACTGTAGATTCCTTCATGTCCTTGTATATATACTATTTTTTTCCAATTAGACCTTGGTCTTGAAATCCTCACCCATACAAAAAAAGAAAGAAAAAGATAGAGAAAAGATAAGAAAAAATCAATGAAAAAAGAAAAAAGATTTTTAGATAAAAATGAGAAAGAGAAATAAAACTAATACATTCTGTGCAAAAGGGATCCTTTTTGTAAATGTGATTTTATAATAAAGACATTAAAGAGACTTATGCACAAAAAACGCATGGAAATCTCAAAAATGCACCTACTTTTTGTGTTATGGTTCTATTTTACTCTATTTTAGTCTAGATATACCTTTGTAGTGTGTATTAGAGAGGGATATGAACACTGACAAATACTGCCCTCTTTATTATTCTTCTTTATGATCAACCCTAAAAAAAAACTAATGGAGCGGGCAATTATCTATGTCCACTGAGGAAGGAGCATGTTAGCTCTGAAACGCATTTGATGAATAGAAGTGCAACTTTTCTGCGGCTTTCAACAATTACCACTCCTTTTTTATGCATTTATCCTCGTACCATACAGCCTAGAAGTACGCCGAAATCCTTCCTGTGGAGTACGAATATAGCAGACTGCTCATCTAATAAGAAGATACAGGCCGACTGAGGTAACCGCCCCCAACCACGTGGGATGCCGGGAGAGCTGGAGTTTGAGCAGCCCAGCGGCCAGAACACAGCAATCCCGCATTAACAGAAGCAGGGCAAAAATCGGAGGTGATCCCATACCGACATACTAATGCGGAGTGGTAACGTACAATTATAGCACTAAGCAATATGAACTGTATATTAATTACAATACAATATTATTATAAATCTGACATTGGTCACTATCAGCTATCTATTGATATATCTTGGAACTTTGCAACCTCCAATAGAGGAACTATTTATTAATTGGACGCACAGTTTATTTAATGGCTAGAAATGTATACAATACCACCTAATTCATCAATATGGAATTTAATATGCTGCTATAATTATCTATAAGGAGGAGGTTTCTATAGCAAGCTACTATTTTGTGATGTCACCAATAGTGATGAGGGGTCGGGGCAATATTCGAATTTGCCATTATTTGCAATTTGCGATTATTCTATTGATTGCAAAAAATTATTTACGATTTGCGATTATTTTATTGATTGCGAATAATCGGCAAGGTAATATTCGCGTAATGCGAATAAACTAAAACACGAATATATAGCACTATGAATATAGTCATTGGCCCAAAAGCAACTTAAGCAGGGAGGAATCATGACTTCAGATGGAAAAAAATGATGAATAATTAAAAAAAAACTAATCCCTGCATCCCTGGATTTAATGGAGGCTGTTATGGCACCAAAAATGGTAAAATGTGAAGTGGCCCCAGCATGCATGTGGAACCTGCACTCCCTGAATTCTATGGTGGCCATTATAATAGGTAGTATTTAGTGTTAGGTTCCTGTCTTATAGAAATCACCTTGACGTTTGGCAGACGGGCCCAAAAAATTTTGTACAAAATGTATTTGCCAAGAATCTAAAATTTGCTAAATAAGCGTAGCATTAGCACCAGAATGTTTTCTATAATTATGGCATTATTGTACCTTATTTGTGTTTGCAGAGTGCTGCTGCATTGCCTGATTTCAAACTGAAAATTTACTATCATTTACTATTTGAAAAAAATAAAAAGTAAATCAGACATATTAGATCACACCACATCCATAACATCTGGCTCTATAAAAATATCACATAATCTACCCAAGCAGGTAAATGACATTTTTTGGTCTCCTAACCTCACAAATAGCTTAATATCAAGTGATCAAAAAATCACTAATGAAAATGTCAACTCATCCCACAAAAAAGCCCTTTCACAAGACCATTACCAAAATATTAAAAAAAAAAACATGTCCCAGAAAATACATGATTTTTTTTTTAAATTCCTTTGTTGTGTAAAACTGAAAAAAAATAATAATAAATTGGTATCACCACATCCGCCATATCAACATATTTGGTATCGCCACATCTGTAATGATCTGCTCTATAAAAATATCACATGATCTAATCTGTCAGGGGAATTTCATAACAAAAGAATCAAAGACTGTGCCATAACAGCCATTTTTTGGTCACCTCACCTCCTATAAAAACATAAAAACATTGTGATCAAAACAAGTGATCAAAAAGTTGTATGTACCACAAAATGGAACAAATGAAAATATCAACTCACACTGCAAAAAACTTGCTCCCACACAAGACAAAATGTAAAAATATATTGCTTACAGAAAATGGCGATGAAAAACACTATTTATTTTCAAAAATGTTTTGTGTAAAAGTGGTAAAACATAAAAAAAACTATATAAAATTGGTATCTCTAAAATCATACTGACAAGCAGAAAAAGGCCCCTTGCACACGACCGTGTCTCCCCCGTGGCCGTACTGCGGCCCGCATACGGCGGGTCCGCAATACACGGGGCACCGGCCATGTGCATTCCACATCACGGATGCGGACCCATTCACTTGAATGGGTCCGCAAATCCGGAGATGTGGTGCAGAACAGAACCCCGGAACGGAAGCACTACGAAGCGCTTCTCTGGGGTTCCGTTCCGTGCTTCCGTTCCTCAAAAACATAGAACATGTCCTATGTTTTTGCGGAACAGACGGATCGCAGACCCCATTCAAATGAATAGGTCCACAATCTGCATGCGGCTGGCCCACGCTCGGGGTCCGCAGCACGGCCCGCACGCATTCATGTGCAAGAGGCCTAAAGATAAGGTGTATTTTTTTTTTACACTCAGAGCACGGTGCAATAATACAACAAAAAAAATCCTGCTTCCCAAAATGCTAAATAAAAAAATGATTAAAAAAGTCACGTATCCCAAAATAGAACAAATGATAATGGTAAATCATACAGCAAAAAAAAAAATAACACAGCTCCATCACGAGAAAAGTAAACCATGTATGTTTGTCAGAAACTTTCTGTACTAGCAGCCTACAGCCTGTTCGACAGCAACATGGCTGGATCTTAACAAGGTTCCAAGTAGAGCTTCAACATGCAACAAGAAGAAATGGGAGTGAGACAAAACATTTTTTGAGAATTCAATTTAATGAAAACAACGAATAAACTGAAACAGGCAGTTTTACAGCTGATCAAAAGTTTAGGGCCACACCTCCAAAAAAAAACTAAACCCCCCCCAAAACAGAACTCAGTAGTGAGTAACTCCGCCGTTGTTGTTGATCACTTCAAAAATTAGTATCGGCATGCTTGATGCAAGCGTTTCCATGAGGTGAGTGGGAACATTTCTCTAAGTGGTGAAGAAGGCTGCACGCAGGCCATCTACTGTCTGGAACTGTTGTTTGTTTTTGTAAACTTCCCTTGCCATCCATCTCCAAAGGTTCTCAATTGGATTTAGATCAGGGGAACACGCAGGGTGGGCCAAAAGAGTGATGTTATTATCCTGGAAGAAGTCCCTTGTCCTGCAGGCATTGTGTACTGTAGCGTTGTCCTGTTGAAAAACCCAGTTGTTACCATACAGAGGAGGGCCCTCAGTCAGGAGAAATGCTCTCTGCAACATCTGGACATAGCCAGCGGCCGTTTGACGCCCCTGCACTTCCTGAAGCTCCATTGTTCCACTGAAGGAAAAAGCACCCCAGACCATTATGGCGCCCCCTCCACTGTGGAGCGTAGAATACATCTCAGGTGGGATCTGCTTGTCATGCCAGTAACGCTGAAAACCATTAGGACTATCAAAGAAAAAAATATTCTCATCAGAGAATAAAACTTTCTTCCACCTTTGAATGTCCCATGTTTGGTGCTCTCTTGCAAGGTCCGAATGAGCAGTTCTGTGGCGTTCAAGGAGACGAGGTCTTTGAAGACGTTTTTTGTTTTTGAAGCCCTTCAGTCTCAGATGCCGTCTGATGGTTATGGGGCTGCAGTCAGCACCAGTAAGGGCCCTAATTTGGGTTGAGGATCGTCCAGTGTCTTGACGGACAGCCAATTGGATCCTCCGGTTCAGTGCTAGTGAAATTTTTTTGGGTCTTCCACTTGACTTTTTTGTTCCATAACCCTCAGGATCATTTAAGAAATTCCAAATGACTGTCTTACTGCGTCACACCTCAGCAGCAATGGCGCTCTGTGAGAGACCCTACTTATGCAGTTCAACAACCCAAGCACGTTCAAAAAGGGAGAGTTTTTTTGCCTTTGCCATCACAACGTGTGTCTACCTGACAGAAGATGACAATGAATCCACATCTTTGCACAGATTTGGCCTTTTAAAGGCATGTGGTCCTAAAATCTGGATCAGCTGAAAAACAGTCTGTTTCAGTTTATGACACCTGAAGGTGCCCAGAGGGGTGTTATTTTCATTCAAAAAGTGCCCAGGCCTGCCTTCCCCCGACAGTGCCCAGGCCCGCCTTCCCCCGACAGTGCCCAGGCCCGCCCCTCTCTCTGCTCATACCATATGTCCCTGGCATTGCGACTGCCATCAAGCACCGCCCTGGTGCATGCCCAGTGAAACACTTGAGGCTGATGCGCTCAGTTAAACAGGAAGAGCGCAGGAGCCGGCTCGGTGGATGTTAGTGAAGCTGGAGGGAAGGAGTGGGCGGGCTTATCGGCTACTAGTGACGTAGCCAGTGGGGGCGGAGCTTGACGGCAGTCGCAATGCCAGGGAAAAATGGTATGAGCAGAGAGAGGGGCGGGCCTGGGCTCTGTCGGGGGGAGGCAGGCCTGGGCACTGGATGGAAGGCGTTCCTGGGCACTGGATTGAAGGCTTCCTGGGCACTGGATGGAAGGCGTTCCTGGGCACTTTTTGAATGAAAATAATGCCCCTCTGGGCACCTTCAGGTGTCATTAGCATAAAGATAAAAGAGGATTTTCATGAAGGTAGAAAGCCAGGTCCAAGTGTAAAGAACATCTATGAAAAGAAAATATGAAGATCTATAAGAACCTATGTTAATATTGATTTTCCAGGTGACAGAATCCCTTTAAATATACTGACCAGGCTGAGACATGTCACTTGGGCATTAGAACCTCAACGCTTTTCGCTTATGCTTCATCAGGAGGTAACATGCCCTAAGGCCCCTTGCAGACAAGCGTGAGTAGATTAGGTCCGGGTGCGTTGCGGATGCATTCAGTGAAAACTGCACGATTTCGCAAGCAAGTACATTCAGTTTTGTTTGCAATCGCGTTCAGTTGTTCAGTATTCATAGCACGGGTGCAATGCGATTTAAAGCGTTTTGCACGCGCCTGATAAAAAACTGACTGTTTACAAACAACATCTCTTAGCAACCATCCGTGAAAAACGCATCGCATCTGCACTTGCTTGCGGATGTGATGCGATTTTCATGCCGCCCCATTCACTTCTAGGGGGCAAGGGCTGCGTGATAATCGCAGAATATAGAACATGCTGCGATTTTCATGCAACGCACAAGTGATGCGTGAAAACCATCGCTCATGTACGCAGACCCATTGAAATGAATGGGTCCGGATTCCGTGTTAGCGCAATGAGTTCGCATCACTCATTGCACGCGCACAGAAAACTCACTTGTGTGAAAGGGGTCTAACTAGTAACACCCAGCTGGACCTTCACTGCAAGCTGCTTGCAATTCATTCATAACTTTTTGCAGGAATAATAAAGTCATAAGTATAGCTGCTCCAGAACTGTTATTATTACTACAAGGGAGATGCAAGCAGTTGCTAAACTGATATGTCAGGAGAGGAGACATGTCCTCTTCAAAAGAAAGAATACTAAAAAAAGTTGCCCTCTGACTTCTATGTCAGTAAAATGGAGCAGGTGCTTCATAAATCTGCATATACTGCAGTGTTCATGACGGCAGTCACAGGAGATTGTAAGCAGCCAAACAGTGCCTGTGCAGACATAGCGTGGGTTAACATCTGCGTTCTGGATTCCGTTATGGCTTTCCGTTATAACATGGTTATAAAGGAAAATAGCGGAATCCATAAGATGGAAGGACGGATCCGATGCTGCCAATAGACTTTTATTAGGATGTAATGCAAAACTGAAGCCTTTAAAGGGCATTCCATGTTAATAGAAGTCTATGGGAATCCTAATGGATCCTTCCCGTTTCCGTTACGCAGAACGGAGAAAAAAGTCCTGTCGACAGGACTTTGTTTTCCGTCCGGCATAATGGGAGTCAGACGGATCCGTTCGGATTCCCATAACCTTCTATTAAGACGGATCAAAGCGGAATGCCTCTTTAAGGCTTCCATTTTGACTTCTGTCTATGGATTCCGTTATTTTCCCTATTAACCATGTTATAACGGAAAGCCGTAACGGAATCTAGAACGCAGATGTGAACCCAACCATATAAGGCATCACATAGGACCCTTCAGGTAAAAAGGAGAGAAAGATGGATCCAACACCTTTGGGGATATTTAAGTCTCATTCACACATTATAGTCTATGGATCCTTGAAAACCACTGATGCCATCTGTGTTCCATCTGTGTTTCACGGATCATTAGGAAGAGATGCTTTGAAAGTTATTTTTCAGCTGAGCAGTGTCAATGAAACACGGATGACACACAGATAGCAAAACACGGACACACGGACCACACACCGATCCTTAACGGGCAGCTTCAAGGATGCATCACTGACCACCTTTTCATGGATTTAAGCACAGGCACGGGCATTTAAGTTAAAATGTTGCAAGGTTTACTCCTTTTTAAATGCCATTGCGATTAAATCTTATCCTTACTGTTGTTTTTCTGCCGCCCCTTGTCAGTTTCCAAAAATTGGGCTTGATGAGGGTGGTGCATGGACGGGTCCATTGTTCCTGGCATATTTATGCCAGAAACTAACGTAAATGATGACTGAAGTTTATGCCTGCTATAAGCTGAAGGAGATTTCAGCCTGGCACATGGACTGCCAGAGGTGGTAATTTTGGTGGCCAGCAGACCCTTGTGCCTTTTTAGTGCTGCCCAATGAGTTGTAAAAAGTGTTTAAAATGCATAATAAATCTGATGCAATATGTGCATGCCAGGGTTTTTTGTGCAAATAAAGTAAAATTTGTGTGACACATTGGTTAGTAAATCTTCCCCATTATTCCATTGTGCCTGGTGATGCGATATTCTTTCCTCTTGGCATACTTTCCATGTAAACCTGATTGATGCATCCTCTTTCTAATGGTAGACTAGTGTATTTTGATACAAATATTACCTCAGTGGTTAGGGCTGTTTACATCAAAACTGGCATCTTAGGTCCAAATCCAACCAAGAGCAATGTCTACATGGAGCTTGTATGTTCACATAGTTTTACTCTCACACTCCATAGTAATGCTGATAGGCTAATTTAGACGTAGATAGTGAGCTCCAATGCAGACAGGGGCTGATGTGAGGGATTGAAATATCTGTACAGCGATGGAGATAGATATACATTTTTATTGTTTTGCTACATTTAATAGTATGATAAGGGACTGGTGACTTACATCATTGGCATAACTACCACCTTAGCAGCCACAGCGGAGTAGAGGTGAGGATGTGCAGCATTCATTACACTGTATGCAGTGCATCCTCCACAGTCCTCTTCTACCTAGAACTTCAGTCTTTCAGGTCAGAGAGGGAGGCAGGAGGAAGACTCATAACATGGACTTTGGGTTCAAGGGCCAGGACATTAGCTAGGCAGAGCAGGATAACTATTCATTATTTACGTAGAGAACCCACCACCCGTGGCCAGTATGCTACAGTCTGATTCCTCTGCTGCGCTAGATTCCAAAGCTGCACTAGACACTGGAGAGCATTGAGGACGCCATCATGAGCTATGTCCCTGATCACAGGAGGCCACATCCTCACAGTGAGGAGTCTTCAGCCTTGCAGATAAGATCTACTATCTGTACTCACATAGATCACTGTGTGTTATCTGTGTTCAGACAGATCACTGTGTGTTAGGCCGCATTCACATCTGCATTGTGAACTCACTATATCTGGAATAGCTGGATCCCCATTCACTATAATAGGATCTGGCAGGGATCTGGCCACATTCTAGCATATATTTCAGCTTTAAGAGAGCTTTAAAAAATGCTGTTGTAGTATATTTTGTCTGGCTGAAAACCGGCATATATGCCGGATATGCAATACACCAGCATATCTGCAATTGTTTGTTATGTCATGTTATGTATCTGCCGTATGCATCTGGAATGATATAGTATGGTTGGCATTAGGAATGGAGAGTACCATTCCATTCCTCCCCTCTTCACTCGATCATCGAGCAATGCAAATCTTTTGACATGTTAAAAAATTATAATTTGCAGGTGGCAGATTGTGGTGTCTAATAACGATCTGCTGCCAGCAAACCAAAATACAGCATGGGGACGAACAATGGCATAGTGATCACTCCTCCCCATGCTGCGGAGTAGATCGCTGCATGTAATAGCAACAGTCTCCTGCCTCTAGTGAGCAGGGTATTGCCGGGAGGGAATAATTAATCAGGATGTGTAATACAGCCTTTAGCTTTACTCAGAGAGATCACTGTGTCTTGTCTGTACTCAGAGAGATCACCGTGTCTTGGCTGTACTCAAAGAGATCACTATGTTATCTGTACCGAGAGACAACACTGTTATCTGTAATAAGACAAATCACTGTTATCTGTACTGAGACATCATTGTATTATCTCTAATGAGACACATCACAGTGTTACCTTTGCTAAGAGACATGGTTGTGTTATCTGTATGGAGAGAGAATGCCGTGTTATCTGTACTGAGAGTCATCATTGTGTTATCCGTAGGGTTACATAGGACTGCAAGTAACATCTACTACAATATCTGTACACAGAGAGTTATCACTGTGTTATCTGTGGTGTTAAATAAGACTAGTGTTGAATGAAGCGAAGACTAGTGTTGAAAGGCACATATTGCCATTAATTAGTAACAAATCAAATTTCTTAAAAAACTTCAGTAAAGCTGTTGAATCAAATTTTTCAAAGCTTTGCTCATCTCTAGATAAAACTACAGGTGACATCTGTTATTTTTATTATTATTTATTTGAAAGTGCCATTAATTCCATGGCGCTGTACATCCAGCAGGGGTTACACAAATATACAGAGGACCATGTTCACAAGAGCTTACAATCTACAAGTGAAGGGAAGAACACAGTAGGTGAGGGTATAGCCTGCTCATGTGGCTGTGTAGTGGCAGCATGCTCATTAGAGGTGGTAGGCTTTCTTGGGTTTTCAGGTTACTCCTGAAAGTTTGGATATTGGGGGAGAGTCGTATGTGTTGGGGTAGTGAGTTCCAGAGTAGGGACTGCTACATTATTTGTTTGTGGTGTTAAATTGAACCACGGGTGTAGCTAAAGGCTCCTGGGCCCTGGTGCAAGAGTTTAGCTTTGGCCCCCTTCCCTCAGTGCTTTCTGGCAAGGGGCATGGAAGCACATAGCCTTTGTGCTGCCTGAGGCAAAAATTTAAATGTCAAGCCCCCCCAACCATACCAAATTCATTACCTAACCCCTTCCCTCCAGCCAAAAGTGTAACCTGAAGATTCTGGGCACCAGTGCAAAATCTATGAAGAAGTCCTCCCAGTGTGCACTTTCTATAATACTGGTGTCTTCTTATGCACCACAAGGGTCTTTGGGCCTCCTGAGGCTCCTGGGGCAGGTAGCGACTGCTAGCTCTGCACCCTATATAGCTATATTCCTGCCTAGGACTGCAGGTAACATTTACTACATTATGAGTAATCAGAGTTATCCTGTTATCTGCAGTGTTACATAGGACTGCAGGTGACATTGACTACATTATCTCTACTCAGAGAGTTAACATTAGGGTGACCATATTTAGGTTTTCAAAAAAGAGGACCCAGCATACCCCTGCTCTGCCAAAGGGCACAGCTACAGAACTAGAAAATGATGGGGCCCAATGCAGACTTTAGACTTCAAACCTGAAAATGCACCCCAAAATTAATACAGACCCCAGATTAGCCTCAAATTCATACAAGCTCCAAATTCTTGTGACTCCGTATAACCCTTCAATCAGACCCCAAAGTCATTGTACCTACTATTTAACACCCGCCTCCATTATTCAGACCCTAGTCATGGCCCCTATAATCCTCCATCCATTAAATAAGACCTCAGATGAGACTCCAGTCAGGTCTCATATCAGCCAATTGTGTTTGTGTAAACAAAAAATGGAGTACATGATGATTGCTGGGGGATCTCAGTATTGATGGCCTATAACAGGGATCGGCAACCTCTGGCACTCAAGCTATTCTGAAACTAAAACTCCTGGATTCCTCATTTTACTTTTGTGGGAGTTGCAAGAACAACCAAGTAAGTGTGCATGCTGGTAGTTGTAGTTTCACAGCAGCTGCAGTGCTGAAGGTTTCTAATCTGAGGTGTACAATATTGATTTATGACAGTGCACAATACAGTTCTGTTTGGCGCAATGTTTATTTGTGTTAGGCTAGGACTACACGGCAATCTTGGGCGAGACATGTGCTATGTAACCAAGGATTGCAGTGTATCAGTGCATCCAAAGAAATAAATGGGGTCACAGCTTGACTTGCAGGTTGCTATGATCATAAAAAAATCCTACCCTGTTGGCTATTTTATTTTTATATTTGTTATATGGCCGAGTGGGAGGGGAGTTTTATGGCAAGTGTGGGCAATCTTGACTGGCCGCAGGAGTGGGGGTTAGATGGGTGGAGGGGGTAAGTTGCCCAAACACAGCATTTTGACAGTTTTAGTCAGGCCGATTCTCTGCATATTTTCCAGTTTGCAGGCGGATCTCCGCCAGTCACCATTATAATTAATGGAGCTGGGGGCTTGAGTCAGCGTCTGGAGATGCCAGATCCAGAGACCATTGGCAGTTCCCTGCGGCAATTCCCTAACGTATCTCTGAATGAGATCTCTGCATTGAGTTCCATCCTCGGGGCTCAATACCAGAAAAAAAGGCTTCAGTTATATCCAAATGCATTCTGAATTGAGAGAAATCCATTCAGTATGTATCATGATGTCTTCAGTTCAGTCACTGCGTTTAGGCAGGAGATAATACCGCAAAATTCCAGAACACATGCCGGAATGCCGGATCTGGCATTAATTTCCATTGCAATGCATTAGTGCCGGATCTGGCATTAAAAATACTGCAATGACGGATGCGCAGACCATTAAAATGTGAAATAAATAAATACCGGATCCGTTTTGCCGGATTACACTGCAATGCATTTTTCTGACTAATCAGTCAGAAAAAATGACATGCGTTTTCATACAGTTTGCCTGATCAGGCAGGCAGTTCAGGCAACGGAACTGCCTGCTGGAATCATACAACGCAAGTGTGAAAGTACCCTTAATGTGAAACACTAAGAATGTAAAACACTAATTTATGGACAGAAAGTAAACCTGTGAAATATTTTGTTTGTTCATGACATCTAAAGAAAAAAAAAGAAAACAAAAAGTAAAATAAAACATCAAACAATGATAGAATCTAAACCAAAGCTAAACCCTGACGGATCTGCACACACTTCTACTACAAATAAAATGGCCACTATCCTATTTATTTCAGGTATTATATTAGGCAGTGTAAATGACATAAGTATTACTGACTGACCTTTCTCTGTGCTTGCACATTTCCCTACTTAGTTTCTGCCTTGCTCACATCTAAGCAGGTTCATGTGAAGCTAGATCAAACTGTATTTACTTCTCAGGAGCCCTTTAAATATGAAAAGGTCACTTGTAACCATATGTTGGTGACAATTCTGTATGCTTTGCTAAAAATATACATTAAGTGATTGACATTCCATGACAGCGCCTGTCAGCTTTGCAACATTCATCCATGATTCCCACAGTGTGAAATGTCATGTATACTTGTAAACAGTGCCCCTGCACAAGTGAATGTCTATGATCTCCCTAAATAAAACCTCATGATTGTAGAAATGATTGAAATAGATACTCTGTTGGAAAGGTCATTAACATGTTATTTTCGTGGTTGCTCTGCATTGTCTATAACCTTACGGATGTTTTTTATTTTTGTTCTTCTTTTCAAAATGTTCTACTTTAAATTTCAAAAATTATCTAATCATCTGTTCCAAGCTGAATCTATATCAGTACTAGTGTTCAAAAAGAAATAAGGGAGAGCTCTGATCTGAAATTAAACCAGGTCAAGCAGTGCTGCTGACTCCAGATGGATATTTAAGTTGAACGTATGTATGCAGGTTTTAAAATGGAAGTGATTGATTGACCAGAGCCATCATTAACAGATGCTGAGCTGACCTTAAATGACATTGGTCTCTCCTGCTTTGGGTTCAGGTTCAGGCCTTGCAAGGTTTTACAGCATATACAGAAAAAAACATATCAATACACATAGATTTCAATGTTTTTGTTGCAATTGTGATTGCCTTTTAAAGAAGCAGTTTTTAACTTTCCCCTCAAATGCATTCTATTGAAAACCAATGCAAACATCCAGAGCTTACGTTTCATTTTCTAAAATAAATACAAATGGAAAGTCCAACCATCTGCTGTGCAGATCATTTCCACAGAGACTTCGTGTAAGCTGTAAGACAGTAGCTGACACATTACACATCCCTTTGTTTCTATAACATTACGAGTAAACTGCTAATTGCTCTCAGTAATCAGCCTTATATGTAAACAAACTGAACATCACTTTCCAGACATAGCAAGTCCTTGTATGAAGGTTTGAGAACAGCATTTATTAAGCTTTAGTTGTCTGTCAATTACTGTAAGGGCATATTATTCTGGTGATAAAGTAAACATATGGTGTTTGCATGCCCGACCTGCCACTTTGTTGATTCCAGGATGCTCTGAAGGTACCAGGTTTTCGTGATCGGTGGGAGTCCCAGCAGTAGGATCCCACCAATCTAATAGTTGTCCTCTATCCAGCAGATAGGAAACAACTTTTAACAACCAGAATACCCCTTTAGTTACCAAAGTAACTGCTATATATAACCATCACAATTGTGTTGTTACTATTAAAGTCAAATAGATTTTCATAATTGGGAAAAATTAATCTACTAGGACAATATAGCATATCGGGGAGTGAATCCTTTTAATCTGTATCCTAAGTGTGAATTTCTAAGGGGAGCCATACACTATAGCTACTTAACACGTAAAGAAACAATACAATGGTGGTGGTGGCATGTTACTGAATTTTACGAAGAAATGCCAAAACGACACCCCATCATTGATATCATTTCCTGCTCTCCATTGATTGGCTGAAATTCCACCTAACAAACTTCATGCTCTGCCTGGTCCCTGCACTCTTTCTGCTATTAATACCATCAAAGGCTGTTCACATCACATTTTGGCTTTCAGGTCAGCTTTCCGTTAGGGGTAGTTGGGAATGTTTGAAGATTATGATTATTTTTGGTCTCTATTTCACCATCTTTTCATCTTTTTAGTGTTTTTTTGTAGAATACAATAGTGTGGTAGGCAGTTAAATAAAGTCTTCATTGAAATGAATGAATATGCTCAAGTATACATTTGAATACAATTTTTGGTATTCAAGCATATCCACCTGGTAGAAAGCTTAATAGAAAGTTTTTTTTTTTTATTGATTTTATTATCCAATGTAACATATCACATTCCAATACATTATCAAACGATACCATTCTCTACTTATTACTCATTTTCATGACAGGAAAGTGCGTTTACCAAAGCCTTAAGCAGCTATACCCTCCCCCCTCCCCTAGGTTGACATCGATGTTCCCCCCAGCCCCTCTCATTCACCATCCAAAAGAAAGAGATAAAAATAGTATACTCAGACATAACAGCTGTAGCCCCCCTTGGCGCAGGACCTATAAACTAAGCTACCAACCCTTTTACTGATTTGATCTCAACTGTTCATATGCACCGATGCAATGCATCAATTGTTCCCACTCTGCTAAAGACGGTGGGGACGGTGCACCCCATTTCTTAACTAAAAGTACTTTAGCGATCATACACCCCCTTAGCCATTTCTGCTTGATTTTACCCGCTATCTCCCTATCTGTGCAGTGGCCTAAAATCGCAAATTTTTCATCAGGTATCCATTTTGAGTCTAGCGAGTTGGACAGAGCTTCAAGCACTTGAGACCAGAACCTCTTAATCGGATTGCAGTGCCACATAAGATGTAGCAGATCCCCCTCCTTTTCTCCACATTTCCAGCATTTATAATCCATATTGTCCTTATCTTTAAATTTGCTTAGCATTTTTGGTGTATAATATAGCCCATGGATTATTTTGAATTGAATTAATCTATCATTTATTAAGGGTGATGACCTTCTAATGTTTTGGTAGATCTCCAACCAACTCTCCTCCGGTATGTCTAATGCTTGGTTCCATTTATGTGAGCTTTTAAACGTAGTAACTTCTGCCAGTGCCTTCCTTAATTTCCCATATATGTGAGAAATCTTGTGCCTAACATCCCTATTACTTGCGACACAGTACTCTAAAAAAGAATTCTCTTGTATATTCAAATTTCCCCTATTTACCATGCTATCATATGCATGTTTCAATTGTGCATATCTATACATATCTAAAGTGGTTCCCCGACCCCTAACTAATTCGGTGTAAGTCTTAAAACCCCCAGAACTGAAAAGGTCAGATACTTTCCTAATATCCTTCCTAACCCAATACTCATAGTCTTTAATTTTATAAAACTCCACCAAGTTAATATTATCCGATAAGGGAGAGAAAGGAAGTGCTAATACAATCTGCAGCAAATTTTTTACCTTATTTCACACTTTTTGCAACGTACCCCTAATTGAACAAAGTGATTCCCCTGTCCCCGTTTGGCCTGACTCTAAATAGATAAAAATATGATCCAACTGACCCCCATTTTTAAGTGACAAAAATTGACTTAATCTATTATATCTGAATCCGAAGCATCTTTGCAGTTGTGTACTTAGATAGTAGCCCTGGAACCATGGAATCGCAAGTCGACCATCTCTTTCAGCAAGCCATATATATCTTTGCTTTATCCGGACTCTTTTCCTGCCCCAAATCAATTCATTCAACAGTCTCTCTAATTGATAGAAAAACCTATCCTTGGTCCATATAGGGGTGGCCATAATTGGATAGAGTACCAGGGGTAAAATTACAGTCTTAATGAGCGCAATCCTATCTGCCTGAGAGAGTGGCAAATCCCCCCAGGCCTTGATCTTACCCTTAACCTTTTCCAAAAGCGGTGGGAGATTGAGCTTATTAAAACTGTCTAATCTAGCCCCTACCTTAATACCAAGATATTCAATATGATCTGATGTCTGTAACACATGTATGCTACCCCCCACCTCGGGAACCTGACGGTTTAATGGCAATAATGAAGATTTGCTCTAGTTTATCCCGAGCCCTGCCAACCTGCCATACTCCTCAATTACTTGAATAACATAGGGAATCACCTTCCATCCATCCCTCAGAAACATAAGCATATCGTCTGCATAGAGACTCAGTTTGTCTGCCTCTCCTCCCACTCCGAACCCAACAATTCGTGGGTCTAATCTAATCCTCCAAGCCAGAGGTTCAAGACTCAGAGCAAATAATAGGGGGGGACAACCCTGTCTCGAGCCTCGCTGAAGTTCAATCCTGGCTGAATTTACCCCATTTATGTTCACTGAGGCGTTAGGCTGTTTATACAGTAGTTGAACCATCGTTATAAACTTTACGCCCAAACCGCAGCAGGACATTACCCTCCACAGGAATGACCACTCCACCAATAGAAAGTTAAAACATGATGCAACAAGCTCTTTTTTAGCCACTTTTCCAATTTATCTACTAGATTTTTAATTTTATGACTTTTCTCTTTGCGAAACCTTTTTCTGACTTACAAAAATAAATAAATACAACTATACAAAACTGCAAAGTATTCCATCGCCATATATAGAATATCAAAACAGTCTACATACATAACATTTTGGATTTTGGTGTTTTATAGTGATTTGGGTGTCTTTTTTTATTCAAATGCAGTAAGTTTTATCGTCTGCATTTTATATTCTCATAAGCTTTTTTGCAGTTCAAAAAGTAAAAAGAAATATACCACAAAAATGCCATGTTGACACAAAATCACTCACTGGAGGCCAAAACCTTTCCCATAAAGTTCAACCCTTTCTGATAAGCCCTGCCTCCTTTTCGAGCAGGTCAGAAAAAAAATGTAGAAACCCTCGTTGTGCCAAATAGCACCAAAATTGTGCCAATTTCCGGCACTTTTTCGACAGCTTTTAGGAGCAATATGTAAATTTTGCCCAATGAAGGCAAGGTCTGAAGGAGTTTTAATGCCCATGATTATTGTAAAAATAAAATCAGACATCATATAGTACATGACAACCTCTTTTCTAACAAAGCCTGAACCAGCCCTGTACCTCAAATGGGCCCAGAGATATCCCCATTCATTGCTCTACTAGATTTATATCAAGCTAACAGCTCAAGGGGAGTGTCTTTTCTGATGCAGCTCAGGGGGTGTGTCCATGCTCTCCCTATCAAGGAGCTCAGGAGGCAGTTGAAGGATGAAACTGAGCATGTGCGGTCTTCTCAGTGAGCAGGACACATAAATAAGAAAAAGAACAAAGAGCAAATAGTGCTATACAGATAGAATAAGTTAGTGGCTACACTACATTTTTAATTACATGCAATTACAAATGTATTTAGATCCAGGTGATGGTTTAAAAACTGTAGAATATTTTTTGTGGGAAAACTCCTTTAAAGGGTAGTTTGTCAACTCCAAAATAATTTTTAAATTAAGCATACTGAGTAGTGCCCTAAAACAGAACCAGTGATGAGCAGCAGGGGCAATATTCGAATTTGCGTTATTTTGCGAATATTTGGGCGAATATTCATCATATATTCGAGAATTCGTGATCTCCAGTCATTATTTGCTTGATTGCAAAAATCGCAATTGGAAAATTTCTTGATAAAAATTTGCACCACGAAAATTCGCGATCAACACTGCTCCTAAAACAACAATTTTTTAGGATTAAAGGGCCAGATATGAACAAGAAACTTATATTTTAGGTCACCTACCCTACATGGCGGTATGCTAAGTTTGAAACTGATTTTGGAGGTGACAGACTCCCTTTAAATTGGAAAAATGTTTGAAGTTCTGGGAAGAAGAACCTTTGCAACATGCATTTTTTTTTTAACAACGAGTAACTCTTTAACATTACACTGACAGACTCTGTTGCCCATAAACAGGGGCGGACTGGGAACTTAAATATAAGTATATACTTAAACATAATATAAATACCTAAAGTACCTGCTCAATTGAAAAACTTACATAGACTGAGACAGTGTTTTACATCAGTGGTACAGTTGTGTTCAAAATTATTCAACCCCCAATGCTGTCAAGGGTTTTAGAGAATTTAGTGTACATTTGTAATTGTGTTCAGAATGAAATCTTACAAGGACTTTTTAAAGAACCAAATGCAACTAAAATGACATCAATTGTTTTTGTAATACAGTATTAAATGTTTTTTTTTTGTGATTTCTTCATTGACACAATTATTCAACCCCTTAAAGACTACCACTCTTAAGAACAGAGGTTTATTCAAGTGTTCATTCGATCAGGTATTGAAAACACCTCTGGATGTCAAGGAGCAGCAATCAAGCAGAATAAGCACCAATTAGGCAGATGTAAAATGACTGTGATACTCAGCTCCTTCTAGACATTTACTGGTGTGTTTACAAACATGGTGAAGTCAAGAGAATGTTCCAGGAAGACAAGAGAAGAGGTGATTTCTCTTTACAGGAAGGGCAATGGCTATAAGAAGATTGCAAAGATGTTAAACATACCAAGAGACACCATAGGAAGCATCATTCGCAAATTCAAGGCAAAGGGCACTGTTGAAACGCTACCTGGTCGTGGCAGAAAGAAGATGCTGACTTCGAGTGCTGTGTGCTACCTGAAGCACAAAGTGGAGAAAAGTCCCTGTGTGACTGCTGAGGAACTGAAAAAAGATTTGTCAGATGCGGGTACTGAAGTTTCAGCTCAGACAATAAGGCGCACACTGCGTAATGAAATCCTCCATGCCAGAACTCCCAGGCGCACCCCCTCACTGTCTCCAAAGAATAAGAAGAGTCGACTGCAGTATGCCAAAAGTCATGTGGACAAACCACAAAAGTTTTGGGATAGTGTTCTGTGGACTGATGAAACAAAATTAGAACTGTTTGGGCCCATGGATCAACGCTATGTTTGGAGGAGGAAGAACAAGGCCTATGAAGAAAAGAACACCTTGCCTACTGTGAAGCATGGCGGGGGGTCAATCATGCTTTGGGGCTGTTTTGCTTCTACAGGTACAGGGAAGCTTCAGCGTGTGCAAGGTACCATGAATTATTTTCAGTACCAGGAGATATTGGATGAAAATGTGATGCAGTCCGTCACAAACCTGAGGCTTGGGAGACGTTGGACCTTTCAACAGGACAATGATCCCAAGCATACCTCCAAGTCCACTAGAGCATGTTTGCAGATTAAAGGCTGGAACATTTTGAAGTGGCCATCGCAGTCACCAGACTTAAATCTGATTGAGAACCTCTGGTGGGACTTAAAGAAAGCAGTTGCAGCGCGCAGGCCTAAGAATGTGACTGAACTGAAGGCTTTTGCCCATGAAGAAAGGGCAAAGATATCCGTAGATCGCTGCAAGACACTTGTGTCAAGCTATGCTTCACGTTTAAAAGCTGTTATAACTGGAAAAGGATGTTGTACAAAGTACTAAGATTGAATGTCACTTGGGGGTTGAATAAAACTGATAATGATGTGAGCACAGAAAAGACATTTGTGGTTATTTCATTATAAATGTTATGTTATATTTGTCTGACTTACAAGTGCCTCTTTGATTTAATTGTAAACAAGATGACTGAAATGATCAAAATCAATGTCAAACTGGCCAAAACACTCAATTTCAGTGGGGTTTGAATAATTTTGAACACAACTGTAACTTGATAAACTTCTCTTTTTATATCAGCTGTTTCTTTATCTGGTCCAAATTTCTTAATTTTTATTAAAAATATTTACATTGTTACTTTTTTAGTTTGCATAATAGCATGTGTCTTCAATTCTGAAGAACGCAGAAGTGTTCAGATATAGTCTTAAAGGGAATCTGCCTCTAAATACCTCTCAATAAAATCATTTGACATGGGTGCCTTCATCAGCTGAATCTAATAGTGTTGATCCCATCCTAATCGATGGCGGTATTGCAAAGAAAACAGAGCTGAAATAATATGCAAATTAATTCCTGGGTGCATCCAGAGCATTGCACCATGTTGTAAACAGAGGTTCTGCTCAGTTTCCTACAGGCCATGCCCCTATCACTTTGACTGACAGGGCCAGTCAGTAAGGATGTTATTACACTTGGCACCAAAGTCTTGTGGTTGCTGATTGACAGATCACACAGAAGCAAGGCTTCCCAGGCCGGCACAGAATAGCAATAGAAGCAATTGGGCCAAGGATAGGAGGGTATACAAGCACACAATAAACTATAATGCCAAGGGAGTAGAAGCCGAGGTCAAAAGCCAGGAGGTCGCGACAGTACCAGGGGTAACACCAGGTCATGTTCAAATACAAGCCGAGGTCAGGAGCCATAAGATCACATCAATACAGGGGGTAGAACTAGGTCAGAGTCAAATACAGACCGAGGTCAAAAGGTAGAAGTCACACATACAGCATAAACTTGTGAGGAAGTTAGACCAATCACAGGCAACCTGTGGCCAGCAGGTTACCTGTTTAAATAGGTCCTCTAGATGGGTCATGTGATGTGGCCAGCGTCACATGACCCGTGTCCCGCATCTCGGTACAGCTGAGCACTGACTCAATAACATCGGTGTTCAGTTCCCCACCTGCTCGTTGTCTAGGGGATCGAGGACGCCGGCCAAGCTGAGGAATTCTGCACGGCCGGGTCCTCCCTGCTCCCTTGTCACCATGGAGATGAGGATGACGGCCGCGTCCTCGCTCCTCCTCACTAGCGGGATGCCGGCGGCACTGCAGGGGAAGAGCACGCCGCTGGCTCCCGGTTACATTATCATCATAGATACACAGGTGACCTACTTAGAATCTCATTTTTAGAATGCATGTAGTACATGCAAATCATAAAAATATTTTTAGTGATTTTATTTGTGATAGAAATGGTATTTAAACATAAGTTACTCATAACTGTCAATGCAATGTGCAGTAAAAAAATCACACATAGTACAAAAGGGACCTAAGTACTTAGAAGTCGTGCTATGTGTAATCTAATTAGTGAAACACACTTGTCTATTTTTTGCATTTCACATGAAATGTCACACATCATCATCTGCATATAAGTGCTAATTATATCATTAACATTTTTGAATGTGTGACATTGATACAATCAGCGTTTTAGCTCACTGAACTCATCAACTACACCTGGTTTCGTCCTGTTTGATTTGAGCAAAAGAAACTATGTAATGTAATGCTTATGTTCTGTTCTAAGTTTGACTGGCAGAATTGTGTTACTTTGTACTAGAAAACGATTATTGCAAAATACCTACAAAAGAAATATTTTCATGTGACTGGTACTTTTGTTAAAAATTCAACTGTGCGATAACATGATATGAGCGGCCTATGGTTGAGTTAACATCAGCGTTCAGCCTTTCCGTTTTCCTGTTCCATTATAGGTTTCCATTCAGGGGAAGATTTTTGAAGTGGAAACAAAAGTTGTGCACGCAGAACTTTTGTCTCCGCTTCAAAAATCTTTTTCTCAGCAGAAATCTAACAGACCCTGTTATAGTCTATGGGGTCCATAGGCTCTGTTCGGCTCAGTTATGTGCCGAATCCATCCTTTGCGTTCTACTGCTCCTATAACGGAGCAAGAGAACAGAAAAGCTGAACGCTAATGTGATCTCAGCCTATAATGCTCATAGTAGGTGAAAGACTTCCTTTAATTATATATGACACGTTTAGCAAACATCATGGAGCTTTTGATAAATTTAGCGCCCCTTTCACGAACTCAAAGTCAAAACAAAACTGACTTCAAAAGGTTGGGTCATGATAAATTCTTGATGCCTACCCTGTCTAACTAATAGTAAATCTGGGCCATTGAGGTCTGACCTGTAGGGGGGATCTAAAATTTCAAATGTAAAGTAGGAGTAATGCTTTATTTCCTTTTGTTTCTCAAAGAATAAAGTTCTAAGTATTGTTTTTCTGAGGGTAACTGTTGTGGTGGTCTGCCATGTATTTCTCAATTAAAAGTCAGAGCCAATAGTCAGAATGATCAGTAGAACTAAAAGATCCATAAGTTAAGGCATAAATGCAGACAGGAGTAGGCCAAAGTCCGTATCCAGGTGTAAAACTAAAAGTACCAAGAAAAAAAGTGGCTAGGCACTAGGCAAAGTCCAGGAATAAAGCTACATCATACAGAGGCAATTAATACAGATATGAAGCAGCCTAGAGGCAGAGACTGAGTTGAACAGGCACTCAGGCATCCCATGATTGGACAAGCTGGGTATGTTAACCTCACTATAGCAGCAGCCAATGGAAAGTATTGCTGCAAGGCAAATAAGCAACTTTTCTTAGCGTTCTGCATTGTACCTTCTCTCATTCAAGATGGAAAGCTATGAATAAATTGAAATCAAAGTGTTACCATTCTCCTTGTACATTGGATGTGTCCCAGAATTCTAACCTTGTGTTGTGCACACATTCATAGCAGACAATAAAGTTCTGGGTGTATGTCTATGGGAAGCACTAGATTTTACTATGTTACTATGTTACCCAGTAACAACTTTTCTCTAAGGCTACTTTCACACTAGTGTTAAAGTTTTCCGGTATTGAGTTCCATCCTAAGGGCTCAATACCGGAAAAAAAAATGCTTCAGTTTTATCCTAATGCATTCTGAATGGAAAGCATTCCGTTCAGTATGCATCAGGATGTATTCCGTTCAGTCCCTCTTACGGTATTTGGCCGTAGAAAATACTGTAGCATGCTACGGTATTTTCTTCGGCCAAAATTCCAGAACGGTTGCCAGAATGCCGGATCCGGCATTCATTTCCATTGAAATGTATTATTGCAGGATCCGGTACCAAGTGTTCTGGAAAAACGGATCCGGTTTCCAGGTCAGCGCATGCGCAAACCTTTAAATTTGTGAAAAAAATAAGTACCGGAGAGACAGATCTGGTATTGCAATGCACTTCTTAGATGAATCCGCATCCGGATCCGGAAACAAATGCTATCCGTTTGCATACGGATTTCCGGATCTGACAGGCAGTTCCGGCAACGGAACTGCCTGCCGGAATCCTCTAACGCAAGTGTGAAAGTACCTTAACACAGCCCATATCATTAGATGCTTACCTTATTTCTTTAATAAAAAAATAAGTCATATTATTAGTACTGATGGTGTGGATTCCAATATTAAGCAGGAAATTCAACAGTCCAAGCTAAAATTATAGCACATTTATAATAATAAGTGAGTACAATGTGTTTTCTATGCATTAACCTTGCTCTCTGTATGCTACTGTTCTGTTACTATTGGCTCATTATGTAGATTTGTTTGCTTGCTTTGTTGTTTTTCCACATACTAAATCCCTGTGAAGAAAACAACATTGTAACAATTTACAACATTTCTATTTTTGTTGCCTAAAAAAGTAATTTGTGTAGTATTAAAACAAGGGGTGAAGGGTTAATTCATTAGACGACATTCATTTGCATTCAGCTCAGCATGCCCACAGACCCTAACTTGTATATGGCTTTTCAAAGATCTAACAATAGCTTGAGAGGTCTTTTAATCTCTTTCTGTTTATAACTGTATTGTTTGACCTTTTTTGCAGCAAGGTCTCTTGTATATAAAATGCCAGGGAGCAGATTAAATATGTGGGACAAAGAAATGGTTTAATTAAAAGGAGTCTTTAGAGAATAAGAATAGCCAACTGGTTCTGACAAATATTTAACAATAGATCAGTATTTATGGGAGAGGAAGAACAAATGTAAGTTAATGGAGGGGCAAACATAGCAATATTAGTGTGCGCCTAATTTACATTTCTTGTAATAAAACACTATGGTCGAACAAACATTTCATAATCTATGGGCCAATACATTTATGACTGATTACAATCCATTAATGATTACCTTAATATATTTCAATCACGTTCTGCTGAACTAGTACACAGGCATTTCATTTTATTAACCTATAGTTAGTATCATTAACACCTTGTGGACCAATGACTAGTATACTTGTCATGAACAGAAGCCAGTTGCCGAATCCTGATGAGCACACTCATAATCCTAATCAGGCTGGCACTGCCATTGTGACTGTGCTAAAAATAGTGGAGCAATAGCTGTAATACACAGAACAGCCCCACTTTATTGGTGGAGAGAAAAGGAACCTCTGATCTCCATCATTTAGAAAACACTTTCATAAAAAAAAATATCTCATATTAAGGGTGCATTCACATGACCGTAATTCTGGGTCCGCATCCGTTCCACAATTTTGCAGAACAGTTGTGTGGACCCAATCATTTTAAGTGGGCCCACAAAATATGAGGACAGCACACAGCTTGCTGTCCGCATCTGTTGTTCCATTCCGTGGCCCCATAAAACATATAGAGCATGGCCTATTATTGTCCGCTCTCACAGACAAGAATAGGCATTTTCTATATAGCGCTGGCCATGTGCAGTCAGCAATATGCGGAACGAACACGGCCGGTATCCGTGTTTTGCGGATCCTTAATTTGCGGACCTTAAAACACTTACGGTTGTGTGAATGCACTTTAATGTCTCTATGTGACTATTCTCTGTATTTTTTTATATGAATAGTGATTTAAAAGAAAAACTTTTTGAAGTCTCTCCACATATTTTACTTCCTGCCCTAGCTCTTTAAGTTTGGACTTTTAGCATGGCAAACAGTCTGGTTTCACTTTTTTCAGTCAGACCATTAGTCCAGAAATACATCCAGGCCCCTCTTGAATTCTTTTATTGTACTCACCATCACCACCTCCTCAGGCAGAGAGTTCCATAGTCTCACTGCTCTTACCGTGAAGAATCCTTTTCTATGTTTGTGTACAAACCTTCTTTTCTCCAGACGCAGAGGATGTCCCCTCGTCACAGTCCTGGGGATAAATAGATGATGGGAGAGATCTCTGTACTGACCCCTGATATATTTATACATAGTTATTAGATCGTCTTTTTTCTAAAGTGAATAACCCAAATTCTGGTCATCTTTCAGAGTACTGTAGTACACCCATCCCAGTTATTACCTTAGTTGCCCTCCTCTAAACCCACTCCAGCTCTGCTATGTCTGCCTTGTTCACAGGAGCCCAAAACTGTACACAGTACTTCATGTGCGGTCTGACTAGTGATTTGTAAAGTGGTAGGACTATGGTCTCATCACGGGCGTCTATGCCCCTTTTGATGCAACTCATCATCTTATTGGTCTTGGCAGTAGCTGCCTGACACTGGTTTCTGCAGCTTAATTTGCTGTCCACTAAAATTCCTAAGTCCTTTTCCATGTCAATGTTATCCAGTGTTTTACCATTTAGTATGTACTGGTGACTTGCATTAACCCTTCCCATGTGCATAACCTTACATTTGTCAGTGTTAAACCTTATCTGCCACTTATCTGCCCAAGCCTCCAATCTATCCAGATCCCTCTGTAGCAGTATACTGTCCTCTTCAGTGTTAATTACTTTACACAGTTTACTGTCATCTGCAAAAATAGATATTTTACTGTGCCGGCCTTCTTCAAGATTATTTATGAATAAATTAAAGACAATAGCACCCAATACTGACCCCTGTGGTACCCCACTAGTGACAATGACCCAAGCTGAGTGTGTACCATTAATAACCACCCTCTGTTTTCTATCACTGAGCCAGTTACTTACCCACATACAGACATTTTCTCCCAGTCCAAGCATTCTCATTTTATATTATAACCTTTTATGTGGTACAGTGTAAAATTCTTTGGAGAAGTCCAGATATATGACATGATCCATTGATTCGCTGTGGTCAAGTCTAGAATTTACCTCCTTATAGAAACTGATTAATTTAGGTTGACATAACCGATCCCTCATGAAGCCATCCTGATATGGCGTTATTTGCTTATTGTCATTGAGGTACTCCAACATAGCATCTCTTAGAAAACCTTCAAACAGTTTAACCACAACAGATGTTAAACTTACCATCCTATAGTTTCCGAGCTCTGTGTTTGGACCTTTTATTAAATATTGGCACCACATTTGCTATGCGCCAATCCTGTGGAACACTCCCTTTCAGTATAGAGTCCGTAAATATCAGAAATATGGGTCTGGCTGTGACATTACTTAATTCTCTTTGGATACAGCAGTGCATGACATCTTTGGTCCTGGCGAATTGTCTATTTTCACCTTTTTAAGACGGAGCTTCAGTTCTTCCTGGGTGAAGTCACAGTAGTTTCCTATGTATAAGGTGTTATTATTTGTGTTGACTGGTGCAGAAGAACAAAATGTTATACAGCCTACCTTTAAAATATTTGTGAAAGAATGGCTCGTTGTAAAGAGCTCCCTGAATTTGAGCATGGTATTGTAATTGGAAGTCAGTGTTGCAACAAGTCAGTTTGCGAAATTTCTTCCTTCCTAGATATTCCACCATCAACCGTGAGTGGTATTATTGTAAAGTGGAAGCATTTAGGAACCACAGCAACTCAACCACAAAGGTCCAGACCACAAAAAGTTGCACAACAGAGTTGCTGACTGCATAGACACATAATGCAAAGTCGACAATGCTATGTTGACTTAGTAACTGTTCCAAACGTATCCTTCCAACTTTGTTGGAACAGTTTTGGGAAGGCATGGTGTATAATAAATTGACAGGCCTGCACATTGCCCTACACCAGTGTTTCCCAACCAGTGTGCCTCCAGCTGTTGCAAAACTACAACTCCCAGCATGCCCGCACAGCCAAAGGCTGTCTGGGCATGCTGGGAGTTGTAGTTTTGCAACAGCTGGAGGCACACTGGTTGGAAAACACTGGCCTACACCTAAGGCCTCATGCACACGACCGTTTTTTTATGCTGTCCGCAAAAAGGGGTTCCGTTGTTCAGTGATCCGTGTCCGTTTTTGCCTTCCGTTGTGTTTCCGTGTGTCTTCCATTTTTTTTAGCAGACATGACCCAAAAGATTTTACAAAAAGACAGGCTGACAATGTTTCCCAAGTGCCTGCCAAGGGATCCGCAAAAAAAACGGACACGGAACACGGATGACACACGGATGGCCATCCGCATTTTTCACGGACCCATTGACTTGAATGGGTCCGTGAACCGTTTTTCACGGACAAGAATAGGACAGGTTATATTTTTTTGACGGACTGGAATCACGGACCACGGACACGGAGGACAAACGGTGCATTTGCCGAGGTTTCCACGGACCCATTGAAGACCAATGGGTCCGCAGAAAATCACGAAAAACGGAGCAACGGACACGGAATCAAACAACGGTCGTGTGCATGAGGCCTTAAGCTCATCTAGAATAGAAATTGTGAAGCAGCTTCTCTCGTCCAACATCAATGTCTGGCCTTACCAATGTTCTTCTGGATGAAGGGGCAAAAATTCCCATAGACACACCCCAAATCTTGTAGAAAGACATCCAAGAAAAGTGGAAGCTGTTTTAGCTGCAGAAAAAAAAATACATAAAAAAAAAGAAAAACACACAATTTTGCAAATCAATCGGTATGTACTATACTAATCTTCAGAACTCATCTTGTACCACAAGTACCCCTTTGCAGGGGATGATATTATAGCAGATTTACATAGTTATATAGTTAATACGGTTGAAAAAAGACATAAGTCCATCAAGTTCAACCAAAGAGATAGGTGGAGACGTGAATCGCAGTGAGACTCGAATTTCTACACATTTTCATAATCAGTAATGTCATTTACTTTTAAGAATTCATCTAAACCTGTTTAAAAACTATCCATTGTCCCTGTTGTGACCATTTCGGAGGTAGTCTATTCCACAGATTCACAATTCTTACAGTAAAGAAGCTTTGACGTTTCTGGAGACTTTTTCTTCTCCAGTCGGAAGGAGTGCTCCCTTGTCTTTTGACGGCATTTTACATAGAACAGTTTTTCACCATATTTTTTCTATGGCCCATTTATATATTTGTATAGGTTACTCATGCGCCCCCCCCTCCCCCCCCCCTTTAGATGTCTCCCACCAAGACTAAATAAATGTAATTATTTTAATCTTTCTTCATAACTAAGACCCTCCATGCCCCTTATCAGATTAGTCGCTGACTTTTTCCAGCTGCAGTGCGTCCTTTCTATGGACTGGTGCCCAGAACTGAACTGCATATTCCAATGAGGCCACAACAAAGCTTTGTAAAGTGGTAATATTACATCCCTGCCCCGCGAGTCCATGCCTCATTTAATGCATGACAATATCCTGGTGGCCTTAGAAGCAGCTGATTGCCATTGTATGCTTTAATTTAATCTACCATCTACAAGGACACCCAAATCCTTCTCTATAAGCAGTGGCGTACACACAATCCATGGGGCCCCGGTGCGAAACTGATCCATGGTGCCCCCCGTCACCCCCTAATTTCTGAGAGCGCTGCTAATGGCCATTTCAGCCCCAGTTTACTACTAAAATTATTTTGGCTAAATAAAGTATATTGCAAAAATGTAACCTATCACTTGCCATTTCCGTGCGGCTAATCCGCTTCGTGAAAGAGTGCTAAGCTCTGTGCCTCTCTGTGATCTTTTAACTACAAAATCACGGTGACAACTTTATCTCACTGTGATTTTGTAGTAAAAAGATCACAGAGAGGCACGGAGCATTATCAATCCTGTTAGTGCTCTGTTCTCTGCTGTCTGGAGCGGGGCTTGGCACTCATTCACACAGCAGATTACCCGTACAGGATGTTAAAGAGCCCTAACCCCAATGCACGGCAACACTCACCCAGTCCTAACTAAAAAAATCTGGTCCAACCTCATCCAGGGTGTCGCTGGTGTCGGCGTGATGTCCGCTGGATCCAGAACAAGGTCCCTGTGGTGAGAAAAAAAGAATAATTACATAAGGAAGGGATGGAGACTGACCCTGTGAAATCCCCAGCAGGGGGCGCTGTGCTGGCCTGTAAGACTGAGCCATGCCAATGTATAGCAGAGTAATCTAGTGCTACCACACAGTACTAATGCCCACCTTGAGGCCCCTCACAGTACTAATGCCCACCTTTGTTCCTGTAACAGTAGGTATACTCAGATATGTGCCCCCTCACAGTAGTTATGCCCAGTTATGTGTCCCCTCACAGTAGTAATGCCCAGATTATGTGTCTCCTCACAGTAATATGCCCAGATATGTGCCCCCTCACAGTAGTAATGCCCAGAATATGTGCCCCCTCACAGTAGTAATGCCCAGAATATGTGCCCCCTCACAGTAGTAATGCCAAATATGTGCCCGCTCACAGTAGTAATGCCAGATTATGTGTCCCCTCACAGTAATATGCCCAGATATGTGCACCCTCACAGTAGTAATGCCGAATATGTGCCCCTCACAGTAGTAATGACCAGAATATGTGCCCCTTCACAGTATTTATGCCCAGTTATGTGCCCCCTCAAAGTAGATATGCCCAGATATGTGCCCCTCAGAGTGGTTATGCCAGATTATGTGCCCCTTCAAAATATTTATGCCCAGATATGTGCCCCTCACAGTAGTTATGCCACATTATGTGTCCCTCAAATTAGATATGCCCACATATGTGCCCCCTCACAGTAGTTATGCTTTCATATGTGCCCCTCAATCCTCATAGTTATGCCTTCATATGTGCCCCCCTCACAGTAATGCCTGATTAGGTGCCCCCTCAAATTAGTTATGCCCCCCTCTTGCCCTTTGCCCCCAGTCTGCAGCCTTAGAAAAAAAAAACATACTTACCTTCTTCCTGATGACAGGCTCCATCACTCATCTCGGTGCTGGCTGTGCTGAAGGCAGATTCCCGGGTCTTCAGATCTCCTCCCACAGCCAGCAGCGCGATCTGGGGCCAGCAGGGGGAGCTCCTGAGCTGTGAAGAGCAGTGAAGCAGGGATGAAAGAGGTTTCCCTGCTTCACTACTGAAAAGAAATGCCGGCCAGCCGGGTGTGTGAGTGCGCGCTCACCCCCCCCCCTCCCCTCCTCTCCCTCCACATTATACATGTAATGGAGCGCTCTGTACTTTGTGCTGGGCCCCATCAGAGCGCTCCATTACATGTTAGTACAACATGATTTAGGGTAGCCTGCTGGCCTGGGGGGTGGGTCCACAGGCGGCCGGGCCCCCTGGAGTGCCGGGCCTGGTCGCAACTGCGACCCCTGCGACCCCTGTATGTACGCCACTGTCTATAAGTGACTCCCCCAGTGTTACATCCCCTAGGACATATGATGCACAGAGATTACAGAGAACTGGCTCTCTGGAGGCTGTTTGTAACTGTGGTCACAAAAATCAATGTTTTGGGAGAACAGAAAGCAGCTCCATTTTTTTGGGCTCTTTACACAGCTCAAGGTCTGGGCCCCAGGGCCTGATGGTGAGTATGCCCATAAGGCCCACCCATAAGTCCACCTACATGTTCCACCCATGGGTTTGTTCACAGTGAGTGAAGTGTGTAGGGGATGTGTTCTGTGTGCTGTAGAGAATCTAATGTGTGTGTTTATGGAATGTAGTGTATAGGGATACCAGTGTGTGTAGGTGATGCAGTGTGTGTGTGTGTCTAGTGGATTGCACTGTGTTTTCGTGTAAGGGATAGAAAGCAGTGTGTGTTTGTGTATAAGGTATGTATTGTGTGTTTCTGAATGTGTGTATGGAATGCGTTGTGTGAATCTGTGTTTGTATGTGTAAGGGCTGCAAGGTGTGTTTCTGTGTATGTAAGGGATGCAGTGTGTGTCTGTAAGGGGTGCATTGTGTGTAAGGGGTGCATCGACTGTGTGTAAGAGGTGCATTGTGTTTCTGTGTGTAAGGGATGCATTGTGTGTAAGGGATGCAGTGTGTGTGTCTGTGTGTAAGGGGTGCATTGAGTGTGTGTAAGAGATGCATTGTGATTCAGTGTGTGTTTTTTTGTGTGTAAGAGTTGCATGTGTGTGTGTGTGTGTAATGGATGTCAACCCCCCCCCCTTGTTATTCTCTTTCCCCCTCTTGTAATTCTCCCCCCCTTGTCATTCTCTTTCCCCCTCTTGTCATTCTATTTCCCCCTCTTGTCAATCCCCCCCCCCCCTGTCATTCTCTTTCCCCCTCACTCCATTGTAGCGTGGCCAAGTCCTGTATGGTCCACGGATACAGGAGCTTTTGTTTCCTGTACCCTGGCCATGTGTGCACTTCCTGTTGCTCCCAGACAGATGCTCCCAGTACCCGCAGACCATACAGGGCTCGGCCACGCTACAATGGAGTGACAGGAGAGAGCACTGAGCGTTTCCCTCCTGTCAGCCTCTCTCCTCTTGCTGCGCCCGGGTGGTGCGCCCTCATGGACGCGCCAGCTTGGGCAGTTCTGCAGCCGCCTGAGGCTCTATATAGAGTGCTCAGGCGGCTGCAGCATGAGGGCGGCCGGCACTCCTGGTGGCGCCCCTTCCCAAGGGGTGCCCTAGGCGGCTGCCTAGTCCGCCTATTGTAAGCGCCGGCCCTGTGCCCAATCACTCAGAGTGTCCAAGTCAGCTTGTATTTTATGGACAACATCTTCCATAGACTATAAAGAACTACATAGCTTAGTGTCATCTGCAAAAATTGAAATGGTGCTATTAATCCCATTCTCGATATAATTAATAAATAGATTAAATAATAGAGGACCCAACACTGAACCTTGAGGTAACCCGGGACCATTCTGGACACAGTCCTTGAGACAGTTTTCAATCTAATTACAAACTATACTTTCCAAGCCTATAGACCTTATTTAAACTATTAAACATCTATGAGGACAGTATCAAAAGCCTTTGCAAAATCCAGAAACACTACATCCACAGCAGCCCCTCTGTCCAAGCTACTACTCAACTCCTCATAAAAAAAATATCAGGTTAGGGTACTTTCACACTAGCGTTTTGGATTCCGTTTGTGAGATTCGTTTCAGGGCTCTCACAAACAGTCCAAAACGGATCAGTTAAGTCCCAATGCATTCTGAATGGATAAGGATCCTTTCAGAATGCATCAGTTCGGCTCCGTTCCACTTCTATTTCGTTTTGGAGGTTGCTGTATTTTGGTGTCCATCTGAAGATGCGGAGCCTAAAGGATCCGTTTGAATTACAATGTAAGTCAATGGGGATGGATCCGTTTTCAATGACACAATATGGTGCATTTGAAAACGGATCCGTTCCCATTGACTTTCAATGTAATTCAAAACGGATCCGTTTTGGACTTTGTCATTTTTCTTTAAAACAAATGCAAACAGATCCGTTCTGAATGGATACAAACGTTTGCATTATAGGTGCGGATTCGTCTGTGCAAATAAACAGACGGATCCGCACCAACGCAAGTGTGAAAGTACCCTAAATCTGACAACTTCTGTCCTTGGTAAACCCATGATGGTTTTCACTTAAGATATTATTTACAGCGACATACTCCTGTTTATAACCCCTTAAGAGTGCTTCAAACATTTTTGCCACAACAGAAGTTAAACTAATTGGTCTAGATCCCTTTTTAAATATGGGCACCACATTTGCCTTGCGCCAATCACTTGGCACTGTACCAGTACCTAGAGAATCTTTAAAAATTATAAACAAGGGCACAGCAATGACTGAACTGAGCTCTTTAACCCCTTAAGGACGCATGACGTACCTGTACGTCATGGTTTTCGAGTCCTTAAGGACCCATGACGTACAGGTACGTCATGAGTAGTTCCGATCACTGCTGCTCAGCCGGCAGTGATCAGAACAAGGTACCTGCTGAAATCATTCAGCAGGTACCTTGTTACAATGCCCAGGGGGGTCTTGTGACCCCCCCATATTGGCGATCGCTGCAAACCGCAGGTCAATTCAGACCTGCGGTTTGCAGCGCTTTGTGCGATCTCTCGGGGATCAGAGGGTTAATGCCCCCAAAGTTTTTAAGTTAAATTTTTAACCCCCCCTGCAGCCCCCAATCATATTGTGGCTGCGGGGGTGCAGGGGGGGTGGTTGCGGGCGGCGGGAGGCGGTGCGGGAGGCGGGCAGTGCTGCGGGCGGGATTGCGATTGTGATCGCCCGCCTCCTCTGCAATGTATCCCTGGTGTCTAGTGGATCTATCAGAGGGTCAGCACATTGCTGACCCTCTGATAGAAACGGCTGGCATCTGTGCTTGATCAGATGCCAGCCGTTTAACCCCTTAAGGGTTAACAGGGAGGGAGCTCCCTCCCTCTCCCATCGGTGGGCTGCTGTGCCTTTGCAGCCCCCCAACAGGATGGGATCGCAGAGGGAGGGGGCTCCACTACCTCTCCTTCAATCACCCGCTGCCCTCTTATGGCAGCGGGTGATGGTTGCCATGGAGACAGGACGCTTTCAGAAGCGTCCTGTCTCCATGGTGCTGAAAGTCTGAATAGACCTGCTAAAGGTCTATTCAGACTTTGTAAAGTACAAAATACAGCAACTATATAGTGTACTGTACTGTATTATACAGACACCAGATCCACTGGATCTTTCAGAACCAAGTGGGTCTGGGTAAAAAAAATGTAAAAAAGTGAAAAAAAGTAAAAATGAAAAAAAAACATATCACTGAATAAAAATTAAAAAAAATAAAATACACTACACATATTAGGTATGGCCGCGTCTGTAAAAATCTGCTCTATAAAAATATCACATGACTGAACTCGTAAGGTGAACGCCATAAAAGAAAAACCCCAAAAATGGTGTAAATAAGCCATTTTTTGGCAACTTACATCACTAAAAGTGTAATACAAAGCGATCAAAAAAGCGTATGCCTCCCAAAATAGTACCAATCAAACCGCCATCTCATCCCGCAAAAAATGAGCCCCTACCTAAAACAATTGGCCAAAAAATAAAAAAACTATGCTTCTCAGACTAAAACATGATTTTTTTTCTTTCAAAAATGCTTTTTAGTGTTAAATGTAAAAAAAAAACTAAAAAGTAGACATATTGGGTATCTCCACGTCCGTAAGAATCTGCTCTAAAAAAATATCACCTTACCTAACCCCTCAAGTAAAAACTGTAAAAAAATGATATAAAAACTTTGTCAAAAAGCCATTTTTTTGTCACCTTACATCACAAAAAGTGTAATAGCAAGCGATCAAAAAGTCATATGACCCCCCAAATAGTGTCAATCTAACCATCACCTCATCCCACAAAAAATGAGCCCCTACATAGGACAATCGCCAAAAAAAAATAATAATATGGCTCTCAAACTATGGAGACACTAAAACATGATTTATTTTTGTTTTAAAAAATGATATTGTTGTGTAAAACTTATATAAATAAATAAAAAGTATACATATTAGGTATTGCCGCGTCCGTCACAACCTGCTCTATAAAAATAACACATGACCTAACCCCTCAGCTGAACACATCAAAAAAATATTAATAAATACGGTGTCAAAAGCCATTTTTGTCACCTTACATCACAAAAAGTGTAATAGCAAGCGACCAAAATGTGATATGCACCCCAAGATAGTGCCAATCAAACCGCCATCTCATCCCACAAAAAATGAGCCCCTACATAAGACAGTCGCCCAAAAAATAAAAAATAAACTATGGCTTTCAGAATGTGGAGACACAAAAATAATTTTTTTCAAAAATGCTTTATTATGGAAAACTGAAACAAAAAACCCTAAAAAGTAGACATATTTGGTATTGTCGCGTCCGTTACAACCTGCTCTATAGAAATATCACACAATCTAACCTGTCAGTTCAACAATGTAAATAGCAAAAAATAAAAACGGTCCCAAAACAGCAATTTTTTTGCAAATTTTCCATTTTAATCCATTTTTCCAGTAACAAAGCAAGGGTTAACAGCCAAACAAAACTCAATATTTATTGCCCTGATTCTCTTGTTTGCACAAACACCCCATATGTGGTCGTAAACTGCTGTATGGCCAAACGGCAGGGCACAGAAGGAAGGGAACGCCATATGGTTTTTGGAAGGCAGATTTTGCTGGACTGTTTTTTTGACACTATGTCCCATTTGAAGTCCCCCTGATGCACCCCTACAGCAGAAACTCCAAAAAAGTGACCCCATTTTGGAAACTATGGGATAAGGTGTCAGTTTTGTTGGTACTATTTTAGGGTAAATATGATTTTTGGTTGCTCTATATTACACTTTTTTTGAGACAAGGTAACAAAAAATTGAAATTCTGAAATTTCATCTCCATTTGCCAATAACTCTTGAGAAACATCTAAAGGGTTAACAAAGTTTGTAAAACTGGTTTTGAATACCTTGAAGGGTGTAGTTTCTTAGATGGAGTCACTTTTATGGAGTTTCTACTCTATTGGTGCATCGGGGGGCTTCAAATGGGACATGGTGTCAAAAAAACAGTCCAGCAAAATACACCTTCCAAAAACCATATGGCGTTCCCTTCCTTCTGCGCCCTTCAGTTTGGCCATACAGCAGTTTACGACCACATATTGGGTGTTCGTGCAAACTACAGACTCGGGGGAATAAATATTAAGATTTGTTTGGCTGTTAACCCTTGCTTTGCTACTGGAAAAAATGGATTAAAATGGAAAATGTTTCAAAAAATCGAAATTCTGAAATTTTATCTCCATTTGCCATTAACCCTTGTGGAAAACCTAAAGGGTTAATTAAGTTTGTAAAATCAGTTTTGAATACCTTGAGGGGTGTAGTTTCTAGAATGGGGTAATTTTTGGGTGGTTTCTATTATGTAAGCCTCACAAAGTGACTTCAGACCTGAACTGGTCCCTAAAAAGTGGGTTTTTGAAAATTTCTGAAAAATTTCAAGATTTTCTTCTAAACTTCTAAGCCTTGTAACGTCCCCAAAAAATGAAATAGCATTCCCAAAATGATCGATACATAAAGTAGACATATGGGGAATGTAAATCAATAACTTTTTTTGGTGGTATTACTATGTATTATAGAAGTAGAGAAGTTGAAACTTGGAAAATTGCAAATTTTTCAAAATTTTTGGTAAATTTTGTATTTTTTTATAAATAAAAAATTTTCGACTTCATTTTACCACTGTTATGAAGTACAATATGTGACGAAAAAACAATCTCAGAATGGCCTGGATAAGAAAAAGCGTTTTAAAGTTATCACCACATAAAGTGACACTGGTCAGATTTGCAAAAAATGGCCGTGTCCTTAGGGTGAAATAGGGCTGAGTCCTTAAGGGGTTAAGAACTGTTGGGTGTAATCCATCTGGACCCGGAGGCTTGTTCACCTTAACCTTATTTAAGTTAGCTTGGACCATATCTACAGTTAGCTAGTTGAGTATATTACTGGATGTACTAACAGCCCTGGCACCACAGATATCAGCTCCTTTCTCTTTTTTTGTATATACAGAGATATAAAAACCCAGTTAGTATCTTTGCCTTATCCTTATCTTCAGTGACTAACCACTTCTATTTTGGGGCCTACCTGCTCAGACCTTGGTTTTTTAGCATTTATATATTCAAATAATTTTTGGGATTTGTTTTGCTCTCTTTTGCCACCTGCTTTTCATTTTGTATTTTTGATGATTTTATCTCCTTTTTACAGATTTTATTAAGCCCATTGTAAACTTCAAAGGCTACAGCTGACCCCTCATATTTGTATTGTTTAAATGCCCTTTTTATCGTTTATTGCCTTTTTACAGTAGCTGTCAGCCATAGGGGGTTTAATGTTAGCCATTTATACTTGTTACCTACAGGAATAAATTTTGCTGTGCAATTACTCAATGTGGATTTAAAGTTCTCCCATTTATCCTCAGTATTATTATGTGACAGTATCTTCTCCCAGTATATTCCCTGAAATGCTGCCCTGGGGAAATTGGTCTTTTTAAAATTCAGTATTTTTGCTGTACCAGCCAGAGATTGCTTCTTATAGTACAGGGGGAATATAATTATATTGTGGTCACTATTACCTAGTGTTTCTCGAACTAAAACATTTCCAATAAGTTCTGAATCATTAGAAATTACCATATCCAACAGAGCATTGCCCCTAGTGGGAGCTTCTACAAACTGGCCCATAAAGTGGTCCTGCAAGTTGAGAAATCTTCTCCCATTTGCAGCTGAGGCAGAATCATGACCGCAGTCAATGTCTGTACCAGCCTGTTCCTGCTCGCTGGGTCTTCCCCAGCCCCACCCAGCAACCTGTCTATTCGATACACAATATGCCAAACCTGAGCACCCGGAAGACAACACACTGTTTGGCAGTCATGGTCTCGGCGACAGATGACCCTGTCTGTACGCCTAATAATAGAGTCACTTACCACCAGCATCTGTCTGACCTTTGCTGCACTCTTTTTCCCATCTTTCCTACAGCAGTAATCCTCCAGGTTGCTAGGAGAAATGCCATACTGCAGTATTGCTGCTCCTGGGCTTTCAAACCTAATATCAGCCTAATATCAGCCAAACTGGCATATTTACAAAGCCGTTCCAGCTCAGAACTAGCCTCCATGGCACTTTTCCTCTACATTAACCCACTGACTCCATAGTCCTGATCTTGCCCTTCTCCTCCCTCCATTTCACTGACCCCAGCCAGTGCCTGCATAGTGAGGTCTAAGCCTCTCTCCAGGTTTGCAATGCTCCTATTTAGATCTCCTCCAGAGTATGGAGAGTTCACTAATGCCATCATTCTTTCCCATAAGGACTAGTTCGTTATCAACAGGCGATCATGTTTACATGGCACGATCTGCTGCCACTAAAAAATAATTTTTACGTGTGCACACATGTTTACCCGGGTAAATGGCGGTACATTTACACCGCCTGATCAATGTTAAAGAGCTTTACTATGAACGCTCATTAGCGATAATCTGTGCAATTCTCAGCCAGTGTAATGTAGACTTAAAACAAAGGATATAGCATTTGATAGCCTAAGGAATTTAAAGGAAAATTAAAAGGGCTGTCCTGCCATATATATTGATAACCTATCGTCATTGCGAATTGCATTTTTCTTAACTTCAGATCAAATTCCACTTCGGATGCTTCAATTCGCTCCACACTAGTCACGTTCATTGGTCACATGGCCTAGGCACAGCTCAGCCCCATTGAAGTGATAACTAGGGCTTGGCTGCGATACCAAGCACAGCCACAATATATTGTAGGGTGCTGTGCTTGGTGAGCACAGAGATAGCCGGCTACTGCAAGTACCAGTGTGTTCTCAAACAGCTAATCAGTAAGGGTCCCTAAAAGGGCTGGATTATATCTGTAATTGGTGTCTGTCAGAGACATGGCAGACACATCCTATCACATCAGTGACTGAGTTCAAAGACCAGCCAATATCCTGCCTTCTGATTGGCTGTCAGGCTGCCTGCAAAGCTTTTTTATAGAGAAGCCATCCACCTGGGGTCATGTGTTCCTCTTTTTCTTCTTTTCCCTGTTTCCCTTGTCAGTGTACTGAATTTTAAAAGTAAAATGGCGGGTGCATTTTGCTAGATTCATCCAAAGCGAATCTCGAAAACTACAGATTCATTTGGCAGAAGAATTTTTGTGAAATTCGTGATGAATCCAATTAATTTTGAATTGATTTGTCCATGTCTAGTGTTCATGAAAATCTGTAATGAAATGTGCTCACAGTCAGTATTTGGTCAGTATTTGTAAACCAAAACCAGGAGTGGGTCAACAACACAGAGGAGGTATAAATCTTTCCATTATACTTTTTCTCTGTAGGTTACACTACTGGCTTTGAATTACAAATACTAGCCAAATACTGACTGAGTCAAAGTCACTTATGGTACATGTAGATTGTGCTGTTAATGGAGACATGGATTCCATTCAATGGAAGCTTTAGGCTTCTCTGCAACTTTGACCACTCAACATTAAGCAACAATTTATGAAACTCATCCAAAAGACAGTTTCTCTTTTACACAGTTTCATAAATGTCCCCCTGAGATTACAATGTTAAACTACTAAATAGCAATAAATCACACGGAATGTGGGTGCATCTCAACATGCAGACCAAAACAGTTGCCAAATATCCAAGCTGATTTCAACATACCCCCATATACAGCAATACAGGGAGTGCAGAATTATTAGGCAAATGAGTATTTTGACCACATCATCCTCTTCATGCATGTTGTCTTACTCCAAGCTGTATAGGCTCGAAAGCCTACTACCAATTAAGCATATTAGGTGATGTGCATCTCTGTAATGAGAAGGGGTGTGGTCTAATGAATCAACACCCTATATCAGGTGTGCATAATTATTAGGCAACTTCCTTTCCTTTGGCAAAATGGGTCAAAAGAAGAACTTGACAGGCTCAGAAAAGTCAAAAATAGTGAGATATCTTGCAGAGGGATGCAGCACTCTTAAAATTGCAAAGCTTCTGAAGCGTGATAATCGAACAATCAAGCGTTTCATTCAAAATAGTCAACAGGGTCGCAAGAAGTGTGTGGAAAAACCAAGGCGCAAAATAACTGCCCATGAACTGAGAAAAGTCAAGCGTGCAGCTGCCAAGATGCCACTTGCCACCAGTTTGGCCATATTTCAGAGCTGCAACATCACTGGAGTGCCCAAAAGCACAAGGTGTGCAATACTCAGAGACATGGCCAAGGTAAGAAAGGCTGAAAGACGACCACCACTGAACAAGACACACAAGCTGAAACGTCAAGACTGGGCCAAGAAATATCTCAAGACTGATTTTTCTAAGGTTTTATGGACTGATGAAATGAGAGTGAGTCTTGATGGGCCAGATGGATGGGCCCGTGGCTGGATTGGTAAAGGGCAGAGAGCTCCAGTCCGACTCAGACGCCAGCAAGGTGGAGGTGGAGTACTGGTTTGGGCTGGTATCATCAAAGATGAGCTTGTGGGGCCTTTTCGGGTTGAGGATGGAGTCAAGCTCAACTCCCAGTCCTACTGCCAGTTTCTGGAAGACACCTTCTTCAAGCAGTGGTACAGGAAGAAGTCTGCATCCTTCAAGAAAAACATGATTTTCATGCAGGACAATGCTCCATCACACGCGTCCAAGTACTCCACAGCGTGGCTGGCAAGAAAGGGTATAAAAGAAGAAAATCTAATGACATGGCCTCCTTGTTCACCTGATCTGAACCCCATTGAGAACCTGTGGTCCATCATTAAATGTGAGATTTACAAGGAGGGAAAACAGTGCACCTCTCTGAACAGTGTTTGGGAGGCTGTGGTTGCTGCTGCACGCAATGTTGATGGTGAACAGATCAAAACACTGACAGAATCCATGGATGGCAGGCTTTTGAGTGTCCTTGTAAAGAAAGGTGGCTATATTGGTCACTGATTTGTTTTTGTTTTGTTTTTGTATATTTGTGAATGTTGAGATGTTATATTGGTTTCACTGGTAAAAATAAATAATTGAAATGGGTATATATTTGTTTTTTGTTAAGTTGCCTAATAATTGTGAGTACCTTACAAAACACCAAAGACTTTCTCAATAAAATCAAGGATATTCATCTTGACTGGAACAAATGTTTCCTGGTCATGATGAATGTGACCAGCCTCTATATGAACATTCCAACACTAGAAGGTATTGAAAGCGTAAAGGAATCACTGATCACATCAGTCGAATTTACAGAAGAGGAACAGGACTTCATTTTTTCACTACTTATCTTTACACTTACCCATAACTATTTTTATTTGAGGACCAATTTTACCTCCAAATTTCCAGGACAGCAATGGGTTGTAACGTGGTGCCGACTTTCGCAGTAATTTATATGAACCATTTTGAGGATAAAATTGTGTACACTAACCCACTCTTTAGGAAATATGCCCACTGTTGGCTATGTTTTATTGATGATGTCTTTTGTATTTGGCAGGGATCTAAACAAGAGCTAAGACAATTTCACGATACCATTTCTGCCAGCAGACCAAACGTTTCTCTCTCCCTGAGCTTCAGCCAGACTGAAATCTCATTTTTGGATGTTCTTCTAAAGGTTAGACGTAACAAATTAATCATAGACATATACAACAAACCAACAGACAAGAACAGCCTTCTAAGATACAGTTGTGTTCAAAATTATTCAACCCCCAATGCTGTAAAGGGTTTTAGGGAATTTAGTGTACATTTGTAATTGTGTTCAGAATAAAATCGTACAAGGACTTTTTAAAGAACCAAGTGCAACTAAAATGACATCAATTGTTTTTGTAATATAGTATTAAATGTTTCTTCATTGACACAATTATTCAACCCCTTAAAGACTACCAGTCTTAAGAACAGAGGTTCATTCAAGTGTTCATTCGATCAGGTATTGAAAACACCTCTGGATGTCAAGGAGCAGCAATCAAGCAGAATAAGCACCAATTAGGCAGATGTAAAATGACTGTGATACTCAGCTCCTTCTAGACATTTACTGGTGTGTTTACAAACATGGTGAAGTCAAGAGAATGGTCCAGGAAGACAAGAGAAGAGGTGATTTCTCTTCACAGGAAGGGCAATGGCTATAAGAAGATTGCAAAGATGTTAAACATACCAAGAGACACCATAGGAAGCATCATTCGCAAATTCAAGGCAAAGGGCACTGTTGAAATGCTACCTGGTCGTGGCAGAAAGAAGATGCTGACTTCGACTGCTGTGTGCTACCTGAAGCGCAAAGTGGAGAAAAGTCCCTGTGTGACTGCTGAGGAACTGAAAAAAGATTTGTCAGATGCGGGTACTGAAGTTTCAGCTCAGACAATGAGGCGCACACTGCGTAATGAAGTCCTCCATGCCAGAACTCCCAGGCGCACCCCCTCACTGTCTCCAAAGAATAAGAAGAGTCGACTGCAGTATGCCAAAAGTCATGTGGACAAACCACAAAAGTTTTGGGATAGTGTTCTGTGGACTGATGAAACAAAATTAGAACTGTTTGGGCCCATGGATCAACGCTATGTTTGGAGGAGGAAGAACAAGGCCTATGAAGAAAAGAACACCTTGCCTACTGTGAAGCATGGCGGGAGGGCAATCATGCTTTGGGGCTGTTTTGCTTCTACAGGTACAGGGAAGCTTCAGCATGTGCAAGGTACCATGAATTCTCTTCAGTACCAGGAGATATTGGATGAAAATGTGATGCAGTCCGTCACAAACCTGAGGCTTGGGAGACGTTGGACCTTTCAACAGGACAATGATCCCAAGCATACCTCCAAGTCCACTAGAGCATGGTTGCAGATTAAAGGCTGGAACATTTTGAAGTGGCCATCGCAGTCACCAGACTTAAATCTGATTGAGAACCTCTGGTGGGACTTAAAGAAAGCAGTTGCAGCGCGCAAGCCTAAGAATGTGACTGAACTGGAGGCTTTTGCCCATGAAGAATGGGCGAAGATATCCGTAGATCGCTGCAAGACACTTGTGTCAAGCTATGCTTCATGTTTAAAAGCTGTTATAACTGGAAAAGGATGTTGTACTAAGTACTAAGATTGAATGTCACTTGGGGGTTGAATAAAACTGATAATGATGTGAGCACAGAAAAGACATTTGTGGTTATTTCATTATAAATGTTATGTTATATTTGTCTGACTTACAAGTGCCTCTTTGATTTAGTTGTAAACAAAATGACTGAAATGATCAAAATCAATGTCAAACTGGCCAAAACACTCAATTTCAGTGAGGGTTGAATAATTTTGAACACAACTGTAGCACTATATATTCGCTATTTCGAATATTCGTTATTTTTTTATTTTAAGTTTTTAATCCTTGTTGTTCTCTGGTTGTCTTCCCACTTCCCAAAAGCTGTTGTTACCTGTCCAGAGGATTCTTGGCTCCCTGCCCGCTCCAGTCAATGCCCGTTGCCGCTTCTGACGACTTCCCGTGTGCATGGGAACGCCTCCATGCTAAAATGTACTACCGGATGTGAGAATCACGATCTCACAAATTTGACTAAGTTGTAATCGTGTAAAAAAAGGGGTAATTCCAGCACCAATTACCGTAAAAGCTTCTTTATTCCAAAATTTCAGACATAGGTACGTTCACATTGACGGGCTTGCTGACGCGTTTCAGACTATACAGTCCTTAATCATAACACTCTGAACCCCACAGGGGCAGCACATATATATAGGTCAGTAAATCCCACATCCCTAATCATGGGGGGAGGGAAATTTAACCATGCACTGCGCCTATTGGTTCCAAAACCCATCTGCATTAAATGTATCAAATGTGGCAAAACATTTTATTCAGATTCACAATCGCAAAATAAGCCCCATGAAAGGTTATGCTATTGAAAAGGTACTAGCTCCCAAAAGAAATGGTGATTTGAAACAAAAAATTTTATTAAGGGAAGCTTACTGGATTTTCAGATTAAATACAAGAGTACCTGTTGGTTTAAATCTCCGTAAAAAACTAATGTATTTCTACCAATAAATGTTTCTGCAGTGTTAGGGAGCGTCAATATAATATATTTATATGCCTCTATATGTATGCATTTATTTCCCTGAAACCAAACAGTATAATGATGATTTTAATTACATATCTGTTAGTATATTATCTGGAAGTGATAAACGCGGACATGCGATGATTTGTATATGTATTGAGGGACATGCTGTCCTGGTAGATTACTTAAAAACAAGGACCTAACCCAAGAAGGGTGATTCACTTAACATATACAATTGCCATAAGGCACTAATCCCTTTATTTATCTTGGGTATTAAAACATAACTTTTATTATAATAAATGTATTAATAAAGGAACCCAATAATTACATATTAAAAACGCTGCGGTGCTTACTGTGGGAATAGAGAAAGGGAAATAGGAAACACGGGGCTGTGCACTGCTACCCGTGAATCCCAGCTAGAAGGAGCTTAGAGTGGGGTGACAGCGCTAGGTATAGTCCATGAAGGGCTATAATTGAATCACAAGGAACGTCCGCTCCTAGAACAGTAATACTGTGTGGATTCTCCCAGTGATTAACCGGAGCAACAGCTCCTGATCTGACACCCTAAACTATAAGCTCCTATAGTACTAGTACTAGCTGCTATAGACACTATAAACCAGTCCAGCCGGACTTAGGATTATTGTTTTCCACACAGTCACACAGCAGAGATTAAAATAATTCTATCTGCCCCCCGACATGTTTCGCCAGTGACCTGGCTTCTTCAGGGGAAAACGGGCAGTAATGAATAAATCGCCGTTGTTGGGGTTTATAAAACCTCCTGAAATGACGTGGATTGCCTGTTAGCCAATCAAAACAGGGGCTGTGTCAAGCCCGATCCATAGGAGGTACCCGGCTAATGTCAATCAAATCTAGCCACCAATGAACAATAGTACCCATAATGCCGTAGGGGCACCTACCAATAGCGCTATAGATAGAGCGATGACAGACCTGCGCATCACTGCCTGCGCAAGAAGATAGTGTTCATTCCGGTGTCCAGTAACTGTAATGCGCATGCTCTGCGCATACTATGATGCGCCAAAACTTAGTCTATATCTTGCCAGAGGACTCAGGGTCGGGTGTCTGCGCAGAACATAGATGCGCCTAGACTTAGTCACAACGACCAAGTCAGGAGTGTCCCGTAGTACGCATGTGCTGCGCGCTCAAGATATGCGCACACACTTAGACATGACACCATATCGCAAAGGTGAGTAGTATATATTGGAACAGCACTGGTACTGGAATAGACAGGTTGTTCCCCAGTGGCATGTATGATACTGTCATTATAGGTATACAGACCTTGTAAGGTATAGAAAGGCTGAACATAATATATTAAATTATTTAGAGTAGGCGAAAACAACTTACAAGGGTTCAAAAGTGAACAAAGTAAAATAAAATGAAACAAAATAAATAAGTCTCGATTACTCATAAAAATTACAGGAAAGAGGCAAATGTGAAGCCCTCATTAAGGCCATTAGGACTCAAGCTATCTAGGCGGTAAATCCATCTAGTTTCTTCTTGCAGAAGAATGACATCAAGGTCACCTCTTCTGATACCAAGGGTCTTTTTGCAAATTCCCCAAAATTGGAGACATTTTGGGTCACTGTCATGATGCAGTCTCACATGTCTAGAGACCGAGGTTGCCGTCTTTGTGTTTATATTGCTCAGATGTTGACAGATTCTCTTTCTAAATTGCTGGGAGGTCTTGCCCACGTACAATTTAGGACATGGACACTGTATGGCATAAATAATGCCTTGTGTTTTACAGTTGATAAATTGCTTGATTTTATATTCCTTTCCATCTACAGGATTGGTAAAGGAACGACATTTTCTTATCTGTGGACAATACACACAGTCACCGCAAGGGTAAGTACCTACAGTGTGGGACGTGAGCCAGGTGTTGGTTGATCTAACAGGATGGAAATAACTCTAAACCAGAAGGTCCTTAAGATTTTTCCCACGTCTGTAAGTGACACTGGGGTTAGGTGTAATAACAGACCTGAGATCGTTATCTGCCCATAATATATGCCAGTGTTTTTTAAGGATTTGATGAATTTTCCGATTTTGTGCATCGTATGTGCCGATGCATCTGACTTGTTGTCCCTGCGTAGTGCATTGTTTATTTTGTAACAAGGCCGTACGCTCTGTACTTTTTGCTCTTTTGTAGGCTCTGTGGAGTACCCTCTTAGGATAACCTCTACTACGAAACCGGTCATACAGTACTCTACTTTCTTTCTGAAAGCTTCCATCATCTGAACAGTTTCTCCTCGCTCGGATGTATTGGCCAGCTGGAATGCCCTGCCGAAGTGGTTTCGGATGGAAGCTAGTCCATTCCAAAAGGGTATTACCTGCCGTCGGTTTGCGAAAGATCTCAGTCAATATTCGACCCTCTTCATTTAAGGTGAGTTTAAGATCCAGAAAAGTGATAGTGCATTCATTAATATCGGACGTGAATTTCATACCTATATTGTTAGAATTAAGTTTACGTACAAAGTTATGGAACACCTCAGTGGTACCTTCCCAAAGAATCAGAACATCGTCGATATAACGTCCCCAAAACAAAATGTGCTGAGTGTATTCTTGTAAATCATTAGCAAAAACTATGGAATCCTCCCACCACCCTAAAAATAAATTAGCATAATTTGGTGCACATTTACTTCCCATAGCAGTTCCGACTAGCTGCAAAAAATAGTGACCATTAAACAGAAAATAATTATGTGTAAGAAGAAAATAAAGCAACGTGAGAACAAATTCATTATGTGCTGCGAAATGAGTGCTTTTAGTAGAGAGAAAAGTAGAGACAGCCTTAACCCCCAGGTCATGTTGAATATTTGTATAGAGAGATTCTATGTCCAAGCTGGCCAATTTAGTTGTTGGTGTCACTTCGATGTCATGGAGTTTAGTCAGCACATCCTTGGTGTCTTTAATATAAGAAGTCAAGCACGGCACAAAAGGGGCCAAGAAGGTATCCACATATTGACTGATATTCTCAGTCAAACTATTATTCCCTGAGACAATCGGTCTTCCTGGTATTGGCCATCTCTGTTTATGCACCTTAGGTATTGCATAGATGGTTGCAATAGTGGGATGCATTTTGTACAGAAACCTGAACTCATCATTTGAGATCAGGTTTTTGTCCCTTGCATCAATCAAAATTGATTTGAGTTCTGCCAGAAATTTATCCATGGGATTATAATCCAGCTTCCTATAGGTGTCAGTCTGATTTACCAAGGTTTCAACCATCAGTTTATAGTCTGCCACGTTCATGACTACAACATTGCCACCCTTATCTGAAGGTTTTATGATTAGTTCTTGGTTGTTGTTAAGTTCAAATAAGGCCTGACGTTCATCCACCTCTAAATTCAAGAGAGACGAAGGTGTTCTGTAACTGAGTGACTTCAGATCACGGGTGACTAATTGAACAAAAGTCTCAATGTTGCCATACTGAGAAAATGGTGGAGTAAATTTTGATTTAGGCTTTAAGTTAGAAAGTGGTGGTACAATTTGTTCAATAGTCGATAAGTCATCTGTGTCCAAAGACTCAAGAATGGCCAACGCATCTTTCTCTTTCCGCTGTGTGCTGGTCATGTCATTAGAATACTGCTTATGTAGGGCCAATTTCCGAGCAAATAAGTTCACATCCTTTACCCAGCTGAAACGGTCAAACGACGGTGTGGGCGTAAAAGAGAGGCCCTTACTGAGCAGTTTAATGTGTTTCTCTTCCAATACGACACTAGACAGATTGATGACTTTTAGTGGATCAGCTACGCTTTGTTGTTGAAGGCCCATTTCTCTCTGTCCTTTAATATAGGGCCCTGTCCCAAAAAAGAAGGAGTTACAGATGGGATGGTAAGAGAGGAAGAAGCTGGTGTGGAAGGACATGACTGGGGCAATACGGACATGGGCGCAGCACAGAAAGATACTGAAGGTAAGGATGAAAGTAGTTGACCATCTGAGTTTGAGGTCACCTGTTGGGGCACATTGTGTCTGGCAAAGTCTGTTGTTGGCAATAATGAGGTGCTTTGGGTACCTAGCCATGACTGATTGGATGAGGTGGTCAGCCCTGCCTGAGGTGCAGGTGCCTTCCTTTGATTCATAGAACCCCGTCCTCTATATTTACACTTGGCCCCACTTGCTTTATTACCTACTTGGTTCTCAGAACCTGACCACTCAGATTCAGACAAATCTGATTGCGACACTTGTGCCCTATTAGCTGGCTTCCTCTGTTGAAAGTTAGTATAGTTGGATCTAAAGGAATAGACGTGGCCAGTATCAAAATCCCTTTTATCCCTAACGTATTTACTGTGCTTTCTTTCTTTGATGTCTGTCTGAAATGATTCGATATGTTTTTGCAAGCGTGTTTCCAGGGTACTGTACTCAGGATGAGATCTAAACTTATGTATCAATTGGATTTCTTGTTCAAGCTGTTTAGTGATTTTGACAAGTGCAAGTTTTTCATATTCCAAAAGATACTGTTGCATTCTGAGTGAATTGTCAGTAAGTAGATTCTGATTGTCTCAGGGAATAATAGTTTGACTGAGAATATCAGTCAATATGTGGATACCTTCTTGGCCCCTTTTGTGCCGTGCTTGACTTCTTATATTAAAGACACCAAGGATGTGCTGACTAAACTCCATGACATCGAAGTGACACCAACAACTAAATTGGCCAGCTTGGACATAGAATCTCTCTATACAAATATTCAACATGACCTGGGGGTTAAGCACCTCATTATTGCCAACAACAGACTTTGCCAGACACAATGTGCCCCAACAGGTGACCTCAAACTCAGATGGTCAACTACTTTCATCCTTACCTTCAGTATCTTTCTGTGCTGCGCCCATGTCCGTATTGCCCCAGTCATGTCCTTCCACACCAGCTTCTTCCTCTCTTACCATCCCATCTGTAACTCCTTCTTTTTTGGGACAGGGCCCTATATTAAAGGACAGAGAGAAATGGGCCTTCAACAACAAAGCGTAGCTGATCCACTAAAAGTCATCAATCTGTCTAGTGTCGTATTGGAAGAGAAACACATTAAACTGCTCAGTAAGGGCCTCTCTTTTACACCCACACCGTTGTTTGACCGTTTCAGCTGGGTAAAGGATGTGAATTTATTTGCTCGGAAATTGGCCCTACATAAGCAGTTCTCTAATGACATGACCAGTACACAGCGGAAAGAGAAAGATGCGTTGGCCATCCTTGAGTCTTTGGACAGTGACGACTTAATGACTACTGAACAAATTGTACCACCACTTTCTAACTTAAAGCCTAAATCAAAATTTACTCCACCGTTTTCTCAGTATGGTAACATTGAGACCTTTGTTCAATTAGTCACCCGTGATCTGAAGTCACTCAGTTACAGAACACCTTCGTCTCTCTTGAACTTAGAGGTGGATGAACGTCAGGCCCTATTTGAACTTAACAACAACCAAGAACTAATCATAAAACCCTCAGATAAGGGTGGCAATGTTGTAGTCATGAACGTGGCAGATTATAAACTGATGGTTGAAACCTTGGTAAATCAGACTGACACCTATAAGAAGCTGGATTATAATCCCACGGATAAATTTTTGGCAGAACTCAAATCAATTTTGATTGATGCAAGGGACAAAAACCTGATCTCAAATGATGAGTTCAGGTTTCTGTACAAAATGCATCCCACTATTGCAACCATCTATGCAATACCTAAGGTGCATAAACAGAGATGGCCAATACCAGGAAGACCGATCGTCTCAGGTAATAATAGTTTGACTGAGAATATCAGTCAATATGTGGATACCTTTTTGGCCCCTTTTGTGCCGTGCTTGACTTCTTATATCAAAGACACCAAGGATGTGCTGACTAAACTCCATGACATCGAAGTGACATCAACAACTAAATTGGCCAGCTTGGACATAGAATCTCTCTATACAAATATTCAACATGATCTGGGGGTTAAGGCTGTCTCTACTTTTCTCTCTACTAAAAGCACTCATTTCGCAGCACATAATGAATTTGTTCTCACGTTGCTTTATTTTCTTCTTACACATAATTATTTTCTGTTTAATGGTCACTATTTTTTGCAGCTAGTCGGAACTGCTATGGGAAGTAAATGTGCACCAAATTATGCTAATTTATTTTTAGGGTGGTGGGAGGATTCCATAGTTTTTGCTAATGATTTACAAGAATACACTCAGCACATTTTGTTTTGGGGACGTTATATCGACGATGTTCTGATTCTTTGGGAAGGTACCACTGAGGTGTTCCATAACTTTGTACGTAAACTTAATTCTAACAATATAGGTATGAAATTCACGTCCAATATTAATGAATGCACTATCACTTTTCTGGATCTTAAACTCACCTTAAATGAAGAGGGTCGAATATTGACTGAGATCTTTCGCAAACCGACGGCAGGTAATACCCTTTTGGAATGGACTAGCTTCCATCCGAAACCACTTCGGCAGGGCATTCCAGTTGGCCAATACATCCGAGCGAGGAGAAACTGTTCAGATGATGGAAGCTTTCAGAAAGAAAGTAGAGTACTGTATGACCGGTTTCGTAGTAGAGGTTATCCTAAGAGGGTACTCCACAGAGCCTACAAAAGAGCAAAAAGTACAGTGCGTACGGCCTTGTTACAAAATAAACAATGCACTACGCAGGGACAACAAGTCAGATGCATCGGCACATACGATGCACAAAATCGGAAAATTCATCAAATCCTTAAAAAACACTGGCATATATTATGGGCAGATAACGATCTCAGGTCTGTTATTACACCTAACCCCAGTGTCACTTACAGACGTGGGAAAAATCTTAAGGACCTTCTGGCTCAGAGTTATTTCCATCCTGTTAGATCAACCAACACCTGGCTCACGTCCCACACTGTAGGTACTTACCCTTGCGGTGACTGTGTGTATTGTCCACAGATAAGAAAATGTCGTTCCTTTACCAATCCTGTAGATGGAAAGGAATATAAAATCAAGCAATTTATCAACTGTAAAACACAAGGCATTATTTATGCCATACAGTGTCCATGTCCTAAATTGTACGTGGGCAAGACCTCCCAGCAATTCAGAAAGAGAATCTGTCAACATCTGAGCAATATAAACACAAAGACGGCAACCTCGGTCTCTAGACATTTGAGACTGCATCATGACAGTGACCCAAAATGTCTCCAATTTTGGGGAATTTGCAAAAAGACCCTTGGTATCAGAAGAGGTGACCTTGATGTCATTCTTCTGCAAGAAGAAACTAGATGGATTTACCGCCTAGATAGCTTGAGTCCTAATGGCCTTAATGAGGGCTTCACATTTGCCTCTTTCCTGTAATTTTTATCAATAATCCTAAGTCCGGCTGGACTGGTTTATAGTGTCTATAGCAGCTAGTACTAGTACTATGGGAGCTTATAGTTTAGGGTGTCAGATCAGGAGCTGTTGCTCCGGTTAATCACTGGGAGAATCCACACAGTATTACTGTTCTAGGAGCGGACGTTCCTTGTGATTCAATTATAGCCCTTCATGGACTATACCTAGCGCTGTCACCCCACTCTAAGCTCCTTCTAGCTGGGACTCACGGGTAGCAGTGCACAGCCCCGTGTTTCCTATTTCCCTTTCTCTATTCCCACAGTAAGCACCGCAGCGTTTTTAATATGTAATTATTGGGTTCCTTTATTAATACATTTATTATAATAAAAGTTATGTTTTAATACCCAAGATAAATAAAGGGATTAGTGCCTTATGGCAATTGTATATGTCTGGTAGATTACTTAAGATGGATAATATGCTTGTCTGTTTAACTTGAATTAATATGTGTTACTTGTGGAATGTGCAACTATTGTAATCACCTGGACACAAGTGTGGAACCAATAGGCACAGTGCATGGTTAGATTTCCCTCCCCCCATGATTAGGGATGTGGGATTTTCTGACCAATATATATGTGCTGCCCCTATGGGGTTCAGAGTGTTATGATTAAGGACTGTATAGTCTGAAACGCGTCAACAAGCCTGTCAATGGGAATGTACCTATGTCTGAAATTTTGGAATAAAGAAGCTTTTACAGTAATTGGTGCTGGAACTACCCCTTTTTTTTACACATTTTCAAGACTCCAAGTCATGTTCCGTGACACCTGAATCCATAAGGCGGTCCTGTATAGGTGAGCTGGAGACACAAGTGTTTCTGTAAGTTGTAATCGCAATGCGATTAATATAACCTGAATTACTCGCATTGCCAATTCAACTTAGAGCTGGGTTCCTAATGGTTGTATTGCTAGAATATAACGAATATCACAAATTCACGAATATAGCACCATATTCTCAATCTTTGTTATATTCTAGCAATACAACCATTAGGAACTTAGCTCTAAGATCAATTCACAATGTGATTATATGTTCACTTCGCGAATTGAATAATAGAAAGAGTATAGTGCTATATTCGTGATATTCGTTATCTTTGTCAATTCTAACAATACAAGTTACAACCATTAGGAACTCAGCTCTATGTTTAATTCGCAATGCGAATATAAATTCGCGTAACATTCGCAATATATAGAATAATAACAAATATTCGATTTCGACGAATATATGATGAATATTCAATCGAATATTTGCGAAATATCGTGAAATCGAATATGGCACCTCCCACTCATCACTAAGGAACAACAATCAAAGGCACCTTCCCCTGTCTAAACTGCGCACATTGCAGTAATGTAACCAAGGGTCCTATTTTCACCCACCTCTCAACAGGGAAGAAATATAATATCCAAGGCCATTTCTCTTGTTTAACCAATTTTGTGGTTTATCTGATCAAATGTCCATGCGGCTTTGGGTATGTGGGAGAGACCATACAAAAGGTTAAAGAACGCATTGGTCAGCATAAGTCCAAAATACGTAATAAGAAAATTGACACGCCCCTGGTCGAACACTTTATTACCCATTCGCACCCGGTCAGTCAACTGAGATTACAGGTTATTGATTGGATTCCACCTTTGCGAAGTGGCGGCAACCGTGAAAAAATGCTCCGGGAGAGAGAAATGGTATGGATACGCCGGTGGAACACTCTACACCCCAATGGCCTGAATAAGGAATACTGTTGGAATTAATGTTATACTCACATTATTTTGCCAGAATTTAATATCAGACTAACAATATTGTCTTTTTTGCTCTCCCTATAGGTCGTATGCTGTCCAATAACGAGTGGAGACACTCGTGAAGCACGCATCAGGATCCGGTGGCAGTATACAGTCGTGGCCAAAAGTTTTGAGAATTACATAAATATTGGAAATTGGAAAAGTTGCTGCTTAAGTTTTTATAATAGCAATTTGCATATACTCCAGAATGTTATGAAGAGTGATCAGATGAAATGCATAGTCCTTCTTTGTCATGAAAATTAACTTAATCCTAAAAAAAACTTTCCACTGCATTTCTTTGCTGTCATTAAAGGACCTGCTGAGATCATTTCATTAATCGTCTTGTTAAGGGTCCTTTCACACTTGCATTTTGAGGATCTGGCAGGCACTTCCGTCCCGCCGGATCCGTCAGAACGCAAGTCGCCTGAAGCATTAGAAGACTCATCAGGATCCTGATCAGTCTTTCAAATGCTTTCAGGTTACTATGGCAGCCAGGACGCTATTAAAGTCCTGGTTGCCATAGTAGGAGCGGGGAGTGGGGGAGTGGTATACTTACAGTCCGTGCGGCTCCCAGGGCGCTCCAGAATGACGTCAGAGCGCCCCATGCCCATGGATCACGTGATCCATGCGATCACGTGATCCATGCATGTGGGGCGCCCTGACGTCACTCTGGAGCGCCCCGGGAGCCACACGGATGGTAAGTATACTACTCCCCCGCTCCCACTACATTTTACCATGGCAACCAGGACTTTAGCGTCCTGGCTGCCATGGTAACAATTGAGAAAAAGCTAAACGTCGGATCCGGCGATGCTCCGAAACGACATTTAGCTTAAGGCCGGATCCGGATTAATGCCTTTCAATGGGCATTAATTCCGTATCCGGCCTTGCGGCAAGTGTTCTGGATTTTTGGACGGAACAAAAAGAGCAGCATGCTGCGGTATTTGCTGCGTCCAAAAAACGTTCCGGTCCTGAACTGAAGACATCCTGATGCATCCTGAACGGATTTCTCTCCATTCAGAATGCATTGGGATAATCCTGATCAGGATTTTTCCGGCATAGAGACCCGACGACGGATCTCTATGCTAGAAAACAAAAACGCCAGTGTGAAAGGACCCTAACTCAGGTGAGAATGTTGATGAGCACAAGGCTGGAGATCATTATGTCAGGCTGATTGGGTTAAAATGGCAGACTTGACATGTTAAAAGGAGGGTGATGCTTGAAATCATTGTTCTTCCATTGTTAACCATGGTGACTTGCAAAGAAACGCGTGCAGCCATCATTGCGTTGCATAAAAATGGCTTCACAGGCAAGGATATTGTGGCTACTAAGATTGCACCTCAATCAACAATTTATAGGATCATCAAGAACTTCAAGGAAAGAGGTTCAATTCTTGTTAAGAAGGTTTCAGGGCATCCAAGAAAGTCCAGCAAGCGCCAGGATTGTCTACTAAAGAGGATTCAGCTGCTGGATCGGAGTGCCACAAGTGCAGAGCTTGCTCAGGAATAGCAGCAGGCAGGTGTGAGCGCATCTGCACGCACAGTGAGGCGAAGACTTTTGGAAGATGGCCTGGTGTCAAGAAGGGAAGCAAAGAAGCCACTTCTCTCCCAAAAAAACATCAGGGACAGATTGATCTTCTGCAGAAAGTATGGTGAATGGACTGCTGAGGACTGGGGCAAAGTCATGTTCTTCGATAAAGCCTCTTTCCGATTGTTTGGGGCATCAGGAAAAAGGCTTGTCTGGAGAAGAAAAAGTGAGCGCTACCATCAGTCCTGTGTCATGCCAACAGTAAAGCATCCTGAGACCATTCATGTGTGGGGTTGCTTCTCATACAAGGGAATGGGCTCACTCACAATTTTGCCCAAAAACACAGCCATGAATAAAGAATGGTACCAAAACACCCTCCAACAGCAACTTCTTCCAACAATCCAACAACAGTTTGGTGAAGAACAATGCATTTTCCAGCACGATGGAGCACCGTGCCATAATGGCAAAAGTGATAACTAAGTTGCTCGGGGACCAAAACGTTGACATTTTGGGTCCATGGCCATGAAACTCCCCAGATCTTAATTCCATTGAGAACTTGTGGTCAATCCTCAAGAGGCGGGTGGACAAACAAAAACCCACTAATTCTGACAAACTCCAAGAAGTGATTATGAAAGAATGGGTTGCTATCAGTCAGGAATTGGCCCAGAAGTTGATTGAGAGCATGCCCAGTCGAATTGCAGAGGGCCAACACTGCAAATACTGACTCCTTGCATAAATATCATGTAATTGTCGATAAAAGCCTTTGAAACGTATGAAGTGCGTGCAATTATATTTTACTACATCACAGAAACAACTGAAACAAAGATCTAAAAGCAGTTTAGCAGCAAACTCTGTGAAAACTGATATTTGTGTCATTCTCAAAACTTTTGGCCACGACTGTATGCATTGTACCCAGGTTTACCAATTATATAAGGGTTCCTCCTACTAGATATTTATACTTTTTTCATCCCCTGTATCTCTCCCTTTGTCTCTTTATTTCTGCTCAGCTCCTCTAAATAGGGCATCCACGCTTACTTCACATGACTACCGCTACCTCCTACCCTCATATGCTACCAGCACCTACTAGCTGGCCGTCATCTTGCAGTGGAAAGACATTTTTTACTTAGTTATGGCCAACATATTCATTCCATGGCCATACACATACTACATTTGCCATCCTTCACACAACTCCCATTGTGCTGTATATTATTCACTTAACTATGGACAATTGCCTACTTCCAAGATGGCCACCGCATCTATATAGGCGCATGCGCACATAACATTGCGGCCTTTCACTGCAGCTTCCCCTCCGACTTCCGGCCATATAGGCACTCAGCGCCTCCCGGATCCCGCAGCCTAGCTACTGCAATGCGCAGCTCCGAACTCCCTACCAGGGCACAAGCGCAGGATGAAGGATTATCCTGCGCCGACCCAGCAACCACCCACATTGACGCCGATAGGATTGGCCACCCTGTCAGAGCGTCATAAACCCCGCCCATTACTGGCCTCCAATACGATATACAGGCGCCCTATTTAAATAGTACGCCAGGGCAACATAACAGATGCGGATTGCACATACCACTATTCCACCAACATTAGGTAAGAACCTACTAACAATGCGGTTTAACTATTCTGTACCCTTTTCTATTCCCTCATATACCCTCTCCGCTGTACCTATCTCAATTTAGCCGTCTTACAGGAGTTTCTCAGCTACTTCACCTAGACGGCACATGGTCCTATGCTTCAATCCTGTTAGCAGGAAGTTCGGGTTCGGGAAGTCAATGGGGACCGGAACTTTTAGGCACTAAAAAGGCTGTAAAATAGTCCAGGAAAGGGCTAGAGGGCTGCAAAAGGCAGCAAAATGTAGATAAATGCCCTGCAAACAAATGTGGATAGGGAAATAAATTAAAATAAAATAAAATAAATAAAAATTAACCAATATCAATTGGAGAGAGGTCCCATAGCAGAGAATCATGCGTCATATCACCCACCACTGAAGAAGGCCACTTTCAGTTATTTCGGCCCCAGCACTCAGACTGAGGAGAGAGGTCCAACAGCAAGGAATCATGCATCATATCACCCACCACTGGAGAAGGCCACTTTCAGTTATTTCGGCCCCAGCACCCAGACAGAGGAGAGAGGTCCCAAAGCAAGGAATAAGGCGTTATATCACCCACCACTGGAGAAGGCCACTGTCAGTTATTTAGTCCCAGCACCCAGACAGAGGAGAGAGGTTCCACAGCAAGTAATCATGCGTCATATCACCCACCACTGGAGAAGGCCACTTTCAGTTATTTCGGTCCCAGCACCCAGACAGAGGAGAGAGGTCCCACAGCAAGGAATCATGCGTCATATCACCCACCACTGGTGAAGGCCACTTTCAGTTATTTCGGCCCCAGCACCCAGAAAGAGGAGAGAGGTCCCACAGCAAGGAATCATGCGTCATATCACCCACCACAGGAGAAGGCCACTTTCAGTTATTTCGACCCCAGCACCCAGAAAGAGGAGAGAGGTCCCACAGCAAGGAATAAGGCGTCATATGACCCACCACTGGAGAAGGCCACTTTCAGTTATTTAAGCCCAGCACCCAGACAGAGGATAGAGGTCCCACAGCAAGGAATCATGCGTCATATCACACACCACTGGAGATGGCCACTTTCATTTATTTCGGCCCCAGCACCCAGACAGAGGAGAGAGGTCCCACAGCAAGGAATAAGGCGTTATATCACCCACCACTGGAGAAGGCCACTTTCAGTTATTTAAGCCCAGCACCCAGACAGAGGATAGAGGTCCCACAGCAAGGAATCATGCGTCATATCACACACCACTGGAGATGGCCACTTTCAGTTATTTCGGCCCCAGCACCCAGACAGAGGAGAGAGGTCCCACAGTAAGGAATTATGCGTCATATCACCCACCACTGGAGAAGGCCACTTTTAGTTATTTAGGCCCTGGCGCCCAGATTGAGGAGAGGTTCATTCAACTTTGGGTTGCACCGCAAGATCATGGTAAAGTTAAAAAAGTGAGGATTCAATAAAGAAGTGCCCCGGGGGAGGCAGTTATAAATGTCTATTCTGCACAAGGGAGGGACAGGTCCTGTGGGATCCATGCCTGGTTCATTTTTATGAACGTCAGCTTGTCCACGTCTGCTGTGGACAGGCGGCTGCGTTTGTCAGTAATGACGCCCCCTGCCGTGCTGAATACACATTCAGGCCAGCACCTCCAAGGCATAAAATGCTAACTCTGGCCACGTGGACAATTTGGAGACCCAGAAGTTGAATGGGGCGAACCATCATTCAGTACGTGGAGAGGTGTGCAGACGTACTGTTCAACCATGTTAGTGAAATGCTGCCTCCTGCTAACACGTTCCGTATCAGGTGGTGGTGCAGTTAGCTGTGGCGTGGAGACAAAACTTTTCCACATTTCTGCCATGCTAACCCTGCCCTCAGAGGAGCTGGCTTTGACACAGCTGCGTTGGTGACCTCTTGCTCCTCCTCTACCTTCGCCTTGGGCTTCCACCTGTTCCCCTGTGACATTTAGGAATGCTCTCAGGAGCGCGTCTACCAGCATGCGCTTGTACTTGTGCATCTTCCTATCACGCTCCAGTGCAGGAAGTAAGGTGGGCACATTATCTTTGTACCGGGGATCCAGCAGGGTGGCAACCCAGTAGTCCGCACACAAAAAGACTCAGCAGTTGGCACCTGTGTTTCGTCATCATCAGAGATGTGCGGACTCCGATGAGGTAGTATTCCCATGTCCTTATCATCAGGAAACATCAGTGGTTGTGCATCAGTGCATTCTATGTCTTCCACCACTGGGGAAGGGCTAGGCGGATTCCCTTGGGAAACCCTGCCAGCAGAGTCTTCAAACAGCATAAGAGACTGCTGCATAAATTGAGGCTCAGACAGTTTCCCTGATATGCATGGGGGTGATGTGACAGACTGATGGGCTTGGTTTTCAGGCGCCACCTGTGCGCATTCTGCAGAAGACTGGGTGGGAGATAATGTTGTGAACGTGCTGGATCCACTGTCGGCCACCCAATTGACTAGCGCTTGTACCTGCTCAGGCCTTACCATCCTAAGAACGGCATTGGGCCCCACCAAATATCGCTGTAAATTCTGGCAGGTACTGGAACCTGAGGTAGTTTGTTCACTAGGATGTGTGGCTGTGGCAGAATGGCCACGTCCTCTCCCAGCACCAGAGGGAACACTAACACCACCACGACCGCGTCTACGTCCCTTACTAGATGTTTTCCTCATTGTTACCGTTCACCAAGCACCACAATAAGAAAAAAAATATTTGGCCCAATGTATTGATTTCAAATTCAGGCCTTATTTTACAAGCACCTAACAGTATCTGCCTATTTATTTATGTAGCGTATTACACTAATCCAGGCACAGCAGTAACCACTGATTTATGGGAATATCTCTTTTAGGGCTAGTATTTAGGCCCTGGATGAAAGGTATCCTTTTATGGACAGATTTACACTTGGAGATGCACAGTAGCGTGAGAAAAATATGTAGGATTATGCCTTCAGCAATTGTATTTTAACACTTTGTGTAATATACCCTTTTACGAACAGAAATCCAATGGGAGATGCACGGTAGCGTGTTAATTTAATGAGGATGACCCTCTCAGCACTTCTATATACACCTTAAGTGTAATATACCCTTTTACGGACAGATTAACACTTGGCCTGCAACAGCAGGACACCAGATTCAGGGTATTACTATATTGGCAAGTGAATTTCACCCCAGAACAAAATCTATCCTTTGACGGATACTATTAAACTTGTCCAGTCATAGCTGGAACACCAGATTTACTGTATTTCTATTTTTGCTACTGACTTTCACCCCAGAAAATAATATATCCTTTGACAAACACTAGAGAAATTGTCCAGTCACAGCTGGAACACCAGATTCAGTGTATTGCTATTTTGGCAATTAAATTTCACCCCAGAACCAAATCTGTCCTTTGCCGTACACTATTAAACTTGGCCAGCCACAGCTGAAACCACAGATTTATGGTATTGCTATTTTGGCAACTGAATTTAACCCCAGAACAAAATATTTCCTTTGCAGGACACTATTAAACTTGGCCAGCCACAGCTGAAACCACTGATTTATGGTATTGCTATTTTGGCAATTGAATTTCACCCCAGAACAAAATATATCCTTTGCCGGACACTATTAAACTTGGCCAGCCAAAGCTGAAATCACTGATTTATGGTATTGCTATTTTGGCAACTGAATTTGCTCCCCAGAAAATAATATATCCTATGACAGACACTATGAAACTTGTCGTGTCACAGCTGGAACACCAGATTTACGGTATTTCTATTTTTGCAACTGAATTTTACCGCAGAGAATAAAATATCCTTTGCCGGACACTATTAAACTTGGCCAGCCACAGCTGAAACCACTGATTTATGGTATTGCTATTTTGGCAACTGAATTTCAGCCCAGAACAAAATATATCCTTTGCATGACACTATTAAACTTGGGCAGCCACAGCTGAAACCACTGATTTATGGTATTGCTATTTTGGCAATTGAATTTCACCCCTGAACAAAATATATCCTTTGCCGGACTCTATTAAACTTGGCCAGCCACAGCTGAAACCACTGATTTATTGTATTGCTATTTTGGCAATTGAATTTCACCCCAGAAAAAAATATATCCTTTTCTGGACACTATTAAACTTGGCTAGCAACAGCTGAAACCACTGATTTATGCTATTGCTATTTTGGCAACTGAATTTGCTCCCCAGAAAATAATAAATCCTTTGCTGGACACTATTAAACTTGTCCAGTCACAGCTGGAGCACCAGATTCAGGGTATTGCTATTTTGGCAAATAATTTTCACCCCAGAACAAAATCTATCCTTTGCCATACACTATTAAACTTGGCCAGCCACTGCTGGGACACCAGATTTACTGTATTTCTATTTTTCTACTGACTTTCACCGCAGAAAAAAATATACCCTTTTACAGAAAGATTTAACCTAGTCCTGCAACAGCTGGAACACTAGATTCAGGGTATTGCTATTTTGGCAATTGAATTTTACCCCAGAAAAAAATATATCCTTTGCCGTACACTATTAAACTTGGCCAACCACAGCTACAACCACTAATTTATGTTATTGCTAATTTGGCAACTGAATTTGCTCCACAGAAAATAATAAATCCTTTGCCGGACACTATTAAACTTGTCCAGTCACAGCTGTGGCACCAGATTTACGGTATTTCTATTTTTGAAACTGAATTTCACCGCAGAGAATAATATATCCTATGACGGACACTATGAAACTTGTCCAGTCACAGCTAGAACACCAGATTTACGGTATAGCTATTTTGGCAACTGAATTTCACCCCAGAACAAAAAATATCCTTTGCAGGACACTATTTAACTTGGCCAGCCACAGCTGAAACCACTGATTTATGGTATTGCTATTTTGGCAATTGAATTTCACCCCAGAACAAAATATATCCTTTGCCGGAAACTATTAAACTTGGCCAGCCACAGCTAAAACCACTGATTTTTGGTATTTAGTGTTGAGCGAACAGTTCGAGAATAGTTCGGGTTCGTACCGAATTTTGGGGTGTCCGGGACCCGGACCCGAACCCGGACATTTTCAAAAAAGTTCGGGTTCGGGTTCGGTGTTTGTCGATTACTTCCCGCTTTCTGAAGGGCTGCACAGCAGCCAATCAGCTAGCGTTTTACTTCTTGCCCTAAGAGCCCATCACAGCCATGCCTACTAATGGCATGGCTGTGATTGGCCAAGTGCAGCATGTGACCCAGCCTCTATTTAAGCTGGAGTCACGTAGCGCAGCACGTCACACTGCTCTGATTAGTGTAGGGAGAGGACGCAGCTTCTGTCAGGGCGAGATTAGGCAGGTTAAAGTCAGCAACAGCACCTAATGAACGGATCAATTTACAGCTGAGAATCATTGAACTTCTGCTAGTTACTTGCTCGCTGGTTTTTAGGCTGCACAGAGCGTTTTTCTGTCACTTATTTTCTGGGTTGATCGGCGGCCATTTTGTGACTTGTGGTGCGCCAGAAGAAGCTGCCACCAAGTCCATCAATCCATCAATACTAGTTTTTTTTTGCTATATCCTACATCAGGGGCTTGGCTGTGCTAATTGTCACCCCTAGAAACTCAGGAAAGAAATTTCTATATTTTATTAAGGGGTTAAATACAATTGCCCAAATACCAATCCCCTAAATCTGGTGTTCCAGCTTTGGTTAGACAAGTATAATACTGTCTGCTGTCTGGCAAAGGATAGATTATTTTCTGGTGTTAAATTCAATTGCCAAAATAGCAATACCATAAATCAGTGGTTTCAGCTGTGGCTGGCAAAATAGAATAGTGTCCGAGGTAACGCACACACGTACAGACGCACGTACACGATTCTTGAATAATTGTATTATCGCGATAATAAAACTAACAGTGTAAAGTTGACTGTATTGCTCTAAGTTATATTCGAGCATCGAATGTAACTTCTATTACAGCACACCAATACTAAAACTGACTAAGAGACAGCTTTAAGTTCTATTCGAACGCGATTGCAACTTTAGAACTTAAAGTGGTGTACGATTTTAAAAGTTGAGTACTAAAAGTTGGAATCGCAATGCGATTCTTATGTATTTGCTTAATCGCATTGCGATTACAACTTTGAGCTACCGATCACCATGGAACGCCTCCTCCAGTAGAATGTACTGTCGGATGTGAGAATTAAGTTGAAATCGCAATGCGATTATTATATATCTGCTTAATCGCATTGCCGTTTCAACTTAGCATTGCTAAATAATTCCATCCATATTCGTTAACTTACTGACTCAGTAAGTTAACGATATGGATGGAATTATTTAGCAATGCTAAGTTGAAATCGCAATGCGATTAAGCAAATATATAAGAATCGCATTGCGATTTCAACTTAATTCTCAGATCCGACAGTACATTCTACTGGAGGAGGTGTTCCCATGGTGATCGTTAGCTCAAAGTTGTAATCGCAATTCGTTTATTGCGGTATATTATCCCTCTGGGTGTCTTTTACATCCTTTTTAGTGCCCAAAAGTTCGGGTCCCCATTGACTTCTATGGGGTTCGGGTTCGGGAGGAAGTTCGGGTTGAGTTCGGATCACGAACCCGGACATTTTCCGGAAGTTCGGCCGAACCTCTCGAACCCGAACATCCAGGTGTTCGCTCATCTCTAATGGTATTGCTATTTTGGCAACTGAATTTAACCCCAGAACAAAATATATCCTTTGCAGGACACTATTAAACTTGGCCAGCCACAGCTGAAACCACTGATTTATGGTATTGCTATTTTGGCAATTGAATTTCACCCCAGAACAAAATATATCCTTTGCCGGACACTATTAAACTTGGCCAGCCACAGCTGAAACCACTGATTTATGGTATTGCTATTTTGGCAACTGAATTTCAGCCCAGAACAAAATATATCTTTTGCAGTACACTATTAAACTTGGTCAGCCACCGCTGAAACCACTGATTTATGGTATTGCTATTTTGGCAACTGAATTTCACTCCAGAACAAAATATATCCGTTGCCGTACACTATTAAACTTGGCCAGACACTGCTGGGACACCAGATTTACTGTATTTCGATTTTTGCTACTGACTTTCACCCCAGAAAATAATATATCCTTTGACGGACACTAGGGAAATTGTCCAGTCACAGCTGAAACACCAGATTCAGGGTATTGCTATTTTGGCAATTAAATTTCACCCCATAACAAAATGTATCCTTTGCCATACACTATTAAACTTGGCCAGCCACTGCTGGGACACCAGATTTACTGAATTTCTATTTTTCTACTGACTTTCACCCCAGAAATAAATATACCCTTTTACGGACAGATTTAACCTAGGCCTGCAACATCTGGAACACCAGATTCAGGGTATTGCTATTTTGGCAATTGAATTTTACCCCAGAAATATTTTTTATCCTTTGCCGTACACTATTAAACTTGGCCAACCACAGCTACAACCACTAATTTATGGTATTGCTATTTTGGCAATTGAATTTCACCCCAGAAAAAAAGATATCCTTTTCCGGACACTATTAAACTTGGCCAGCCACAGCTGAAACCACTGATTTATGGTATTGCTATTTTGGCAACTGAATTTGCTCCCCAGAAAATAATAAATCCTTTGCTGGACACTATTAAACTTGTCCAGTCACAGCTGGAACTCCAGATTTACGGTATTTCTATTTTTGCAACTGAATTTCACTGCAGAGAATAATATATCCTATGACGGACACTTTGAAACTTGTCCAGTCTCAGCTGGAACACCAGATTTACGGTATTGCTATTTTGGCAATTGAATTTCACTCCAGAAAATGATCTATCCTTTGCCGGACACTATTAAACTTGGCCAGCCACAGCTGAAACCACTGATTTACGGTATTGCTATTTTGGCTATTGAATTTCACCCCAGAACAAAATATATCCTTTGCCGGACACTATTATACTTTGCCAGCCACTGCTGGGACACCAGATTTAGGGGATTGCTATCTTGGCAATTTAATTTAACCCCTTAATAAAATATAGAAATTTCTATCCTGAGTTTCTAGGGGTGACAATAAGCACAGCCAAGCCCCTGATGTAGGATATAGCCAAAAAATAATTAGCATTGATGGATTGATGGACTTGGTGGGAGCTTGTGCTGGTGCACCACAAGTCACAAAATGGCCACCGATCACCCCAGAAAAAAGTGAATGAAAAAAGCTCCGTGCAGCCTAAAAACCAGTGAGCAATTAACTAGCAGAAGTTGAATGATTCACAGCTGTAGATCGATCACTTCATTAGGTGCTTTTGCTGACTTTTCCCTGCCTAATCTCGCCCTCACAGAAGCTGCGTCCTCTCCCTACACTAATCAGAGCAGTGTGACGTGCGGCACTACGTGACTCCAGCTTAAATAGAGGCTGGGTCACATGCTGCACTTGGCCAATCACAGCCATGCCAATAGTAGGCATGGCTGTGATGGCTCCTTAGGGCAAGAAGTAAAACGCTAGCTGATTGGCTGCTGCGCAGCCCTTCAGAAAGTGGGAAGAAATCGCTGAACAACGGACCCGAACCCGAACTATGCTCGAACTGTTCGCTCAACAAGGACATGTATTTTCCTTGACCATAGTTACAGCTATGGACCAATTTTTTCAAAAAAGGCTTTATCATTATCACAAAAAAATTTCACCAATGAAAGGCTAAATCGATGTAATTCTTTTAATACAGAAGAAAGTCAACAATCACCCATTAATAAATAAAAATAACAATCGCAATTCACCACAGAATGTCTAATAGAACGTATGTATCTATCCTATTAATACTCCCTGTAAATTGCTGTAGTACAATGGAACTTAACCGCTCAATGGAAAATATATATATTTTTTTGCCCCTTATACATGCCAAAAAGGGTTTTAGTACATAAAACTGCACCACTGAACAGCAAATAATATACATTTTTTGTCTTTTTCTTAGGTGCAGAAATTGACCTGCCATATAGATTTTGAAATTTGCAGCATGTCAATTGTTGTTACATTATTTGTGCGGATTTCACCCTTTTCAATGGTAGGGTGAGATCTGCAGAAAATATGCTTCAAATCAGCAGCAAAAATGCATAAAAACAACACAAAAATAAAATAAAAACAGCAATAAACAGTGCAGATTTCTGTGCATTTTTTTGCAGTTTTGGAGCAGATTACTTGCTCACCCTTATGGTGATATCGTGCAGAAATATTGATTTTAGAAAAATATCTCTGTAATGTGAAGCCCTACAGCAGCACACTGAGTTGCTTATAGAAAAGTATGCATCCATGCGTTTTTTGGTTTTTTGGTTTTGTTTTTTTGTTTTGAAGACCCCTAGAAATGAATGGATCTGTTTGCAATCAGCAAAAAATGCTGATCTGACACGGTTCGAAAATATGGTAGTATGCATGTGGCCTAAAGTACATTAATATACCCTTAGGCCTGATTCAGATAACTGCATATTTCATATCTGTTTGAACATGGACAGTTTTAAACTCACAGAAGTCAATTGTGTCATTCAGCTCTTCCTATGGTGAGAAACTCAGGGCATGCACTATTTAGGTCTCATTGAATCTGAACCTTATGGAGAATATTAGAGACAATTTTCTCCAACAGTCGCCAAGTCTTTGTCTTATGCAAAAATATAAACCCTACTGCATATTAAAAATCGTTCATGTGTCGCAGTTGCAAAATGGACCATTTTCTTATTTGGCCAGCTGACCCCTGCCTAATTGATGACATTTCACATTACTAGTAGAAAAGCACAGTAAAAATTCACAAAAACATTTATGGTCACTTATCTAACAGGTGACCTTGATTAAGGTGGTACATATAGGTGTGTGTGCCTCTCCTCCCACCGGTTGCTGATGCACATGGAGGTTACTAGGGGCAGCACACCATATGTGCGTGGACTGTGCTCCTGAAAATTGCATCACAGCATGAATAGGTTAGCATAGAAACCCGTCTGAACTGAGACCACCTTGTCGCCGGTAGGCGGGCTTAGATGTATTTTGATCAAAATGTATTGAGCAAGTGTCTCAGATTTTATCTAATGAGGGCTTAGTCCATATGTTATGCTTGCATCTATTTGTAGAGTGCATTATTTTCTGTGATTTTGTATGATGTAGCCATACACATCTGCACATTTAATGCCATATCGTGCAGGGTGGTTTATATATAGTTTTTTCTGTGATTTGTTTGATTTGTCTTGAAGGAGTGGCACCTTCATACGTCAATTCACTCCTATAGTTTTTTCTATGATTCACTTATGGTAACAACATATAGTGAGACAATAAGACGCAAGATGCCATATAAGCAAAAAGACATAGTAAGATTGTAAAGATCCTGTGGCATCATAATAACCTCTTGATTCAAAAGTATGTAACCTACTTGAGTAAAAAAAAAGACATCCCCAAAAAAATCAAGACACATCATTTAAGATTATAAATCCAGAAATGTTATCTATTTTCTACCATATTCACTGCTTTAATATGCTATATTTTAGTACACTAACAAATGCGTTAAAACCCTGTGACGCAACTTGATGACACAGATGCCAGGTCCCTGAAGTAAAAATAATCTGAAAGTAGTGAGCAAAATCCTGGCATCACATTCAGGCAAAGGCCACTTTCACACAGTCAGTGTTTGGTCAGCGCTTGATCAGTTATTTTTAATCACTGATTGTGAACCATAACTATTACTGACACCTACATATAGGTAAGGTATAATGGAAATATTTGCACCTCCTCTGTGGATTTTGCTCACAATTAGTGATAGAAATCACTGATAAAACACTGACCAAACACTGACTGTGTGAAAGCGGCTTAAAGATGATCATACATGGAAACCTTCGCGATTGACTGTCCACAAAATTCAGAATGTAGGCGGTACCAGATAAAAAATATCGGCGGCTACACCCAATAATAGCAAAATGGAACATGGTGCTCACCCTAGTCGCGATAAAATCGATTTTAGAGGAAAGATTACACTCTTAAAGCCTATGCACTTTGTGAAAGGGCTGACAAAAATTGCAAGGAACAGCACTCCAATACACCCTTTGCTACACATAAATTATGGCATCATACACACCCTTGATTGGTGGCCTGCTAGTGACCCTCAAAAACATTTGGAGCAAGGGCCTGCTGATCTGACCATCTAAAACATTAGGAGTGAGGGCCTGCTGCTGAGCTGACCCTCTAATGCATTAGGGGTGAGGGTCTGCTGCTGAGCTGACCATCGAAAAAATTATGGTTGAGGGCCTGCTGCTGAGCTGACCATCGAAAAAATTATGGTTGAGGGCCTGCTGCTGAGCTGACCTTCTAAATAATTATATGTGAGGGCCTGCAGGTGAGCTGACCCTGTAAAACATTATATGCAAGGGCCTACCGGTGAGCTGACCTTATAAAAGATTGTAGTTAAGGGCTTGCAGGTGTGCTGACCCTATAAAACATTGTATGCGAGGGCCTGCAGGTGAGCTGACCCTGTAAAAGATTGTAGGTGAGGGCCTGCAGGTGAGCTGACCCTGTAAAACATTATATGCGAGGGCCTGCAGGCGAGCTGACCCTGTAAAACATTATATGCAAGGGCCTGCAGGTGAGCTGACCCTGTAAAAGATTGTAGGTAAGGGCCTGCAGGTGAGCTGACCCTGTAAAACATTATATGCGAGGGCCTACAGGTGAGCTGACCCTGTAAAAGATTGTAGCTAAGGGCCTGCAGGTGAGCTGACCCTGTAAAACATATGTGAGGACTTGAAATCCATTGGGGTTTCCCCGCGCAGGTTCGAATCCTGCCAACTACGTTCTAGAGATTTGTAGTTGTAGTTGTGGCCGAGCGGTTAAAACATATGTGAGGGCCTGCAGGTGAGCTGACCCTGTAAAAGATTGTAGGTGAGGGCCTGCAGGTGAGCTGACCCTGTAAAAGATTGTAGGTGAGGGCCTGCAGGTGAGCTGACCCTGTAAAACATTATATGAGAGGGCATATATGCGAGGGCATTATATGCGACAAATAAGCATGTTGATATGATGGAAGAGGAGGAGGAGGATGAGAAAAGGAAGATTCAACCATATATTCTTTTTTGTGGTGGAAGGGATGCATGGGAATACAGTGTATTCAGTACATTATAAACAACACATTTAAAGTGCCTTTATGTTCATCAGCTTTCCTCTGGTGGAGTCGAGAAGTCAGGAGAAATCCAGGCCTTGTTCATTTTTATAAGAGTCAATCTGTCAACCTGACAGGCGGATATGCTTATCTGTTATAATGCTACCAGCAGCACTAAATACCCGCTCAGACAAAACGCTGGTGGCAGGGCGGCCAGCACCTCCAAGGCGTAGAGTGCCAGTTCGTGCCACGTGTCCAACTTAGACGCCAAGTAGTTGTATGGCACTGAGGGATCATTGAGGATGCTGACACGGTCTGCTATGTACTCCTTCACCATCCTCCAAAATGTTTCCCTCCTTGTGACAGTAGGCCGCACATCAGGCTTTGGAGAGTGTTGCCCTGCTTCTGTTGGAACTGCTGTGAGTTCCCCTTGTCTTCCCTACTCGGTTGGCCAAGAAACTACGGACTTTGCCGCCAGCATTGTCAGATGGAAATATTTGGAGCAATTTTTTAACAAGGACCTTCTGGTATTGCACCGTTTTGCTCGTCCTCTCCACCAGAGAATTGAGAGATGAGGAGTTCTCTTTGTAGCGTGGGTTGAGAAGGGTGAACAACCAGTAATCCATGTTATCTAAAATGCGTATAACGCAAGGGTTGTAGGAAAGGCAGCCTAACATAAAGTCGGAAGCGGACACCGTCTATTGAAAAAGTACACTGTATGTCACAGATTAATTTTTTCAGAGCACATGTTACACTGCAGATGTGGCGCAGCTGATGTCACTGTCCGCAGCGGATACCGTCTACGGAAAAAGTTCACTGGATGTCACAGATATTTTTGGGATGCGCACACTTTACACAGGAGATGTGGCGGGGATAATTTAACTGCCCGCAGCGGACACCGTCTACGGAAAAATTAAACTGGATGTTACTGATATTTTAGGGATGTGCACACTTTACACAGGAGATGTGGCACCGGATAATTTAACTGTCCGCAGCAGACATCGTCTACGGAACAAGTACACTGGATTTCACTGATATTTTAAGGATGCACATTTTACACAGGAGATGTGGCACGGATAATTGAACTGTCCGCAGCGGCCTATTAGACACTATTTAGCATAGGATAAGCTAAAAATATATTTTGCTGCTGTCACACACAATAGTCCTTAAAAGGACTTTTGGGTTTCTGAACAGTTTTTCTAATGGTCTTCCATTAACACTCCCTACACTGTCTGTCCCATCCTATGCACAGCTCTCCCTAAGACTGAGCAATTTAGTGTAGGTTGCGCTACAAACATACTGTATATTGCTGCAGTCCTGTCACACACAATAGTCCTTAAAAGGACTTTTGGGTCTCTGAAAACTTTTTCGAATGAAAATCTTCCAATAACACTCACTACACTGTCTGTCCATTCCTATGCTCAGCTCTCCCTAATACTGAGCCGAACACATGTCATTGGATGCTATATAACACCCGATGACGTGTTCCGGCCAGCCAATCACTATAATGCCCATAGCCAATATGGCTACGGCATTACAGTGCATGCCAGTACCTTCCTGCACGTTTATTGGCTGTGCAGCAGCCAATAAACATGCAGGGAAGAGACTCGAGCATTGCTCTCGAGCACATGCAGTACTCGGCTGAGTACCGCCATGTGCCTGTTCGGCCGAGCATGCTCAATCAACACTAGATACAGAGATTATTAAAAGGAAATATTTTAACGTCTTATTTGCCCTTGTGTGGTGCCGTTATATGTTCTAAAGCGTTTTTTGGCTTGTATTAGTGAGAAAAAAAGGGCTTGTTAGCTGTTGTGTAGTGAAGTGCTAAAATTACAGCACGTTTTTGTCGTGTATTAGTGGCAAAAGAAAAATATATTTGCCGGTCAGTGGTGCAGTTATATGTTATAAGGCCCTTTTTGTCGTGTATTAGTGGCAAAATAAAAATATATTTGCCATACAGTGGTGCAGTTATGTTCTGAAGACCTTTTTGTCATGTAATAGTGGCAAAATAAAATATATTTGCCGTACAGCAGTGCAGTTATATGTTCTAAAGCCCTTTTTGTCGTATAATAGTTGCAAAATAAAAACATATTTGCTGTTTAGTGGTGCAGTTATATGTCATAAAGCCCCTTTTTGTCGTGTAATAGTGACAAAATAAAAATATATTTGAGGTACAGCAGTACAGTAATATGTACTAAAGTGCTTTTTGTGGTGTAATAGTGGCAAAATAAAAATATATTTGCCGTACAGAGGTGCAGTTATATGTTCTAAAGCCCTTTTTGTCTTGTATTAGTGGCAAAAGAAAAATATATTTGCCGTACTGCGGTGTAGTTATATGTTCTAAAACCTTTTGTGGCGTGTATTAGTGGCAAAATAAAAAGACAGAGGCAGTTTGAGGACAGGTGAGAACACAGGGCCTGCTCCCGGGCCATGCCAACTAAGGGTTGTGTCTGACAAACCCAATGACTCTTGGCTGGGGGTGTCTGATGTCACTTGTGACGACGTCGAAGATCGAGTCAACCATTGAAGAACCACTGGGTTGCTAGTCACGACATGACCGCTAGCTAACACTGGGAGCTCAGGCCTCTCAAAGTGACCCCTGCTGCCGCGGCCATTTACTCAGCTGCCTATGGCAGAAACATTTAGGCCTCTGCCACTTCCAGTGCAGGGCCTGGCACTTCTCTGTCTGACATACTGTTATAGTTGCAAAATAAAAATATATTTGCTGTTCAGCGGAGCAGTTATATGTCATAAAGTCCTTTTTGTCGTGTAACAGTGCCAAAATAAAAATATATTTGCCGTACAGCAGTGCAGTTATATGTTCTAAAGCCTTTTGTGGCATGTATTAGTGGCAAAATAAAAATATATTTGCCATTCAACAGTGCGATTATTTGTTATAAAGCCCTTTTTGTCGTGTATTAGTGGCAAAAGATTAATATATTTGCCATTCAGCGATGCAGTTAAATGTTATAAAGCCCTTTATTGTGTATATTAATGGGGGGGGAGGCTTATTAGACATTGTGTGGTGAAGTGAGAAAATTACAGACTTTTTTGGGGTGTTTTAATTTCCGTTTTATATATTTATTTGACCTAACAGTATGTCAGGCAGAGAAGTGCCAGGCCCTGCACGGGAAGTGGCAGAGACCTAAATGTTTCTGGCATAGGCAGAAGTTGCAGCTGAGTAAATGGTCGTGGCAGCAGGGGTCACTTCGAGAGGCCTGAGCTCCCAGTGTTAGCTAGCGATCATGTCGTGACCAGCAACCCAGCGGTTCTTCAATGGTTGACTCGATCATCAGACATCCCCAGCCAAGAGTCATTGGGTTTGTCAGACACAACCCCTAGTTGGCATGGCCCGGGAGCAGGCCCTGTGTCCTCACCTGTCCTCAACCTGCCTCTGTCCCTTGCTGTTCCCTAAGCCACAGAAGTATTGTATTCTGTGGGCTCAGCTTCACTATACAGTGAGGACAAGCTACTAGAAGAAAGTCAGCAGCTACTGGCAAGCCAAGACGTGGAGGAGAAATCCGCCGCTTCCTCCACTAGGCGGGCAAGTAGTGATGAAGAGAGTGGCGTGGGAGCTGGTGTTGGGAGCGGTCAGGCTCCTGACCCAGACACGGTAGAGGAGGACATCAGGGATGAGCAGACAGTACTCGATGATGATGATGTAGCTAATCACACTTGGCAGTCGGGTGAAAAAGGGGCTTCATCATCATCGGGAGAAGAGGATGGCAGCTTGCTGTGAGGCAGTGGCGGGGCCAGCAAGTCGGTAGCGTGGCCGGAAGTCAGCAGGGTGGCAGCAGTGGGAGGTCGGGAGCCAAACATGCCAAGGGTAGACTACCCACTTTGCAGAAGCCTACCTCTTTGGGAAGTAGTGGTGCATCGGTACATGGAGGCAGCGGCTGTAGCAGTCGGTAAGTGCGTAGTGTTGGTGGTAAAATCACCTACTCGGCGGTGTGGAAGTTTTTTATTAAGCTACCGTAGGAGGTGAACATGGCCATATGTAGAATCTGTACGCAGAAGGTGAATTGTGGCGAGGGTGCCAATTTTGGCACAACGGCCCTGCGTCATCATATGCAGTGTCACCATAAAGTGGCCTTGGAGAACCATGGCTCCGATGTGGTGGTCCAGCCTGCCGCAGCAACCGCTGAATCACCCAGTGACATGCACCCGATTTCAGGGCAGTCAAGGCTCCACTACCTTAGCCGAAGTGAGCTGTCTGTCCTTCCCATCATTTGCTGGTCCTGATGCTCCTGCTCCTCGCCCTCCTACTCAATCAGCAGTTGATCACGGAAGCAATTGCCAAGAGACAACAGTATGCGTGTACTCATCCAATGGCGCAGAAGCTGAATGTGCTCCTGTCCAAGTTGCTGGTGCTGCAGTCCCTCCCTTTCCAAGTGGTGAACTTTGCATCTTTCAGGAAACTGATGGCTTGTGCCGAGCAGAGATGGAGAGTCCCAAGCCATTTATTTGCCAAAAAGGCAGTAACAGCCCTGCACAAACATGTAGAACAGAAGGTGGGCCAGTCCTTGAGCCTGTCGGTGTCTGCCAAGGTGCAAGGCAGCACCAACGTGTGGAGCTGTAACTACGGTCAAGGACAATACATGTCCTTTACGGCCCACTGGGTGATTGTGGTTCCTGCACAGCCACACCAGCAACTTGGCCAGGTGATGCCGCTTCCGCATCCACATTGTCACGCTGTTGGTCCTGCGACAATGTCCGCCTCTACCTCCTCATCCTCTACAGTGTCCTCTCCTCAGCCTCCACTGCAGGGACAATTCACAGTGCCCCTCCAGCATACCACATGTGCAGGGCAACTGCAACTGAAAATTGAAAACATGGTGACTGATAACAGGAATAACATGGTGTCGGCGCTGCGTCAAGGAGGGCTGAGCCATGCATCCTGCATGGCACACATGTTCAATCAGGTTGTCATGCGGTTCCTGAAGTCTTACACCCATCTGCAAGACATCCTAAAAATGACCAGGAAACATGCACTTCAGCCACTTGTACACTGCAAATCACACCCTCCTTGAGCTGCAGCAACAGTATGGCAACCCCCAACATAGGCTTATATGTGACATTTCTACCCATTGGAATTCCATCCTCCATATGTTGGACCAACTATGCGAACTGAGAAATGACATAAATGATTTCTTGATCATCCAAGTGGACAGGAGTACTCCCCTGTGTATATTCGATGTCAGCCAGTTGCAGCTCATGCATAACACCCGTCGTTTGCTCAGGCCCTTTGAAGAGGCCACGTTATATGTCAGTCGCCAGGACTACAGGATGAACAATGTCATTCCACTGCTTCATGTCCTGGAACAGATGCTGGAAAATCTAGCTGGTCAGGGTACTGTAGACATGGTGCCTAGATCTCACGGCCCCATGAGCCCTGTGGTGGCTGAACTGGAAGAGGAGAAGGACATTGGAGCACAAGCAATGTGTAGCAAAATGGGTGGTTTTTCTACACAGGTGACAAGAGAGGAGTAGTGTTGATCACGAATTTTCGAATTGCGAATTTTAATCGCGAATATCAGCACTTCGAGAATTCGCGAATATTTAGAATATCGCAAAATATATTCGCAATTGCGAATATTCGCTTTATGCGAATTTTTTATATGAAAATTCGCATAAATTAGCATAAAAATTCGCATAAGCTGGTATTTAAAAGGTATCTTTTAAATGCCAGTTCATGCGAATTTTTATGCTAATTTATGCGAATTTTTTATGCGCATTTTCGCTAACAAGAAAATATTGTCTGGAGATTACGAATTTGCGAATTTTCGAATATATGGCGAATATTCGCCCAAATATTCGCGAAATATAACGAATTCGAATATTGCCCCTGCCGCTCATCACTAGAGAGGAGGAGCAGCCAGAGGATCTACAGGGCGATGAGGAAGATGAGGCACAGGACCCTGACACACCGTGGCAGTATGCAGTGGAGATGGAGGCAAGAAGTGCCTCCGAGTCACTTGCACAAATGGCCCGATGCATGCTCACTTGCTTGCGTAGTGACAGATGAATAGTCACCATTCGGCAGAAGGATGACTTCTGGCTACACACCTTGTTGGACCCTTGCTACCAGTCCAAAATGGGGACCTTTTTTTACATCCGTTGAGAGGGAGGACAAACTGAACTACTATAGAGACATCCTATGTAGTCAGTTGGCTGCTGCCTATCTGCGCCATCGTCCATCCTCTAGCATGTTTGACTGTGGGGGGGGGGACCCTCTGCACTTACGTTCCTCTGCAATGGCTTCTGTGGCAGGTTGGGGGGGGGGTGTAGGAGCAGTTCCAGCTTCATCAGCAGCAACTCGAGTCTAGAGATACTGATGAGCAGCTTTCTTCACCCGCCTAGTGAAGAAACTACTCGCCAGCCGCAGCAGCTAGACCTGGAGCAGGACCTAAACCAGCAGGTTGTGGCAAACTTGCACAGCACCCTGCCACCCCACATTGAAGATCCGCTGGTGTACTGGGCAGCCAAACTGGATTTGTGACCGCAACTGGCAGAGGTTGCCCTGGAAAAGCAGACCTATCTGGCCAGTAGTGTGGCATCAGAGTGGGTGTTTAGCGTGGCGGGGGCCATAGTTACCCCAAGAAGAACTCGCCTGTCTGTCCACCCAAAATGTGGAGAGACTGACCTTTGTCAAGATAAATCAGGCGTGGATCAGCCAGGATTTCCACCCACCAATCCCTGATGCATCAGACTAGATCATCCATGGTGCCACACCAAAACTTTGACAAAAGAGACCGGTTTCTTCTAACTACCTGCCTCAGCTACTATTCTGATGCTGCCACCTGCCAGATTCAACACATCTGATGCCAATTGCTCCTTCTTACACCCACCATCGTCAGTGGGTGCTGTTATTGCCACCCACCTCCCCACTCTGTCACCGGGTCACTCTGTGGTCTCCTAATGCTGCTGTCACATTCACACTATGTCACCTTGCCACTCTGTGGCCTCCTGATTTTGCTGCCACATCCACACTGTCATTGTGGCACTCTGTGCCCTCCTCCTGATGCTGCTGCTGCCGACAGCTTCACACTCTGTCATTGTGCCACTCTGTGGTCTTCTGATGCTGCTGCCACCGCCACACTATGTCACCTTGCCACTCTGTTGTATCCTGATGCTGCTGCCACCTCCACACTATGTCACCTTGCCACTCTGTGGCCTCCTGATGCTGCTGCCACCTCCACACTAGTCACCTTGCCACCCTGTGGTCTACTGATTCTGATGCCACCTCCACATTATGTCACCTTGCGACTATGTGGCCTCCCGATGCTGCCGCCACTTCCACACTATGCCACCTTTCCACTCATGCTACTGCCACCTCCATACTATTTCACCCTGCCACTTTGTGGCCTCCTGATGCTTCTGCCACCTCCACACTGTCATTGTGTTACTCTATGACCTCCTGATGCTTCTGCTGCCACCTCCACACTGTCATTGTGCCACTCTGTGGCCTCCTCATGCTGCTTTCACCTCACAGCTATGTAATAGGGCCACTCTGTGGACTTTTCATGCTGTTCTAAAACTCGCCACTTCATGACTGGGCCACTAGTTTGCCTTTCAGCCTTGCTAATATCATCATTTATTTGACCCTTCTTCTGATCTGTCAGATGGAAGGAAAAATGAGAGGCACAACGGATCCTGTCTGTGTATCAGCTGTAAAGCCTGTATGGTCCCATCAGAATTGGATTGTGATTTGCCAAAAGCATGAGTGGGTACAAAACTCAGAAGACATGCAAATATTCCATTCACGTGTCATCTCTGTTTTGGATCCACTCCTGTTTTTTTTGACATTAGCAATATTGATGGATTACTAACTAAATGCTGACCGAGTGAAAGCGGATGCTCAACAGAAAGGATCCGTTTTTATGGGCTGCTGAAACCCTCTCCACTCTGTCGAGGGGCTCTAGTTGTTTAAGCATTTATTAGAACAGATTCTGTAGACATCTATGTGGAATTAGCTGACGACGGTGTAAAAGGAGTGCGCTTCTTCTTAGTGCTAACATCGACCTGTAAGGCTGAGTACATACTTGAGGTTTTTGGTCAGTTTTGGCCCCGTCACTGCCCCAAAAAGTGAAGTGTGCAGTGATTCTAAGAGCGACGCCTGTCATATGCATGTCATACTGACTCACAGTATGATTTCACTAACAGAGCACACTCCCTATGCGTGTTTCTGCAAGGCACAGTGTTCTACACCACTATGAAGGCTCTCTGCAGCCAGGAAATAGCTGTTTTTTAACAAAATTCACCACAAATAAATTTGGATCGAACAAAATTTTTTCAAAGAATTTGGCGAACCGGCCATATCAAATTTTTAAAAAATTCGCTTATCTCTAATGTACTTGAAATCCACAATTCTGGCACATAAAAGTGGTGCAGAGCAGACCAACTTAAAGTTGGTCTAAAGTTTTTGGTGGGCTTAATTTTAGCCCATTAGGGCAGATTTTTGGCTCAGAGACACATTTTGCGCAAGGTTTTAAGGGCATGGTTTTAAGGTTTTAAGACATTTATTAACATACAAGATAGCAGCTTTCACATCAACATATAAAAAACTTCACTTCAAGTCAGCCCAACCCGTATTTTGCTCCACTTTATCAGGTCTTTTTTTTGTCCCTAATGAAGCGGACTTTACACTTCTAAATTTATGCCAGCTTTTTTGTGCCAAAAAAAAAAAATTCTGTGAACTTGCCATGCCCCTCACGGACTACCTTGGGGTGTCTTCTTTCCACAATGGGGTCACTTGTGGGGTATTTATACTGCCCTGGCATTTTAGGGGTCCTAAAGCGTGAGAATCCAAATGCGTAAAAATGCCCTTTGAAATCCTAAAGGTACTCATTGGTTTTAGGTCCCCTTTGCGCATCTTGGCTGCAAAAAAGTGGCACACATGTGGTATCGCCGTACTCAGGAGAAGTAGGGCAATGTGTTTTGGAGTGTATTTTTACATATACCCCTGCTGGGTGTGAGAAATATCTCTGTAAATGACAACCTTTTAAAAAAAATTATACAAAGTTGTCAATTTACAGAGATATTTCTCTCACCCAGCATGGGTATATGTAAAAATACACCCCAAAACACATTGCCCTACTTCTCCTGAGTATGGCAATACCACATGTGTGACACTTTTTTGCAGCCTGGGTGCGCAAAGGGGCCCAAATTCCAACGAGTGCCTTTAGCCTTTACATGGCTGCTCACAATTTAGCCCCGCCCAAAATGCCAGAACAGTACAAACACCCCACAAATTACCCCATTTTGGAAAGAAGACACCCCAAGGTATTAGCTGAGGGGCATGGTGAGTCCATGAAAAATTTAACTTTTTGTCAAAAGTTAGCAGAAAGGGAGACTTTGTGAGAAAAAACAATAAAAAATCAATTTCCGCTAACTTGTGCCAAAAAAAACATCTTCTATGAACTCGCCATGCCCTCACGGAATACCTTGGGGTGTCTTCTTTCCAAAATGGGGTCACATGTGGGGCATTTATACTGCCCTGGCATTTTAGGGGCCCTAAAGCGTGAGAAGAAAAATGCGTAAAAATGCCATCCTAAAAGGTACTCATTGGAATTGGGTGCAAAAAAGTGTCACACATGTGGTATCGCCGTACTCAGGAGAAGTAAGGAAATGTGTTTTGGGGTGTATTTTTACATATACCCATGCTGTGTGAGAGAAATATCTCTGTAAATTGACAACTTTGTATAAATTTTTTTAAAAAGTTGTCATTTACAGAGATATTTCTCACACCCAGCATGGGTATATGTAAAAATACACCCCAAAACACATTTCCCTCCTTCTCCTGAGTACGCCGATACCACATGTGTGACACTTTTTTGCAGCCAAGATGCGCAAAGGGGCTCTAAAACCAATGAGTACCTTTAGGATTTCACAGGACATTTTTACGCATTTTGGATTCTCACGCTTTAGGGCCCCTAAAATGCCAGGGCAGTATAAATACCCCACATGTGACCCCATTTTGGAAAGAAGACACCCCAGGGTATTCCGTGAGGGGCATGGCGAGTTCACAGAATTTTTTTTTTTGGGCACAAGTTAGCGGAAATTGATATATATATATATATATTTTTTTACAAAGTCTCATATTTCACTAACTTGTGACAAAAAATAAAATTTTACATGAACTCACCATACCCCTAACGGAATACCTTGGGGTGTCTTCTTTCTAAAATGGGGTCACCTGTGGGGTATTTTTACTGCCCTGGCATTTTAGGGGCCCCTAAAGCGTGAGAAGTCTGGAATCCAAATGCATAAATATGCCCTGTGAAATCCTAAAGGTACTCATTGGAATTTGGGCCCCTTTGCGCATCTTGGCTGCAAAAAAGTGTCACACATGTGGTATCGCCGTACTCAGGAGAAGTAGGGCAATGTGTTTTGGGGTGTATTTTTACATATAACCATGCTGGGTGTGAGAAATATCTCTGTAAACAACAACTTTTTAAAAAATTTTATACGAAGTTGTCAGTTTACAGAGATATTTCTCTCACCCAACATGGTTATATGTAAAAATACACCACAAAACTCTTGTCCCTACTTCTCCTGAGTATGGCGATACCACATGAGTGACACTTTTTTGCAGCCTGGGTGCGCAAAGGGGCCCAAATTCCAACGAGTACCTTTAGCTTTTTCATGGCTGCTCACAATTTAGCCCCGCCCAAAATGCCAGAACAGTAAAGACACCCCACAAATGACCCCATTTCCGAAAGTAGACACCCCAAGGTATTCGCTGAGGGGCATAGTGAGTCCGTGGGAGATTTTATTTTTTTTGCCAGAAGTTAGCAGAAATGGAAAGTTTATTATTTTTATTTTTTTCCTCAGAAGGTGTCATTTTCCGCTAACTTGTGAAAAAAAATGAAATGATACATGAACTCACCATGCCCCTCCGCGAGTACTTTGGGGTGTCTTCTTTCTAAAATGGTGTCATTTGGGGGTATTTATACTATCCTGACATTCTAGCACCTGAAGAAACATGACAGGTGCTCAGAAAGCCAGAGCTGCTTCAAAATGCCGAAATTCACTTTTTTGCACCATAGTTTGTAAACGCTATAACTTTTACCCAAACCAATAAATATACACTTATGTATATATATTATGAATTTTTTTTTATCAAAGACATGTAGAACAATACATTTTGTGAAAAATTTATATAGAAATGTAGTTAAAAAAAAAAATTAAAAATGTCAGCAGCAATGAAATACCACCAAATTAAAGCTCTATTAGTGAGAAGAAAAGGAGGTAAAATTCATTTGGGTGGTAAGTTGTATGACGGAGCAATAAACGGTGAAAGTAGTGTAGTGCAGAATTGTAAAAAGTGGCCTGGTCATTAAGGGTATTTAAGCTATGGGGGCTGAAGTGGTTAACCTTTGCGCCGCAATCTGCGAAGGATTTATGCCAAAAGTGGCATATATCTGTTTGTAAATGACCCCCATAATCTTTATTCTGCATTATTTTTTTATTTGCCTGTGTAATTGTCATAATACTGTAGTTCTGGAAGTTCTTCAATTGTATAATATATTTTTATTTTATATTATATTCATGAACCAGAAAGCCCAGGATGGACACATTGTTCCCTTCCAGAAAGCAAAATGTGCTGTTCTAAATTTCATGGTATGAAGAATACTAATTAATAATCAATGCAGCATCTAAAACCACAATCTTTGAGTCCCTTATGAATATCCTACATATCCTACAGTAATATCCGTGATAATTAGTAATTATAATGTTGTTTCTTACTGCGTAAAAGGACAAATGTCAAGAGCTATAATTATTAAATTTTGTGCAAAAATATCTGCACTCTGTGTATGTATTTTACTATTATATTATATTGTTACAATGGCTATTCTTATTTTTATCCCTATAAAGGAATTATTCATTCCTTTCACAATCAATTATAACAAATATACACTTACTGCACAGATACAGTGAAACTGAATAGGACTGTGCACTTTATATATCACCATAAAACTAGAGCATTGCACTGTATGGGGCTTAAAGTCTTTAACAGACATAATACGATCACAAAAGTTTCCTCTCATTGCAGACATATGGCATCAAACCTATGTATAGATGTGCAGCCAAATTGGAATCCTGCCAACAGAATTGTCTAGGAGAGTCATATTTCGTCTATCATAAAGAAATAACTTTGCCTAAAAAGCAGAGGGGAGCAGATGACATGGGGTGAGCAGCCTAACCCCTCCTCCCCCATTTTACTGTTATATTTCTGCATTCCATCCATTAGATATTCAACTCACAATTACTGTGTAATATTGTTAAAGGAGAGTTAACATTTTAGATCCAACAATTTTATATGTATTTATCTTAATGAAAAATGGGTGGATGATAAACAAGAGAAAATGAAGATAAGGGAAAGCCAATTAATAATTGTTTGCTAATAAAATAATTGGAAATGCGTAATATTGATCGAATGTTTGTTTACCTGACCGACTCTAAAGAATTAGTTAATGAATCAGTCATTTAGTCATGGCTGCCCACAATTTGTCAGATTCTCGCCTATTTTTGAAAATGAAATATGTTCAGTATTATAAATATGGACATATGGATGGGTATAATATTTTTGCTTTCTTCACACATTAAATTAAATCTCGGTGTGGTGGATGTCACACTGCAGGCAGAACCCAAGCTGTATAATGGTATAACAGTGACATCCAGTGGACAAAGTAGATTTCATCTTTGGTTCATTCACAGCACTGCGTATTCCATATACTGGATTATATTCAGTAATAATTGGGTTTTAATGATAATTTAATTGCTGCCTGTCACCAGTTTACAGGCAAAAGCTAAAACAATAAAAAAAAATGCATGAAAAGTAGTGGTCTTCACCAGACAATCCCCATCTACTTGCAAGCTGGTTTCCTGTGCAGTCAACCATTACCAGGAAAATTTTAGTTTAGCAACTCACAAATGTAGTATTTTATGTCACCAGGTTCACCAGAGAGTGGCTCTTAGCAATTAAAGCGGTTGTCCGGGTTCAGAGCTGAACTGGGACATACCCATAATTTCATCCCAGGCAGCCCCCCTGACAAGAGCATCGGAGCATTTTATGCTCCGATGCTCTCCATTGCTCTGTACAGGATTGAACAGGACAAGGGCTCTTTTATTTACAATAACATACTGCCGTGACGTCACCGGGCTCCCTGCTGGACAGAAGCCTCCGCCTGGCAGCCCTGTGGAGAGACCTGGTGGTCACCGGAACTCCCAAAAATGCCTTTGTCCTGCGCATTTCAGCACAGGGCAAAGGAGCACATCGGAGCATGAACTGCTCCAATGCTCATGTCAGGGGGGCTGCCTGGGTAAAAATGGGGATATGTCCGGGTTCAGCTCTGAACCCGGACAACCCCTTTAAGTAAGGGTCGTGAGCGTGAGACCCTGCCTGTATTTTATTCATATGCAATAATAATGTATATGGACATGGAGTGGATTCAACTCCTTTATTAAAAAGTTAACTCCCCTGTATGTGGGGAACCTAAATGTGAACACAGCTGAATACAGCAAAGAGTACTATACATATTTGTTTTTTACAATTCACACCACATTTATACCATATTTTTTGAACCCCTCTCACAGCACTACCGACAGAGATTGACTATGAGGGCAAGTGATAGAAAGACAATTAACATACAAGAGCAGATGGAATACAGAAAAGACATAACCTAAAGGGGTGGTCCAAACTTGGAGCCAACAAACCTTAAAGTCCTCCCCTGTCTCCCTGAACATAAAAAAATCTTTCCCATTCCCTGCAGGATAAGGAAGCATCTTGGTCTCATGACCGCTGTGGCCAATCACAGGCCTCAGCAGTCACAAGGACTTGAATACTACATCACAGCAGTGATGTACCGTTCAAGCTGCTATGACCACCAAGGTCTGTAACTGGCCACAGTGGTCATTGGACCAAGATGCTTCCTGGTCCTGCAGGGAATTGGGAATGGAACAGTGGCCGGACGACAGACAGGTGAACTTTTTTTATATTTAGGGGATAGGAAACGACCTGTATACAGTAGCTTACTCTAAAGGGTTTGCCCAATTTTTTTTTTATAAAACATGACATGAGACTGCAAATACAACAAGCTAATGAAACAAAGGCACTGTACTAACGTTATAAAAAAGTTGCTATGCTTACCAATGTGCAGCGAAGAAAAAAAAAACAATGCAACAGCACTCTGTAAACACAAATAAAATACAATAATGCCATAATTATAGAAAACATTCTGGTGCTAATGCTATGCTTTTGCAAATTTGATATTCTTGGCAAATACATTTTGTACAAAATTATTTGGGCCCGTCTGCCAAACGACAAGGCGATCTCTATAAGACGGGAACCTAACACTAAATACTACCTGTTATGTGCCATAATGGCCATCATACAGTAAAATTCAGGGAGTGCTAGTTCCACATGCATGCTGGGTTCACTCTACCTTTTACCATTTTTGGTGGCATAACGGCCTCCATTAATTTCAGGGATGCAGGTACCAACATGTATGCTGAGCCCACTCTATAATTCTCCTGGTGACAAATGGCTTCCAATAAATACAATAAAAGCATGCTAAAGCTTTAGGGCTCATGCACACAAACATATTTTCTTTCTGCTTCCGTTCCATTTTTTTTGCGGACCGTATGTGGAACCATTCATTTCAATGGGTCCGCAAAAACAATGGAAGGTACTCCGTGGGCATTCCATTTCCGTTTGTCCACATGGCAGTTCCGCAAAAAAGTAGTGCATGTCCTATTATTGTCTGCAAATCATGGTCCATGGCTCCATTCAAGTCAATGGGTCCGCAAAAAATACGGAATGCACATAGAACACATCCATATGTCATCCGTATTTCATCCGTATTTTGCGGATCTATACTGTAGAAATGCTATGCCCAGCCCATATTGCTCATGTGTTTGGTGATTAATAAGTTACTGTTTGCGTTTCCGATCCTCAAAAAAAACATCAAATAAGGAAACCATACGGATATTTTTGTGGAATAACGGAACGGAAGAGGACTTAAATAAGAGAAAAAAAGACCTCAGATGCGGAACAATGGATACGTTTAAAAAAGGGACCGCAAAACAACAACGGTCGTGTGCATGAGCCCATATACTAATTAAAATCAGCCTATGGGGCAGACAGGCTAGTCAGGGGTGCAAGACCAACAGGAGTCAGCCATGCAACAGCACTCCACAAACACAAATAACGTACAATAATGTTCTAGTTGTAGAAAACATTCTGGTGCTAATGCTATGCTTATTTTGCAGATTTGAGATTCTTGGCAAATACATTTTGTGCAAATTTATTTTGGACCATCTGCCAAACGTCAAGGCGATCTCTACCTATGTGCAGCCTCCTGTCTTGTTTTCTAAAAAGTTGAGCAAACCTTTTACAGTAAACTGCTGTATACTGCAAGGTTTCTTTACACAGAAGAATAACTTTTCATTCTCATATTTTAATGAGATGTCTATAAACAGGGGAATTTGTATTAAAACTAGTGATGAGTGGCAGGGGATATATTCGAATTTACGATATTTCCCGAATATTTGGGCGAATATTTGTCATAAATTTGTGAATTCAAGATTATTTTCTTGATTGCGAAAAATCGGCAATGTAATATTCGAGTCATGCGTGCGAAATATAGGCATTGGTCACTTTTGCTACATTTTCCAAGCTGCTAGAAGTTTCCTGAGACTGGAGAAAATGGTTGCCACGACAGAACATTAAAAATGGCTTTATATGCAGTTAGTGTGCTCCAATATATTCACGATTTTGCTAATCGGAACTAATGATGCAAATATTTTGGCACAGGTCTGCATGTATGTATGGACAGCAGAACCTATCACAGTACCTAACACACTGCACTGCAACAGCTAAACTATATCAGGATATAACCTACACTGACTATCTCCCACTAACTATCTGTATTATATATATAAGCTATCTAACTATCTATCTAATGTAGTGTGGAAAGCACAGAGCAAAGCAATGACACTGCTGTCTCTCCCAGAACTTTAAAAAACTGTAGAAAATGGCTGCTGGGGAGGTTCTTATAAAGTAAGGTGTAGACAACTTTCCTATTGGTTGCTAGGGATGTTGCTAAGCTCAGACAAAGACATTGCTGCCTTCTTATTGGTCCACAAGCAAGAATGGAGGTTACTGATAAAAAATAGCTTGAATATTCGAAATTACTAATATATATCACTATATTCTAAATATTCACGAATTCTCTAAGTGCCGATATCTGCCATTCGAATATTCGCGCCCAGCACTAATTATAACTACAGTTGAGTGAATTGATTCTAAACTATACATAAAAATGATGGCGAGCTCGCAATAAATTTGTATATAACATCTTTACTCAATACAATGTATCAATAAAACAACATTCAATTACAAACAAATTAAAATATATACAGTTGTGTTCAAAATAATAGCAGTCAGACATCACTAACCTGATCAATCACTGTTTTTGGTAGAAATGATATTTCTATATGGCAAATAATTTACTAGTAGGTGTAGTAGAGTAATAGAAATCCAACAGACCCAACAGTCATGACATGCATGCTGCTGATTCTGTGTAATTGAATCACTAATTGAAAGGGGCATGTTCAAAATAATAGTAGTATGTAGTTCAATTAGTGAGGTCATTCATTCTTTGAAAAACAGGTGGCAATTATTACCCTTATTTAAGGAAGGAAGGCAGCAAATGTTGTACATGTTGGTTACAGTGCATTTCTCTCTAAAATTCTGAGGAAAATGGCTTGTTCCAGACATTGTTCAGAAGAACAGCGTACCTTGATTAAAAAGTTGATTGGAGAGGGGAAAACATATAAATAAGTGCAGAAAATGATAGGCTGCTCAGCTAAAATGATAGTAAATGGTTTAAAATTGCAACCAAAACATGAAAGATGTGGAAGAAAGCAAAAAACTATCATTCAAATGGATGGAAGAATAGCCAAAATGGCAAGGACTCAGACAACAATCAGCTCCAGGAAGGTCAAAGTGAAGCCAACCTATGTGAAGCCAAGCTATCTGCAAGAAGCGCCCGCAAAGTCCCACTGTTGAAAAAAAAAAAAGGGCTGAAGAGGTTACAATTTGTCAAAAAGCACATTGGCCTAAAGAAAAATGGCACAACATTTTTTGGACTGATGAAAGTAAGATTGTTCTTTTTGAGTCTAGTGGCCAGAGACAGTTTGTCCGACGACCCCCAAACACTTAATTCAAGCCACAGTACACTGTGAAGATAGTGAAGCATGGTGGAGCAATCATCATGATATGGGGATGTTACTCATACTATGGTGTTGGGCCTATTTACCGCATCCCAGGGTTCATGGATTAGTTTAAATACATCAGAATACTTGAAGAGGTCATGCAGCGGTATGCTGAAGAGGAAATGCCCTTGAAATGGGTGTTCCAACAAGACAACGACCCCAAATACACCAGTAAACGTGCAACATCTTGGTTCCAGACCAAAAAGATTGACGTTATGGAGGGGCCAGCCCAATCCCCGGATCTTAATCTAATAGAAAACTTGTGGGGTGACATCTAAAATGCAGTTTCTGAGGCTAAACCAAGAAATAGAGAAGAACTGTGGAATTTAGTCCAATCATCCTGGGCTGGAATACCTGTTCATAGGTACCAAAAGTTGGTTGACTCCATGCAACACAGATGTACAGCAGTTCTCAGAAACAGTGGTTATGCAACTAAATATTAGTTAAGTGATTCAAAGGAAAGCAAAATCTTCAAACATTTTTCAGTTTATATAGTGAAAATTTGAGTTTGTAAAGAAGAATACAAACACTGCTATTTTTTGAACAGTCTAATATTCACTTTTCTACAATTTTTTTAGAGGAACAACACTAATTTGACATATTTTTCTTCATGTTTTGATTTGGAATAGAATGTGTAGTTTTCCAAATGCATTTGTGTGTATGGAAATAAAAACTATTAGAAGGATTTTGATCTTTATTCCCTTTTTTTTTAACACACTGCTATTATTTTGAACACAACTGTATACTTGGTACCTCAATATGTTATTGTACATGCGGAGCTCACGCATAAAAATGTTGAGAAATGATAAAAAGTACGGCTTTGTCATTTCATAATGCAGTTGCTTTGGTAAGGTCTAGATGGAATCCAATTTATTAGCGCCATCGTGCTTATGCTGGGACTTGTGTTATTTGGATTATACCGTTATCTCATATAAGTCAATAGTGAGTCATGACCCTTATGTTGTTCCTACTGGGTCTCAATATAATCATTTTTTTTTTTTTTTGTGTTTAAGAGGTTTTTTTTCCTTTTATGTGTTTTTAATTTTTTACTGCAGCACATGCCAATCTAGGCCTCCCTTAAGTGTAGCAATACAACAAAGATTAGTTAGTACTGGACATACATAAAATATTACTATATTGTATGTGTATATCCCCCGCTTCAGGAAATACTGTAAGTCATAAAATGGACTCAATCAGCTGTTTAATACTTTTTTGTTTTTTTTTCCTTTTTCTTTTTCTCAATATAATAGGTTAATGTTCCAATATTCACTATATGACATTCAATGCCACTGTGTCCCCAATATTTATTGTCAGACACTTGTATTTTTCTCGATAATAGATGCCTGGTAAATCACTCCTTACTTGAATGTTCATTACAGTTCTAGAGGTTAAAACTCATGGCTTCTATTAAGGTGCAGTCTTCCTTCTATGGCTGTATCCACAATCTGCTCCGTTCAATACCTGCTTGAATGATTTTCACAGCGCATGCGCCGTTGGAGACACCGAGACCGACATAGATGGAATCGATTAGAGGACCTCTATCGTAGACCTTCACTCTCTATGTCTGACAACCCGTTGTAGGCATTATCCTACTCTTACTCTAAATGCTTTGCAGCAGAAATATTTATGCAATACAAATCGGTGGGTGTGTAAAATAAGTTCCATTTTAAAGATAAACATCCTCCACTAGCATAGAGCAGCTTTATGTTACAGAGGATGTTTTAACTGTGATAGAATAAAGGGGAACATATTTTATATAACCACTGTATTGATGAGTTGATTACAAGTCTACCAATATTCTGCACTGGAAGCAGATCTATGCTGGGATGGCTGACACACGAAGGATTGAGATGAAGTATGTTTGTTTTGTCAGTACAGAGTGTTCCCCTGAAAATAGTAATACCACACAGATAGTACCACTTAGTGTCACATATAGTGCCCCTATAGTAATTACTTCCACACATTGTGTCCCAAAAATATTTATGCAAAGCACATAGGAACCCTCACAGTAATAGTGTGATAGATATGGTGACTCAAATAATTGTGCCACCTCACTCTCATTTAACATTGCTTCTGGTGGTGCAGTGCAGGTCACAGACTCCTTCTGGTCTGTGGCCTGAGCTGTGCATGCTTCCCTGTGCTTTTATATGCCCTCTCATAGGCTACAGTCCCCCCAAAAAAGGTAAATAGTGGACAAGGACATGTGAAGCATGTACAACGGTCAGTTCTGTTTGACCCTTAACCTGGGAAATAAAACACTTATTCCAGCCAAACCAAAAAAAGTCAATAATCCAGTCATGCATCATGCCCCAGAAGTGTTGTGAATCCAGAAGAACATATGTCCAGGACTTCGGAATTAAACCATGATCTCTTTATTCCATATTGATTAAAATCACTCTAGTGGCATATTGCAAACTGTCAACGCGTTTGTATTAGCAGATCTTACCCTTGATAGTGGTTATATAGAGCTTAGTGGTTACTACTGGTCTCTATTTCAGGGCAAGCAGCAGTTTCAAAAAGTTCTCAGAGCAATTCATGATAATGCAACATGGGAGTCTGCTGTGGGTGGGCACATCAGTATCTTGTCTCACAGAGCATAATTCTCTAGGGTTCCCTCTATCCAAAATACAGGTACTCTCCAGGAAGGGTTCTAGAACCATGCAATTTTTCCAGGGACACCTCCAATAAAGGTGCTTCCTCCAATCTGACGGTTCCAGATTGGGCTGCAGCCAGGTTAATGTCAAGACAACAAGATTTCAGCATCAGTTGTGGCTCACTGGCCAGACAAAACTTCACTCACAGACTAGGCCAATTTCATACGCTAGCTCTCATAGTTCTGCTTGCCATAGCTACATCAGACACACTGTACACATGCACTGCTTATTACATATCAGCAACAATAACCACAAGGCAGCCCCATATATAGCCATGTTCTACTCTTACATGAAGCCTGCTTTGGCGTCCACGTACATAGTCTGAGACTTATCTTGCCTATAAGCTCACTGCTTACATCACAAGTAATGTACACTTGTCAATGCCAGTCAAATGAACAGAGGTTATAGTGAAGATAATAAACATGGCATAGCAAATATAGAGGAAAATGTCAACTAGGCTGGTGCCCAGTTAACATCACGTCAGTGCTGACAGTCTAATATATGACAATAAATGTTTAGTTCAGATGCACATTTTTTACAGAGGTGCATTTCAGGGTTACAGGCAGTTCATCTCAAGCATCCCCTTACAAGCATGCCTGTCATTTTAGGTGACTTTTCAGAGTAAACTAGTTTGTGTACATGAGAAATTACTACATCTGGCCATTAGATTATTTGTATTCTGTATTTTCTACCAGTTATCCCATCTGCAAACTCTCTAGCTCTGATTGTCAGTTGTCAATTATTTAGTGGGTGGAGACTGTCTTTTATGATGCCTCCCATACACAGCACACATAGGGGAGCTCCCCTGCTGCCCTATCTCCTATATCTCTGTGAGATGGGCAAACAGCTCTCATTGTGTGAACATTGTATTTGTGTAAATGAAGTTAAATGATTTGAACTGACATTCTGCTGTTTGGCCACAAGAGGCCTCTGTTTTCTAAGCACAGCTTAGGGTACTTTCACACTAATAGCCAACAATAAGACCTAATGGGATCACACCTCCACCATGAAGCAAAACCTAAAAAGATTGGTGTGCATACCCAACAAATGTAGCAAAATGTAATTTATTAGATATCACTTAAAAAATACATATAGCAAGGGGAGTAAACATGAACCAGTGGGGTAGCAAGAATATGAGGAGAACACATGGGAAGGGGATAATGATAGTCATATACAAGTGCAGAGAGTCATATGTGATAACACTGAATAGAGGCCGGAACGTGCCTGGTCAACTGCACACCACCAAAATGAAGGAAATGTTCAGGGACAAGCAAGCACACAGCCTGCAAACGCAACAGCAGTACTGCACAGGGTTTACAAATATGTAAATACAATGACTGTCAACAAGTTACAAAGTTAGTCAAACAAGATAGTGATCCCCTTCCCAGTGTCACCTCACCTGCCCAACGCGTTTCGCCAAACAGGCTTCGTCATACTCCCTGCACATTTCCTTCATTTTGGTGGTGTGCAGTTGACCAGGCACGTTCCGGCCTCCATTCAGTATTATCACATATGACTCTCTGCACTTGTATATGACGATCATTATCCCCTTCCCATGTGTTCTCCTCATATTCTTGCTACCACACTGGTTCATGTTTACTCCCCTTGCTATATGTATTTTTTAAGTGATATCTAACAAATTACATTTTGCTACATTGTTGGACTCATGTGTTAATTTGTTGGGTATGCACACCAATCTTTTTAGGTTTTACTTTCACACTAGCGTTAGAGGAATCCGGCAGGCAGTTCCATTGGCGAAACTGCCTGCCAGATACGGAAATCTGTGTACAAACGGATACCATTTATTTCCGTATCCATTTGACAAATGCATTGAAATACCCAATCCGTCTGTCTGGTGTCATCGGATCAGTTATTGGGGGAATACTATAGCATGTAATAAGATTGTAAGCTGCTGTGCTGTACAGCAGACTATCCCATATCACACACACAAATAATTGTTCCTGATTCTAGGGTATTAACTGGTAAGGCGTAGCTGGTTTATTTAAGCCCACCAGTAGGTAAAATGATACCTCCAGCATCCACCGGAGGGCGCCGCGATGTACAGCACAAAGGTCTCAGCCTCCTGGCAGGGTGTGTGAAAATGTATTCATGTGTAACCAGCATCTGTGGTCACGTTCATTACCACATTTAAGTAAAACACGCTTTTGGCAAAACTGGTGTTGAGGCTGCTTTCCTTGCTGTATCTTGGGGAGCTAACCCCAGTACACAGCTTACATCTCTCTGCAGCACACTCTCAGAAGCAGTAGCATCGAGGTAATTATACAGAAGTACTGAGCAGTGTTCAGTGAATTTAGCACCGGGGTAAGATAGAAATATTACTAGGGAAAGCAGCAGCATATGTGTGTCTGTACCTTTGTCTCCTTTTAACATGTCACTCCTCCTTCTCTCTCCCCTCTCCATAGACTTCTATGGGCAGCCTGTAACCCGATTCTTCAGTGACCTGATAATCCAGCTCATCTTTCAGTGTGGATTTTAGCAATAAACTGAGAGTAAATTATGAGGGAGAGAAGAAGTGGCTTATAAGTGGAGAAAGAGGCATTTTCTCTAATAAGATATATTACAAAGCATCTTACAAAGCATCTTATATAGGGTCGTACCGAACTTTAGGGTTTTTGGTACCTGGACCAGAATTCGAACATTTCAGTAAAAGTTCGGGTTCGAGTACGGTGTTCAGTGATTTAATGGTGCTTGTTGAAAGGCTGCAGGGCAGCCAATCAACAAGCGTTTAGCTAATGTGCCCTTAGAAGCCATGACAGCCATGCCTACTAATGGCGTGTTAAGCGCGAATATTCAAATAGCGAATTTTTATTGCAAATATCGCAACTTCAATAATTTCATGCTTGCTTCTTGCATTGTGGGCCAATGTGAGAAGGCTGCAATATCTAGTGAATTAGAATATTCTTCATTATTTAATATAGTTTATGTTATGCGAAAAATCGGTAATTAAGTATGTTTATTAATCGAATTGCGTAAGGGGGTTAAGCAACTTTCCTATTGGGTTGGCTTGGTAGAATTGTCGAATATGTAGAATATAGCGCTATATTCGTAAATTACGAATATAGCGCTATATTCTACATATTCAACAATTCTACCAAGCCAAGCCAACCCAATAGGAAAGTTGCTTAATGCTTTTATACAACTCGATTAACGCGCGTATTTAATTGAAGATTTTTTGCATAACATAAACTATATTAAATAAGGAAGAAAATTCAAAATCAGTAATGATTTCCCTATCCACATTTGTTTGCAGTGTACTTGTCATGCTCTTACCCACATTTTGTTGCCTTTTGCAGCCCTCTAGCCATTTCCATGACTCTTTTAGAGCCATTTTAGTGCCCCAAAGTTCGGGTCCCCATTGACTTCAATGGGGTTCGGGGTCAAGTTTGGGTCCCGAACTTTGCGGAGAAGTTCGGCCGAACTCAGCGAACCCGAACTTCCAGGTGTCCGCTCAACTCTATTCTTATATTCAACTGTACTACTGATTTAAGCAAAGATTGTTGAAAGTGCACTAATTTTTTAACTCCCATGCCCCGCTGTAGTATTCAACAGTATAGAAGAACTGTGGATACAATGTTCAGTTCACAAAGATTCAGGTCACAAAGCAAAGCGAAGAAATGTGGATGAATAGTACACTTGTCAGGAAGAACAACAGCAAGGGCCATATGCCTACGCTAGTCAATATAACACAACACTGAAAAGCATCTGTCGTTATTCAGAACATTTAATAAGACTCACTTGTCCAATTACTGTATAAAAGTAATGGCTTTGGCATACACAGCCAGGAGCATAAACATTGCAGTCACAGGGTGTGCAACCATACCTGGGCCTGGAAAGGAAGGCAGAATCCTTAGATTTTCAAACAAGTTTAGCTTTCAATTGGATCTGCATCCTCAGTATGGGTCCCTGCACGGCCACTTAGTCTTGTAAGCCACACACTTCATTGGACCAGCAACTTATAAGAGATAAGGCTGCATGCTAATGATGTTAGCTCCCCAGTGCAGGCGGTATTATGACATCAGAATAAATTCAACAGCGACCGATAAGGTGAGCACTCAACAGCTGGCAGATAAAATATAACACATTTAATATAACACATAAGACAAAAAATAAAACATTCATTGTCTCATCCCCGTATAAAATACTGTAAAAGGGTAACAGCACAGAAAAAGGTCTCTCGGTGCACACCTGCGGTGTTCAGATGTAATAATGGAATCCTCACTAGTTCAATTGAAAGTAAAGTGAAGAGTTAGGACTTCATTGCAAGTGTTCAAGTACCTTGGATATTGCGCCAATATGGGACCCTGGATTATTATTACAGGATAATTTCACTGATCCAATGTCCGTATTCCTAACGGTTGCCCTGTCTCAGCTGTTTGGATTGGGTCAACCGATAGGATTCAGTGCGCTCAGCTCCTCCTTATATAGGTATCGAGTGCTATCAAGTTAATACCTCTGTATCACCAAATTGCTGTTGTTGACTTAATGGTATCGTTGTCAGTCCATATAACCCATCGGTACAGATGGCAATTTGGTGATACAGAGGTATTAACTTAATAGCACTCGATACCTATATAAGGAGGAGCTGAGCGCACTGAATCCTATCGGTTGACCCAATCCAAACACCTGAGACAGGGCAACCGTTAGGAATACGGACATTGGATCAGTGAAATTGGACATTGGACATTGGATCACAGAAAGTCAGTTAAGGGAGATGAAAGGCACCCAAGTGTCATGTCAGACCATTCAAAACCATTAACATCAGTGTGGTCTGCGTGCTAGATTACCTGCAAGGGTACCTGAACACAGGCATCATTGTCTTGCATGGGCCAGGGAGCATCTACGCTGTACAAGGGACCAGTGGGCCTCAGTGCTCTTTACTGATGAAAGTTAATTCACGCTGAGCAGAAATGATGGCTGCCGATGTTGGAGACATCAAGGAAAGCGATAACTGTTGTCACCAGAGAAACCTTCGGTAGTGGTGGTGTTACAGTGTGGGCAGGTGTGTCTAGTCAATACAGAACTGCCCTACAGTTTGTAAATGGTACAGTGACAAGCCCATACTACTTGAATAACATCATTAACCCCTTCCTGACCAGCACCGTAATAGTACAGGGCTGGCCGGGTCTTTAAAGATGGTGCCCTCTCCTGCCTGCTGCGGGCGCCATAGCCACGGGTGTCCGTCTGCTTTTTATAGCAGACACCCCCGGCTCATGTCTGCAACCAGCAGTAATGCCGATTGTGGACAATTAACCACTCAGATGCCTTGGTCAATCCTGACCACTGCATCTGAGAGCACTGAAAACCGAAAGTGAAACCTTTCGATGGTGCTCCGGCTCCCCCGTGTGGCGATCGGAGGAGCCGGAGCGTGTATGCAGCAGTCTGTTTCTTTATGAATGACACGAGGCAGCTTCATAGTATTTCCTATGAATCCCTTGCCTGTAATAGGGCTCCATAGGAAACTAGTAAAATGATCCAAGATTCCAATACAAGTGCATTGGAGTCTATGAGAATAGCAATCTAATGATTGCATATTATAGTTCCCTATGGGAAGTAAAAAAAAAGGTTAAAAAATAAATAAATAAAAAAACATAAAAATTCACCCCCCTTTTCCCAAAATAAAAATAAAAGAACTAAAAAAAAATATACACATCATAGAACTCGCAATGTGAGCAAACGGCCATAGTATATTCTTATACTAAAAAAATATTCTCAAAACGGCAAACAGAAAAACGGAAAAAAGCGTCCAAAAGGCCGATTCGCTGTTTTTGGTCGCTTCATTTTCTACAAAAAATTAAATAAAAAGTGATCAAAAAGTCATACACACCCCAGAATGGTATTAATGAAAAGTTCAGATCGCCACACAAAAAGAGCCCCCATACAACTCCGTATACATAACTACAAAAAATGTATAGGGGTGAAAATATGGTGACAAAAAAAATAAAACTGATTTTTTCCCACTTTTTAAATTTTTTTATCACTATTAAAACTCAAGAAAAACTATACATGTAAGGTATTGTCGGATTCATACTGACCTGCAGAATAAAAGTAAACGTTTCTGCACAGCAGTGTGTTTAGTGACGTCACCGGCTCTGATGAGTGGGCTTTAGCGCTGCCCTGGCCATTTTACAGGCTAGGGCAGCGCTAAAGCCCGTCTATCAGTACCGGTGACGTCACCGGGCTCACTGCTGGGCAGAAGCCTCTGCCTGGCATCCCTATGGAAAGCCCAGTTCGTCACCGGAACTCCAGAAAATTACTTTGCCCTGCGCGATTCAGCGCAGGGCAAAGGAGAGCATCGGTGCATGAACTGCTCCGATGCTCAAGTCAGGGGGGCTGCCTGGGTTAAAATGGGGATATGTCCGGGTTCAGCTCCCCTTTAAATGGAGTGGCCTGCACTTTCTCCAGACCTGAATCCCCTTGAAAACCTATTGGATCAGCTGAGTTGCCGTGTAGAAACTAGGGATGAGCAAATCGGCTCCAGGAAATGTTTTTTTTTCAGTACAAATTCATTTATGAAGTTATTGTGCAAAGTCTCGCGAGACTTCGCAAAGCAATAACTTCGGCTCATCAGAGCCAACACATTCTAATACTGTACGGAACTCCTGCTCCGTACAGTATTAGAACGAAGTTTAATGCAAATCAACTTCGGATGTTTCATCCGAAGTCGATTCGCTCATCCCTAGTAGAGGCGTTCAAGAAGACTGGGATGCCATGCCTCAGCAGACAATAAGTCAACTTGTGAAAAGCATAAGACGTCGTTGTCAAGCTGTAATTGATGCTCAAGGCCACATGACAAGTTAGTGAGACATTGACATTTTTTGGGGGGTATCACCACGACTGTTGATGGCTTTTATTTCAATAAACTGTTTGAGATGAGGAAATCACCATTGCATGCTTCTACTTAAATGCCCTACTATGATATAATATCACTAGCGTGAACTTTTTACATTTTCCATAAATTTCACCAGAAAGCCAAATGTCCCTAACTTGTTTGAGTATGTGATATTACCTGTCAGAGTCAGGGCAATAGATTTATTTTGTATGCCCCACTCTAGTCAAATAAGATAGGACTGTGTCACCCCATGTGTCACTCAACAAGATAAAAGAAAATTACAACTTATTTGCACAATGATTAATTGAGGATAGGATAAGTAAAGTTTATACATTTGATTGTAAATATGCATTTATTGTTAGAATGATTTTTTTGGGAGCTCCAGTACATGTTTATATGTGTTTTTTGAGTAAAGTAAAGTAAAAGTGTGTCTGTTCTGAATGTGTGCATGCTTGCTCCACAGAAACACGCACCATTATAGTCATGTGAGGTTATGTTGTCTGTATGTATGTCTGCTATTTGATTGTGTTGGATGTTGATTGAAATAAATTACAGATTAAAAAATAAAGTATAAGGGTTCACATCACCGTTCAGCCTTTTCGTTCTCCTGCTCCGTTTAGTGTGTATTATGAAGTTCTGCAGCAACTGAAATGTGCAATATTGTGTTTTGCAGCAGCTGAGGTGTGTCATATTATGTTCTGCAGCAGCTGAGGCGTTTAGTATTACAGTTGAAACCAGAAGTTTACATACACTATATAAAAAGACACATATGCATGTTTTTCTCAATATCTGACATGAAATCAGAATAAACCTTTCCTGTTTTTGGTCAATTAGGATTACTATCATTATTATTATTTGCCAAATGCCAGAATACTTAAAGAGAGTGTTTTAAGTCATTTTTATTACTTTCTGCAAAGTCAAAAGTTTACATACATTTCATTAATATTTGGTACCATTGACCTTAGGCTACTTCCACACTAGCGTTTTGGCTTTCTGTTTGTGAGATCCGTTCAGGGCTCTTACAAGCGGTCCAAAATGGATTAGTTTTGCCCTAATGCATTCTGAATGGAAAAGGATCCGCTCAAATGCATCAGTTTCCCTCCGTTCAGTCACCATTCGTCACCATTCGTCACCAATGCCTGCAGCGTTTTGCTGTCCGCCTGACGAAGCGGAGCCAAACGTCCTGGCACAAAATGTAAGTAAATGGGGATGATCCGTTTTCTCTGACACAATCTGGCACAGTAGAAAACGGATCCGTCCCCCATCGACTTTCAATGGTGTTCAAAACGGATCCCTCATGGCTATAGAAGACATAATACAACCGGATCCTTTCATGATGGATGTATGCGGTTGTATTATTGTAACAAAAGCTTTTTTCCAGATCCATGACGGATACGCAAAAAACGCTAGAGTGAAAGTAGCCTTAAACTGTATGGATCAAAAGTTTTGGATATCTTTCCACATGCTTCTCACAATAGATGGTTGGAATTTGGGCCCGTTCCTCCTGACAAACTGGTGTAACTGAGCCATGTTTGTTGGTCGCCTTGTTCGCACCTGCCTTTTCAGCTTTGCACATAAATTTTCAATAGCATTGAGATCAGGGCTTTGTGATGCCACTTTGTAACCAGTTTGACAGTATACTTCGAGTCATTGTTAGAGATGAGCAAACACCTGGATGTTCGGGTTCGAGAGGTTCGGCCGAACTTCCGGAAAATGTCCGGGTTCGTGATCCGAACTCAACCCGAACTTCATCCCGAACCCGAACCCCATAGAAGTCAATGGGGACCCGAACTTTTGGGCACTAAAAAGGCTGTAAAAGACACCCAGAGGGATAATATACCGCAATAAACGCATTGCGATTACAACTTTGAGCTAACGATCACCATGGGAACGCCTCCTCCAGTAGAATGTACTGTCGGATCTGAGAATTAAGTTGAAATCGCAATGCGATTCTTATATATTTGCTTAATCGCATTGCGATTTCAACTTAGCATTGCTAAATAATTCCATCCATATCGTTAACTTACTGAGTCAGTAAGTTAACGAATATGGATGGAATTATTTAGCAATGCTAAGTTGAAACGACAATGCGATTAAGCAGATATATAATAATCGCATTGCGATTTCAACTTAATTCTCACATCCGACAGTACATTCTACTGGAGAGGCGTTCCATGGTGATCGGTAGCTCAAAGTTGTAATCGCAATGCGATTAAGCTAATACATAAGAATCGCATTGCGATTCCAACTTTTAGTACTCAACTTTTAAAATCGTACACCACTTTAAGTTCCAAAGTTGCAATCGCGTTCGAATAGAACTTAAAGCGGTCTCTTAGTCAGTTTTAGTATTGGTGTGCTGTAATAGAAGTTACATTCGTACGCGAATATAACTTAGAGCAATACAGTCAACTTTACACTGTTAGTTTTATTATCGCGATAATACAACTATTCAAGAATCGTGTACGTGCGTCTGTACGTGTGCGCGTTACCTCGGACACTATTCTATTTTGCCAGCCACAGCTGAAACCACTGATTTATGGTATTGCTATTTTGGCAATTGAATTTAACCCCAGAAAATAATCTATCCTTTGCCAGACAGCAGACAGTATTATACTTGTCTAACCAAAGCTGGAACACCAGATTTAGGGGATTGGTATTTGGGCAATTGTATTTAACCCCTTAATAAAATATAGAAATTTCTTTCCTGAGTTTCTAGGGGTGACAATTAGCACAGCCAAGCCCCTGATGTAGAGATATAGCAAAAAAAAAAAAACTAGTATTGATGGATTGATGGACTTGGTGGCAGCTTCTTCTGGCGCACCACAAGTCACAAAATGGCCGCCGATCAACCCAGAAAATAAGTGACAGAAAAACGCTCTGTGCAGCCTAAAAACCAGCGAGCAAGTAACTAGCAGAAGTTCAATGATTCTCAGCTGTAAATTGATCCGTTCATTAGGTGCTGTTGCTGACTTTAACCTGCCTAATCTCGCCCTGACAGAAGCTGCGTCCTCTCCCTACACTAATCAGAGCAGTGTGACGTGCGGCGCTACGTGACTCCAGCTTAAATAGAGGCTGGGTCACATGCTGCACTTGGCCAATCACAGCCATGCCATTAGTAGGCATGGCTGTGATGGGCTCTTAGGGCAAGAAGTAAAACGCTAGCTGATTGGCTGCTGTGCAGCCCTTCAGAAAGCGGGAAGTAATCGACGAACACCGAACCCAAACCCGAACTTTTTTGAAAATGTCCGGGTTCGGGTCCGGGTCCCGGACACCCCAAAATTCGGTACGAACCCGAACTGTTCTCGAACTGTTCGCTCAACACTAGTCATTGTCCATTTGGAAGACCCATTTCCGTCCAAGCTTTAACTTCCTGGCTGATGTCTTGAGATGTTGCTTCAGTATTTCCACATAATCTTCTTTCCTCATGATGCCATCTTTTTTGTGAAGTGCACCAGTCCCTCCTGCAGCAGAACAACCCCACAACATGATGCTGTCACCCCCGTGTTTCACAGTTGGGATGGTGTTCTTAGGCTTCCAAGCCTCTCCCTTTTTCCTCCAAACTTAACAATGGTCATTATGGCCAAAAAGTTAAATTTTTGTTTCGTCAGACCACAGGACATGTCTCCAAAAATGTAGGTCTTTGTTTCTGTGTGCATTTGCAAACATTAATCTGGCTTTTTTATGTTTCTTTTGGAGTAATAGCTTCTTCCTGACATAGTGGACTTTGAGCCCATGTGTATACGGTACTCGTTTCACTGTCGATATTGACACAATCTTACCAGCTTCAGCCATCATCTTCACAAGGTCTTTTGCTTTTGTTCTTGGGTTGATATGCACATGTCGGACCAAAGCACGTTCATCTCTGGGACACAGAACCCGTCACCTTCCTGAGTGGTATGATGGCTGGACATTCCCATATTGTTTGTACTTGCGTATAATTGTTTGTACAGATGAACGAGGCACCTTCAGGTATCTTGAAATTGCACCCAAGGTTGAGCCAAACTTGTGCAAGTCCACAATTGTCTTCCTGATATCTTGGCTGATTTCTTTAGACTTTCCCATGATGCTACACAAAGAAGCAGTGTGTTTCAGGTGTGCATTTAAAAACATCCACAGGTGTGTCTCTAATTAACTCAGATGTTGCCAACAAACCTAAGAGAAGCTTCCAAACACATGACATCATCATATGGGCAGTCCAGAATTGTTTAAAGGCATAGTAATCTTAGTGTATGTAAACTTTTGACATTGCAGAAAGTAAGAAAAATGCCTTAAAAAATGTATTTCGTTATTCTGGCATTTGGAAAATAATAATAAATATGGTAATCCTAATTGACCAAGAACAGTAAAGGTTTATTCTGATTTCATGTCACATATTGAAAAAAACTTGCATGTGTCTTTTTATATAGTGTGGTAAGGTGCAAGGTGTCATATGCGATGGCAGGTACGTTTCACCGAGGTTGCTGGCCTCGGTGAGGTGAGAGCCGGGTTTTTGTCTGCAGCAGCTAGTGCTGTGTGACTCTTTTAAATAGCATGGCTGCAAAGCCGATCCGGGCCGGCTCTTACTGGGAGCAGCTAAAGAGTAGGGTGGGTGGCTGCTCCCCACGGTCCAGTCCGAGTTTTGGGCTGGGTATAAAACACAGCCATCAGCTGTGTCTGGGGTGATTATCCTGGAGCCTGCTAACAGGGCTGAGGAGTTCTCTGTGCTGGAGGACGGAGCTCAGCAAGGTGGTGTTTCCCTGCAACCTGAAGGAGGAATCGCCTGCGGCTGAACCGACTGCTAGGTGTGAACCCGCACTTAAACCACCCAAGGTGACTGGACCCTGTGTTGGCCTGTTTTTGGTTTTGCCACATGATTTCTGTTGTGTGTGAACTGTCACCAAGAGACTGTTTTCATTTCTGGTGTGCAAGTGTGAATAAAACACTGTTTGATGCACAATCTGGACTCCTTGTTTTGCCTCTAAACTGCACCCGCACCGCTGTCTACCAGAGCGACTCCCCACAATAGTCTATGACAACTTCTGGTTTCAACTGTATGTTCTACAGTAGCTGAGGTGTGTATTATGTGGTCCTGCAGCACCTGAGGAGCGTATTATGTTCTGCAGCAACTGAGCTTTGTATTATCAGGTTCTGCAGCAGCTGAGATGTGTATTATGAGGGTCTGCAGCAGCTGCTTTTGCCCCAATAAAAAAATCTGTAAGAGTTCCCAAAGGTACTATATGTCATTTATGATACTACTGTCTCCTTACATAGCAGAAGGGTCTTTGGGTCTGCAGTCGTGATCAACACCAATCAGAGAAACAGCAGTTTTGAGTGAATGTGTACTACCCCAGACCTGGGGGTACTACAAATTGTTTATTGTTATGCATTGTATTTCACAGTTTGCTTCCTGGCTATCACTACCAGCAAGGAAGGTATAGGAAAGCTATAGGAAAGGTTGGCAGGAAAAGGGTTAACCACCATTTTCCTCTTCTCCTTGGTAGGAGGGGACTGGTCCTGTTTCCTGCCAGGGGTGGGGAGTTCCTGTGTAGCTAAAGAGTATAGAGGGCACAGACTGCAGTGCTCCTTCTACCACAGAGAATTCTCTGGAGAGAACCATTACAAAATGCCTCAAGTAAAGCCTTTAGAGGATAAGACAGCAGAGTGAAGAGTATATTCAGCTTCTACATACACTGCTGTGAAGTATGGGAATACAGCTACATCAATACATCATTTGCGGGTGCCAGCTGTATTAACGTGGTAAGAGGTTATAAAAGGGAGAAAGCTCTCCCTCCTATGCTTCACCCGAAGACGCTTTGTTCAAAACTTCGGAATAATACTGTGTATGTACAGCACAAAAGACTTGGCCAAGAAGGGGCATTTCTTATGACATATAGAAAATGGCGCAGAATATTAACACAGGATATATTAATATATGTCATATAGTCATGACAGACAAATTCATCAACAGGAACCAGAAAGTGTATAACCTCTTTAAAATTACAGGCTAAACTACCTGACTCAAGTAAATTAAAAGAATAGTGCCATGCAGCTATGTATTCAATCAGAACATACATTTTCATTTATGACAAACAAAGTGGAAACATATGCATATCATGAAAAAATTAAATACACCCAGGGTTGGACTGGACCACCGCATAGGCGGATTGGCCATAGATCTTACAGGCAAATTTTCTGGTGGACTGATCTCCAGGGGTCACTCAGGCTCTGCTTTCTGACAGTGGCCAGGTACATAATGAACTCTCAGCGGTAATTAACACAGTGAGAATCAGGTACTCATGTACCCGGCCAGCGACCACACATGTCCTCCTGAATTTAACTGCTGTGGCCTGCATCAGGAGGCCCCTGCTCCATATCTTAATCAGAGACAACAGCAGGACAGAAAATGGCATCTCTTGATTGCGACCGCGGGACAGCTTTTTCTGCAATATATTGTGCTGCACTATGGTATATGGTTCTGACGGAACTGTATTTTAAACTATTAGTATTGGTGACCCTGCCTAATTGTGTTTCCTTACCTTCTGTCAATTTGGACCCCCTACAACATAAGGCCATATTTGGATTTTTTTTCCTGGGCCACTTTAACTTCCCAGTATGCCCCTGCCCACCAGAGTATCAGAGGATCCTCTTGAGAGCCCAAGCTCTGAGAATAATGGACCTCGAATAAAACAGGGTCTGTAAGGTTCTATGTACCTCCGATGCTGAACATACCACATAGCCTGATCCTGGGTTTACAGTAGTGATGAGCGGGAGGTGCCATATTCGATTTCGCGATATTTTGAATATTCATCATATATTTGTCGAAATTGAATATTCGTCATTATTCTATATATTGCGAATTTTACGCAAATTTATATTTCCATTGCGAATATAACTTAGAGCCGAGTTCCTAATGGTTGTAACTTGTATTGCTAGAATTGACGAAGATAACGAATATCACGAATATAGCACTATATTCTCAATCGCGAACATATAATCGCATTGCAAATTGATCTGAGAGCTAAGTTCATAATGGTTGTATTGCTAGAATATAACGAAGATGACGAATATCACGAATTCACGAATATAGCACTATATTCTCTATCTTCGTTATATTCTAGCAACACAACCATTAGGAACCCAGCTCTAAGTTTCATTCGCGAAGCGAACATATAATCACATTGCGAAATGATCTTAGAGCTAAGTTCCTAATAGTTGTGTTGCTAGAATATAACGAAGATGACGAATATCACGAATTCACGAATATAGCACTATATTCTCTATCTTCGTTATATTCTAGCAACAACCATTAGGAACTCAGCTCGAAGTTTCATTTGAGAAGCGAACATAAAATCACATTGCGAATTAAACTTAGAGCTGGTTGGCTTGATAGAATATAACGAAGATTGAGAATATAGTGCTATATTCTTGAATTCGTTATATTCGTTATATTCTAGCAATACAACAATTAGGAACCCAGCTCTAAGTTGAATTCGCAATGCGAGTAATTCAGGTTATATTAATCGCATTGCGATTACAACTTAGTCAAATTTGTGAGATCGTGATTCTCACATCCGACAGTACATTTTAGCATGGAGGCATTCCCATGCACACGGGAAGTCGGCAGAAGTGGCAACGGGCATTGACTGGAGCGGGCAGGGAGCCAGGAATCCTCCGGACAGGTAAGAACAGCTTTTGGGAAGTAGGAAGACAAGTTAGACAACCAGAGAGCAACAAGCATTAACAACTTAAAAAAAAAAAAAAAAGAATATTCGAAATAGCGAATATATAGTGCTATATTCACAATATTCGCGAATTTGCGAAGTGCCGATATTCGCAAAAAGAATTTGCTATTCAAATATTCGCGCTCAACACTAGTTTACAGGTTTCAGCTTGTTCAGTGTCATGTCAAGTGACAGGACTGATGGTCTCACAATATTTTGTATAGATATTTAAATGAGTCGCAATGTACAGTAAACAGTATATCAACGTTTAAAACAATGGTAGTATGAATATCAATTTTTTATGCAACATACTAAGATCGACATAACATGTTAATAAGCAGGAGAATGAACACATCTGCCATGAATTTAATCATATATATAGTTATTAATTAGCAAATGAAAGACCGTAGAGTGGGCAAAAAATGAGTGGTTGAAAAAAAAAACATACAATTTATAGTAACTGCATAGGCATAAAAGAAGCCAGGAGGATTATAGGTTCATGTAATTAAAGAGTTGAAATTTAAAAATGAAGAGATAGTAGATTATATTGTAATTTGTATGCTGGCCAACAATTCACTTGTAGCCATAGATTTTTTTTTCACTTTTTATGCCCATCCCTAATCAGGTGGCCTTACAGGCACTGGAATTTCATTTGGACAACTACAGTTCTTACTCTCGAGATTTGAAAGGAATACCTTAAATCAGTTTTGAACTATATCTTGACTCATAATTTTTTTTACTTTTAATAACCTATATCATATTCAAATGAAAGGTGTTTCATTGCATGCTAAATATATCACCTCCCATTCACATATTATGGATATTTCTACAACTCAGCGGAGATAACAATCAACTTGCAATGCAGCGAGTGAGGAACCCACTATTCCATTAAATAGATTTGACTTGAGGCCATTCTTGAGGGCATTGTCAAGGTGGTCCCCTAGAATTCACCCTGGGGATCTGGACTTTGCTGCAGGGCAACTATGGCATTTCATCTAGGACTAGACTCTGTTTAGAGACTGCTGACTCAAGCAGGTGAAAAGACAATGGTGCATAGCACCTAAAGGTAAACATTGGACAGAATATCGCTAAAAACAGTTTGCACAATCCTTAGCGATAATCTGCCTGTGTAAAGGTGCAGAGGATTTCACAATAAATGAGGGAAAGACTCGTTCATTGCGTAAAAGGATTGTTCATACAGTCACCTAAATCATAATTTTGTCTAAACAGCATTCCGCTGCCAGCAAAATATGATTCTACTGTATATAGAGACGAGCAATGGCATTACTGATCGATCCTCCCCATACTGTGGAGGAGATCACTGCATGTAAATTCAGTAGACTCCTTCATTGACAAGCAGACGATCGCTTCCTTCCCAACAATTGCCTGCTCAATTGAGCAGTGTAAAGGGGCAAAGGAGCGTTAAGGGACAGGCAGAAAAGTTAGGTCAGGCAGAGGTTATGCAGTATGGTAAAATGGCACTAGATCCAGGCAGGCAGCCCAGGTTCAATACAGTAATAAGTAGGAGGTCTGGACAGTTGGCACAGGAGCATGTTTTCAGTCAGGGGTTGGGTGCAGAAGGTCAGAACCTTTTCCAATAAAGGAAAGTTTCTTATTTATACCAGGCCAGGGAATGTTGTCAAAGGCTGACGACAGATTAGCCCATGTGAGAATAGTTTATGTGTGCCATCCAGAGCTAGGGGAAGGAGACAGGGACAACCCTGAGTATCATGGAAAGTGGTGCGTGCCTGAAGAGAGAGGAAAGATGTTGGATACCGACCACTGACAGTACAATTCCCCCACTTAAGCATACGTTTCTTTGGTCAAGACCACAGATGGACTCTTCTGAGAAGAGTGGGTGAAATGATGTTCTTGACAGGCTCCTAAAATCTTTCCTCAGGACCAAATCCCTTCTATTCTAACTTTCTTGGTCTCCACCTTAAACTCATCTTCAGGACCAACTGGAGTGGGAGAAGAATGGAGACCTGCAGTAGCAGTTAAGCACCAGTAGTTTGAGATGTGAAACATTGAAGGAATTGGGTATATAAAGAGAAGGTGAAAAGTATAGCTTGTGACAAACAGAGGAGCAAACTTGGAGTAGGAGTTGTATAGCAAAAAGAAATGGAATGGTACAGATAATAATTCAACACTTTGTGAATACATTCAACCTGTCCATTAGAATAAAGATGATATGCTAAATAATAATTCAACTTGACATTCAGCAATCTACAGAGGGACCACCAGAACTTGGACATGATTTAAACTCCCCAAAAGATGTGCTGGGGAAAACCATGTAGACACAAATGTGTAATAAATGCAATACCGGTGGTCCGTACCTGTGTGGTCATGGAGACCAGAATACTCATCTACAGTTGTGTTCAAAATTATTCAACCCCCAATGCTGTAAAGGGTTTTAGGGAATTTAGTGTACATTTGTAATTGTGTTCAGAATGAAATCTTACAAAGACTTTTTAAAGAACCAAATGCAACTAAAATGACATCAATTGTTTTTGTAATACAGTATTAAATGTTTTTTTTGTGATTTCTTCATTGACACAATTATTCAACTCCTTAAAGACTACCACTCTTAAGAACAGAGGTTCATTCAAGTGTTTTCGATCAGGTATTGAAAACACCTGTGGATGTCAAGGAGCAGCAATCAAGCATAATAAGCACCAATTAGGCAAATTTAAAATTACTGTGATACTCAGCTCCTTCTAGACATTTACTGGTGTGTTTACAAACATGGTGAAGTCAAGAGAATGGTCCAGGAAGACAAGAGAAGTGGTGATTTCTCTTCACAGGAAGGGCAATGGCTATAAGAAGATTGCAAAGATGTTAAACATACCAAGAGACACCATAGAAAGCATCATTCGCAAATTCAATGCAAAGGGCACTGTTGAAACGCTACCTGAAAAGAAGATGCTGACTTCGACTGCTGTGCGCTACCTGAAGCGCAAAGTGGAGAAAAGTCCCCGTGTGACTGCTAAGGAACTGAAATTTTTTTTGTCAGATGCGTGTACTGAAGTTTCAGCTAAGACAATAAGACGCACACTGCATAATGAAGGCCTCCATGCCAGAACTCCCAGGCGCACCCCATTGCTGTCTCCAAAGAATAAGAAGAGTCGACTGCATCATGCCAAAAGTCATGTGGACAAACCACATGGGTTAGTGTTCTGTGGACTGATGAAACAAAATTAGAACTGTTTGGGCCCCTGGATCAACGCTATGTTTGAAGGAGAAAGAACAAGGCCTATGAAGAAAAGAACACCTTGCCTACTGTAAAGCATGGCGGGGGTTAATCATGCTTTGGGGCTGTTTTGCTTCTACAGGTACAGGGAAGCTTCAGCGTGTGCAAGGTACCATGAATTCTCTTCAGTACCAGGAGATATTGGATGAAAATGTGATGCAGTCCGTCACAAACCTGAGGCTTGGGAGACATTGGACCTTTCAACAGGACAATGATCCCAAGCATACCTCCAAGTCCACTAGAGCATGGTTGCAGATTAAAGGCTGGAACATTTTGAAGTGGCCATCGCAGTCACCAGACTTAAATCTGATTGAGAACCTCTGGTGGGACTTAAAGAAAGCAGTTGCAGCGCAAGCCTAAGAATGTGACTGAACTGGAGGCTTTTGCCCATGAAGAATGGGCGAAGATACCCGTAGATCGCTGCAAGACACTTGTGTCAAGCTATGCTTCACGTTTAAAAGCTGTTATAACCGGAAAAGGATGTTGTACTAAGTACTAAGATTGAATGTCACTTGGGGGTTGAATAAAACTGATAATGATGTGAGCACAGAAAAGACATTTGTGGTTATTTCATTATAAATGTTATGTTATATTTGTCTGACTTACAAGTGCCTCTTTGATTTAATTGTAAACAAGATGACTGAAATGATCAAAATCAATGTCAAACTGGCCAAAACACTCAATTTCAGTGGGGGTTGAATAATTTTGAACACAACTGTATCAGCTGTTCCTGGGGCGGTGCAGTCCGTGCCCATTGATCACTCCCCCCCCCCCCACTGGTTGGCATAGCACCAGAGTGCTTACTCCTCCGTCTGTTTAGTCTGTCTCTAGGACACACACTCTCCCCTGCTCTTAAAGTGCTAGCACACATGCAGTCCAGTCTCTCACCAGCCAATGGCTGCTGTTCCTGGGTGTTATAAGGCACCTTCCACAATGGAATGGTGTCTGAGCAATAGGTTTTCTAGCTTTCTAGTTCATGAAAAGACACTTTGTTATTCTGTTTTGACTTCCTGTGCCCGTGTTCTGCATGTACTGAATTTTATCCTCTGCTTCCTGACCTAACTTCTGCCGGATTCCAGTATTGACCCTGTCCTGCCTGCTCTGACCTTTGGACTGTTTACCAGATTTAATGTACTGTGCTTGTTCTGACCTTGGTCAATTGTCCATGATTTTTTGTGTCCCCTCAGTACCATGCATCTGGGTCTTTTGACCCACCTGGGTCCGCTGTCACTGAACATAGACTACTTCAAGAGGTTGTAGTCTAGTGGTTTCTCTGCAGCGGAAATATTCTAAAATCTTGTGGATTTTGGATTTATGTCCACAAGAGATAATTTTTTCCTTTTGCCCTTAGGAATACATGTTTCTCCTGAAGGAATGTCCTTAACCACAACAGGAACAACAGACATAATTTGGGCCAGATCAATACGACATAATCTGCTGGATCAAAGTAACACAAGAGGGTATCTGCCTACCTGGTTTAACACTGCTCCAGTTCCTAGGGAAGATGCATCCACCACCAAGAATAACTACTTGTACAATGCAAGATGGAGGTAGAGAAAAAGGCTTGTTTTAAGGCTTGGAAAGCAGCTCCAGTTTGAGGTAGGCTTTGATAGTCACCCAATTTCTGATGAGAGCAGAGATAGGTGTAAAATTAGGAATGAACTGCTGATAATAGCTGGCAAAACCCCAAAACTGCTGGATGGCTCTCAGATCATAAAGACAAGGCCAGTCTAGCATTGCAGACATTTTTCCAGTGGCTATTTTGTGATCACGTATCCCAAAAAGGGAACAGACAATGTACCAAAGAGGCAATTCTCAAACTTGGCATAGACATGTTTCCAATGTGACATCAAGTCAAGTGAGTAGATTAGGATGTCATCAAGACATAGATCAGATCTCATATGTTCTTGACTGTGTTAGACGTCCCATCTTGTAGCATACATTATATGCTATGTGATTTTATGAGTTATGTCATATATCCCCTTGTATGTAGAATACTATTGTCCTTAGGCCTATTGCACATGGCCATATAGTTTTGGGGTCTGCAAAAAACGGATCCGCAAAAAAAACGATGACATCCTTGTGCATTCCGTTTTTTGAGGAACAGAACATTCAGACCCTAATAGAACAGTACTATTCTTGTCCGTGATGCAGACAAGAATAGGACATGTTCTATCTTTGTACGGAACAGAAAAACGGAAATTCGGAAATGGAATGCATACAGAGTACCTTCCGTTTATTTTTTGTGGTCCCATTGAAATGAATGGTTCCCTATACGGACCGTATACGGAACGCAAAAAACGGCCCGTACACTAGCAAAAAACAGTTTGTGTGAAAGAAGCCTTAGCCTGTCTTATGTATATGCTAATAGAGGCCCCTTAGGCTCCACTGGGTCTGGGATGCTTTGTGGAGGTATGGACATTTTCCTGACACTTCTTTGTAATCCATATAGCCTCTGCCTATTAGATGCTAATACCAGGTGGTGATACAACTAGGGTGATTTAAAAAAATGTAAAAAAAAAAGTTTTAAAATATTAAAAATATATAAAAATTCAACTCACTCCCTTTCCCCAGAATTAAAATGAGAAACAATAATAATAAAAAAAACTATTACAATGTAAATGTATTTATCCCTTAAGGTTAACGGGGAAAAAAATAGCTGATTTGCTGTTTTTTCATCACTTCACTTCCCCAAAAAAATTAATACAAAGTGATAAAAAAGGCATACACATTCCAGACCACAAATGCTATCACTGAAAACTACAGATCATTGTGCAAAAAAATTTGCTCTCACACAGTTCCATAGACACTAAACTAAAAAAAAGATATGGGGGTCAGAATATGGTAATTAAAAGAAAAAAAATATATTTTTTCCAATTTTTTTTCAGTATTAACTCCTTCGTAACCACTGATACGTGTTTTTATGGCGGTCACTAAGGGCCTTAGGCTGGGCCGCCGTTATTAAAGTTATTAACAGCGGCCCAGTCTAAGCGCTGCACGGATCCCCCTCACATGAAACGGCCCTGCTCTAACAGCCCGGACTAGTAGGAGTGCCGATCTGGGCTGTTAAACACTTTAAATGCCACAGGCAATGGTGCCAGCCACATGTAAAGCGGTGACAAAGGTAGCTGACTCCCTGTGTCTCTCATCGGCACCCCGCAAATGTGATTGCGGGATGCCGATGTGTGGGAAGGTTGGCAGGGGTCTATGAAGGCCCCAGACCAGCCTTCAGTAATTTCTAGCAGGTGCAGCCTGCTAGCTAGGGTTGAGCGAACCCGAACTTTAGGGTTTTTGGTACCCGGATGCAAACATTTTCATAATGTTGGCAAGGCAGCCAATTAACAAGCGTTTAACTAGTGTGCCCTTAGAAGCCATCAAAGCCATGCCTACTTATGGCATGGCTGTGATTGGCCAAGTGCAGCATGTGACCCAGCCTCAAAATAAGCTGGAGTCATGTAGCACCGCACGTCACTCTGCTGTTACTAGTGTAGGGATAGGATGCTGCTGCTGTGAGGGAGAGGTTAGGAAACAATTCTGGTCTGGAGTACTTGGTGTTAAATATGCAAACTACAGTGATTATTTTTGTGGGTGCTCAGCTACATTTTTTTACCCATGAGCCCAGTGACACAGAAAAATAAGTTTTATCCGTCTGTTAGTTAGGTGGGTGTAGGTGGCCATTTTGTGCAAGTGTAGTGCACTTGCACCTGCATATGTGCCAGGGACAATAATTTAATCCTGTTCTTTTAGTCCAGTGGGCAACATATACCCATTTTGTAAGTGCACCAACACTGCATATGTGCCAGGGGAAGGGAAAATAATATAGTTAATCCGTCTGTGACTTCAGGGTCCCGGGGGAGGGGACACATAACAACATATTCACATTTTTTTTCTGTGAACTACCACTGTGCTGAATATCTGACAGGGAAAATCTATTCATTAAATCCATTTGTTAGATTCTAGGGGAACAAATTCACTTTTTTGGGTGGTCAAGTACCCCTGCGGCCTGCAGTGCATTTCTGACAGGCCAATAAAACCGTTAGATTCTGCTTTTACATTTTTGATTTAAAAAAAGCACACTTTTTGTACTAGATAGTACATTTTCAGACTGCGCTGCATTTCTGTCAGACGGTAAGTGGGCTCTTTGGTCAAACTGTATACTAATGCCTCATTTATGCACAGCATAGAATGTATTACAAATTGGGCTGAGATGCCAGGTAATTATGCTGAAAGTCGTTATATCAAAATCATAGTACTGAGGATGTGCGATCCACATTTACTCTCTTGTGTTATATATTGTTAGAATCTATTTTCTTTTTCCCCCTTCTGGTATCAGCACTCCTCCCCATTTGGACTAGGTGTTTTTAATTAACCTTAGTCTGCAAAGGGTCTATAAATTCCTACTATCTCTCAGATAGATTTCCTGGGGGTTGTGACTGGGTGAACTCTTTGCACTCGTTCACATGGTGCAGTACTGCGGGTCGGCCATTGCTGCCTTGTTGCTGTGCTGGTGGGGTCGTGGGGCCCAGAGCCAAGGTGGCTTTGCTGCACAGATGGGGTGCTGTGTGGCTACTGGGTCCCGCTGTCTGCTGCTGGTGCGGTGTTGGGGCGTCGGTGGTCGCCGCGCACTGCTGCATAAAATTAGAGTAGGTCCCCACTTGTAGAGGCAACCTTGTCGCGGTAAGTGGGCCTATGCTCTTTGATCAAAATGCATACCAATGCTTCATTTATGCACAGCATAGAATGTATTACAAATTGGGCTGAGATGCCATGAGCAGACTGCGCTACATTTCTGTCAGACAGGGCAGTAATTTTCAAAAATTCGTTTGTTCCATTGTTGGGTGACATTAACCCATGTTTTGCTGTTTTATACCCCTGCCCTACATAGCAGACACTAATAATTTTCAAAAATTGATCTGTTCCATTGTTGGGTGACATTAACCCATTTTTGGCTGTTTTATACCCCTGCTCTACATAGCAGACAGGAGAATAATTTTCTAAAATTCGTCTGTTACATTGTTGGGTGACATTAACCCAGTTTTGCCGTATACAAACCCCTGCTCTGCATAGGTGACAGGGACCTACATTTCTAAAAATCATCTGTTCCATTGGTGGGTGACATTAACCAGTTTTGCCGTATACAAACCCCTGCTCTGCATAGGTGACAGGGACCTATATTGCTAAAAATCCTCTGTTACATTCTTGGAGGACATTTTACGATTTTTGCCGTATACAAACCCCTGCTCTGCATAGGTGACAGGAACTTATTTTTCTAAAAATCCTCTGTTACATTCTTGGGTGACATTTTACCATTCTTTGCCGTATACAAACCCCTGCTCTGCATAGGTGACAGGGACCTTTATTTCTAAAAATCCTCTGTTCCATTGGTGGGTGACATTAACCCAGTTTTGCCAGTGAAAAACCCCTGCTCTGCATTGCTGACAGGGAACTAAATTTAGTAAAAAGTCTGTTAAAGTACATTTGCGGCCTGCACTGCATTTCTGAGGGTGAAATTTAATTTAATTTAAATCCAGCTCTTAGATTGTGGGTGGACATTTGGTTATCAGACCAGTCATTCACAAGTGGCTTGGAGGGTCTGTTTATGCTGCACTGCATACCTGACAGGGAAATATATTCTGTTAATTTTTGCGGCATTTAGAATGTTGGGTGATCTATACCCCTTTTTTCTTTCAAAGTACCCCTACACTGCATACCTGACTGAGAAATATATTCTGTTAATAGCAGCACTCAATGGCCACCTCCATCCAGAAGTTTGCAGATGTTGACAGGAAAATTACAGAAGGAGCCAGGGAGCAGGAACACAGTGCCGGTGAGCAAGAGAATATGGGGCACATTAATTAAGACCTGCTTTTAGATGCCGGGACTTAAATAAAGACCTAAACTGGCAGTAGATGTGCCGAAGTTTTGAGGAGGCGCAGGCCTCTCCATAACTTCGGAACAACCAGCACCAGTTCTAAATGTAAGACAGCTTCCAAGCTGTCTTACATTTAGACCATTTTCTACGCCTAAAACAGGCGCAGAAAAAATGGTGAATGGAACAGGTCTGCCGGCCCGTCCCCTTCCCCTCCCACACCACGACCACAATTCTAGACCTGGTGTAAGCGGAGCGAAATCGCAGATATCAGCGCAACTAACCGTCGGCATATTAAATGACCCCCAATTTTTTAGCAGGCTTGGCTTAAAATTTTTAAATCTGCAAAAATCTAGAAAACCTCTTTAAGTCTGATTAGGTATGTGTACTACAGACCTTTCAATAGCATATTTAAAGTGTATGTCTGGGTACAAATGAAAAAAACATTTTCTGCACGACTTTCTGCCTTAAGTAGTTGTTTAGCAAAATCCTACTCCTTTTTGAGCTCCAGCAGCAGGCAAAGCCCTGTGCACTGTCTTCATGGCATCCATATCCAGTCTCACTTTGCTGCTTATGTTGTATTGAGTAGGAACTCTAGCAGAAGGTGTTTTACATGGCTTGTGCTAGGCCCCTTATTTCCAGAGAAGTGTAATGTCGATGCTATAGTATATAAAGACCTTTCAGATAATTATATACTTCCAACCTTATGGAAACAGTTTGGGGAATGCCCTTTCCCTTTACATCATGAAGGTACTGTATATGTATATATACTCACTGACAAAAAAAATTATAATACACCCAGATAGAAATGCTGGATTGCTGCAAAAAATTGGCATGCAGTTAGATCTCTGGCAGATATGTTAATGGTTACAGGTGTAGTCTGATTACACCCTGGATTTTGCCACAAAAGTGCTTCCCATCTGCCCTATAAAAAAGGCTTTCAGAGAATACTTTTGGGTAGTGTACCTCTTGGTTACAGATTTTATTACTACAAGACATGCCTCTATGATACATTCAAACACATTTTGCCCAGTTGACAGAGCTTGAAAGAGGGTGCATCACTAGACTAAGAGAAGCAGGATGGTCATTAACACCACCTGTAGAGAGGATCATTTGATCCACTGACAAGCATGAGCAGCTCCCACAGTTTTATTGACCTCCATGCAGACACAAGTGGCACCTTCATCACATGCCCCTTTTTCTGCCCACGCTATTTCTTGGCACCTGGCAGAAGGAAATTTGGAGTCACTGCACCTATTACATGCCGTACAATTGACATTTACCGCCACCTTTACATTGGTGTCGTGAATGAGGAAACTAGACAGATATGGACTGAAACTTTGTCATCTTTAGCAATGAATCCCTGTTCTGTTTGGGATCCGTCCACAGTCAGGTTCGAGCATGGAAGCCTTATGGGGAGCATTTTAATCCTGTGGCCACATATGTTGCCTCTTATGGTAAGGTTTCCAGATGGCATTTTTTCAGCCTGAAAATGCTCATCCAAACACAGCAAGGGTTTCCTAAAAATATCTCTACCAGATTACAACACTTCCTTGGCCTGCCCAGTCACCAGATTTATAGCCAATCGAGTACTTATGGGACCAGCTGTGATGGCAGCTTCAGCAAACTATGAATGAGCAGGATCTACAGTCCCAGCCACAAAATCTGTGGGCAAATGTGCTGCAGGATAACATACAGAACCTATATGCCTCCATGCCCAACAGGAGGTGGCCCAACAGGTGCCTAGAGCCTCCTTTCAGTTGTACAGTTTTCACCAATAAATATGCTTTTGCTCTAATATTGTAATCACTTACATATATCATTTTGGCATTCACACATATAATGATTAATTTGATTCCAAAAACTCCTGCTTGGTATGTTTTTTTTTTTTTTTTCAACGAGCGTATATCTACTGAATAGCTATCTGTCTGAACAGTACGGTCCAAAAGTTTTAGGTAGGTATGGAGAAATGCTGCAGAGTAAGAATGCTTTCAAAAATAGAAGTGTTATATTTTATTTTTATCAGTTAACAAAATGCAAAGTGAATGGACAAGAGAAATGTTAAGCAAATCAATATTTGCTGCGACCACCCTTTTAAAACTGTATTAATTCTTCTTTCACACAGTTTTTTAAGGAACTCGGAAAGGAAGTTGTTCCAAACATCTTGGAGAACTAACAACAGATCTTCTGTGAATGCAGGCTTGCTCAAATCCTTCAGTCTTAATGTAATCCCAGATAGATTTGATGATGTTGCAGTCAGGGATCTGTCAGTGTCATATCATCACTTTCAGGGCTCCTTGTTCTTTACTCTGAAGATCATTCCTAATGACATTGTCTGTATGTTTGAGGTTCTTGTCCTGCTGCAGAATACCTTTAAACTTAACCCCTTAAGGACCAAGGGCGTACATGTATGCCCTGTGTTTAAACTGCTACTGCACCCGATGTGGGCACGGTAGCAACATGGTTCCTGCTGATGTAGATCAGCAGGAACCATGTTCTAATGCCGAGGGGGGTCATGTGACCCCCCGTATCGGGGATCGCTGCAAACCGCAGGTCAATTCAGACCTGCGGTTTGCAGCGGTTTTAGCGATCTCTCATCCCCGCGGTCTGTGACCGCGGGGATCAGAGAGTTAATTGCCCCAAAGGTAATTATTTAACCCCCTGCAGCCCCCAATCTTGTTATGGCAGCGGGGTGCAGGGGGTGGTTGCGGAGGCGGGAGGCGGTGCGGGAGCGGTGCGGCAGGCGGGATCGCAACAGCGATCCCCGCCCGCCTCCCTTGTAATAATTCCCTGGTGTCTAGTGAGTCTGATCAGAGTGCCAGCACATTGCTGGCACTCTGATAGAAAACGGCTGGCATCTGTGCTGCAGATGCCAGCTGTTTAACCTCTTCTTACCGCGGTCCGGACGGACCGCGGTATGGAAGGTGTTAACAGGAGGGAGCTCCTCCTCTTCCCATCGGGGGCTGCTGTGCCTATGCAGCCCCCAGGATGGGATCGCAGAGGGAGGGAGCTCCTCCTCCCTATCCATCACCCACTACTCTCGAATGGCAGTGGGTGATGAGTCACCATGGCAGCAGGACGCTTTCAGAAGCGTCCTGCTTGCCATGGTATAGTAACTCTGGTCAGACTTCTGCTAAAGGCAGAAGTCTGACCAGACTGTGAAAAGTAAAAATACAGTGCAGTACACTATATAGTGTACTGTACTGTATTATACTGACATCAGATCCACTGGATCTACAAGAACCAAGTGGGTCTGGGTCCAAAAAAATGTAAAAAGTGAAAAAGTAAAAAAAAACACAAATCACTGAATAAAAAGTAAAAAAATAAAATACACTACACATATTAGGTATCGCCGTGTCCGTAAAAACAGCTCTATAAAAATATCACATGACTGAACCCCTCACATGAACGCCATAAAAAAATTAAAAAATAGTGTAAATAAGCCATTTTTTGGCACCTTACATCACTAAAAGTGTAATACAAAGCGATCAAAAAGGCGTATGCCTCCCAAAATAGTACCAATCTAACCGCCATCTCATCCCACAAAAAATGAGCCCCTTTATAAAACAATTGCCCAAAAATAAAAACTATGCCTCTCAGACTAAAACATGATTTTTTTGTTTCAAAAATGCTTTTCAGTGTTAAATGTAAACAAATTTAAAAAAGTAGACATATTGGGTATCTCCACGTCCGTAAGAATCTGCTCTATAAAAATATCACATGACCTAACCCCTCAAGTAAACACTGTACAAAAATAAAATAAAAACTTTGTCAAAAAGCCATTTTTTGTCACCTTACATCACAAAAGTGTAATAGCAAGCGATCAAAACGTCATATGACCCCCAAATAGTGCCAATCTAACCGCCACCTCATCCCGCAAAAATTATACCCAACCTGAGACAATCGCCTAAAAACTGAAAAAATATGGCTCTCAGACTATGGAGACACTAAAACATATTTTTTTTGTTTCAAAAGGATATTATTGTGTAAAACCAAAATAAATAAAAAAAGTATACATATTGAGTATCGTCGTGTTCTTAACGACCTGCTCTATAAAAATATAACATGACCTAACCCCTCAGGTGAACGCCGTAAACATAAAAATAAAAACGTTGTAAAAGTCCTTTTTTGTCACCTTACATCACAAAAAGTGTAATAGCAAGTGATCAAAAAGTCATATGCACCCCAAGATAGTACCATTCAAACCGCCATCTCATCCCGCAACAAATGAGCCCCTACATAGGACAATTGCCAAAAAAAAAAAAAACTATGGCTTTCAGAATGTGGAGACACTAAAAAATCATTTTTTTCAAAAATGCTTTATTATGTAAAACTGAAACAAAAAACCCCAAAAAGTAGACATATTTGGTATTGTCGCGTCCGTAACAACCTGCTCTATAGAAATAGCACACAATCTAACCTGTCAGTTCAACGATGTAAATAACAAAAAATACAAAACTGTCCCAAAACAGCTATTTTTTTGCAAATTATCCATTTTAATCCATTTTTACAGTAACAAAGCAAGGGTTAACAGCCAAACAAAACTCAATTTTTATTGCCCCGATTCTGTAGTTTTCAGAAACACCCCATATTTGGGCGTAAACTGCTGTATAGCCAAACGGCAGGGCACAGAAGTAAGGGAACGCCATATGGTTTTTGGAAGGTGGATTTTGCTGGTCTGGATTTTTGACACCATGTCCCATTTGAAGACCCCCTGATGCACCCCTACAGTGGAAACTCCAAAAAAGCGACCCCATTTTGGAAAGTACGGGATAAGGTGGCAGTTTTGTTTGTATTATTTTAGGGTAAATATGATTTTTGGTTGCTCTATATTACACTTTTTTTGAGGCAAGGTAACAAAAAATCGAAATTCTGAAATTTTATCTCCATTTGCCATTAACTCTCGTGGAAAACCTAAAGGGTTAATGACGTTTGTAAAATCAGTTTTGAATACCTTGAGGGGTGTAGTTTCTAGAATGGGGTCATTTTTGGATGTTTTTTATTATGTAAGCCTCACAAAGTGACTTCAGACCTGAACTGGTCCCTAAAAAGTGGGTTTTTGAAAATTTCTGAAAAATTTCAATATTTGCTTCTAAACTTCTAAGCCTTGTAACGTCCCCAAAAAATAAAATGGCATTCCCAAAATGATCGATACATGAAGTAGACATATGGGGAATGTAAATCAATAACTTTTTTGGGCGGTATTACTATGTATTATAGAAGTAGAGAAATTGAAACTTGGAAAATTGCTAATTTTTCAAAATTTTTGGTAAATTTGATATTTTTTTATAAATAAAAATGAAATTTTTCGACTTAATTCTACCAGTGTCATGAAGTACAATATGTGATGAAAAAACAATCTCAGAATGGCCTGGATAAGAAAAAGCGTTTTAAAGTTATCACCACATAAATTGACACTGGTCAGATTTGCAAAAAATGGCCTGGTCCTAAGGTGAAAATGAGCCCGGTCCTTAAGGGGTTAAACTATTAACACTTCTATTCTTAATAGCATTCTTGTTTTGCAGCATTTTTCCATGTTTTCCCAGATGTTTGGGAGTCAGACCTTTTCATTCAACATCAGTGCCTGACCTTACGAGGGCTTTTTCTGCTGAATGGCATAAATTTAAACAGACATGCTCCAAAATATTGTGAAAAGCATTCTAAAAAGAATGAAGGCTGTTATTGCTCCTAAAGGGTGACCAACTCAATATTTATGTCCATAGTTTTGAAGTTAAATGTGCAACAAGCTCATATAGCGAGGTGAGGTAACCACATACTCTTGGCTACGTAGTGTATGGAAATTCTGTTCAGTATAGCCTACAAATAAAATAAAATACATATCAATCACGATTAAGTGCCAGAATATTGGTTTGATTTCCTTTTTATCCAGTAGAGAAGTGAAGCACATAGTTGTATTAATTTGTTTAAGAACCTGTTGAAATCTTCAGCACACTGATAACAGTAAAAATAGGAACTACATTTATTCTACACCAGTTTTCTTTGCATCCTAAGTTGTCTGGGAAATATAAAAAAGAATTAATGCCCCGAAGTACTAAAAAAATATTTGACAAGCTTTAGAAATAAATGTTATGTAGAAAAAAGTAGAAACATAAGCTGCAATAAATCAAACATACAACAAGAAACATTTTGGTGGTAGTAATTAAAAGATAGAGTGCATGGATATTAGGTTATAAAATCACTGGCATGAACTTATTAAAGCAGCCATTGTGGAATGAATATAATTTGCAAGGCAGTGTCAACTTTAATAATATTGAAAATTTGAAATATGAAGGAATTAAAATACACAAAAGTATACACTCCAGGGATCCATAAGAATAATGAATTTAATTTTACTGGTCTATATTCACAGTGTTTTATCTTCTTGCAAGAGGATAAAAACATGCATCAAAATGTATAGGAATCTGTATCAGATGTTTATTGGGAAAGTGTTCCTATGATAAAAAGGAAAAAAAAAAAGATCAAAAGATAGCTTTATGTAAAGATACTATCAATACTTTGTGTAGGATGCTGATCATTTTAATTATGCTACTATTTGTAATTATAATAATGTTAAGAAATGCTATATACAGTCGATTCTGGTCCAAAGTAGATGGCCCCAAAAATAGTCAATTGCACTGTAACAACAATAATATAAAACAACATAAAACCTCCTAAAAACACAATATATTTTTTTAATAAAGAATACATGGAACACAGGTGATTTATCAACATTTTTATAACAATGGAGAAGGTAAATGTTTAGACTGTTTTTGAGCATGCTGCATTCTTGGTTAAATTATGTTCTAGGTGTTGCAATAAACAAACTGCAAATATTTTAGGTGTCCGTAACCAGCTTTAAAAATTCTCGAACCATTTCCAAATTGTTCCAAATTAATTATTGATTCAGATTTAACAATGTCATCTTTATTGCCAAAAAAAAACCACCATATTATTAAACCCCTATATCTAACACATAAAAATGTTTCTAAAGTTGACAAGGACTCACAGTTACACAGTATGTGAGAACAAACCCAAACCTGATCTGCTGTTTTTTATGTCTAGGTCAGATTCATTAATAGGGTATACTGAACTAGGGGAGAGAAACTAGTGCACCTCTAGGACAATGGACCTGGGCTAATAAATCTATTTTTGTTTGTTAACATTTACTTCACAAATATCACAAACTAATTTTATTATCGTCTTCAAAAATGTCTATTTTTTCATTCCTGTAGATTACCTTTTTCATTAGATTTGCTATTATCTACAACTTGTTTTTTATGGTAAAAAATGTATTAATTTATTTATTTATAAGACTCTGTTCAGATCTGTGTTATGACTTCTGTTTATAAAAGAAGCTACATCAGAGGGCCAGAACCATTGCACAATGTATACAACCGATACATTACATTTCACACTGACTTACAGTGGCCTGTTGGGTCAAGATGTCAGTTATAGTGACAGAATCTGTGACAGAGGCACCAACTGAAATGTGAATCTAACCCTATGTACACAGGTATGATTATTTAACATTATAAATGTAACTATGAATAGGATTTTGATAAGTAATGAAGTTTAATTTTAATTAATACATTTTAAATTAAAATAGTACATTATTTTAAAGAGATACAACAAATTTCGAAATACTTTTAGTATTAAAAATTTTATAAGGAATCTATGGCTACAATGCTTAAAGTCATATACTCAAAGGAAGATAGTAAATAAACCTGTAAATGACTTCTTAGAACTTCCAATTTGGGGCCAGAAGAGGGCAGCAAAACACTATTGAAGGATATCTGAACACGATATGCAAGAGTTAGGTGACCTTGCTAAGGTAGAAATTTGCAGTAATGGTATAGGAGGCACTTACAATCTAGTTTGTAAAAGTAAATCTTAATAAAGAATAAAGTAATTTAAAAATAAGTAAATCAAAAGACAAAATTGTTTCAACCTTTCCTTTAACCACCTCAGCCCCTCTAGCTTAAACACCCTTAATGACCAGGCCACTTTTTACAATTCTGCACTACGCTACTTTCACCGTTTATTGCTCCGTCATGCAACTTACCACCCAAATAAATTTTACCTCCTTTTCTTCTAATTAATAGAGCTTTCATTTGGTGGTATTTTATTGTTGCTGACATTTTTACTTTTATTGCTATTAATAAAAATTTAACGACATTTTTGCAAAAAATTGACATTTTCCACTATCTGTTGTAAAATTTTTCAAAAAAACTAAATTTCTATATAAATTTTTCTATAAATTGATTGTTCTACATGTCTTTGATAAAAAAAAAATCCAATACGTGTATATTTTTGGTTTGGGTAAAAGTTATAGCGTTTACAAAATATGGTGCAAAAAAGTGAATTTCCGCATTTTGAAGCAGCTCTGACTTTCTGAGCACCTCAAAAACAAAGTGATTGTCCAGCTCACCTGCAAGTAAATGCCTTCCTCCCTGGGTGCAAGGAATAATCAAGGAAGTCCTTGGAGACAATGCAGAGAAAAAAGGAGGAAAATCCAGCACTCCAACTTGGTTCAGAAAAGCCTTGTAATCCTTTATTTCGGTAAGTACAGTCACCATACAGAAGTGAAATCACCAGCGTTGATACACATTGGTTGCTGTAGCGGTCTACGTGTTTCGAGCGGTAACGCTCTTACTCATGACCTCCTGTGTGTCAGAAATTTCAAGGTATATATACTGTTCCAAGGATGTTGATCCCTCCTGTGGGCAGGGTTCAACCAGGTGTTACCACCTTGAAGTTAATTTGAGACACGCAGGAGAGCTACGCTTGTTATATATCAGACGTATAAAACAGACATAAGCGTATGTTGAAAACATTCACATTTCTGAACCAAGTTGGAGTGCTGGATTTTCCTCCTTTTTTCTTTCTGAGAACCTGTCATGTTTCTTCAGGTGCTAGAATGCCAGGATAGTATAAATACCCCCCAAATGACACCATTTTAGAAAGAAAACACCCCAAAGTATTCGCGGAGGGGCATGGTGAGTTCATGTATCATTTCATTTTTTTTCACAAGTTAGCGGAAAATGACACTTTCTGAGGAAAAAAAAAATATAATGTTTCCATTTCTGCTAACTTCTGGTAAAAAAAAAAAAAAATCTCCCACGGACTCACTATGCCCCTCAGTGAATACCTTGGGGTGTCTACTTTCCGAAATGGGGTCATTTGTGGGGTGTGTTTACTGTTCTGGCATTTTGGGCAGGGCTAAATTGTGAGCACAAATTGTGAGTACTCGTTGGAATTTGGGCAACTTTGCGCATCCAGGCTGAAAAAAGTGTCACTCATGTGGTATCGCCCTACTCAGGAGAAGTAGGGCAATGTTTTGGGGTGTATTTTTACATATACCTATGTTGGATGAGAGAAATATCTCTGTAAGCTGACAACTTTGTATAAAAAAAAATTAAAAAGTTGTCATTTACAGAGATATTTCTCACACCCAGCATGGGTATATGTAAAAATACACCCCAAAACACATTGCCCTTCTTCTCCTGAGTACGGCGATACCACATGTGTGACACTTTTTTGCAGCTAAGATGCGCAAAGGGGCCCAAATTCCAATGAGTACCTTTAGGATTTCACAGGGCATTTTTACACATTTGGATTCTCACGCTTTAGGGGCCCCTAAAATGCCAGGGCAGTAAAAATACCCCACAAGTGACCCCATTCTGGAAAGAAAACACCCTAAGGTATTCACTAAGGGGCATAGTGAGTTCATGGAAGTTTTTATTTTTTGTCACAATTTAGCGGAAAATGAAATTTTTGAAAAAATAAAATAAAATCCATTTCCGCTAACTTGTGACAAAAAATAAAAAATTCCATGAACTCACTATGCCCCTCAGTGAATACCTTAGGGTGTCTTCTTTCCGAAATGGGGTCATTTATGGGGTGTTTCTACTGTCTGGGCATTGTAGGACGTCAGGAAACAGGACAGGTGCTCAAAAGTGAAAGTGTGGATATTCACTTTTTTGCACCATAGTTTGTAAAAGCTATATCTTTTACCCAAACCAATAAATATACACTTATTGCATTTTTTTTTATCAAAGACATGTAGAACAATACATTTAGAGAAAAAATTATAGAGAAATGCAGTTTTATTTGACAAATTTTCCAACAGAAAGTGAAAAATGTCATTTTTTTGCAAAAATTTCGTCAAAAACCAAATATCAAAAAAAGTAAAAATGTCAGCAAGAATGAAATACCACCAAATGAAAGCTCTATTAGTGAGAAGAAAAGGAGGTAAAATTCATTTGGGTGGTAAGTTGCATGACGGAGCAATAAATGGTGAAAGTAGTGTAGTGCAGAATTGTAAAAAGTGGCCTGGTCATTAAGGGTGTTTAAGCTAGGGGGGCTGAGGTGGTTAAGGGACGTTCTGCCCATGTGCTTGAGGAGTACATCATTAGCATGACACTAGCATTTCAATCACATATAACTGCTGAGACCTGTGATTGGTACTAAGCTATTTCTGGTTTGGCTGCGATTGGAAGCGCTTGGAATTGTCGAAACTATGGACAAGTGTTTTTTGATTTTTTTTTATGAAGGTCAACTTACAACTAGAGTTGAGCGGACACCTGGATGTTGGGGTTTGAGAAGTTCGGCCGAACTTCACGAAAATGTTCGGGTTCCGAACTTGACCCGAACCCAAACCCATTGAAGTCAATGGAGACCCGAACTTTTGGGCACTAAAATGGCTGTAAAATAGCCCTGGAAAGGGCTAGAGGGCTGCAAAAGTCAGCAAAATGTAGGTAAATCCCCTGAAAACAAATGTGGATAGGGAAATGACTTAAAATAAAATAAAATAAATGAAAATGAACCAATATTAGTTGGCAACTTGGAGGAGGAGGTGGAATAGAAGATTGGGGTGGTGTCAGGTGGAAATGCTATGGTAGTTGAAGTTCTCCTCATAGCCATAAAGGATTTATGTCTGCCTGCAGCGCCACAGGCCTCATTTACAGCTTCAGGCCAATGGCAACCATACATGGGAGTTGGAGAAGTTGTCATCACAGCCAAAAAGGATTCATGTCTGACAGCAGTGCCACAGGCCACATTCACAGATTAAGGTCCAAGACAACCATACATGGTATTTGGAGAAGTTGTCATCACAGCCAAAAAGGATTCATGCCTGCCTGCAGTGTCACAGGCCTCATGCACCGACTCAGGCCCCTGGCACCCACATATAGGAGAGTTCAAATCACGCCAAAACAGTATTGATTTCACCCAGCAGTGCCACAGGCAACAATCATTCATTCAGGCCCATGGCTCCCGCAAAGAGGAGAACGGTCCCTTAACAGGCCTCAGGTCAACCTGCAATGGAACAGGCCATTATCATTTTTGTAGGCCCTAGCACCCAGACAGAGCTGAGCGGTCTCATAACAGCAAAACAGGCACCATTTTACCCAGCAATTGAACAGGCCACTTTTAGCAATTTAGGCCCTAGCACCCAGACAGAGGAGAGAAGTCCCATAACAGCAAAAAAGGCATCATGTCACGCACCAATGCAGCAGGTGATTATCATTAATGTAGGCCCCTGGCACCCAGACAAGGGAGAGAGGTCCCATAACAGCAAAACAGGCATCATGTCACCCACCAATGCAGCAGGCGATTATCATTAATGTAGACCCCTGGCACCCAGACAGAGAAGAGAGGTCCCATAACAGCAAAACAGGCATCATATTACCCAGCAATGGAACAGGCCACTTTCAGCAATTTAGGCCCTAGCACCCAGACAGAGGAGAGAGGTCCTATAACAGCAAAATAGGCATCATGTCATCCATCCAATGCAGCAGGCGATTATCATTAATGTAGGCCCCTGGCACCCAGACAGAGGAGAGAGGTCCCATAACAGCAACACAGGCCTCAGGTCAACCTACAAAGGAACAGGCAATTATCATTTATGTAGGCCCTGACACCCAGACAGAGGTGAGAGGTCCCATAACAGCAACATAGGCCTCAGGTCAACCAGCAAAGGAACAGGCCATTATCATTTATGTAGGCCCTTACATCCAGACAGAGGAGAGGTCATTTGTCAGCAAAAAGAGGTTAATGTCTCCCAGCAATACGGTGGGCGATTAAACAAAATATAGGCCCCTGACAACCAGTCAGAGGAGAAGTCATTTGACAGTAAAAAGAGGTTAATGTCACTCACCAAAGCAGCAGGCAATTAGCTGAAATGTAGGCCCCTGGCACCGAGACAGAGGAGAGGTTCATTCAACTTGGGGTTGCCCCCAAAATAATGGTACAATTAAAAAAAGAGGATTCAATAAAGTTCCCTGGAGTACAAGAATGTATGGTTGAGGGCAAGGCAGTTATAAATGTCCATTCTGCACAAGGTACGGACAACCATGCCTGGTTCATTTCAATGAATGTGAGCTTGTCCACGTTGGCTGTGGACAGGAGGCTGCGTCTGTCTGTAATGACGCCCCCTGCCGTGCTAAATACACATTCAGACAATACACTGGCTGCAGGGCAGGGCAGCCCCTCCAAAGCATAAAGTGCAAGCTCTGGCCATGTGGACAATTTGGAGACCCAGAAGTTTAATGGGGAAGAACCATTAGTCAGTACGTGGAGGCATGTGCACACGAACTGTTCCACCATTTTGTTGAAATGCTGCCTCCTGCTAACACGTTCCCTATCAGCTGGTGGTGCAGTTTGCTGTGGCGCGGTGACAAAACTTTTCCACATCTCGACCATGCTAACCCTGTTGTCTGAGTTGCTGGCCATGACACAGCTGCATTGACGACCTCTTCCTCCTCCTACGCCTCTGCCTTCGCCTTGTGTTTCCACTTGTCCCCCGTGTCAGTTGGGAATGCCCTCAGGAGCGCGTCTAACAGCGTGCACTTGTAGTTATGCATCTTCTTATCACGCTCCAGTTCGGGAATTAAGGTGGGCACGTTGTCCTTGTACCGGGGATCCAGCAGGGTGGCAACCCAGTAGTCAGCACAAGTTAAAATGTGGGCAACTCTGCTGTAGTCACTCATGTGTGCCAGGCTGCCCAGAGGTAATGATAAGCTGTTCTCTGTAGGTGGTGTATCGTCTGTGTCCTCAGTATCCCCCCAGCCACGCTCCAGTGATGGCCCTGAGCTGCGTAAAGTGCCATTCTGCAGTGACACCGGTTCCTTTTCCTCCTCCTCTACCTCATCCACCTCCTCCTCGTCCTCCAGAAGTGTGCCCTTGCTGTCCACATGTGTACCTGGCCTCTGCTGGTGCATGAACCCACCCTCTTAGACACTTCTGTATGACCTGCCTGAAACCCTGTGAAATGCCCCCTCTTCCTCCTCCTCCTGTACCGCATCCTCTTCCATAATCACCGTAATATTTTTTTCAAGGAGACATAGAAGGGGTATTGTAATGCTGACAACGGCGTCATCAGCACTGGCCATGGTGGTTGAGTACTCCAAATACCACAAGAAAGTACACAGGTCTCGCATGCAGGCCCAATCACTGGTGGTAAAGTGGTGCTGATCTGCAGAGCAACTGACCTGTGCATACTGCATCTGAAACTCCACTATCGCCCGCTGCTGCTCGCACAGTCTCTCCAGCATATGTAAGGTGGAGTTCCACCTGGTGGGCATGTCGCATATGAGGAGGTGAGCAGGAAGGCCGAGGTTACTCTGCAGCGCAGAAAGGCAAGCAGCAGCAGGGTGAGAATGCCAAAAGCGCGCACATACAGACCGCACTTTCAGCAGCAGCTCTGATATGTCTGGGTAGTTTTTAAGAAACTTCTGCACCACCAGATTCAGCAAATGCGCCAGGCAAGGGATGTGCGTCAAACCGGCTAGTCCCAGAGCTGCAACGAGATTTCGCCTATTATTGCACACCACCAGGCCGGGCTTGAGGCTCACCGGCAGCAACCACTCATCAGTCTGCTGTTCTATGCCCCTCCAAAGCTCCTGGGCGGTGTGCAGTTTCTCACCCAAACACATAAGTTTTGAAATCACCTGCTGATGTTTACCCTGGGCTGTGCTGAAGTTGGGGGTGAGGTTATTTCGATGACTGGATGTGGGGCTGGTAGAAGAGGTGGAGGAGGCTGATGATGCAGAGTAGGAGGAGGAAGCAACAGGAGGCAACGAATAATGCCCTGTGATCCTTGGTGGTGGAAGGACATGTGCCAAACCACTATCCGCCTCGGGCCAAGCCGACACTACGTTTACCCAGTGTGCAGTTAGGGAGATATAGTGACCCTGGCCGTGCTTACTGGTCCATGTATCTGTGATTATGTGGACCTTGCCACAGATGGCGATGCGCAGCGCACACTTGATTTTATCCTCCAATTGGTTGTGCAGGGAAGGGACGGCTAACCTGGAAAAGTAGTAGCAGCTGGGAACAACGTACTGGGGAACAGCCACCGCCATCAGCTGTTTGAAACCGTCTGTCTCCACCAGCCTAAATTACAGCATTTCAAAGGCCAGTAATTTTGAAATGCTGGCATTCAGGGCCATGTCTCGAGGGTGAGTAGGTGGGTATTTCATCCTTCTCTCCAATGTTTGGGAGATGGACAGCTGAATGCTGCCGTATGACATGGTGGAGATCCTTGGTGATGGTGTCGTATGTGGTGGTGTTGGGGGAACATCCTCTGTTAGCAGGAGGAGTATGAGAGAGTTCCTTGTTTTTAAGGATGTTTCTCCACTGCAGTTTATGCTTTACATGTAGATGCCTAGTCATGCAGGTTGTGCTCAGGTTAAGAACGTTTATGCCTTGCTTCAGGCTCTAAGGGCACAACGCGCAAACCACTCATGTCTTTTCATCAGGACATTGTGTGAAGAACTGCAGTGCCAATGAACTCCTTGGAGCAGGCCTTAGTGTGCTCGGTGCCTGGGTGCGATGGACAGTAGCAGGCCACTGCGCTTTTGCACCCTGCTCCCTCTTTTGCTGTGTTGTTGCCTCTGTGCGACCACCGCCTCTTCCTCAGAACTGCACGCCTCACTAGCACGACATTCAGTCCAGTCTGGTCTAGGACTTCATCATCCTCCACATCATCTTCCACCCATTCATGACCCCTGCCCTCCTCGTCGGTCTGCGCATTGCAAAAAGCCACAGCAGTTGGCACCTGTGTTTCGTCATCATCAGAGACGTTTGGCGGTATTCCCATGTCCTCATCCTGCAACAAAAGTGGTTGAGCATCAGTGCATTCAAGGTCTTCCTCTTCTGGGGCAGGGCTAGGTGGATAGGCCAGGGAAAACCCTGCCAACAGAGTCATCAAAAAGCATGAGACTTTCCTGCATGATTTGGGGCTCTGACTGCTTGGCTGATTTGCAAGGGGGTGAGGTGGAACACTGATGGGCATGGGCTGCAGGTGCCAACTCTGAGCTTTTTGCGGAGGACTGGGTATTAGATACTGTGAAGGAACTGGAGGCACTGTCAGCCACCCAATCTACTATCGCCTGTACATGTTCTGGCTTCACCATCCGTAGAGCGGCATTTGGGCCTAACAAATAACGCTGCAGATTCTGTCGCCTACTCGCACCAGAGGAAGGCATTTGACTTGGAGCAGTAGTTGGCGTTGAACGACCACGTCCTCTCTCAGAAACAGGAGATCCACCAACACCACCATGACCATGCCCACGTCCCTTATTTGATGTTCTCCGAGTCCTCACCAAGCTGGAAGATTGGTCTCTCTCCTGTGTCAATTTACCTGCCACTAGTCGACAATTACGTTTGCTAAGGCAGTGCTCGTGTCAGAAAAATGCTCTGTGGACCCAGAATAATGTTTTTTGTGCCCAAAATACACTGATTCTCAATTTCTATGCGGAAATGTAAAAAAAAATTTGGTATGCTGTATGCACAAGTGGTTTGTGGAACAAGAGCAAGTATTTTTGTAATAAAATACAGAAAACTAGTATTTTACTGCTGTAAATAGAAATTAATTATTTATATGCCGGATGCACAACTTTTTTTTTGGTCTAAAACAGCTTTTTTCAATAAAACCCCAAAATGCAGTTTTTAACTGCTGTACATTAAAAGTAGATATTTATACTATGTATGGACATCAGATTTGGGACCCAGAACACGTATTTGGTCACCAAAATGTACAAATGCAGTATTTGACTGTTATAAATTGGAAATAATTATTTATACGCCGGATGCACAACTGTTTTTTCGGCCTAAAACACGGCTTTTTTCAATAAAACTCCAAAATGTAGTTTTTTAGGCCCCTTTCACACGGGCGAGTTTTCCGCACTGGTGCAATGCGTGAGGAGGACGCATTGCACCCGCACTGAATCCGGACCCATTCATTTCTATGGGGCTGTGCACATGAACGGTGATTTTCACGCATCACTTCTGCGTTGCGTGAAAATCGCAGCATGCTCTATATTGTGCGTTTATCACGCAACTCAGGCCCCATAGAAGTGAATGGAGCTGCGGGAAAATCGCAAGCATCCGCAAGCAAGTGCGGATGCGTTGCGATTTTCCCGCATGTTTGCTTAGCAACGGGACCCGATCTCTATTATTTTCCCTTATAACATGGTTATAAGGGGAAATAATAGCAGTCTTAATAAAGAATGCATAGTAAAATGAAGTGGAAGGGGTTACAAATAATAAAAGTTAACTTACCTTAGCCACTTGATCGCGTAGTTGCGATCTGTCCTCTCTTTCTCTGCATCAGCTAAGAACTAAGGGACCTGTTATGACATCATATCACATGGTCCAATCACATGGTCCATCACCATGGTAAGATGGACCATGTGATTGGACCATGTGATGTGACGTCATCACAGGTCCTTTAGTTCTTAGCTAATGCACGGAAAGAGAGAACAGATCGCAACTACGCGATCAAGTGGCTAAGGTAAGTTAACTTTTATTATTTTTAACCCCTTCCACTTCATTTTACTAAGCATTCTTTATTAAGAATGCTATTATTTCCCCTTATAACCATGTTATAAGGGAAAATAATAAATTCTTCAGAAGACCCGAAACCGGACTTCAGTGATGAAGTCCGGCTTCGGGTCTGGGTACCAAACATGGCGATTTTTCTCACGCGCGTGCAAAACGCATTACAAACGTTTGCACCCGCGCGAGAAAATCACGCATATTCACGCAACGCACCCGCCTCTTATCCGGGCATCAAACATGACGCCCGTGTGAAAGAGGCCTTACTGTTGTAAATTTAAATTAGATATTTATACCGTGTATGTACAACTGCTTTGTGAAGCAACATTATTGCTTTTTTCCCACAAAAAAGAATAATGCACTATTTCTCAGCTGTAATGTGAAATCGGTATTTAAGCGGTGTATTTCAAGATGCTCTGTGGATCAGGATTACCACTTTTTTTGTCAAAAAACATACACTTATGCTGTATTTCACAGTAGCAATGAAAAATAGGTGGTTGGAATGGGTATTTCAGACTGTTTGGTGGACCTTGAATAAGGTTTTTTTACAATAAAAAACAAAGAAGCACTATTCCCCTGCAGAAATATAAAATATGTCATTGGACAGTGTATGCAGAACTGTTTTGTGGACAAGGAATACGGATTTTCCCCCAAAATTACACGGATTCTTTATTTCACCGCAAAAATGTCAAATATATATTTTGGCGGTGTCAAATAAGCTTGGTGGATCAGGATGACCACATTTTGTTAACTAAAATACACTGATGCACTATTTGATAGCTGAAATGAAATATACGGTTTAGTGCATTGTATAAACAAGTGCTGTGTGGCACCACAGATCCCAGACTAGAAAAATGGACTATGTCACCCCTTAAACATACAAAAGACAATATAGGGGACTTGAGCAGCCAGAAAAAAATTTTTTTTTTTCCTTCACTGAGCTACAAAATAGGATTAGGCTGATGTTCCTGGCTGGCTGGCACACATGCAGTACACTGCAGTGGCTAAAATGGCCATCGAGCACCACCTCAGTAACAGATGGATTACAAAAAAAGATTTCCCTTGCAGTGGCTGGGTAGAGAAATGTTGGATTGCTGAAGCTCCCTCCTTCTCTATTTGCTGTATCTTGTGGATTAAAGTAGCAAAGGTGCTTCTGATTTCTGCCCTATTCTGCCCTGATCGCAGCACCAGCATCCTCTCCATAAGCTCAAATCAGCAGAGTTGGTTAAAAGATGGCCGCACAATACATCACAAACTAACAGAAAAACAAAAAAGGGGCTCATTCCAGAAATAGGAATGAAGGAAGCTCTTTGCGCACATTTTTGATCAAAAGTATGTCGGGCCCAAGTGCCACTTCACGGCGACTTCCGCACATGGGTCCCTAACAATACAGATACTGCCTCTTATAGACTTACCAGTCTCCTTATCTTCAGGGCACTGTAGGAACCAGCTAACTTGCTTTTGTGCTGAGAAGTCCCAGGAACTTGGGCGTGTCCCAGTCCAAAAGAGGCGCCACCCTCAATATATACTATAACACAGAGTTCAGACTAGGCACATATATTTCTACACTCAGAAGTGCATGACCATAAGGCAAATAAAGTTGGTTAAAAGATGGCCGCACAATACATCACAAACTAACAGAAAAACAAAAAAGGGGCTCATTCCAGAAATAGGAATGAAGGAAGCTCTTGCGCACATTTTTGATCAAAAGTATGTCGGGCCCAAGTGCCACTTCACGGCGACTTCCGCACATGGGTCCCTAACACTACAGATACTGCCTCTTATAGACTTACCAGTCTCCTTATCTTCAGGGCCCTGTAGGAACCAGCTAACTTGCTTTTGCGCTGAGAAGTCCCAGGAACTTGGGCGTGTCCCAGTCCAAAAGAGGCGCCACCCTCAATATATACTATAAGACAGAGTTCAGACTAGACACATATATTTCTACACTCAGAAGTGCATGACCATAAGGCAAATAAAGTTGGTTAAAAGATGGCCGCACAATACATCACAAACTAACAGAAAAACAAAAAAAAGGGCTCATTTCATCAATAGGTATTAAAGAAGCTCTTTGCGCACATTTTTGATCAAAAGTATGTCGGGCCCAAGTGCCACTTCACGGCGACTTCCGCACATGGGTCCCTAACACTACAGATACTGCCTCTTATAGACTTACCAGTCTTCTTATCTTCAGGGCACTGTAGGAACCAGATAACTTGCTTTTGTGCTGAGAAGTCCCAGGAACTTGGGCGTGTCCCAGTCCAAAAGAGGCGCCACCCTCAATATATACTATAAGACAGAGTTCAGACTAGGCACATATATTTCTACACTCAGAAGTGCATGACCATAAGGCAAATAAAGTTGGTTAAAAGATGGCCGCACAATACATCACAAACTAACAGAAAAACAAAAAAGGGGCTCATTCCAGAAATAGGAATGAAGGAAGCTCTTTGCGTACATTTTTGATCAAAAGTATGTCGGGCCCAAGTGCCACTTCACGGCGACTTCCGCACATGGGTCCCTAACACTACAGATACTGCCTCTTATAGACTTACCAGTCTCCTTATCTTCAGGGCACTGTAGGAACCAGCTAACTTGCTTTTGTGCTGAGAAGTCCCAGGAACTTGGGCGTGTCCCAGTCCAAAAGAGGCGCCACCCTCAATATATACTATAAGATAGAGTTTAGACTAGGCACATATATTTCTACACTCAGAAGTGCATGACCATAATGGCAAATAAAGTTGGTTAAAAGATGGCCGCACAATACATCACAAACTAACAGAAAAACAAAAAAGGGGCTCATTCCAGAAATAGGAATGAAGGAAGCTCTTTGCGTACATTTTTGATCAAAAGTATGTCGTGCCCAATTGCCACTTCACGGCGACTTCCGCACATGGGTCCCTAACACTACAGATACTGCCTCTTATAGACTTACCAGTCTCCTTATCTTCAGGGCACTGTAGGAACCAGCTAACTTGCTTTTGTGCTGAGAAGTCCCAGGAACTTGGGCGTGTCCCAGTCCAAAAGAGGCGCCACCCTCAATATATACTATAAGATAGAGTTTAGACTAGGCACATATATTTCTACACTCAGAAGTGCATGACCATAATGGCAAATAAAGTTGGTTAAAAGATGGCCGCACAATACATCACAAACTAACAGAAAAACAAAAAAGGGGCTCATTCCAGAAAAAGGAATGAAGGAAGCTCTTTGCGCACATTTTTGATCAAAAGATAAGGAGACTGGTAAGTCTATAAGAGGCAGTATCTGTAGTGTTAGGGACCCATGTGCGGAAGTCGCCGTAAAGTGGCACTTGGGCCCGACATACTTTTGATCAAAAATGTGCGCAAAAAGCTTCCTTCATTCCTATTTCTGGAATGAGTCCCTTTTTTGTTTTTCTGTTAGTTTGTGATGTATTGTGCGCCCATCTTTTAACCAACTTTATTTGCCTTATGGTCATGCACTTCTGAGTGTAGAAATATATGTGCCTAGTCTGAACTCTGTCTTATAGTATATATTGAGGGTGGCGCCTCTTTTGGACTGGGACACGCCCAAGTTCCTGGGACTTCTCAGCACAAAAGCAAGTTAGCTGGTTCCTACAGTGCCCTGAAGATAAGGAGACTGGTAAGTCTATAAGAGGCAGTATCTGTAGTGTTAGGGACCCATGTCGTGAAGTCGCCGTGAAGTGGCACTTGAGCCGACTACTTTTGATCAAAAATGTGCAAAGAGCTTCTTTAATACCTATTGATGAAATGAGCCTCTTTTTGTTTTCTGTTAGTTTGTGATGTATGTGCGACCATCTTTAACAACTTTATTTGCCTTATGGTCATGCACTTCGAGTGTAGAAATATATGTGTCTAGTCTGAACTCTGTCTTATAGTATATATTGAGGTGGCGCCTCTTTGGACTGGGTTACGCCCAAGTTCCTGGGACTTCTCAGCGCAAAAGCAAGTTAGCTGGTTCTACAGGGCCCTGAGATAAGGAGACTGGTAAGTCTGTAGAGGCAGTATCTGTAGTGTTAGGGACCCAGTAATGGAAGTCGCCGTAGTGGCACTGAGGCCCGACATACTGATCAAAAATGCGCAAAGCTTCCTTCATTCCTATTTCTGGAATGAGTCCCTTTGTTTTTCTGTTAGTTTGTGATGTATTGTGCGCCCATCTTTAACCAGAATTTATTTGCCTTATGGTCATGCACTCTGAGTGTGAAATATATGTGCCTAGTCTGAACTCTGTCTTATAGTATATATTGAGGGTGGCGCCTCTTTGGACTGGGACACGCCCAAGTTCCTGGGACTTCTCAGCACAAAGCTGAGTTAGCTGGTTCCTACAGTGCCCTGAAGATAAGGAGACTGGTATGTCTATAAGAGGCAGTATCTGCAGTGTTGAGGGACCCATGTGCGGAAGTCGCCGTGAAGTGGCACTTGGGCCCGACATACTACTGATCAAAAATGTGCGCAAAGAGCTTCCTTCATTCCTATTTCTGGAATGAGCCCCTTTTTTGTTTTTCTGTTAGTTTTTGATGTATTGTGCGGCCATCTTTTAACCAACTTTATTTGCCTTATGGTCATGCACTTCTGAGTGTAGAAATATATGTGCCTAGTCTGAACTCTGTCTTATATCAAATCAGCAGAGTGACGTGCGGCAGTACTTGACTCCAACTTATAAAGAGGCTGGGTCACATGCTGCACTGAGCCAATCACAGCCATGTCATTAGTAGGCATGGCTGTGATGGCTTCTTAGGGAAAGTAAAACGCTTGCTGATTGTCTGCTATGCAGCCCTTCAGAAAACAGGAAGAAATCGCTGAACAACGGACCCGAACTTTTTTGAAAATGTTCGGGTTCAGGTCCGTGTCCTGAACACCCTAAAATTCAGTACGAACCCGAACTATACAGTTCAGGTTCGCTCAACTCTACTTACGACCACTGGGTTTGTTAAAACCCCTTGAACTTTTATTAGCTCTTTTTAGGGAAAATGTAAAAAAAAAAAAATAGAAATTCCTCAATTGATTTTGTATTTAAAATTTTCTTAGTGGTCCGTGGGGATGACATGTTAAAGTTTTACAAACACTTAGTTTTCCTTTAACATAATTCTTTTGAAGTAAGGGACAGGAAAAATGTTATTTAACTGTTTTGTGCATTTTTTTTTGCAGTTCATCCTGTGGTTTAAATAACATGCTAGCCTTATTACATGGTTCATGATAACTGTAATATATATATATATATATATATATATATATATATATTATCCTGACTAGTCCCCTTTGATTGAGGAGGTTGGAGGGAGATGCTTTTTTGACAGAGCATCCCTTCCACTTTATCCTGTTCTAATATATGCCCTTATAAACTCAGAGAGTTCCTCTGTAGAGCCGGTTATGTCGGTTCAGTTACAATAGGGCTAGTTGCCAGTTTCCAATATGGCGCTGCTAGTCAAATTGACATTGTGGGTATGCGCCTCTAATAGGGATGTTGAATACCTTTTCCAAGATGGCCATGGTGGTGTATGTTGGATCTGCAAATGTGCCACCAGCGAAAAGATATGATCCCGCCTTAGAGCTGATTGACGCAACCTGGCATAGGCGCAGTAGCTTTACCGATACACCGAGTTCGGCGGTGTTTGTACACGAGATCACCATTACATTTGGTCTGTATGACTTAGTATGTTCCTTCCTCTCCTTTTCTCCTCATTATGTTTTAATATAATACACCTGATACTGTACTTTATTGATTAATCATGTATATGTCGCAGGGAAATGATGAAAATGGAGATTTGATCAAATCCCTAAGAGAGATGATCAATTCACGGAAGATGATGTTCCCTAACCCTGGGAACACACCTGAGCGTTTTTCAGCGCGTTCAAACGCGCTGAAAAACGCACAACAAGTGAAAACCCATGTATTCCAATGGACATGGTTCACACTTGAGCGTTTTACAGCGCGTTTGAACACGCTGAAAAACGCCAAACGCTAACGCTTGTGCATGAGCTTCTTTGGGGCGTTTGCCCAAGCGTTAGCACCCATTGAAAAGCATGGGAACGCGCATATATGAAAATATGCGCGTTTTCTGCTTCAAAAACGCGCATATGAACGCGCGTTTTTGTAGTAAAACCCAGCAGAAAGGCAGAATCTCCACCCACCTTTGCTGGGTGGGGATTCTTTTTTTCTGCAAACTGTAAGCTGTCAATCAAAAAACGCCCCAAATACGCGCGTTGCAAAAATACAAAAACGCCTAAAAAAACGCGCGTTTTCCGCGGAAAAAACGCTCAAAAAAACGCCTGAACCAAAAACGCCTAGGTGTGTTCCCAGCCTAAAGGAAGTAAGTGATTTGATCAAATCCCTTAACTGTTTTAGTGAAAAGTTTAATATTTTGATAATATAATAATATGAAATAATATTGTTTAGATATTAAAAGTATTTATTTAGTAAACCATGCATTAATAAATGTAGAGAAGTTAATACAACAATAGTCATTGAAACACAAATTATTAAAGAAAGTAAGTGAATTGATCAAATCCCTTAACTGTTTTAGTGAAAAGTTCAATATTTTTGAATTTTGATAATATAATAATAATATGAAATAAAATTGTAAGAAATATGCACTTAAGCTGATATTTTTAAAAACAAAAAGTATATTTTTAGTGAATTTTTTTTTTTCTTTTTAGTGAATGTAATTAATAAATAATAATGTTCATTCATTTTTATAAAAAACACGTTGTTGATTTGTGGCATCTCGAGTTACAAAGTATGTTACTTTTTTATGTTTTTTTTTCATTTTACATTGTATTTTGGATTGTTTACAAGTACACTTCTTAACCTCTTCAGGACGAAGGGCGTACATGTACGCCCTTCGTCCGCACTTTAAAGATGGCGCCCGCTCCCGCACGGAGCGGGCGCCCGAGCTGCGGGTAAAAGCTTGATTCATCAAGCTGATACCCGCAGCTCATGTCCGCGACCGGCAGCGATGCCGATCGCGGACATTTAACCCCTCAGATGCCGTGGTCAATCCTGACCCACGGCATCTGATCAGCGCAAAAACCGAAAGTTTCACTTTCGGTTTTGCTCCGGCTCCCTGATGGCCACAAGGGGAGCCGGAGCATGCATGTAGTACCCTAGGTTTCTGTGAATGAAACCTAGGGTACTACACAATATTCCTATGGAGCCTATGACTGTAATAGGCTCCATAGAAATATCTGATTTTCTCATATATTCCAATGCGATTGCATTGGAATATATGAGAATAGCAATCTGATGATTGCATCTTATAGTTCCCTATGGGAACTATAAGAAAGTGGTAAAAAAAAAAAAAAGTTTAAAAAATAAAAATTAAATAAAAAAAATATAAAAATTCAAATCACCCCCTTTCCCCAAAATGAAAATAAAATAAATAAAAAAATAAAAATTACACATAATGGGTGTCGCAATGTGCAAAACGCCCATACTATAATAATATTAAAAAATATTCACCATACGGTAAACATAAAAACGGAAAGAAAGCGTCCAAATGGCTAATTCGCCATTTTTGGACGCTTCATTTCCTAAAAAAAAATGAATAAAAAGTGATCAAAACATCATACGCACCCCATAATGGTATCAATTAAAAGTTCAGATTGCCCCGCAAAAAATGAGCCCCTACACTGCTCCATACGCATAATTACAAAAAAGTTATAGGGGTCAAAACATGGCGACAAAAAAATAAAATAAAAAAATTCCCACTTTTAATTTTTTTTTTCACTATCAAAACGCAAGAAAAACTATACATATTAGGTATTGCCGGATTCGTACTGACCTGAAGAATAAAATCTTAAAATCTCTCAGTCTAACTGCCTAGATGCTACAGTTGTCATTTATTTGTTTTATCTAGTGGACTAAACAGTTGAGATCAGGGTTATCTCAGATCCTGGCCATTACAGTGGGAGCCTGGCTGTCAGTAAAAGCCATGCTTCCATGGTGATTGAGCAGGCACAGATCCTGTGCCCACACAATCACCACAATGTAATTGTACATTATGGTGGCCAATCCATGATGTCCAGTTACGTAATGGTGGCTTAAGGAGTTAATCCACATTTACCCAGCCCGACATTTGGGCTGATTACCTACAAATGCTCGTGTCTGATAATCGGCCCATGAAAAGGTGCCGCAAATCACCCGATGAACAAGCAAAATACTTGTTTATCAAATGAAATGATGTGAAGTGTGGACACCTGTCGTGCATTTTCATAAGTGTACAATGTTATCTGAAAATATTATAGTCTAACTATTGATGTTCATTGCCTTTAAGTGTAAAGAAAGGCTGAACCAGAGTATAAAGTCTTCTTGTATGGTTGAAATAGGTCAAGATGAGTTCATGCTGAATTCAGAGTTTGGGTAAAAAGTTTGTAGCGGACATAGAGTGTATTGTCTCTTAAAAATTATTGTGAGCAGATGTGGTGTATCTGTTAATACTATAATGGGTCCTACAGACATGTGTCTGTTAGAGATAACCATTTAAATAGCAATGTATATATTTACTTCCTTACAAGTAGAGTTGAGCGAACACCTGGATGTTCGGGTTCGACGAGTTCGGCCGAACTTTCGAAAAATGTTCGGGTTCGGGATCCGAACTCGACCCGAACTTCATCCCGAACCCGAACCCCATAGAAGTCAATGGGGACCCGAACTTTTGGGCACTAAAAAGGCTGTAAAACACACCCGGAAAGGGCTAGAGGGCTGCAAAAGGCAGCAAAATGTAGGTAAATCCTCTGCAAACAAATGTAGATAGGGAAATGATGAGTTAACATAAAATAAATAAAAATTAAACAATATTAATTGGAGTGAGGTCCCATAGCACAGAATCAGGCTTCAAGTCACCCACCAATGGAGAAGGTCACTTACTATTATTTTGACCACAGCACCCAGACAAAGGAGAGAGGTCCCACAGCAGAGAACCAGGCATCATATCACCCACCACAGGAGTAGGCCACCATTTAGTTACTTTGACCCCTACACCCAGACGGAGGAGAGAGGTTACACAGCAGAGAATCAGGCATCATATCAACCACCACAGGAGAAGCCACCATTTAGTTGCTTTGACCCCTGCACCCAGGAAGAGGAGAGAGGCCCCACAGCACATATTCTGGCATCATATCAGCCACCACAGGAGAAGCCACCATTGAGTTACTTTGACCCCTGCACCCAGGAAGAGGAGAGAGGCCCCACAGCACATATTCTGGCATCATATCAGCCACCACAGGAGAAGCCACCATTGACTTACTTTGACCCCTGCACCCAGGAAGAGGAGAGGCCCCACAGCACATATTCTGGCATCATATCAGCCACCACAGGAGAAGCCACCATTGAGTTACTTTGACCCCGCACCCAGGAAGAGGAGAGAGGCACCACAGCACATATTCAGGCATCATATCACACACCACAGGAGAAGGCCTCTTTCAGTGATTTAGGCCTTTGGACCCAGACAGAGGAGAGAGGCACCACAGCACATATTCTGGCATCATATCAGCCACCACAGGAGAAGCCACCATTGAGTTACTTTGACCCCTGCACCCAGGAAGAGGAGAGAGGCCCCACAGCACATATTCTGGCATCATATCACCCACCACAGGAGTAGGCCACCATTTAGTTACTTTGACCCCTACACCCAGACGGAGGAGAGAGGTTACACAGCAGAGAATCAGGCATTTAGATCACCCACCACAGGAGTAGGCCACCATTGAATCAGACCCCGGCAACCATGTCAGATGGCACAACCATCAGCTTCATATCAATCAGCACAGGAGAAGGCGACTTTGAAAGACTTTGACCCTACACCCAGACGGAGGAGAGAGGTTTCACAGCAGAGAATCAGGCATTTAGATCACCCACCACAGGAGTAGGCCCCCATTGAATCAGACCCTGGCAACCATGTCAGATGGCACAACCATCAGCTTTATATCAATCAGCACAGGAGAGGCGACTTTGAAAGACTTTGACCCCTACACCCAGATGGAGGAGAGAGGTTTCACAGCAGAGAATCAGGCATCATATCAACCACCACAGGAGAAGCCACCATTTAGTTACTTTGACCCCTGCACCCAGGAAGAGGAGAGAGGCCCCACAGCACATATTCTGGCATCATATCAGCCACCACAGGAGAAGCCACCATTGAGTTACTTTGACCCTGCACCCAGGAAGAGGAGAGAGGCCCCACAGCACATATTCTGGCATCATATCAGCCACCACAGGAGAAGCCACCATTGAGTTACTTTGACCCCCGCACCCAGGAAGAGGAGAGAGGCACCACAGCACATATTCAGGCATCATATCACACACCACAGGAGAAGGCCTCTTTCAGTGATTTAGGCCTTTGGACCCAGACAGAGGAGAGAGGCACCACAGCACATATTCTGGCATCATATCAGCCACCACAGGAGAAGCCACCATTGAGTTACTTTGACCCCTGCACCCAGGAAGAGGAGAGAGGCCCCACAGCACATATTCTGGCATCATACTAACCACCACAGGAGAAGCCACCATTGAGTTACTTTGACCCCGCACCCAGGAAGAGGAGAGAGGCACCACAGCACATATTCTGGCATCATATCAGCCACCACAGGAGAAGAACCTCCATTGAGTTACTTTGACCCCTGCACCCAGGAAGAGGAGAGAGGCCCCACAGCACATATTCTGGCATCATATCAGCCACCACAGGAGAAGCCACCATTGAGTTACTTTGACCCCGCACCCAGGAAGAGGAGAGAGGCACCACAGCACATATTCAGGCATCATATCACACACCACAGGAGAAGGCCTCTTTCAGTGATTTAGGCCTTTGGACCCAGACAGAGGAGAGAGGCACCACAGCACATATTCTGGCATCATATCAGCCACCACAGGAGAAGCCACCATTGAGTTACTTTGACCCCTGCACCCAGGAAGAGGAGAGAGGCCCCACAGCACATATTCTGGCATCATACTAACCACCACAGGAGAAGCCACCATTGAGTTACTTTGACCCCGCACCCAGGAAGAGGAGAGAGGCACCACAGCACATATTCTGGCATCATATCAGCCACCACAGGAGAAGCCACCATTGAGTTACTTTGACCCCTGCACCCAGGAAGAGGAGAGAGGCCCCACAGCACATATTCTGGCATCATATCAGCCACCACAGGAGAAGCCACCATTTAGTTACTTTGACCCCTTCACCCAAACAGAGGAGAGAGGTTCCACATCAGAGAATCAGGCATCATATCAACCACCACAGGAGTAGGCCACAATTTAGTTTATTTGACCCCTGCACCCAGGAAGAGGAGAGAGGCCCCACAGCACATATTCTGGCATCATATCACACACCACAGGAGAAGGCCTCTTTCAGTGATTTAGGCCTTTGGACCCAGACAGAGGAGAGAGGTCCCACAGCAGAGAACCAGGCATCATATCACCCACCACAGGAGTAGGCCACCATTTAGTTACTTTGACCCCTACACCCAGACGGAGGAGAGAGGTTACACAGCAGAGAATCAGGCATTTAGATCACCCACCACAGGAGTAGGCCCCAATTTAATGGGACCCGGCAGCCATGTCAGATGGCACAACCATCAGCTTCATATCAATCAGCACAGGAGAAGGCGACTTTGAAAGACTTTGACCCCTACACCCAGACGGAGGAGAGAGGTTTCACAGCAGAGAATCAGGCATTTAGATCACCCACCACAGGAGTAGGCCCCCATTGAATCAGACCCTGGCAACCATGTCAGATGGCACAACCATCAGCTTTATATCAATCAGCACAGGAGAAGGCGACTTTGAAAGACTTTGACCCCTACACCCAGATGGAGGAGAGAGGTTTCACAGCAGAGAATCAGGCATCATATCAACCACCACAGGAGAAGCCACCATTTAGTTACTTTGACCCCTGCACCCAGGAAGAGGAGAGAGGCACCACAGCACATATTCTGGCATCATATCAGCCACCACAGGAGAAGCCACCATTGAGTTACTTTGACCCCTGCACCCAGGAAGAGGAGAGAGGCCCCACAGCACATATTCTGGCATCATATCACCCACCACAGGAGTAGGCCACCATTTAGTTACTTTGACCCCTACACCCAGACGGAGGAGAGAGGTTACACAGCAGAGAATCAGGCATTTAGATCACCCACCACAGGAGTAGGCCACCATTGAATCAGACCCCGGCAACCATGTCAGATGGCACAAGCATAAGCTTTATATCAATCAGCACAGGAGAAGGCGACTTTGACAGACTTTGACCCCTACACCCGGACGGAGGAGAGAGGTTTCAAAGCAGAGAATCAGGCATTTAGATCACCCACCACAGGAGTAGGCCCCAATTTAATGGGACCCCGGCAACCATGTCAGATGGCACAACCATCAGCTTCATATCAATCAGCACAGGAGAAGGCGACTTTGAAAGACTTTGACCCCTTCACCCAAACAGAGGAGAGAGGTTCCACATCAGAGAATCAGGCATCATATCAACCACCACAGGAGTAGGCCACAATTTAGTTTATTTGACCCCTGCACCCAGGAAGAGGAGAGAGGCCCCACAGCACATATTCTGGCATCATATCACACACCACAGGAGAAGGCCTCTTTCAGTGATTTAGGCCTTTGGACCCAGACAGAGGAGAGAGGTCAGAGATTAGCTTCATATCCCCAGCACAGCAGAAGACCGCTTTATTTGACTTAGGCCTCAGCACCCAGACAGAAGACAGAGGTAGCATGGCAGAGGTTATGGCTTCATGTCACCCGTTAGTTTAACCGGCCACTTTCATCTGGTTAGGCCCCGGCGCCCAGACAGAGAAGAGTTTCATTCAACTGTGGGTTTCATAAAAATTTGTATCAAATAAAGAAGTGGCCCGTAGCACAACAAGACATGTTTTAGGCAGTTAATAAGGACTACTCTGCACAAGGGAGGGACAGGTCCTGTGGGATCCATGCCTGGTTCATCTTTATGAAGGTCAGCTTGTCCACGTTGGCTGTGGACAGGCGGCTGCGCTTGTCAGTAATGACGCCCCCTGCCGTGCTGAATACGCGTTCAGATAAAACGCTGGCCGCCGGGCAGGAAAGCACCTCAAGGCATAACATGCTAACTCTGGCCACGTGGACAATTTCGAAACCCAGTAGTTGAATGGGGCCGAACCATCCGTCAGGATGTGGAGAGTGTGCAGACATACTGTTCAACCATGTTAGTGAAATGCTGCCTCCTGCTAACACGTTCCGTATCAGGTGTCGGTGCAGATAGCTGTGGCGTGGAGACAAAACTTTTCCACATTTCTGCCATGCTAACCCTGCCCTCAGATGAGCTGGCCGTGACACAGCTGCGTTGGCGACCTCTTGCCACTCCTCTGCCTTCACCTTCCACCTGTTCCCCTGTGACATGTGGGAATGCTCTCAAGAGCGCCTCTATCAGCGTGCGCTTGTACTCGCGCATCTTGCGGTCGCGCTCCAGTTCAGGAATTAAAGTGGGCACATTGTCTTTATACCGGGGATCCAGCAGGGTGGCCACCCAGTAGTCTGCACACGTTAAAGCGTGGGCAACTCTGCTAGTCGTTGCGCAGGCATTGGAGCATATATTCGCTCATGTGGGCCAGGCTACCCATGGGTAAGGACAAGCTGTCCTCTGTGGGAGGCGTATCGTCATCGTCCACCGTATCCCCCAGCCACGCACCAGTGATGGGCCTGGGCTGCCACCCCGCTGTGAACTTGCGTCATCCTCGTCCCCCTCCACCTCCTCCTCCTCATCCTCCTCGTCCTCCAGTACAGTGCCTTGGCTGGCGACTTGTGAACCTGTCCTCTGCTGCTTAAACAAACCTCCCTCTGAGCCAATTCGAACAGACTGGCCCGAAAGTGTTAGAAGCGAGCCCTCATCCTCCTCCTCCTCCTCCACCTGGGCCACCTCCTCTAACATCATTGCCCTAAGTGTTTTCTCAAGGAGACATAGAAGTGGTATTGTAACGCTGATAACAGTGTCATCGCCACTGGCCATGTTGGTGGAGTACTCGAAACAGCGCAGCAGGGCACACAGGTCTCGCATGGAGGCCCAATCATTGGTGGTGAAGTGGTGCTGTTCGGCAGTACGACTGACCGAGCGTGCTGCAGCTGAAACTCCACTATGGCCTGCTGCTGCTCGCACAGTCTCTCCAGCATGTGCAAGGTGGAGTTCCACCGGGTGGGCACGTCGCATATGAGGCGGTGGCGGGAAGGCCGAAGTTCCGCTGTAGCGCAGACAGGCGAGCAGCGGCAGGATGTGAGCGGCGGAGCGCGCACAGGCGGCCCGCACTTTATGCAGCAGCTCTGACATGTTGGGGTAGTGGTGAATGAACCTCTGCACCACCAAGTTCAGCACATGCGCCAGGCAAGGGATGTGCGTCAAACCGGCTAGTCCCAGAGCTGCCACGAGATTTCGCCCATTATCGCATACCACCAGGCCTGGCTTGAGGCCCACCGGCAGAAACCACTCGTCGGTCTGTTGTTCAATACCCCGCCACAACTCCTGCGCGGTGTGGGGCCTGTCCCCCAAACATATGAGTTTCAGAATGGCCTGCTGACGTTTACCCGGGCTGTGCTGAAGTTGGTGGTGAAGGTGTGTGGCTGACCGGATGAGCTGGTGGAAGCAGTGGAGGAGGAAGCCGAGTAGGAGGAGGAGGCTACAGGAGGCAGAGAATGATGCCCTGCGATCCTAGGGGCGGAAGGGCGTGCGCCAAGGAACTGTCCGCCGGGGGCCCAGCCGCCACTACATTCATCAGTGTGCAGTTAGTGAGATATAGCGTCCCTGGCCGTGCTTACTGGTCCACGTATCTGTGGTTAGGTGGACCTTGCCACAAATGGCGTTGCGCAGTGCACACTTGATTTTATCGGACACTTGCATGTGCAGGGAAGGCACGGCTGTCTTGGAGAAGTAGTGGCGGCTGGGAACCACATACTGCGGGACAGCCATGGCCATCAGCTGTTTGAAGCTGTCTGTGTCCACCAGCCGGAATGACAGCATTTCAAAGGCCAGCAGTTTAGAAATGCTGGCGTTCAGGCCAAGGGCTCGAGGGTGACTCGGGGGAATTTGCGCTTCCTCTCTAAGGTTTGAGATATTGAGAGCTGAACGCTGCTGTGTGATATAGTGGAGGCGCTAGTTGACGGTGGCGGTGGTGGTGGTGTCGGTGGCACATCCTCTGTTTGCTGCTCGGCAGGTGGCAACATTCCTCTCGAGGCGGAAGCCGAGGCAGCAGCGGTAGAGGGAGCAGGGGAGCCTCAGCGAGTGCCTGGTTTTTAAGGTGTGTACCCCACTGCAGTTCATGCTTTGCATGTAGATGCCTGGTCATGCAGGTTGTGCTGAGGTTCAGAACGTTAATGCCTCGCCTCAGGCTCTGATGGCAGAGCGTGCAAGTCACTCGGGTCTTGTCGGTAGGACATTGTTTAAGAAGTGCCATGCCAGGGAACTCTTTGAAGCTGCCTTTGTGGGGCTGGGTCCCTGTTGGCGATGTCCAGTAGCAGAGCGAACTCTGGGGCGGCGGCTCGTCTGCTTTGGCCCCCTGCTCCCTCTTTGGCTTCGCTGTTGTCTCGGTCTCACCACTACCTCTTCCTCTGAACTGTGAAAGTCATCGCCACGACCTTCAGTCCATGTGGGGTCTAAGACCTCATCGTCCTCTGCATCGTCTTCCACCCAGTCTCCCTCCCTGACCTCCTCCTGTTCAGTCTGCACACTGCAAAAAGAGCGGCAGTGGGCACCTGTGTTTCGTCATCATCAGAGACGTGCGTGACTCTGCTGAGGTGGTATTCCCATGTCCTCTTCATCTGGAGACATAAGTGGTTGTGCGTCAGTGCATGGTATGTCTTCCTCCACTGGGGAAGGGCTAGGTGGACGCCCCTGGGAAACCCTGGAAGCAGAGTCTTCAAACAGAAGAAGAGACTGCTGCATAACTTGTGGCTCAGACCGTTTCCCTGATATGCTTGGGGGTGATGTGACAGACTGATGGGCTTGGTTTTCAGGTGCCACCTGTGCGCTTTCCGCAGAAGACTGGGTGGAAGACCATGTGGTGAGCGTGCTGGAAGCACTGTCGGCCACCCAATCGATTAATGCCTGTACCTGCTCAGGCCTTACCATCCTAAGAGCGGCATTGGGCCCCACGAGATATTGCGGTACATTCTGCCGGCTAGTTGAGGAGTTCGTTCCCTACTGTGTGCGCCTGGGGCCGAGCGGCCACGTCCTCTACCAGCAACAGAGGCTCCACGGACACCACCACGACCGCGTCCTCGTCCCTTAATAGTATTTTTCTTCATTGTTGCGATTCAACTCGCACCACAATGAAATATATTATTTTTATAAGCAAAATCCCCTCACTGGAATACTTTCAGTCTTTTGACTGTATGGATTACAGATGGAATGACTGTTATATGTGAGTACCGCTTTCTTTGACAGATTCTAGTATGGGTACATATATGTTTTCCCAACCCCAGCACATTAATTTGCTAATTCCAGATGTATGAAGCATGAGGCCTAACTGTATCTAGTATATTGAGCGCCAGATAAACTAACTTGGCCTTTTTAAATAAAAAAATTCCCTCACTGGAATACTTTCAGTCTTTTGACTGTATGGATTACAGATGGAATGACTGTTATATGTGAGTACCGCTTTCTTTGACAGATTCTAGTATGGGTACATATATGTTTTCCCAACCCCAGCACATTAGTTTGCTAATTCCAGATGTATGAAAGCATGAGCCTAACTGTATCTAGTATATTGAGCATCAGATAAACTAACTTGGCCTTTTTAAATAAAAAAAATTCCCTCACTGGAATACTTTCAGTCTTTTGACTGTATGGATTACAGATGGAATGACTGTTATATGTGAGTACCGCTTTCTTTGACAGATTCTAGTATGGGTACATATATGTTTTCCCAACCCCAGCACATTAGTTTGCTAATTCCAGATGTATGAAAGCATGAGCCTAACTGTATCTAGTATATTGAGCGCCAGATAAACTAACTTGGCCTTTTTAAATAAAAAAATTCCCTCACTGGAATACTTTCAGTCTTTTGACTGTATGGATTACAGATGGAATGACTGTTATATGTGAGTACCGCTTTCTTTGACAGATTCTAGTATGGGTACATATATGTTTTCCCAACCCCAGCACATTAGTTTGCTAATTCCAGATGTATGAAACGCATGAGCCTAACTGTATCTAGTATATTGAGCGCCAGATAAACTAACTTGGCCTTTTTAAATAAAAAAAATTCCCTCACTGGAATACTTTCAGTCTTTTGACTGTATGGATTACAGATGGAATGACTGTTATATGTGAGTACCGCTTTCTTTGACAGATTCTAGTATGGGTACATATATGTTTTCCCAACCCCAGCACATTAGTTTGCTAATTCCAGATGTATGAAAGCATGAGCCTAACTGTATCTAGTATATTGAGCGCCAGATAAACTAACTTGGCCTTTTTAAATAAAAAAATTCCCTCACTGGAATACTTTCAGTCTTTTGACTGTATGGATTACAGATGGAATGACTGTTATATGTGAGTACCGCTTTCTTTGACAGATTCTAGTATGGGTACATATATGTTTTCCCAACCCCAGCACATTAATTTGCTAATTCCAGATGTATGAAAGCATGAGGCCTAACTGTATCTAGTATATTGAGCGCCAGATAAACTAACTTGGCCTTTTTAAATAAAAAAAATTCCCTCACTGGAATACTTTCAGTCTTTTGACTGTATGGATTACAGATGGAATGACTGTTATATGTGAGTACCGCTTTCTTTGACAGATTCTAGTATGGGTACATATATGTTTTCCCAACCCCAGCACATTAATTTGCTAATTCCAGATGTATGAAAGCATGAGCCTAACTGTATCTAGTATATTGAGCGTCAGATAAACTAACTTGGCCTTTTTAAATAAAAAAAAATTCCCTCACTGGAATACTTTCAGTCTTTTGACTGTATGGATTACAGGTGGACTGGTATTAGTAGGGGTGACACAAGCACACCCAAGTCCCTGATGTAGGATTTCTATGGCACAGACCACTATTACAAGTGATTAATGGACGTTGGGAGAGATTGTGCTGCAGCACTAGTCCCAAGATGGCCGCCGCCTATCAGCCCAGTAACATGTGCCACAAAATGGTCTGCACAACCTTTAAAAAAATAGCCTTGGACTGTGCTGCTAAATCGCTATTGGTCTGAATCCCAGGTGTAGATGTCTGACTTGTTTGGAGCTTTGGAATGCACACTGTGGCAGCTTCTGCTGCAGCACTACAAGTCGCAAAATGGCGGCCGGCGGTCAGCTAGGTACATGTGGATGGAAAAATCACTCTGGCCACTCTAAAAATAGCCAATCCCTATCAAAAAAGCAGCTCAGCTGCAGTTGTTCAGATGAATCACAGGTGGAGGAGAGAAATTTGCTTCCAGTTATTCAATTATCCCTGCCTATTCTCGCCCTAGCATCAGCTGCGTCTATCCCTGTTCTATTCACATCGGGAGTGAGCACGTCCCGACGTGCGCACAAGCTTATAAAGAGGCTGAGTCACATGCTGCACTCGGCCAATCACAGCCTTGCCAATAGTAGGCATGGCTGCGATGGCATCTTAGGGCAAGTAGTATGATGCATGTTGATTGGCTGCTTTGCAGCCTTTCAAAATGCGCCTAAATACATGCCGAACGACAAACCCGAACCCGAACTTTTTTGAAAATGTCCGGGTTCGGGTCCGGTCCCGGACACCCCAAAATTCGGTACGAACCCGAACGATGCTCGAACTGTTCGCTCAACACTACTTACAAGGTCATTAAGGAAGTCATGCCTTATAGGAAACATCTGCTGTGTGATGTCCAATTCATGTATTCATAATTATATTCTATATATTTCTGTGTGGTATATTTAGATTTGCAACATATCTTAACCAATGATTTATATAATGTGTCATTTATGTGTAACAATGTATCGATATATATTGGTATATATTATAACCAAGTTTTAATATATACTTTATGCCATGTATATCTCACTGACTGAATATAGCCTTAGAAGGTCTAGAAAGTATTGAAGTTGTCTTCCTGCTAATTGGATTTTATGAGGAGAGCTGAATGTCATTAGTCATCTATTTGGACAAGTTAAATATACAAATCCGGATGCTGAGTAAGAAGGTCCATTAACATAACTTTAAAAAGATGGGAGAGGACAGTGACTCCGACAAGTCTAGATTATGGGTACTTAAAAGTGTCAGAAAGAAATCCTCAATACTGATGTATATTGGAGAGGTTAAGAAGGTCATGGGAATGTATTATTAGGTATTTAGAATTAATGTTTAAAGTTGTGACATTCATACGCAGTGCAACAGTACTATCTACAGGCAGATAGACAGCATCCCATTTAGCATATCAAGGGTTAAGAGGACATCATCGTAGTATTAACATACGTTACACCCTCCTCAGTTGATTGGGAGATCATAATCCAGGAGGAGGTAACGTAAGATACCAGGGAGGATAAGTACTGCTGGGGTAGGAACATGAGATCAGCAGATCAGCAGATCTTCATCAGGACATCATTATCAGATCTGATTCAAATCATCTCAAGGAACAGGGACCTCACAAGGAGAAAAGATCCACAAGGGAAGCTCATCATAAGAAGATATACCAGAAGAAACTTGAATTATATTTTGACTACTAGAAAACTCCTGAGAACTGTTCCCATCCGAGACTCTGTCCATCCTTGACTTGGTAACGTATGTTATGCATATTGTTTGTGATATTAATAAGATATTTCTCTCGGTATATAGATAAAAGTCCCCATATTGTGGGAATATATAGTGTTATGCGCATCCATAATGTTTATTATTCTATTAGCAAAGATGCATATTGCTAATGGAAAATCTTGCATTATTTGAAAAGAGGACTAAACCTTTGGAAAGTTATATTCTATAGTCTGATTGCCGGATATTTTATCATATTAATATCATATATATTTTTGATTGTCATAGGCTGAGAACAGAGTCAAGGGATAACATTTATTGATCCTGTATTAATCTGTTTTTTGTCATGTTATAGCCTGTTTGATAAACAGAAGATCCTGAGTTTATCCTGATATATTAATCAGTGGTCTATTTGTTAAAAGTATAGCATTTGCGGGGGCGTGGCCTGGCCGCTGACAGAGATGGCCGCATGAGAGAGGAGCTCCTGCACCACAGCGACCATACCGCAGCTAGCCCTTTCTCTGCACAGCCTGAGTGGTCGATCCTGCTATCCCACATCCTCCCTGCCGCCCCTGAACACTATGGGGAAATCAAAAAGAGTCCTGCCTAAGCTGCAGGACGGATCGGTGGACTCTTTCTTCTTGAGGGGGAAGATAAATGATGGCGCCAACCCTCCTGCTGGGACCCCGCCTGCCTCTCCCCTCAGTGCTCCGTCGCCTGCTCCAACAGCCCGTTCCCTGTCCCCACCGGATCCTCCTGGGCTCTCATACCTTCTACAGGGGCCCCTTCCATCGCTCCCTCCGACTCCTGCTGAGGACCGGGAGCCGTCGCATGTGCTCCAAGATGGCGCCCGCTCTCCCTCTTGCCGCGCTGACTCACTCACAGGACTGCATGCCGGCACCTCTCACCACCGGACCCTGAATAACCCTGATCCAGCTGGGTTACAGGTCAGTGCAGGCAGTTGTGATTCCAAAGCTCAGCCTGATGACCCTATTAACAGGCTTCCCACCTCTGACAAATTAATCACTGAGGATTCTCTGAAGGTGATGCTGCTGGCCCTGAAATTCTCCCTCCAGAATGACATGGAGAAACTGCTTAACCCTATGCTTTCCAGACTCCAATCAGCTGAGGGCAAAATCAATCACATTGAACTAAAAATGAGTGAATTTGCGTCGTCTCAAAATGAGGTCATTGACGCGCATAATGATATGGCGGATCAGCTGGAAGCTATCAAATTGAAACTTGCAGATATGGAAGACCGTTCCAGACGGAACAACATAAAGTTTAGAGGCATTCCAGAAGACGTGGCCCCCGAAGACCTGCAGCCATACATGAAAGGCCTTATGAAGTCGCTGTTACCTCAGATCCCTGCACCTGACATGATTATAGATCGCGCCCACAGGGTTCCGAAGCCTCCCCATCTAGGGCCAAATATTCCGCGCGACACACTTGCGCGCATCCACTTCTTCCACACGAAGGAGGCCCTAATGTCTGCTGCACGGCAGAAACAACCGCTTCCTGCTCCTTATCAGAAGGTTAAACTCTTCACGGACTTATCAAGACACACGCTCCGACAACGTAGGGAGCTCATGCCTATTACTACCGCTCTTCAGGACAATAGCGTTCCTTATAAATGGGGGTACCCCCTGAAGATTTTAATCCGCAGGAATGGACAGATTCACGTGATCAAAAACCTTGAAACCTGCTGCTGATGACCCCCCTGCTTCACCCAAGTCTTTACCACCACCTCCAGCGACCTGAGCTACATCCTCTAGTGCTACTGAGCGCCACTTGAGGCTGGAACTGCCAAGCACTGAATCTTCTATTAGAGGGCTGTGTCTCTGTAGCTAATAAGGAACGGTGCTACCTCCTGTCTGCATTTCCTTGTTTCTTCTACTGTCAACCCAGGCATTGGACTTTCGTCCCATTACTACCTAGGCGGCGATCCTCGCTGCCTTACTCCTCTCGATTCCTTGCTCTGTCTTACTTTCTTTTCCTTCTCATCTTACCCTTCATCTTTGTCTTGTCTTCCCTCCTCGTGTAAGCGCACTTTGTTTGTGTCCTTAGACACTATTCTATCTGACTTTGTGTATTTGTATTACACTGTATTGACGTTGCATCTCCGTTGTTCTTTTAGCCTACAGGCCGTCCCTGGCCCTACATGATGGGTCTCAAGATTATGAGCCTTAATGTTAAAGGTCTCAACTGTCCTCAGAAGCGAGCGTATCTCTGGTCCGAAGCTTTGGCTTCCCATGCTGATGTGCTGTGTGTGCAGGAGTCCCACCTACTCCAGGCCGACTCTTCTAGAATCCATCACCGTCTTTTTCCGCATATTTTCCATTCCCACTTCTCCAGGAAAAAACGAGGTACTTTTATTGCAGTTAAGAACACAGTGGCGTTTACCCCGATTATTACCAAAATGGCCCCCTCCGGCAGGTATGTTATCCTGGTGTGCTCTATCAACAATGTGGTGTACACCTTGGTTAACATATATGCCCCCAACTCACACCAACTGGCCTTTTTACACAAAGTGATGCGGCAAGTTAACTCGCTTAAAAAGGGCAAGTTAATTATCTGCGGAGACTTTAACTCAGTTCTCCAACCTGACCTCGATTCTACCTCCCCTTCCCGCAGGATAGACACAGGACTAGCTTCCCTCTTGCATGCTGAAGGACTGATTGATGTGTGGAGTGCCCAGCATAGCTTAGAGAGAGATTACACCTTTTTCTCGACTCCACACCTTTCATACTCCCGGATAGATCTATTCCTGATTGACCATACCTCTCTGATTCACACCCTCTCTACAGATATAGGCCTTATAAAGTGGTCCGACCACGCTCCCATCACGATCACGTTGGATGAACAGTTCCAATCTATTCGGCCCCCAGTTTGGCGAAACAATACCTTTCTCTTTAATAACCCTAAACATGTTGCGGAATTATCCACACACCTGCGAGAATTCTTTCAGTTCAATGCTGGCTCTGTTTCAGACAATTTTGTGTTATGGCAGGCCCATAAAGCCTTCATGAGAGGCTCCCTGATTAAATTGAACATTACTCTGAAGAAACAGAGAGAGAAGGAGATAGCATTGCAATTGAAAGAGATTGCCGACCTGGAGAGTATTAACAAATCCTCCCCTACTCCTCTCCTCTCTGACTCTCTGCGTTTAGCACGTAATAAACTTAGCGCTCTACTCCTCCAAAATTATCACAAATCCCTCCTTAGAATGAAATCCAAATTCTATTCCCAAGGAAACAAGGCGGGACGTCTACTGGCCCAACAACTTAAAAAACAGCGGTCCAAGTCAAGGATTCCATACCTGCTCCACCCAGCTACTAAGGCGAAACTGTTGGACCCGAGGGAAATCGCTGACCAATTTAAACTCTATTATCAGTCCCTTTATAATCTAAAAGACCACACACCTCTCCCTCGGGATTACCCGGCTCTTGTGAACGATTTTCTCTCCCAGGCTTCTCTCCCCGTTCTTACTGATTCACAGCTCCAGTCCCTCAATGCCCCTATCTCTTCCCAAGAATTGACTAAAGTGGTCCTTGAAACTGGGAAAGTCCCCTGGCCCTGATGGCCTCTCTAATGAATATTTTCCCTTGCGCCTCCACAGCGGCACTTACAGGAGGGTGTCCCCGCCCCCAGGACAGGAAACAACGACGTAGAAGCAGAAGATTTAAGGCCTCCTCCCCCTTACCTATTCAGTCGTTGTTTCCTGTCCTCGGATGTGCGTGGAAGCCGCTCCTGCAGCAACTTGCTGACAGGCACCAGAGATAGATCTCGCCCAGCCTTGCCTCAGTCGGTAGGACCCTTCCCCACACTTGCGTGGGAGGGCTGGAGCAGGGAGTCGGGGTCTCGGGGACGCAAGTCCTCCCTTCCGGTCTCCTAGGAGTAAGACCAGCTGGCAGGCATCCCCGGGCGCGCGTGCGATTATCCCGGCGGGGATATCGCGGGATCCGGCGTATGACGTCAGTACGGGCGAGATTCCCCTTGGGCAAGGGAATCTCGCGAGAAAGCGGAGTTCCGGCGGGAGATTTAAAAATCTGCCCTACTTGGCATCCTAGTGCAGTAGTGGAGCATTAGCTGTGCGGCTGTGTCTTCCTGGAAGCTGCCTAGGATTGCTAGTCATGGAATCTACCAAGAAGCCCGTGGATCCCTCTGCGCCAGCCCCGAGCCCGGTAAGCCTCCTCCCTGAGGAGAGTGTTTGTTATGTACCTTTGATGGTATTTCATTATTCCACCACCGGTGAGGGGTCTGACTTTAAAAAAAAAAAAAAGAGAAAATGACACTTACGGGGTTTTTCCCCCCTCCTTTTCTTGTTCTTTGTTAGACAAGAGAGAACCAGAACCCGAAGCTGTCTGGTGGAGAAGTAGCACGAAAGAAATGCGCTATTTGTCGCAAGATCCTCCCCTTTAAAAGCCAAGAAGCCATTATGTGCCAAATGTACAGAAAAAATTGTTTCCGAGGAATCTCCTACACTTCTTGAGTCCATGAGGTCTATCATTAAAGAAGAGGTCAATGCAGCAGTGGATTTAAAAAGGCCATCCTCTCCGAGGCCTTCCACTTCTCAAAGATCCTTTATCTCCGATTCTGCCTTTGAATTAGATGAGGGTGAAGTTCTCTCTGAATCCGACTCGTCTTTTTCTGAAGACGACTCTGGAAAACCTCTCTTTTTACCAGAAGAGACGGATGGACTACTAAAAACTATCAGGGCAACTATGAATATTGAAGAGGTGAAGGAGACTCATTCTACGCAGGATCAAATGTTCCAGGGATTAGGTGAAAGAAAAAAGAGAACCTTTCCCATTCATAATAACGTAAAATCCCTTATTATGAAAGAGTGGAAAGATCCAGAAAAAAGGGTCTCTGTATCTAATTCTTTTAAACGCAAATACCTGTTTGATGAGTCTGACTCTCGCCTATGGGAAAAGACTCCGAAGGTGGATGCACCTGTTGCCCGGATCTCTAAAAGGACCTCTCTTCCATTTGAAGTTACGGGACTCCTCAGGGATCCCATGGACAAAAGATGTGAAGGCCTCTTGAAAAAGTCTTGGGAGACCAATACGGCTATGCTACGCCCGAGTATAGCCTCCACATGTACTGCCAGAAGCCTTTCTGTTTGGTTAGGCAAGCTAGAGGATCATCTGGCGTCTGGTACTCACGAGAGGAAATTCTTGCTTCCCTACCAACACTCAAAAAAGCATCTAATTTTTTAGCGGACGCTTCTGCAGACCTAGTGTCTCTATCGGTCAGATCGGCGGCCTTATCTAACGCCACGAGGAGAGCCGTATGGCTCCGTACCTGGTCTGGAGATGCAAGTTCAAAGAACCGTCTCTGTTCCATCCCGTGTGAAGGTGATAGATTATTCGGGTCTACCCTAGACGATATACTAGACAAGGCGGCAGACAGGAAAAAAGGTTTTCCCATGGAGAACCGGTATTTTCACCAGAGACGGTCCTTTCGTAATCAAAGGAAGCCCAGGGGAGATAACAAGAAAAGAGAAAATACTAAGAGATGGCAGCCCTCCAGGGGAAGAGGCAAAGGGTTTCTCTTCAATCCCGAGAATACATCATCTTCCAAACAATGACGCCAGAGATCAGGTGGGAGGCAGATTAATCCACTTTGCCCAGATCTGGAAAAAAATGGGAGCCTCCCCTTGGGTGATGGATACCTTAAGCCAGGGCCTAAGACTGGAATTTCTTTCCATACCATCAGATCGGTTCATGGTCAACAATATTCTGCCTTAGAGAGAAAAACAGAGTTGTCTAGAATCACAGATCTTGACTTTAATTCAGAAGGGAGTAATCATCCATGTGCCAGTAGAAGAGGAAAAAGAGGATTTTACTCCCTGTCTTTCTAGTCCATAAGCCAAACGGAAGTTATCGATTAATTCTAAATCTAAAATACCTAAACAAATTCATCATATACAAGCGTTTCAAGATGGAATCAGTAAAGTCAGCCATAAATGTTCTGCCCCACGATTGCTTCATGGCAACTATAGATCTTCAGGACGCCTACTACCACGTCCCGATCCTTCCGGCTCATCAAAAGTACTTAAGGGTCGCAGTCTATATAAAAAACCAACTTTATCACTTCCAATTCACGGCTCTCCCCTTCGGCCTGTCCTCGGCACCAAGGGTTTTCTCAAAAATTATGGCCGATGTCATAAAGGCCCTTCACATAAAAGGCATCCAGATCATTCCGTACCTGGACGATTTCCTTGTAGCCGCCTCTTCCGCAGACATCCTTATGTCCCATCTCACAGTCGTTTTAGAAGACCTTTCCTCTCTAGGGTGGTTCATAAATTTCAAAAAGTCAGACCTCCGTCCAGAACAAAGGAAGGTTTTTTTAGGAGTCTTGCTAGATTCCCATCGTTTAATGGCCTTTCTTCCAGAGAACAAGAAGGCCGAGCTTCAACAAAGAGTCTCGTTTTTTTGCGGCAAGTCAGCTACTACGGTACGAGACCTCATGACCATCTTGGGGCTTCTTACTTCTACAATCCAGTCAGTAAGGTGGGCCCAACACCACACAAGAGCACTTCAGTCGTTTCTCCTGGCTTCTTGGAACGGTTCCCCCTCAGCCCTCGGGAAGCGTGTTTTGATTCCAAAGTCAGTAAAAGGATCTCTTCAGTGGTGGAGAATCCGGAGGCACCTTCAGACTGGGGTCTTTTGGAGACAAACAAATCAGATGATTATAACCACAGACGCCAGCAGTACAGGCTGGGGAGGTCATTCGGACGGGAGAGTTGTCCAAGGAACCTGGGGAAAGATCTGCTACAAGCCTCTTCAAACTTAAAAGAACTATTAGCCGTATACATGGTCATGGTCGCCCTCTTTACGCCCGCATCTCTAAAAAGTATAAGAATTTTTTCAGACAACACGACCACAGTCGCCTATCTAAACAAACAGGGTGGAACCAGAAGTTGCAGTCTTGCAGCAGTAAGCGAGAAGATCTTTTCCTGGGCAGAAAAAAACCTTGTCTCTCTCACGGCATTACATGTCAGGGGAACAGAGAATTGTGTGGCCAATTTCCTCAGCCGTCAGACCCTGAAGGAAGGAGAATGGTCATTAAACCCTCAGATTTTTCATCAGTTGTGCCTCAAATGGGGACAGCCTGATCTAGACCTGTTTGCAACAAAACACAACAAACAGACCCAACAATTCTGTTCTCTCTCCCAAGAGGGTCATCCTCTGTGGATAGAAGCACTATCTCGACCATGGCCAGACTGTCTCCTATACGCCTTCCCTCCCTTCTCCTTAATTCCCAAGACCCTGATAAAGGTTCAGGAGCAAAGAGCCGAGGTGATCTTTATAGCTCCTCACTGGCCGAGAAGATCCTAGTTCCCCCTGTTACTCCATCTATCTGCAGGGAGGTCTTGGACCCTTCCCTTCACTCCGAATCTCCTCCATCAGGGCCCAGTAAATCATCCCAACCTCAAACATCTAAGTTTGACGGCCTGGAGACTGAGCGCAACACCTTAAAGAAAAGGGGTCTTTCGGATTCCGTCATATCTACACTTATGCTTAGTCGGAAGCCCGTAACATCAAAAATCTATTTACGTGCCTGGAAGGCCTTCCAAAAGTTCTCAGGTGAGGTAGCCTCCCCAGACATTCCTCACATTCTACACTTCCTCCAGGCAGGACTTGTTAAGGGCCTCAGACCGGCTACTCTTAAGGTACAAGTCTCGGCTTTGAGTGCGTTCCTGGACATTAAGTTATCAGAATGCTCTCTAGTAAAGAGATTCCTTAAAGGAGCTATGAGAAAAGCACCGATAGCTCGTTCTGTTGTGGCTCCATGGGATCTTAACCTAGTATTGTCAGTTTTAATGGGTCCCCCATTTGAACCTATTGAAGACATATCTCTGAAACTACTAACATTCAAAACTGTTTTTCTTACAGCCATCACTTCGGCTAGACGAGTCGGAGAGATACAAGCTTTCTCGCAGAAACCTCCTTATCTGACGATCCACGATGACCACATTGTCTTAAGGCATTGCCCAGCCTTCCTACCAAAAGTGGCAACAAGATTTCACTGCGACCAAGAAGTATCGTTGCCTTCATTCTGTCCTTCTCCCGCTTCAGATAAAGAAGAGAAGTATCATAACTTAGACGTTAGAAGAGTAATGATCTGCTACCTCAACAGGACTTCTTCCTTCAGACAGACGGATCAACTATTCCTGCAATTCCAGGGGCCTAACAAAGGTCGTGGGGCTAGCAGGCCCACAATATCCAGATGGATAAGAGATGTGATAAGAACTGCCTACTTACAGAAAGATCTCCAGCCCCCGCAGGGACTAAGAGCTCACTCCACCAGGGCGGTATCCTCATCTTGGGCTGAAGCGACATCTGTGTCACTAGAACAGATATGTAGAGCCGCAACGTGGGCAAATCCCATGACTTTTTTCAATCATTATAAGCTGGACGTCCTTAACCATCAGGACCTGTCCTTCGGACGCAGAGTGCTCTCTGCTGCCGTCCCACCCTAGGGAATTATTACTCTGTTAATCCTCCTGTAAGTGCCGCTGTGGAGGCGCAAGGGAAAATACATAATTACTCTTACCGGTAATTGGTTTTTCCAATAGCCTCCACAGCGGCACTGGGATCCCTCCCTATTATATGTTTTGTAATTCCTCCGTGTTATTTTGTTTCTTGAGATAGCGAGGTTTTGCTATCTACTAATACATTTTGTGTTTATTGCATCACTTCCGTGTCCTCTCTTATTGACTGAATAGGTAAGGGGGAGGAGGCCTTAAATCTTCTGCTTCTACGTCGTTGTTTCCTGTCCTGGGGGCGGGGACACCCTCCTGTAAGTGCCGCTGTGGAGGCTATTGGAAAAACCAATTACCGGTAAGAGTAATTATGTATTTTTCGCCATTTCCTTCCTGATCTTCTTCCCCACCTACTCGACCTCTTTAACCGAGTCATGGAGGGAAATCCCTTTCCTCCTGATATGCTTGAAGCACTGGTAGTTACTATACCCAAACCCGGCAAGTCACCTGATATACCTCAAAATTTTAGGCCAATCTCATTGTTAAACTCCGATATAAAATTTTTTGCCAAGCTCATTGCAAGCCGGCTCTCTCCCCTGCTCCCTCACCTGATCCACTCAGACCAGACAGGTTTTGTGGCAGGTAGACAGGCTTCTGACAACACCAGACGCATTGTTGATCTTATTAATTTCGCAGAGGTGCACAACCCTGTGCTTGCAGTGACCCTGGACGCTGAAAAAGCGTTTGATCGCTTACATTGGGATTACGCTTTCTCTACTCTTAGGTGGATGGGTTTCTCGGGTCAGATAATCAATGCCATTGATAGCTTATACTCCCACCCCTCAGCAAAAGTTTGGATTAATGGGATGCTTTCTGACCCCTTTACAATAACTAATGGCTCAAGACAGGGCTGCCCCTTATCCCCCCTCCTCTTTATCCTCGCACTAGAACCGCTGGCACAGCACATTAGGGCCTCACACACGGTCTCTGGTGTAGTGGTAGGGGACAGATCTCATACTATTTCCCTTTACGCGGACGACATCATTCTTACCCTGACGAATCCCTTACAATCCCTTAAAGCCTCACTTGACATAATATCTCATTACGGATCCCTTTCATATTACAAGATTAATGGTTCGAAATCTCAGGCCCTCCCTATCAATATCCCATCCCCTGACCTAATAGCTCTAAAAGCATCTTATGACCTGGACTGGCAGTGCTCGGAGATTCCCTACCTAGGTGTTAAGATTACCTCGCCCTGCTCTCTACTCTATGTGTGAAATTATGTTCCCCTTCTGACCACCATGTCTACGAACTTCGCGAGCTTCTCTATGCAGATGGTCTCTTGGGTGGGTAGGATAGCATCGATCCAGATGATGACCTTACCAAAACTTATCTATATCTTCCGTGCCCTCCCGATCCCGATCCCCGCTGCATTTTTTCAAAAAGCTCAGGCTCTTCTGGGCAAGTACGTCTGGGGAGGCTCTAAGCCTAGAGTGGCTCGAGAACTCCTGACAAAGAAGAAGCGCGCAGGTGGAGCGGGCCTCACTGATATCAAAGATTACTTTATAGCAATTGGCCTCTCCTTTACCAGAGAGTGGTGGGCTTTGCAAAATGAAAAATCATGGCAGCAGATAGAGTCTCATGCACTGAAGCAGGTTCACATCAAAGATTATTTGATTCACCTGTCTTGGAGCTCTACCTCCCCGATACACTCCCTCCTCACAGTGTCCCATGCAGGGGCCCTGTGGATATCCACTCATAACACACAGAAAGACTCATTAAATAACCTGTTTAAACTGGCCTCCACCCTCGCTATTGAACTATCTATTCCTGACATTAATCTAGCGCGCTGGCGCGAGAGAGGGATCGACACCATCTCACAAGTAATGGATGGTCAATCCCTCCTTTCCTTTGTCTCTCTCCAAGACTCCTTTGCACTTCCTCATTCTGAATTCTACACATATATTTGAGAATCCGTCACTTCCTCTCAAAGATTTTACAGTCTCCCCCCCAGGTAAATTCATCCATGCTTAGACTGTTTCAATTTCCCTCCCTCTTTAAGCGACATCTGACTAGACACCTGTATGATCTACTGGGGGATAAAGCTACCTTTAGTAAGTCCCCCCCCCATTTGTAAATGGGAAAGGGAACTGAAGAAAACTTTTCCTGCTGAATCCTGGGCTGCGGCTGTGGGATTCCTGGTGGCGAATTTTAAGTGCGTGACCCACTATGAAGCGGGTCTAAAGACTCTCCTCCAGCGGTATTTTACCCCCCAGAGACTTCATATAATATACCCTTCCACTTCCCCTTATTGCTGGCGGGGTTGTGGCGGAGGCGGCACCTTGCTACACATTCTCTGGTCCTGCCCTATCCTTGATGGATACTGGAAGCGCGTTTTCCGGCTTCTCTCTGCCCTCCTGGTCCGTAGAGTAGACCCTTGCCCAGGATTAGCCTTACTGTTCTTAGGCATTACTGACATACCCCCTCCCCATAGAAACATCACTGGACACGTTTTACTCAGCGCCAAGTTGGTCGTTACCAGACACTGGAAGGACCCAGCTCCTCCCTCTGTCTCTGAAGTTATACAAGTGATTAACCATACTTGCAGATACGAACACTCCTTACCATACTCAATTATCCCTACTAAACTTCGACAGGCGGCCTGGAGTGGGTGGATTCAGAGTGCTTTTTATTCCCCTTAATTCGTGTCCCTCTCAGGGATTGTTGAGACAACGGAGATGTGACCGGTAAGTCCCTTCACTCTTTTCTCTTGGCTCTTTTCCTGTTCTTTCTTCTTCTGCCTCTGTCTTCCTCTCACGTAAACCATTGCACTCTAGATTGTTGCGTGGTTTCCCACTGTTTCTCTTGTTATTTGTCTTGTTAGTAGGTCACCCATACAGTGACTGTCATGTTTATGGGTTCAGTTCTTTTATTGCACCTGTTCGCCATATTTGCATTGGTGCTAGGTAGGCAGCATCTGTGCAGATGCCCTAGTTTTATTCCCGTACTAGTACTGACTTGTTTTGCAATACTATCCTATTTGCTACTGTACCGGTATCTTACAATATTGCCGATGATGCAGCCACGCCTGCTGGCGTGCTATTTAAGCTCGTGTATTCTGTGTGGCTGCGTCCACGCTTTGATGTTTTCTTTATTTCTCTATGATTGATAATAATAAAAAAACTATTGAAACTAAAAGTATAGCATTTGCATATTGTCATAGATAACTTTAAATTGTCCTATGGTGAAGTGGTGGTGTTTGGTTACACCACCATCTAGTGGTGGTTTATTGGTATTGCAGTTCAAAGTATGTGTCTGAAAATTGTTGGTATTTTTATTAAATTTTATATTTTTGCATAATTAATTGCCCCTTCATTTCAATAATTGCATAATTTAAATTCAGAGTCTCAGGATAAAAGAAAAAGGTGTTTTTATGTCCTCCTAGTGGATTTCCTGACTGATTTCCATTTTTTATTGACATTTTATCTCTTATATAAAATATTTATATTTTATATAAAATATATAGTTTTGACACACCTCAATCATCGTTCCTGGGCAGCAGATAGTGCTGTCTAAACACCACTCTGCTGCCTTGGAACAATGAGTTTGTACAGGGATGAGTGATAGCAGCAACTAGCGTTCATCCTCATACTGTTTAGATGATCACTATATGTAAACGCAGCACTTCACCTCCACTTAACAAGCAGCCAATTATTGAGGAGGAACACTTCTTTCCTTACAATTGGCTTTTCCTTGTAGCCTATAAATGCAGCTTAAATCTGATCTCTGCCGTCAAAATAGGGCTGTGGCTGGGCATTACATCTGGTGTAGCACTCTTGAGCTAAGGACAACTGTAATGCTTGTGCAATTACATGACAAGTTTTCTCATCATTATGAGACTTTGTCCTGCAGCAAGCATATTCATTCTCACCCATTAACTAGTCTAGTCATTTTAGTCACTTGTATTGTATCGTATTGTCTTTTTTTTTTTTTTTTATACTTAAAGAGGGTGTCTCATGGAGACTATCCCAAATGCTTATGCCTCTATTAGGATATATGGAGGTTATTGGGGTCCTCTGATAAAAGATCACTCTGGAGGACTTGAGCTCTTCTTGTCTTACAGATGGCCATTCATCTAAATTGCTGCCATTAGAGATGAGGGAATTTTTCCAAAAATCAATTCGCCGGTTTGCTGAATTTTTGGGGGAAAATTCGGTCCGATCCGAATACATTCACAATGAATTACGTTAAAAACGGCTATTTCCTGGCTGTTGAGAACCTTTATAATGGTGTAGAACACTGTGCCTTGCAGTAACACGCAAAGGGATTCAGCTGTGGTAGTGAAAACATACTGTGAGTCAGTATGACATGCATATGACAGGCGTCGCTCTTAGAATCACTGCACACTTCACTTATTTGGGCAGTCACTGGGCCAAAACTGACCAAATAACTCACGCATTAACTCAGCTTTACAGGTCGATGTTAGCGTCAAGAAGAAGCACAATCCTTTCCAACAGAACCTGTTCTATTAAATGCGTATACAAGTAGAGCCAGACAGAGGGCAGACGGTGTCAGGAGTAAGTTTGTTGTGACGTCACTGATTAATTTTCCCTCCTTCTGATCCGTCAGAATATTAACCCACAAAAAACAGATCCTGTCTGTGGAACATACACGTTCACTCGATCAGCATTTGCTAAATAATCCATCAGTATTGCTAATGCCAAAAAAAAAAACAGGAGTGGATCTAAAACAGAGATGACACGTGAATGGAATATTTGCATGTCTTCAGTGTTTTGTACCCACTCCTGCTTTGGCTACCAAATCATAAACCAATTCTGATGGGACCATACAGGCCTTACAGCTGCTACACAGACAGGATCCGTTGTGCATCTCATTTTTCTTTCCTTCTGACAGATCAGAAGAAGGAACAAATAAATGATTATGTCAGCCAGGCCGAAAGGCAAAATAGTGGCCCAGTCATGAAGTTGGGAAGGTGGGAACAGCATGAGAAGTCCACAGAGTGGCCCTATGACATAGTGGTGAGGTGGAAGCGGCATGAGGAGACCACAGAGTGGCCCAATGACAGTATGAAGGTGGCGGCAGCATCAGGAGGCCACAGAGCTGCACAATGACAGAGTCTGGAGGTGGCCGCAGCTGCAGTAGCGGCATCAGGAGAAGGCCACCGAGTGGAACAATGACAGAGTCTGGAGCTCTATGAGGAGGCAACCGAGTGGCACAATGACAAAGTCTGTAGTTGGCAGCAGTATGAGGAGGCCACCGAGTGGCACAAAGACAGAGTCTGGAGTTGGCGTCAGTAGCAGTAGCAGCATCAGGAGAAGGCCACCGACAGCGGGTGTAAAAACGGCCCCTATTTTGGATCGGTAGCGAGGGTGCAACAAGGTGGAGAGCCAGAAGTCATCCCTCTGCCGAATGGTGACAATTCGACTGTCACTACGCAAGTGAGCATGCATCGGGCCATTTGTGCAAATGACTCGGTGGGCCTCCCTGCCTTCATCTCCACTGCATACTGCCACAGTGTTTCTGGGTCCTCTGTCTCATCTTCCTCATCGCCCTGTAGCTCCTCTGGCTGCTCCTGCTCCTCCTCTCCTGTCAGCTGGGTAGAAAAACCACCCATTTCGCTACACATTGCTTGTGCTCCAATGTCCTCCTCCTCTTCCAGTTCAGCCCCCACAGGGCTCATGTGGCCTAGAGATCTAGGTGCCACGTCTCCTGTCCCCTGACCAGCCAGATTTACCACCATCTGTTCCAGGACATGAAGCAGTGGAATTACATCATTCATACCATACTCCTGGCGACTGACAAATAACATGGTGTCCTCAAAGGGCCTGAGAAAATGGCAGGTGTCATGCATGAGCTGCCACTGGCAGACATCGAAGTTAAACAGGGGAGTACTCCTATCCGCATGGATCATCAAGAATGGATGGATGAAAATGTGATGCAGTCCGTCACAAACCTGCGGCTTGGGAGACGTTGGACCTGTTCAACAGGACAATGATCCCAAGCATACCTCCAAGTCCACTAGAGCATGGTTGCAGATTAAAGGCTGGAACATTTTGAAGTGGCCATCGCAGTCACCAGACTTAAATCTGATTGAGAACCTCTGGTGGGACTTAAAGAAAGCAGTTGCAGCGCGCAAGCCTAAGAATGTGACTGAACTGGAGGCTTTTGCCCATGAAGAATGGGCGAAGATACCCGTAGATCGCTGCAAGACACTTGTGTCAAGCTATGCTTCACGTTTAAAAGCTGTTATAACTATAAAAGGATGTTGTACTAAGTACTAAGATTGAATGTCACTTGGGGGTTGAATAAAACTGATAATGATGTGAGCTCAGAAAAGACATTTGTGGTTATTTCATTATAAATGTTATGTTATATTTGTCTGACTTACAAGTGCCTCTTTGATTTAATTGTAAACAAGATAACTGAAATGATCAAAATCAATGACAAACTGGCCAAAACACTCAATTTCAGTGGGGGTTGAATAATTTTGAACACAACTGTATATAATGGGTCCATACTGTATAATGAGCTTAAAAAAGAAAAAAGGAACACTGGGAGGGGGGCACGTAGTTCACATAGTTCATAAAAAATGCTGGAGAGGCACCAATAAGTTCCAACAAATAGTCTGAGCCACCTCTTACAATGCCTGAGATACCAGTTTATGTCTAATATCTACATATAAGGGCTAGAGATCACCAACATTTTAGGAATAATTCCTGCTCCAGATGCCCAAAGTAATACAATAATAAATGAGAACACAATGCAAAGGACCAAAGTGTAAAAAACATTACCACCCACCCCAGTGTTCCTGTCCTTACCTACCCAATGCGTTTCGCCGATTGCTTCATTAGGGGAAGTAAAGAACACCGGACTGGCCGCCCCATATATACCCATAGCTTATTACAGACAATAAAGATCACCTGTGTGTGCTCCGTCTCAACTCCTTGCGGATTGGCCCATACTGATTACATCCTGGCATCTCCGCCTCATATGGCCCACATGACCTCAGAGAGATACAGTTATTGGTGCACGAACAGTGCCTCCTCTTAACACTTCATTTATATGGAGGATGCCAGGACCAGATATGGCTCCCACATCTTTATGCGCATGCACAATACAAGCAACGGTCATGTGACAATTCCAGATGACCGTCGGGACGGACAAGCCACACTTCCCTACTCCGGGCGCACTGGCCACCCCGAGAAACAGAGATGAAAAAAAAGGGGAGGAGAAGGAGAAGTGAAGAATTACAGATTGAGGTGAAATCGCAAATTAGGGTAAAATAGCACTAGATGTTCACAAGGGCCAAATTTAATCAAACATTGGACACACACACAGGTGTCACATGCAGACTATACTGGAACCTTCTCATACCATGCATAGAGTAGATATCCATAAATAAATAAATTAATACAAGTGTCAAATATATGTGTTTAAGTTCATGATTCAAGAAATTATTAAATAAATAAATAAATAAATACAAATGCCAAATACATGTGTTGATTCAAAATACAAAATGCACATATTTAAATTCATGATTCAAAAATAATAATAATAATAATGATGACCACCCTATTACAAAGTGAACCATAAATGAAAAAGTCCTGCGAGCTGCCTACTTATGTGCAGTGTAACAGCATAAACGTGAAAAGTGAACACACGTGCAAAGTCACTTATTCTAAAAATCAAAATACCCACCAACAAATAAACATAATAAAAAGTGTGTATTTAACATAATTTTTATACAAATATAATTCAATATTTGCTAGACCATGTTTGAAACAAAATATGTGATGTGAGAAAACCACATATAGTGATTAATTTTTATATGTTTATGAAAACAGTGCAAAAAACTGCAAAAGTATACTGCGTATATATTTCTCTTTTGGAAATATCTGTGGGTCAGTGGCAGCACCTATATGGGAGAATATGGATCGGTGCTCTACCCCGTGATTCACCCCTATATCGCAAAAAAAGAGGAATGCCAGAAATGAATAGAAGATATTTACTATTAATTACTCATATTTCTCTTTTAGTACTGAAATATGACACTAAACGTTTCTAGCGAAAATAACTGCAAAAGCAAACTGCGTATATATATTATCTTTTTTGTACTGAAATAGGACACTAAACACTTTTAGCACAAATAACTTCAAAAGTGAACTGCGTATATATTTCTCTTTTAGTACTGAAATAGGACACTAAACAGTTTTAGCGCAAATAACTACAAAAGTGAACTGCGTATATATTTCTCTTTTTGTACTGAAATACGGCACTAAACGCTTTCACCACATATAACTGCAGAAGTAAACTGTGTTTATATTTTTCTTTTTCCACGGATATAAGCCACTAAAGGCTTTTCAATATAGCACTTGCAGCCCAAGTCAAATTGCTGAAATGACAGAGCTGTATAATGGCTATTTGGATCCCCAAATAATCTTTCCCTGCACTTGTAAATCACTTTTTTTTCCACAATGAGGTTTTCCCTATCACTGTCCCTAGCTCCTGTTCTGACCTCTCTCCCTGCACTAAGATGCTGTGAAATGATTCCTCCCTATCCTTTCCCTGCACTTTTAAATCTTTTTTTCATTTTTTTTTTTCACAATGAGGTTTTTCCAATTGCTGTCCCTATCGCCTTTTCACGTCTGTCCCTGCACTCAGAATGCTGGAAAATGTCTGAATCTAAGATGGTATTTATAGGGCTGTGACATCACAGGGCTGGCTGGCTGCTGATTGGATGCATCATGCATGTCAGTCTGGGTGATCCCGCCTTCATATACTTCCTTTCTCCATGTCCTCACACGTGCAGCAGCCATTTTAGGAAAAATTTGATTCGTTACTACAAAGTGTGAGGAAATTCGCATTTCTTGCGAACCAAATTTTTCCTGAAATTTGGATCGAATTCTACTTCGTCTGCTTCGATTCACTACCTTTTCTATTTCACTCCCAAAGCAACTTCAGAGGAAATACAGAACTAAAGTTGGATGCAGAGCACAACAATATCCTGCTAAAAAAACAAGTTCTTTTTTTCTGTGACTGAGAAAGAATTAAGTGCATATCAGGCACTTACCTGTCTGCGCTCCTGCGGTGAGTCTGGCCATACTATGGTGGTAGTGGCACTGGCAGCGCTCTGTTTCTATGACAACCAGCCCCACTGATAATGGTGCTGCTTAGTGCTGAACGTGAATATTCGAATAGCGAATTTTTGTTGCGAATATCGCAACTTCAATAATTCGCGAATATTGTGAATATAGCGCTATATATTCGCAATTTCGAATATTCCTTTTTTTTGTTTTTTTTTTAGATGTTAATCCTTGTTGCTCTCTGATTTTCTTCCAACTTCCCAAAAGCTGTTCTTACCTGTCCAGAGGATTCCTGGCTCCCTACCCGCTCCAGTTAATGCCCGTTGCAGCTTCTGCAGACTTCCTGTGTGCATGGAGCGTCCACATCTCAATGGGAACGCCCCCATGCTAAAATGTACTGTCGGATGTAAGAATCACGATCTCAAAAATTTGACTAAGTTGTAATTGCAATGCGAATTATATAACCTGAATTATTCGCATTGCGATATTCGTTATATTCTAGTAATACAACCATTAGGAACCCAGCTTTAAGTTGAATTCGCAATGCGAGTAATACAGGTTATATTATTCGCATGGCGAATTCAACTTAGAGCTGTTCCTAATGACTGTTTTGCTAGAATATAACGAAGATTGAGAATATAGTGCTATATTCGTGAATTCGTGATATTCGTCATCTTCGTTATATTCTAGCAATACCAACCATTAGGAACTTAGCTCTAAGATCAATTCGCAATGCAAGTATATGTTCGCTTCGCGAATGAAACTTAGAGTTAGTTGCTAATGGTTGTTGCTAGAATATAACGAAGATTGAGAATATAATGCTATATTCGTAAATTCATGATATTCGTCGTCTTCGTTATATTCTAGCAATACAACCATTAGGAACTTAGCTCTAAGATCAATTCGCAAAGCGACTATATGTTCGCGAATGAAACTTAGAGCTGAGTTGCTAATGGCTGTATTGCTAGAATATAACAAAGCTTGAGAATATAGTGCTATATTCGTGAATTTGTGATATTTATCATCTTCGTTATATTCTAGCAATACAACCATTAGGAACTTAGCTCTAAGATCAATTCGCAATGCGAGTATCTGTTCGCTTAGCGAATGAAACTTAGAGCTGAGTTCCTAATGGTGGTTGCTAGAATATAACGAAGATTGAGAATATAGTGCTATATTCGTGATATTCGTTATATTCTAGCAATACAACCATTAGGAACCCAGCTCTAAGTTGAATTCGCAATGCGAGTAATACAGGTTATATTAATCGCATGGCGAATTCAACTTAGAGCTGAGTTCCTAATGGTTGTATTGCTAGAATATAATGAAGATTGAGAATATAGTGCTATATTCGTGATATTCGTTATCTTCGTCAATTCTAGCAATTCGCGATGCGAATAGAAATTTGCGTAACATTCGCAATGTATAGAATAATGACGAATATTCGATTTCGACAAATATATGACGAAACATGCTATGAGACATTTTTTTTCTTATATTCCTAACAAGTTAAGACTAGTTTTGAGTTTCCGACCCACATGCTGCTCTCCACAAGAACATTCTAATAAATACACCACATGAATAAAAATCAACTCTCTGCCATATCACATGCATAACATTAGGCTTATGTTTGAAAGAAAAGCAAAACAATTTCTTTAACCGTAATGCATCACACACTTTGTTATTTTTATATGGAGAAAAACTATAAAACTCTCTGAACTCCCTTCCATGTATTAGTTAAGTGGTTACTAACAATATATTCCCTTACGTCCTACCAGCAGCACAGATGGGGTTAACCACCCCCCGTGGACTGGCAGGACCGGCGGAATGTTTAATGAGCCCAAGACTAATAACTCAATTTAACAATTAAGTGTCTCCTTAAAAGGAGGAAGTCAACCCCCAGCCCACTGTGTTTTTTTCTGTCCTCCTGGACAGGTGGACTAGGCGGTTTGTTCCCCCCTTTCTTATGGAAAGTGCGGGAGCCTTCTTTTCGTTTGGGTAACGGCGTTGCCCTTTTTTCCTAGGTACCTTGTAAGTTTGGCCGGCAGCTTGTTTGCTGCCAGCCCCGCGCAGTGCGCCTGGCTGGGGTATTTTGGCGGCGTCCTTGGTCCGGGATCCCGGTCCCTGTGCGCCGCCATCTTCCGGAGGTAACACGGGGACTCTCCTTTGCATCACCTCCGGGTAATCCGGCCGTGATTTTTCACGGGCACGATTTTTTATGCGTCTTCCTGTGGAGGATTTACTGGGGAAGGGTGGATTGGCTATCCCTCCCTTTCCCCTATTTTTGGAGGCTGTGTGCTCCAGTTCAGTCTCTGGCTGCATATGCTTTTTCAGCCAGCTCCCAGAGTCCTAAAATTGGTGTTGTTCCACTTGTGGTGTTTTTTTCCTCAGCTGCCTCCGGTCTGTTTTTCTACCTTTCCTGCGCAGATAGGTGGTTTACAAATGCTTTATTTGTCTCTTTTTTTCCCGCAGTGATGTCTTCTCCGCGGTATTCGGAAGGCAGGAAAGTGGATTTCAAGAGGAAGCATCTATCCTGCTACCATTGCAGCAGTCAACAGTTATTGTAAGCTGATCATACCTGCACTCGTGAGATCGCAGAAGCTAAACAGCTTAAGGCTGGGCTAAGACCAGTTTGGGAGACCGGTTGGGAATCCCTTGGTCTGTTGACCTAACCTACACCAGGTGTTACAGCTGCCGTTAGAGGTTCGGACCTCTAGTGAACCTACTTTGCAGGATATGCATAAATGGCTCTGTTAAAGGAGTCATAGGCCTGCTGGATGGAAAGGCTTCCTATTCGTGCCCAGGCCCCTATGGAGACCTCTGTCCCGGTAAGGAGACCTTTTTGGTCTCCTTAGTTTCTTCCTCCTCGGATGAGGAGGAGCTGACGTTGTGTTTTCTCCCCTGGAAAGACACAGAAGTTGCTCAAGTCCATCAGGTCGGGGGACCATGATGTTGACTGTGGGGAGCCTCTCGTTCCCGCTACTCGGGCACATCGTGTCTTCAAAGCGGATGAGACCCTCCTCTCTGTCATGATATAGAGTTTAAAAAACCTGGAAAAGCTCCGGTTTTAACAAAGAAGTTAAATCCTTGTTCCCGATGGCTTAACCCTTGGTGGATTCGTGGGGATCCATTCCCAAGGTGGACATGGCTATTGCCAAGTTGTCCAAGTGCACTCTGGTTTCTGCAGACGATGGGTCTAGCTGCAGGACCCCCTTGCAGAGTGCAAACTAAGACGGGGTGTTACGGCAGCTGCGGCTTCCGCTTCCACAGCCATAGCGGCTTTTGAAGTCTCTACGTTCCTCTGATCTCGCCTGGATCAAATTCAAGTTGATGTGAAGCAAGTCCTGGGAGCGAGGCCAAACACAGATCCTTGCTCTTGAAGCTAAGCAGCAGGTCTGTGGCTCATGGGAGACCAAGTGTGCCTTTGGCACCCTGTAACAATACTATCAAATAATGTCAGGGGCCTATATATAGCATGGCCCGGGGTTCGGCGGCCCATATTCCATTTTGGCTTGAGCCTTGGGTTGCTGACAATTCCTCAAAATACAGCTTATATGGCCTTCCATTCGAGCCCAACCGTTTGTTCGGTTCGGAGCTAGATAAGATCATGGAGGGCCTTTCAGACTAGAAGGTGAAGAGCCTTCCCCAGCAGTCATTTCGAGGGCAGGGCAGACAAGACCACGGTGGCAGGTCTGGCCAGCAAACAAGCTCTTGTAGTGACTGGAGAGCACAGCGAAAGGCTGAGGTGCTCTCGTGGAGGAGCCAAAGATGGAAAATCCACCTCCTGACTACGGGCCTCTTCGAGGCTCTTGGTTAATTCCCGTTACTCCTGCCGTCCTGCCAATAAGCTTCCCCATTCCTAAGCTTCATGTACCCGTCGGGAGTCGTCTCTCCCACTTTTGAGAAGAATGGATCCAAGAGATCTCGGATCCTTGGGTCCTGAATATCATTTCCAACGGTTATTTAGTCAACAACACCTCTTTTCCTCTGGACAGGTTTGTCAAGATCAACCTTCTACAAGCTGCCAAGGAGGCGATCCTAGAGGCCTACATTCAGGACTACATTTGCAAAGGGGCTCTGGAGGAGGTTCCGGCAGGAGAACGGGGCCTAGGGATCTATTCACCAGTTTTTCTGGTTCCCAAGGCTTCAGGAGATCTCCGGATGATTATCGATCTGAGATATTTCAATCGATTTATAAGGAAGGTGAAGTTTCGTGTAGAAGCCATCAGGTCAGTAGTTCACGTCGTCAATCCTGGAGACGTGATGGCAACCCTGGACCTCAAGAATGCATATCTGCACATCCCGATCCATCCTGGTTCCAGGAAGTATATCAGGATCACGGTCCAGGTGTCCGGTGTCGTCAGGCATCTTCTGTTTGTTGCCCTTCCCTTTGGCATTTCTTCTGCCCCTCACACTTTTACCAAGGTGGTTCTGTGGTGGCGGCTTTGAGGCTTCAAGGACTGACCATCATTCCTTATCTGGACGACTGGCTTTGAAAGCCTCTGCTCTAGCGGTCCTAACCCAACTTCTTCAGATAACAATCTCCTTTCTGTTCCACCTAGGTTGGATCAGCTGGTAGAAGTCAAACGTGAGCCCGTCGACTTCAGTAAGATATCTAGGCTTCATAATCGACTCCACTGGGATGTCGCTCCAGTTGACTCCAGAAAGAAGATTCCGGGTTCAGAACACGGCAAGTTCCTTTCCGTTCCCCGGCGAGTTCCAATCCGGACTCTCATGAAGATGTTGGGGCTCATGTCAGCGTCTGCGGAAGCAGTCCCTTGAGCTCTATGGCACCTCCGCCCTCTACAGTCGGAGGTCCTCTCCTAATGGAATGGCAGCCCTGCCGGGCTAAACTCCCTGTGCTCCCTGACTTGGCAAACTCGGTATTCCCTCAGATGGTGGTGCCATCTTTTAGACGGGAAGTCTATGACCCAGCCAATCTGGGGTGGATGTCTTGGCAACAAGGTTCAATGCCAAGGTGGAGAGGTTCTGCTCCCTTTACAGGGAGGACAACCCCCTGGCGTTAGACGCTCTGTCAATATCCTGGAGGTTCAGGCTGGCTTACATCTTCCCTCCCTTTTCCATGATACCGAGGGTATTGATGAAAATCCGTCAGGATCAGGCCTCGGTGATAGCCATCATACTGTTTTGGCCGAAGAGATCCTGGTTTACCTAGCTCATCCAGTTGACTCGAGGACAATATTGGAGGCTCCCCCCACAGCAGACCCTGGTGTCGTGGGACACTCACCTCTGCTCAGATCTGCACAGATTCAACCTGACAGCCTGGAGGTTGATCAGTCCCTTCCCAGAATAGAAGGGCTTTCAGAGTCGGTCCTGAGAACGCTGTCTCATTCTAAAGCGGACTCTACCAAGAGAGCCTACTCTTGTATTATGAGGATATTCTCATCCTGTTGTACCTCAACTGAGGTGGCGTCTGCAGATCCGCCCCTCTCCGCTATCCTTCAGTTCCTGCAAGACGACCTTGATAGAGGCCTTTCCCTTCTACTCTGAAGGTTCAAGTTTCAGCCATTTCAGCTTGCCTTAACAGGCTTTTTTCTCAGGACCCGCTGATCAAACGGTTCCTTAGAGGAGCTGAAAGATTAAAGCCTACAGTACTGAGACCCCTTTTTTCAATGGGTTTTCAGTAGTTCTCAGGGGTTAGCATCTCCCCTTTGAACCGTGAGAGGAGGTGGACATCAAGTTCGTCACTTGGAAGTTTGTGTTTCTCCTTACAGTGACTTTGGCCAAGAGGGTCTCTGAGCTTCAAGCTCTCTCAGCATGAGCCCTATACCATTTTCTTACATGACCGGGACCTTCTTAGATTCCTCCCGTATTGTAGGCCTAAAGTTCCTTCCTTCCAGAACATCAACCAGGTGATATTCCTCCCGGTTCTGTCGACATCTACCACCTCCTCCTAGGAACCTGCTATACATCCTCTGGACGTCTCGAGATGTCTCCGGATCTATGTGGATAGATCAAGGAGTTCAGGAAAGATGAGAATCTGCTAATCCTGTTGCCGGTAAGTTTAAAGGATGTAAGGCATCCAAACCTTCCATCAGTCGGTGGATTGAGGAGGCTATTAAGGAATCCCTTGTTTCCACAATCTCTGGACCCTCCGGGATTCGTGAAGGCCCACTCTACTAGAGTTGTGGCTACTTCTTTTGCCGAGAGGAGTCTTCTGCCTCTCAAAATGATTTGCAAAGCTGCCTCCTGGAGCTCTGAATCAACATTCATCTCACATTATAGACTAGATGCCAGTCTAGCTGAGTTTTCGGCCTTTGGGCAGACTTTTCTTAGTTCTGCCAGGCAGGAAGGCCCTCCCTAGGGGTTTCTTCTTGCTATCTCCCCATCTGTGCTGCTGGTAGGACGTAAGGGAATCGTTAATTTCTAACGATAATTTGTTTTCCCTTAGTCCTAACAACAGCACACAAATTTCCCACCCTAGTAAGTCTAGTTTTCTTCTTACTATAAACACAGTGGGCTGGGGGTTGACTTCCTCCTTTTAAGGAGACACTTAATTGTTAAATTGAGTTATTAGTCTTGGGCTCATTAAACATTCCGCCGGTCCTACCAGTCCACGGGGGGTGGTTAACCCCATCTGTGCTGCTGTTAGGACTAAGGGAAAACAAATTATCGTTAGAAATTAACGATTATCCTTGATTGTCTTTGTCTCAACACAACTTTATGTTTTGTGAGAAGGGTATGGTTTGGGAGAACCGATATCTTGCCATTGAAACAGTTAAACTGTGTGGTAAGCATTGGGTGTGTCTCTGGGAACCGAGAGGTTAACCCAGACACAGGATAAGCAGGGTTGATAGTCTGTTTTGTTTATGTTAGTCATAGCTAACATAGACAGATTGTAAAATACGTACTGGAACCTGCTCATACTGGAGTGAGTGAGGTTGGCATTGGGACGGTAACTCCACCCGGGCTTCGGTCCTGGGCTTCTATAGCCCACAGCTGCGGGTCACATGGGTCATTAAGGCCTCATTTAAAGTTCAGTGTAGAGCTGGAAAAGCTTACTGCTGAACTACAGAAGGTATTGCATGTGCCACCCAATACTTGCCATGGGCCGGGTAGCTGGTCCCACATATAGTCAGGGATTGTCTTTAGTATTAGGTACTTGCTCATCCGAGCAGGGTTTGTTTGTTTCAGCCTTTTTGTTAAGGCTATGCTTATTTTTAAATATATATGAGGACGACCTAGAGGCCTTCCTGACAGGGTTTGAAAGAGTGGCCACCTGCGAAAGGCTGCTGCAGCAATACTGGACAGAGGTGTTGGCACCCTTCCTCGTCGCAGAGCCCCATCAGGCCTATTTCGACCTAAGCAAGCAGGAAGCCCAGGACTATCCTATGGTAAAAGCAGAGATTCTGGCCCGCTTGGGAATTGACCTACACCTACGCGTCCAAAGAGTCCAAAGTTGGAGGTACCAAGAGGCTTTAACACCAAGGGCCCAGATGCACCACCTCGTCCACCTGGTCCGCAAGTGGCATTAGCTGGAGACATCAATCCTGGCCCAGATAGTGGAGAAGATTGTTCTGGACTGCTTTCTGAGGGCCTTGCCGGGTGAGATAAATCAGTGGGTAGGACATGAAGACCCGGTGGAGAGGTACTGGGCTACCCAAGCTCTCGGGAAGAAGGCCCCTCAATCCCCGGCCAACCCCAAGGCCCAAAAGATCATTGTTTCCACAAGTTCCCATGTCGGTGCAACTCCACATATCAGTGTAATACTCCAGGAGAAGAGAAGGGGGGAGGCTCCCACCTGTTGGTCCTGCCAGGAACCCAACCACATTGCGGCCAATTGTCCCCACAACCCCAAGGTCCATGGACTGCAGCTCTGCCTGGTGAGTGTTCCTTTATGCCATCCCTGTTCCTGTCCACCCCAGACTCTGATGATGAGTACCACCTCTGCCGGGTGACCATGGCAGGGCGCCAAGTGGTGGCCCTGTTGGATTCTGGAAGTCGGTGACCCCGGGGTCCTGTGTATTTATGGGAACTTAAAAGACTATCCAGACCCCATGTGGAGAGAGACAACATGAGGTAGGGGTCGTCATGAACTTGCCCCATGACCTCATTTTGGGATGGGACTTCCCCATGTTCTGGACTGTGTAGCGAGGAAATCAAAAGTTGTGGAGCCCACCCCAAAGAGCACTACCCACACAGAAGTCTCAAGACATAGACCTGGAGTCCAATGACCCGGACTCTGGGGTTCCTGCCCTACGGGTGACCAGTGGAGAAACTGTCAGCTCCATATTTTGCCTAGACATAGTGAGACTGAGGAGTTAGTGACTGGAGGTATCCCATGACAACTTTGTCACCGCACAGCTCCAGGTCCCCACTCTGGGAAAATGTTGTGTGGTTAATTGGGTGCAGCAGCGTGCCAATGCTGATCCGATATTTCCCCACTTCATGGTCGTCCAAGAACTGTTATACCAGGTTGACAGGCTGCGGGGGAAGATCCGGGAGCAATTGCTGGTACCCCAGTCTTATTGATGAACGGTGCTGGTGTTAGCCCATAAACATGTGCTTCGGGGGCACCTAGGCGCCACAAAAACGCTGAACCACATCCTGCTGCAGGGGTATACCCTGAGGTTAAATGATATTGTAAATCATGTCCTGAATGCCAATTGCATGCTCCTATGGTACATTTACGGAATCCGCTGGTACCGCTACCCATAATTGAGGTCTTGTTTGAAAGGATTGTCATGGACTTGGTAGGTCCATTGGTTAAGTTTACCCGGGGGCATCAGCATATACTGGTAGTGATGGACTATGCTACTCATTATCCTGAAGCCATCCCACTGCGGCACACATCGGCAAAGCTCATAGCTAAGGAGCTATTCGCCATGTTTTGCTGAGTGGGTCTACTCAAGGAGATCCTCACGGATCCGGGTACCCCTTTCATGTCCAAAGTCACCAAGGAACTGTGCAAACTCTTCAACATAAAACAATTACACACATCAGTATACCATCCTCAGACAGACGGGTTACTAGAGAGGTTTAATAAAACCCTAAGGAGTACCAAAGATGAACCCAAAGGTGGTGAAGGTTGGGAGGTACTGGAATGTTATGTTACCCTACTTAAGGTTTGCAATCCGTGAGTTGAACTACAGGGTACATGAGCCGGGTAGGAGGAAACCCGAGCAGACGTACCATGTCAATTTACTGAAAGCATGTAATGATAGAGAGAGTTTGCTTACAGAGAGATCTCCGGCTAATCTTCCTTTTGAACTACCTCCTCAGGCCAAGGTCAAGCCTGCGGCAGCAGACGCAGAGGTGGTGATTGTGGATACCCTCACAAAAGGACAACTACAAGAGGCTAGGGAATTTGTAGCTAGGAATACAGACATGTTCTTGGCATTACCCGGGGACACATCCGTAATCAAGCATGATATCGTCACTGAGCCACAGGTGAGAGTTCGGTTAAGTCCCTGAGACTCGTCGACAGGCCATTGCAGAGGAGGAAAATGCTGCAGTTAGGAGTCATAGAGGAGTCCAAAAGCGAATGAGCCAGTCCCATTGTTCTGATCCCCAAACCAGATGGGACATTGCGATTCTGCAACGATTTCAGGAAGTTGAATGAAGTATGCAAATTTGATGCCTATCCCATACCGCGTGTAGACAAGCTGATTGAGAGACTGAGAGGAGCCCGGTATTTCCCTACACTCGATCTCACCAAAAGATACTGGCAAGTACCCTGATAGAAGTGTGAAATAAAAACACTTAAATTGGACTTTATCCTGTCTGTGTCCCTGCTTCCTGCACAGTTACCCAGTATGTACCAGAGCGCAAATACTGCAAATACAGGGTTTTGTAGCATCTTGAAACATTCCATTTTTATTCAGTAATTTTCCTTACCTACCAATGATCCTTAGTATCGAATACGGCCTTTAATACATCTGCTTGTACAATATAATCCTCTGGCAGTGTTTAGTTTTTCTTTTTTCTTTATATTTCTAGGGAAATGCCTGTCTGTTGGCACCTTCCCCTGGCAAAATGAACTGTTTGCCCGGGGTCCCAGAAATGGAGCCCATACCAATCAGCTGATTGCTATTGCGATAAATTCTGAAAGGCATTGTCTCTGATGATACAACCTCTTTAATAACTCCAGGTTTATTAATCTTTTGCTCACTGATATCCGCAAATTTCTCAACATGATCACCATCTCTGCCTTTCTTATACAAAGATGGCAAAGGCTGTAATAATTTCACGTGTTTATTTGACTAGACATTTGTATAAAGATATAACTTTGTTTTCAGTATATGCATCTAGATACTATTTTAAGACTTTATTGGCATAACTATATGGCACTGGTTGCTCAAATTAAATTTATTGAATACCAATATCACCAAATCCCAGTGCAGACAGGGAGAAGCCATCCACCATAGGCTTGGTTATACAAAATAGTTCACAATAATACTGTAGGGATCATAATTACAAGTTATTAGTTTGGTCGAGCACCAAAGTGCTCGGGTGCTCCAGTAGAACACCTCGGGATGCTTGGGTGCTCTACCGAGCAGCTGAGCACAATGCAAGTCAATGGGAAAAACCGAGCATTAAACCAGACCCCCCTGCTCTGATGAGGGGAGGGTGTCTGGTTGACAGTAAAAGGTCAGAAATTAATGGAAACACCACTGAAATGGTTTGGGAACAGCATAGGGAGGATGTCTGGATGCATCTTTAACTCCCAGGTCACTGATGGGAACGATGTTATCCGAGTAGTACAGCACTTTTAAAGACTGACAATAATACGCACAAAACCGAAAATCTCCCCATCTAAAAGATTTTAGAGGAAAAATTGTTAGGAAACATTCTTTCCTGTATATTTACTTGTAGGAAGAGGCACTCCGATACAAACTGTATATCACATAAAAGAGGGTCTCATTCACCTTGTGTTACAATTGTTCAGGTAGTGGGACTCCTACACTCATAAAGCCTATGCACTAAGTGAAAGAGCTGCCAAAAATTACAAGGAACCGGCTCTACAATACACCCTTTATTACACATAAAGGAGGGCATGATACACACACTTGAAATTATGATTGATGGACTTCTGGTGACCCTCAAAAACATTAGGAGCAAGGGCCTGCTGTTAACCCTCTAAAACATTAGGGGTGAGGGCCTGCTGCTGAGATGACCATCTAAAACATTATGGGCGAGTGCCTGCTGCAGAGCTGACCATCTCAAAAATTAGGGGTGATGGTATGCTGCTGAGCTGATCCTCTAAAACATTAGAGCGAGTGCCTGCTGCTGATCTGACCATCTAAAACATTAGGGACGAAGCCCTGCTGGTGACCCTCAAAATCATTAGGAGCGAGGGCCTGCTGGTGACCATCTAAAACATTGAGAACAAGGGCCTGCTGGTGACCCTCTAAAATATTATGGGCGAGGGCCTGCTGGTGACCCTCAAAAACATTATGGGCGAGGACTTGCTGGTGACCCTCAAAAATATTATGGTTGAGGGCCTGCTGGTGACCCTAAAAACATTATGGATGAGGGCCTGCTGGTGACCTTCTAAAACATTATGGGTGAGGGCCGGCTACTGAGCTGACCCTCTAAAACATTAGCAGAGAGGGCAGCCTAATAAGCATGTTGATGTAATGGAGGAGGAGGAGGACTAGAAAAGGGAAATTGAACCATATACCCTTTTTAGTGGTGGAAGGGGTGCATGGGAATACAGTGTATACACCGATAAAAGCCACATTTAGAGTGCCTTTATGTTCAGCCGCTTTCTTCCGGAGTGAATCGGTCAGCATTTTCAGTTGACAGGCGGATGCGCTTATCAGTTATTATGCCCCCAGCAGCACTAAATACACGCTCAGACAAAATGCTGGCAGCGGGGCAGGCCAGCCCCTCCAAGGCGTACACCGCCAGTTCGTACCACGTGTCCAGCTTGGACATCCAATAGTTGTAATGCACAGAGGGATCACTAAGGAGGCTGACACGGTCTGCTAAGTACTCCTTCACCATCTTCCAAAATGTTTCCCTCCTTGTGAAACTAGGCCGCGCATCAGGTTGAGGGTGATGGTGGGGTGTCATAAAACTGTCCCAGGCCTTGGAGAGTGTTGCCCTGCCTCTGTTGGAACTGCTTTGTGTTCCCCTCGTCTCCCCTCCTCGGTTGGCCAAGGAACTACGTACTCTACGGCCAGCGTTGTCAGCTGGAAATTTCTGGAGCAATTTTTCCACAAGGACCTTCTGGAATTGCACCATTTTACTCATTCTCAACACCACAGGAATGAGAGATGAGAAGTTCTCTTTGTAGCGGGGGTCGAGAAGGGTGAACAACTAGTAATCGGTGTTGGCCAAAATGCGCACAACGTGAGGGTCACGGGAAAGGCAGCCTAACATTAAGTAAGCCATGTGTGCCAGAGTCAAAACAGACAAGACTTTGCTGTCCCCATCATGAGGATGACTCTGAATCTCTGAATCTCCTCATCCTCATCTTCCTCTTCTACCCATCCACGCAGAACAGATGGAATAAAACTTCCATGGGTACTAACCTCTATAGCGGAGGCAACTGTCTCCTGCGCCTCCTCCTCATCATCATCATCCAATTTGCGCTGAGAAGACGAAATAAGGGTGGTCTGGCTATCACCCTGTGTACTGTCTTCCCCCATATCCACCTCTTATGCAAAGTGTCTGTCTTCATAGTGAGCAGTGAGAGTTTGAGTAGAAACAGAAGTGGGATGGTTAGGCTTATATTAGTGTTATCACCGCTAACCATCTGTGTTGAATTCTCAAAGTTGCGTAAAACCTCACAGAGGTCAAATATGAATGCCCACTCGTCACTTGTGAACAGCGGAAGCTGACTGGCAATTGCAAGCAATTGCAAGTGCTGCTGCCAGCGTTGACAGACTGGCGGAAGCTGTTGATGACTTACGGCGCACCTTCACTAGTAGCTCAGGCAAATTGGGGTAGGTCTTGAGAAACCACTGAACCATTAGGTTGAACATATGGGCTAGGCATGGTATGTGTGTGAGCTTGCCAAGCTCCAAAGCCGTCACCAAGTTACGGCCATTATCAGACACAACCATACCTGGTTGTAGATTGAGTGGCGAGAGCCACAACTCAGTCTGGTCCCTTATCCCCTGCCACAGCTCTGCGGCGGTGTGCTGTTTGTCACCTAAGCATATCAGTTTAAGCACGGCCTGTTGCCGCTTCCCCACTGCAGTGCTACACTGCTTCTAGCTACTGACTGATGGCTGTCTGGTGCTGCAAGATGATAATTAAGAGGTGGAAGTGGAGGCGGAGGAGGAGAAGGGGTATTACAGCCACTAACATACGTGGCGGTGGAAACCCTGATGGAAGTAGGGCGCGCAATCGTTGGCGTCGGAAGCACCTGTGCCATCCCAAGGTACTACTCGCTCCCGGCCTCCACAACGTTCACCCAGTGTGCTGTCAGGGAAATGTAGCATCCCTGGCCAAAAGCACTTATCCATGTTGCAGTCGTTAAGTGGACCTTCCCAATAACTGAGTTGGTCAGGGCACGGGTGATGTTATGGAATACATGCTGGTATAAGGCTGGGACTGCACACCGTGAAAAATATTGGTGGCTGGGGACAGAATAAGGCAGGACGGCCGCTGCCATCAGGCTGCAGAAAGCCTCGGTGTCCACAAGCCTAAATGGCAACATTTCCAGGGCCAGCAATTTTCAAAGGTGTGCATTTAGTGCTATGGCCTGTGGGTGGGTGGCTGGGTATTTGCACTTTCGTTCAAAGGCCTGGGGTATAGACATCTGCACGTTGCGCTGGGACTCAAAAATGGATGTGCTAGATGATGGTGATTGTGAAGGTCCAGGTGCATCCTGGGAGGCATCCGGGCCTGTGTCTTGGACAGGGGATTGGCCAGCACGTAGCACAGGGGAAGAGGAGGCAGTGGTGTGACCCGCAGACACTGATTGTGTACCCAGGCGTTCGGCCCACCTATTAGGGTGCATTGATGCCATGTGGCGGATCATGCTGGTGGTGGTGCGGTTGCTAGTATTCACGCCCCTGCTCCTTTTGGTATGGCACAGGTTGCAAATGACAATTCTTTTATTGTCCGCACTTTCCTCAACAAAACGCCAGACTGCGGAACACCTACCCATTTCCAGGGCCAGCAATTTTGAAAGGTGTGCATTTACTGCTATGGCCTGTGGGTGGGTGGGTGGCTGGGTATTTGCACTTGCGTTCAAAGGCCTGGGGTATAGACATCTGTACGTTGCGCTGGGACTCAAAAGTGGATGTGCTAGATGATGGTGATTGCGAAGGTCCAGGTGCATCCTGGGAGGCATCCGGGCCTGTGTCTTGGACAGGAGATTGGCCAGCACGTAGCACAGGGGAAGAGGAGGCAGTGGTGTTCGGCCCACCTATTAGGGTGCATTGATGCCATGTGGAGGATCATGCTGGTGGTGGTGCGGTTGCTAGTATTCACGCCCCTGCTCCTTTTGGTATGGCACAGGTTGCAAATGACAATTCTTTTATTGTCCGCACTTTCCTCAACAAAACGCCAGACTGCGGAACACCTACCCCTTGGCAAGGGAGATTTCCGCAAGGGGGTGCTCTGGGGAACAGCTGCGGGCCTGTTTGGTGTGGCCCACCTTCTCCCTTTTGCCACCCCACTGCCTCTTCCAGCCTGTTGCGGTGCTGCGGATCCCTACCCCTCTGTACTGCTGTCCTAGCACAACTTGGATCCTTCCCAGGTTGGGTCAGTGACTTCATCGTCCACCACCTCCTCTTCCACTTCCTCACTCTGGTCATTCTCCTGACTTGTTGACCTAACAACAACCTCACTTATTGACAACTGTGTCTCATCCTCATCATGAACCTCTTGAGACACTAATTGCAGTTGACTTATTGGCAACTGTGTCTCATCATCATCATCCACCTCGTGAAACACAAATTGTCTTTCCCAACGTCATCTTCTTCTGACTGTGGATGCTCAAGAGTTTGGGAATCACTATTTCACTCATACTATTTTTTAGAGGACCATCAATTTTTAGTTTGATCTCCTCATGTCTCTTTTCAAGCCGGCCAATTTAAGGAATGGTGATGAAAAGAGCTCCTCGGAATATTCGAGTGTGGGTTCACGTGTTTGCCAAGACTCTCCATGGTGGAAAGAAGGAGGATCAGGGTGAAGATTCTGTTGACCAGACTCTTCGCTACTGAGACTGGAATTTGTAGTCAGTGCTTATCCGACTGGAAGCATTATCTGCTGCAATCCAACCGACCACCTGCTCGCACTGGTCTGACTTCAAGAGTGGTGTCCTGCTCCGCCCAGCAAACTGGGACATGAAGCTAGGTATCGTGGATGAGTGTGTTTGTTGTGCTCTGGCAGCCAGGGCCGACGCATCCTATAAGCGGACTAGGCAGCCGCGTAGAGCGCCCCTTGGCCCCCCTCATGCTGCAGCCGCCCGAGCGCTCTATATTGAGCCTCTGGCGGCTGCAGCACTGCCCGGGCTGGCGCATCCATTAGGGCGCACCGCCCGGGCGCAGCAAGAGGAGAGGAGCTGACAGGAGGGAAGCGTTCAGCGCTCCCTCCTGTCACTCCCTCATTATAGCGTGGCCGAGCCCTGTGTGGTCCGCGGGTACAGGGAGCATCTGTCTCCTGTACCTGGCCGGACTGACATGAAGTGCGCACACAGTGGGCACTTCCTGTCAGTCCGCCCGGGTACAGGAAACTAAAGCTCCTGTACCCGTGGACCATACAGATCTCGGCCACGCTACACCAGAGGTAGGGGGGAGGATTGGGAAAGAGAATGACAAGGGGGGGGGGGGGGGTTAATGACAAGAGGGTCAAAGAGAATGACAAGAGGAGGGGGGGGGGAATGACAAGAAAGTGAGAGAGAATGACAAGGGGGGAAAGAGAATGACAAGAGGGGGAAAAATGACATGGGGGGGGGGAAGAGAATGACAAGAAGGGGAGAGAATGACAAGGGGGGAAAGAGAATGACAAGATTTTAACTCAAGGCTACTTTCCTATTGGTTTCATATCTAGAATTATAGCGAAGATGACGGATATGACGAATGTATTCGTCATATTCCTCAAAACGAAGATAACGAAGTATTCTACATCTTCGTTTTAGCAACCGATTCGTCAACTTCGCTAATTCTAGCAATCAAATAGGAAGGTTGACTTAGAGACAACTGTGTTTAATTTGCTATGCGATTATATATATATTTTTTTCTAAATAGAATAATTATAATAATTATATCAAGTAATATAATTATTCTATTGAAAAAAAAAAAAAAACGCATAGCGAATTTTACACAGCTGTCTCTGTAGTCAACCTTGCTATTTGATTGCTAGAATTAGCGAAGTTGATGAATAGGTTGCTAAAACGAAGATGTAGAATACTTCGTTATCTTCGTTTTGAGGAATATGACGAATACATTCGTCATATTCGATATTCGCTAATTCTAGCAAGCCAACCATAAACTTCCTTGCTCATGGAGCGTCCCCATCACCATGGGAATGTCTCCATATACTAAAATGTACTGTCGGATTTGAGGAATTACGTTGAAATCGCAATGCGATTAATTTAACTTGAAGTAATCGCATTGCGATTTCAACTTAGAGCTGGGTTTATAATGGGTCAGCTTGCTAGAATGAACGAAGTTAACGAATATGGAATATACAGTAGCAGCAGTGCTAAGTTGAATTTGCAATGCGATTAATTTAACTGGAAGTAATCGCATTGCGATTTCAACTTAGCACTGCTAGTGCTATATTCCATATTCATTATAATTCTAGCCTATGTAAGATAGCAGTGCTAAGTTGTAATCGCAATGCGATTAATATAACTTGAATTAATCGCATTGCGATTTTAACGCAATTCCTCAAATCCGACAGTACATTTTAGTATATGGAGACGTTCCATGAGCTCCATGAGCACGGAAGTCGGCAGAAGCGGCAACGGGCACTGACTAGAGCAGCCAGGAAGCCAGGAATCCTCAGGACAGGTAAGAACTACTTTTGGAAAGTGGGAAAGAAAAAAATATAACAAAAAAAAAAAAATCGAATATTCGAAATAGCGAATTTATAGCGCTATATTTGAAATATTCGCGAATTAGCGAAGTGCCGATATTCGCTAAAAAAAAATCGCTATTCGAAAATTCGCGCTCAACACTACTGATCAGCAGGGGTCCGACACCCCGGAGTCCCGCCAATCAGCTGTTTAAGAAGGCAGCAGCGCTGGCAGTAGCGTCTCAGCCTTCTCGCTGTTTACCGCAGGCACAGTGACGTCACGACTAGTATCACTGGCCTTGGAGGGGTTAAGCTCTGTTCACTTGAATGAAGCTTAGCCCCACCCAGGCCAATGATAGTAATCGTGACGTCACTGCGAGAAGGCTGAGGCTCTACAGCCAGCGCCGCTGCCTTCTCAAACAGCTAATTGGCGGGAGTCCCGGGTGTCGGACCCCTGCCGATCAGTTTAAATAAACTGCAGAAACCCTTTAATATGGCATATCATATGGGTGGGGCATTGTGATGTCACATGGGGGGGAGCGGCAAACTTTTCTTTTGCCTAGGGCGGCAAAAATCCTTGCACCGGCCCTGCTGGCAGCAGGCACAGTTTCACTGCGCCCAGGGCCACGGCTTCTGTGTGCACCATCAGAAGCGCGGCCACTTCCCCGTCCCTTACTGCTCACCTTGCGCATATTAAATGGTATATATGCTTGCAAGTATGTCACACGTACAGTAGTGCAGGTTTTGTAAGTGTATGCGCAAATAAAGTACACAGAATGTCACAGATAATTTTAGGATGCGCATACGTTATACAGGAGGTATAGCGCAAGTAATGTCGCTGTCACCACCGGCTAATAAAAAATGACACTGAATGAATGTCACTGATATTTCGGATGCACAAATGTTATACAGGAGGTATAGCACAAGTAATGTCTCTGTCACCACCGGCTTATAAAAAAATTACACTGAATAAATGTCACTGATATTTAGGATGCACAAACGTTATACAGGAGATGTGGCGCTGGTAATGTCGCTGTCACCAACTGCCAAACTATTGTGCTTAATGTCACAGATATTTAGGCTGCTCAAAAGTAAAATAAAAGATGTAGCAGAGGTTGTGTCACTATCAGAAGCGGCACTAACAATTGCAAGCAATTTAGCGCAGTTTGCGCTAATAATTATATTGCTGCCAGATACAACAATAGTCTTTAAAAGGACTTTTGGGTCTCTCTAACAATTCCACACAATTTAGCGCAGGTTGTGCTAATAATTATATTGCTGCCAGATACAACAATAGTCCTTAACAGGACTTTTGGGTCTCTAACAAGTTTTTTTCCTAAAATATTACGATTTCACTCTCTACACTATCTGTCTCTTCTGCAGCACAGCTTTCCCTGACTAAGACTGAGCCGAACACATGTCATCGGGTGCTATATAGACCAGATGATGTGTTCCGGCCAGCCAATCATGTAATGCCAGTAACCGACATGGGTACGGCATTACAGTAAGTGCCAGCACTTTCCTGCAGGGGGGAGACTCGAGCACGCGTGGCATTTGGCCAAACACCCCAATGTGCCAAGCATTGCGATGTTCGAGCATGCTCGCCCAACACTACAAGTTATATATTTGTGCTTAGTGCTGGCCATTTGTATTGTTTCCTCAGATAAGGCAACATACACAAGCAGACAAATGTCCTCTAATAAACAGATCTTTCTCCTTGTCCCGTTTCACCATTTCAGTCATACTATTTTTTAGAGGACCATCAATTTTTAGTTTGAATTGAAATTTTTGCCTTGTTCCACCCTCTTTGGTAATAAGCCAATCTGCCTTTGTTGCCTATGTTTTTTTACATAATTTGTTCTTTATAGTTTTATTGTGTCATCAGTGTCTTCTTGTGCCAGTAATATGAACACTTTCTTTACTTTATTTAAGCACATTGGTTTTCTCTTATTTCTAGCTCTATTATTTTCATAGTGGAAATATTTTTCTTAATATGTTTTTAAAAAGTCAATTTAGCTTTTGTACTTTTTTAAGCACATTATGCATTCAAATTATTGCAATCTTTGAGTTGATCAAATTTAATAAAGAACAGTTTGAATTGGATGGAAAAAGTACTTATTTTGATCTCACAGTTTTGACATGCAATTTCTATAGTGCCTTTGGTAAGTGTGCTATGCTTTAGTTAGAACAATTTCAGTAGACAGCGATTCCCAAACTGTGAATCACTGATTTGCTGACAATCTCAAATCTGACTGATCTCTTCAGTATTCTATAAAGCTCACCATCTGACCAATTTTTGGATCATTAATGATAATACCTGCAAATGTAAAAATATTGATTCCAATTGAAGTTTGGATCTTTATACTGATCTTTCTTGCTTTTGCAATCATAGACTTGTCAAATGTACTACAATGAATTGATCGATCCTAAGTTTAGGAAAATGTCAATTCTAAATTAATCCGAATTTCCTTGTGCTTCATGGTAATGAATAAAGTTTTCCTAAAATGACGGCTGCACATGTTACAAAGCGAAACTAAGTATAGAGGAGATAAGCCCAGGAACACAAGATCACCCATAATGCCATGCAACCAGCCAATCTGCAGATAACAATCCCCTGTGATGTCACAGTCCTATAAAACCTTCTTAAACCATCTTGTGCAGTCTCTGCCACTGTCCCCTGAGTGGACAGAGGGAGAGTGCAGTGAGAGTACAGGGAGACTTATTCTGCCTTAGTTTTATTTATTTACACGGGTATATTTAATCTATTTAATTTAATGTTTGTGTGTGTCATTAAAAGATATTGACAGTATCCGCTATAATAGTGACATGTACTGTACCCCGCCCCCTAACAGTGACCTCCACAGCCCCCACCCCTTAACACTGATACCCCCCCACAGTGCCCCGCCTCCTTAAAATTGGACCTCCACAGCAGCCCACCCCCTTAAATTTGACCTTCCAAGCAGCCTGTCCCTTTAACAGTGAGTTCCACAGCACCCCAACCCCTTGACAGTGATCTCCACAGGAGCCCTGCCCCTTAACAGTGACCTCTACAGCACCCCGCCCCTTAACAGTGACCTCCATAGGGGAGAGTCCCCATAACTGTGACCTCCACTATTCCCTACCCCCTTAACAGAGACCTCCACAGCACCTGCCCCTTTAACAGTGACTGCCACAATACCCCGCTCCCTTAACAGTGACCTCACAGTACCCTGCTGCCTTAACAGTGACCTCCACAGCAGCTGCCCCTTAACAGTGACCTCCACAGTGCCCGACCCTTTAACAGTGACCTCTACTGCGGCCTGACAATTGTCCAATCACATTCCTTTTCTTACGGGCATTATTGTCTTAAATTTACAGTATATAAAACCACACAGAATTAGTTCACACTTAAGGTCATGTGAGTTACATCGACCTCTACAACATGTTGGCTAAGCGTCGCAATTGAAATCATATTAAGTCACACATAAGCTGTTTTATACTAAGAATGTCCTTCATTGCCTATAGCAACTAATCAGAGCTCATAATAGTGCCCTGTAGCAAAGTAGAAGCTGAGATGTGATTGGTTGCTATATGCAACCTGATGAATATCCAGGCTACTAAGCATATTTTTTGGCAAATAATTGGAAAGCGCAGGGTGAAAATTTCTATGTTAGTCTATGACATTCCCTGAGTCACAGGAGACGGCTGTGCAAAATTTTGTGATTGTAAATGCAACGGTGTGGATTCCTTTAGCGGATATACACACATTACATACATACACTCAGCTTTATATATTAGATTCCTACATTTACTTATCCCTACATCAGCCATAAGCTAAGATATGCAATTCAATACTACTAAGATGGAAGCCTTTATTATTCCACTGCCAGCGTGCCAACCAATACCATCCAGTCTGCACCCGTTAGGGGGGCTAGGTCCTAATGATAATCATCCTCATCTTTTGCTGGCTTTACTTCCTACAAAAGTCATCAAGATGCAGAGAGAGGAGGAGCTGGATGTTCCTGATGATATAGTCTTATCGATATTAGATGATGTGGAAAAGGAGTAAAAGCATGTAGCAGAAGAAGGGCTCCCACCTGTAGGGCAGGAGAGCGCTGGGGTTGGAGAAATGGGCTATTAACAATGAAGACCGACTATACAGTGCAGTCATCATTATTAAATGAAAGGCAGCTGCGGGCTAATTGGCCATGTGGTTCTTCACCGCAGAATGGCCAGAACCCACCCACAGCACAGCTGCTCCATGTGTCCATACCCTAAGCCACAGTGGCCTGGGTATACCTGATTTATAGCAATTTGTGATGAATTAATTCAGAACAAATCAAATTTCTTGACGAACTTTGGCAAAGCTGACAAATTTTTAAAAACTTTGCTCATCTCTAGTGTTTAGCACCAGAGAAGCAACAAAATGGCTGTCATTTACTGGGCTTCATGGGAAAACTTGATAAAACATCACTTTATTCTTTGGCATGATTTCCTGTTCTGTAGATATTGGTAAACAGATGCACAACACACATATTCTGATTAGTTATGTATGTGCAGACTGCATGAAGGGGATGGGTGGAGCAGAAAGTCTACGAGATACAACTTGAGCCAATAGCTCACTAATATCTGGTGTATCCATATGTATTCTATGGGAGCACCTAGACTCCACCCACCAGTTAAGAGACAACTGATACAAGTAAATAATTGTCAAATACATCACTTTTATGACCTATTGGGCACACCTAGACAACTTGTGTTTGATAGACCAGAGTGAAAGTATTAATTGCCCTGGTATATTACATGACCCTAGTTCGTCAATTTTATTACTAATGAAAATGTAACTGGAGTTTCACTCTAAGGCTGGCTTCACGCGTCTGTTTAACACGGATGTGAACTGTCCGTGGTAATGTGGGCTGGATTCCTGCTTAGAGCAGGAGTGCACGGCATCATTCGTTGCTATGACGCCGTGCGCTCTCTGCCACCGCTGCAGTACAGTAATACACTCATATAGATCATACCAGTATATTACTGTACTGCAGCGGCGGCAGACAGCGCACGGTGTCACAGCAACCAATGAAGCCGTGCACTCCTGCTCTAAGCAGGAATCCAGCCCACGTTACCACGGACAGTTCACGTCCGTGTTAAACGGGTGTGTGAAGCCAGCCTAACAATTTTGAGACATGGCTCAGTTTTAGTTTTTTTTTCATCCTCGCGTTCCAAGAGCCATATTTTTCCCCTCTTTTTCTGTATACAAGTCGTATAAGAGCTTGATTTTGTGCGCTAAAAATGACTTGATAAACTTATCCTGTGGGTCAGTACAGTTACAGTGATACCAAATTTATATCAGTTTTATTATGTTTTACTACTTTTAAAAAATAAAAACCTGAAAAAACATTTTTTTCTTTGCATCAAAAATGTTTATATTTCTGTCTACAGCGCAGTATGAGGGCTTATAATTTGAAGAACAAACTGTAGTTTCCAATGGTACCATGGGGTAATTATGAATTTTGATCACTTTTTATTTGTTTTGTTTGTTTAGGTGACAAGGTCACGAAAAAAAATTCCAAATCACGCATTTTTTAAATTACGTCGTACACCATATTTTAATAGTTCAGGCATTTACAAACACTGTGATACCTATTATGTTAATTTTTTATTGTTTATTGTCTTGAACATGCAATCTTTTGATCATTAGTCCCATAAACCGCAATAGAATACCATTGTGATCTTTGGGATTCTGAAACATGCCTGAGAAGCCATGCCTCATGTGCGGCTCTTCAGGCAGTTACCTATGTATTGATCACTGAGAAGGGGTAAATAGACGTTGAGTGTTAATATGCTTAGTAAAACATAGCCTTTATTAACAAAATTAAGAAAAATGAGGAGTAGAAAGTAATTAAAAACTATACTGTATGCTGAGTATGTTATCAAATATCACTGTATTAGTGGATGGAGACAGGGCTGTCAATGGTGAGCGCCACCAAGGGCAATGTGAGAGCCCTCACTTCGGTGGCCACCTACAGACCTCTGATGGATGGGATCTGTCCAGTGGGTGATGTGGTGGTCAATGGAGCTACTATTCTGCGCGGTTAGATTGATCCACTCATAGCTCCTCCACCACTATAACTGCAAACCACCCATATCATCACAATCAGTGATATTGGTGAGCCGGGTATATGAATTTGCGGGAACAGGTCTATCCGGTACACGACACGGGTAAGTTACAACCTGAATCCGCTACCCACGCTCCTCAATAGCTCAGTCATACACACAAACAAACCTGTCAAGCCCTTCCTAAGGTTAGGAGGTCCTTGCTTGCAGGACAACAAAACGCTGCGTTGAGAAGGGATCCTGGAGTATAAGCTCAAGGGGATTGGTCGGGCCCGGGTGGACTAGATCGTTCTTCTCCTGTGCCTCTCTAATGTGTATTAACCCCTACTGCTTCTCTGTAACCCATTCCCTCCATATACAATCACAGCGTACAGGACGGCACTAAGCTCAAACCTAGCTGCTAAGTCTGCCCCGCCCACATAGTTAGAAGCCCTTATAGCTCAACGCATTTCCTGTGTCAACATTCATCAGGAGCTAGAGGCTAAATCTATGGAAACATGCGGACAAACAAACACAGAAGCGCTGACTGCCGTGTGATTCAACAGCAGCAGTGTCGGCGCTAGGGAGGCCGTGACGCGGGCGCCGTGCTCAGAGGTTTAAAACTACTAAGCCATTCCCATAAGGTGGAGACCAAACCCCCAGCCGGCCAATCAGGACACAGGAGGCGCGGACATCTCAAAGTACCTCCGCGTCCTGATGCCGCCCACAGAGGAGGTGTGTCTCAGCTGTGTCAGAACACAGCTTGTAATGACAGGAATAAATTGGCGGTGTAAGCATGGCAGTGATAGCAGTACATAAGGTGGTAAGTATCCGCTAAGTGTGTCATATAGCTTATTGACCCAGAGCGAGTATGTCATGGACGAATAACGTCCCAAATAGTGGGTGATGGGACATCTTCTATCCCAATCACTGTATTAATCAGTACTTTGTGGAGGTGCATCATTATTTACAAAGGTGTAAGTTGCAATCGCGTGCCTCTGGGTGAGCAGATCTTAACTGTGGTGATCAGATGAGCCCCATTCATCAGTGGGGGGTCATGAGACCATACATTTGCTCTCTCATATGCACATATTGGGGGGGGGGGTCAGATTGATTAAAATCAGGCTGCACAGAGCTGTCCAGTGCATCAGATAAAGCATACATAGGAAATATGCTCATTTAAGCCATCAGGACACACCGTTTTGAGCCTAAATGTCCATTGTGCTTCCTTCTGTAATACTTTTTTATCAAAGTCTCCCCCTCTCACAGACCTTCGTACCAGTTCTATACCCTGGAAGCCAAGCACATTAACACTCAACGTCCATTTACCCCTTCTCAGTGATCAATTCAATTTGAGGACGTAAACCAATGATTCGTTTTTCCAGTGATTAGTTTTGAATGTTTACCTAATTTAGGAATGGCAGGTTTTCTGGCAGGTGATATCGGTACTGATAAATGGAATGATGACGCTAAGCTAGTGTTCTCTGAGGCTGCGTTACCAATAGAAACAAGCACTCTGAGCATCTCGGGCTCGTTCAAACAACTAACAAAGGTCTACAAAGACCACATTAGAGGGTGGTGGGAAATTCAAACGCTAGAAACCTACATTAGACATCAAATAGTTCCCAGAGGTTTGAGGATCCCCTTTGTACCCCCAATCAGAATCAGGTCACCTGAATTCTATAAAAGGTGGGAGAAGGAATCGATTGAGAGCTCACTTAAGCTGATGACATTGCTCTTTGAGGGAGAAAAGGTGGTATATGAGAAGAACACTCAGACCCTCAAGGAACAAATTACAGCAACCAATAAGTTCTCCACCAACTCTGATTTTCCTAGAAAGGAGTTGATCCTACAGCAAAATATCGAGAAATTTACAGCACAGTTAAAGGAAAGAAAGCACTTTCAATTCTTAAGGGATACTGCAGACTTCAGGGAAGGCCGTATCCTGGAGTTTGGAGTTAAAAACACCAAATCCCTAGAATTGGAAACTGAACCCTCATCCTCTGAGGGAGAGGGGGAGGTTGAAACGATTACGGGCTCTCAACAACAGTTCCCAATTTTCACTAACAATAAGGTACATAATAGGGGTCGTGGTGGTAGACATTGAAAGCCCCGCACACGAGGGCATTTTTTAGGGAACCCCTCAGAAGCATCACCCTACGGCCTGAGGGACAGGAAATAACCCGAAAGGTAGGGGTTAATCAGACTAAGACCCCCCCTAGAAGGGTTGAAACTCACTCTGGGACGATGAATAATGAGTTACAAATAATCAATGTTTCACAGAGACCCCTAAGTATAGCAGAGATGCAATTATTGAAACGAGGCTTGTCATTTGTTCCGTCCTGTTCATTTTATGTATTCAACTGGGTAAAGGACCTCTCCCTCTTCATCAGGAAATTGAAGTGGAAAAAAATGTTCTCCACATATGACAAACAACAATGTTTAGCACTAGGGATTGATATGGAGGAGTTACTCGATGTGCGTTTATTGGCAACCATGATTGAGGGGGAGGAAGAGGTCCAGGAGAAGGTCCATTTACAGATCATAAACTTCCTTCCACTAAGAATCCTCCAATCAATGATCACACTGCGATGGATATTTTCCTCAAAGTGGTTACAGACCAACTGAGGGGCATGGAGAACAAGGATAAAAACAGAGGAGGCAATCTGACTAGAGGAGAAACGGAGGCCTTGGTTACTTTGGAGGCAGATTCCTCCACAGTGATCAAGCCCTCTGACAAAGGGGGCAATGTGGTGGTGATGGACACTGAACAATATAGAGATATGTGTCTAAGTATATTGAAGGACAAGCAGTGCTACCGCATTCTAGATCATAACCCATTGTGGGGACTGCATACAAAATTAAAACACATCTTAGAAGCAGCATTGAATAATAAACTGATTGACAAAAGGGAATATACTTTTTTACTTCCAAAACACCCGCAAATGCCCTGTTTCTACAGTTTACCAAAGGTGCATAAAGGTTATCCTCCTCTGAAAGGGAGACCCATTGTGTCAGGGATTTACAGCCTGACACATGGGGTCAGCACCTATGTTGACACTATATGGCGTCCCTTCGTTACAGCCCTCCCATCGTACATACGTGATTCTATGGAGGTAATCCAGAAAGTGGAAGGCACCCAGGCCGAACAACATACCTGGTTGGCTAGTCTGGATGTGGAGGCCCTCTACAGCTCCATACCCCATGAAAGAGGGTGTGGGGCTGTAGCGGATTTCCTCAAGCAGCGGAGTACACACCTTTGGCCCCATAATGAGTTAATTATGGAACTTCTTCGTTTTATCCTTGAGAATAACATTTTCCTCTTTGACCATCGCGTGTACCACCAGCTCAGGGGTGTGGCGATGGGGAGCCCTTGTGTCCCCAGGTTCGCCAACCTGTACCTGGGCTGGTGGGAACGGGAGGTGGTATTCTCAGAGGAATTTAATGAATGGACACGTCACATCACTCTATGGCTACGTTTCATAGATGACGTGCTCATCTTATGGACAGGCACGAAGCTTGAATTTGAAATGTTTGTGGAGGTGTTGAATATCAACAATTTGGGGCTATTCTTCACCTCGGAAATTCATGAGGACAGAATAGACTTCCTTGATCTTACAATCTTCAAAGATCAGGAGGGCTATCTGGGGACTCGCCTCTTCTGTAAAAAAACAGCCACCAATAGCCTTTTGGAGTGGAACAGCTGTCACCCAATACCACTAAAAAAAGGCATTCCAAAGGGGCAATATCTGAGGCACCGGCGGAATTGCTCCAAGCTCTCAGACTATTTGGTGTCAGCTAAGGATCTTCAACAGAGATTTCAGAGAAGAGGCTACCCCAGACAGGTTCTTACCAGGGCACACCAACACTCTCTAACTGTAGATAGGAATTCCCTTCTGGTCCCACGTATGAAAGACAAGGAGGACAAGGAGTTACGCATAATTGCGACGTTTGATGATGCGCAGGGTAGGGTTCGTGACCTGTTAACCCAGTTTTGGGGCATCCTGCAGTCCGACCCAGATGTGGGCCACTTAGTGGGTGATGTACCAAAAATCACCATAGAGGCCGCAACCTGAAGGACATACTGATGCATGGCCTCTTTGAATCCCCACGCCCCTCCACGTGGCTAAATACCAAACCACTGGGAACATTCAGATGCAACACCTTTAGGAGCATTGTGACAGGTATAAACTACACTATTAGATCTTTTGTCAACTGTAAAACCAGCGGTGTAGTATACCTAGCAACGTGCAAATGCGGCATCCAATATGTGGGTAAAACCATCCGCGAATTCCGCAGACGGATAAGGGAACATCTTAATGATATTTTAAATAGAGTGGATACCCCACGCGCACGTCACGTGGCGATCTGCCACGAGGATGAGAAAGACTGTTTTGGCTTCCAGGGTATAGAACTGGCATGAAGGTCTGTGAGAAGGGGAGACTTTGATAAAAAAAGTATTACAGAAGGAAGCACAATGGACATTTAGGCTCAAAACGGTGCGTCCTGATGGCTTAAATGAGCATATTTCCTATGTATGCTTTATCTGATGCACTGGACAACTCTGTGCAGCCTGATTTCAATCAATCTGACCCCCCCCCCCAATATGTGCATATGAGAGAGCAAATGTATGGTCTCATGACCCCCCACTGATGAATGGGGCTCATCTGATCACCACAGTTAAGATCTGCTCACCCAGAGGCACGAGATTGCAACTTACACCTTTGTAAATAATGATGCACCTCCACAAAGTACTGATTAATACAGTGATTGGGATAGAAGATGTCCCATCACCCACTATTTGGGACATTATTCATCCATGACATACTCGCTCTGGGTCAATAAGCTATATGACACACTTAGCGGATACTTACCACCTTATGTACTGCTATCCCTGCCATGCTTACACCGCCAATTTATTCCTGTCATTACAAACTGTGTTTTGACACAGCTGAGACACACCTCCTCTGTGGGCGGCATCAGGACGCGGAGGTACTTTGCGATGTCCGCTCCTCCTGTGTCCTGATTGGCCGGCTGGGGGTTTGGTCTCCACCTTATGGGAGTGGCTTAGTAGTTTTAAACCTCTGAGCATGGCGCCCGTGTCACAGCCTCCCTCGCGCTGACGCTGCTGCTGTTGAATCACACGGCAGTCAGCGCTTCTGTGTTTGTTTGTCCGCATGTTTCCATAGATTTAGCCTCTAGCTCCTGATGAATGTTGACACAGGAAACGCGTCGAGCTATAAGGGCTTCTAACTATGTGGGCGGGGCAGACTTAGCAGCTAGGTTTGAGCTTAGTGCCGTCCTGTACGCTGTGATTGTATATGGAGGGAATGGGTTACAGAGAAGCAGTAGGGGTTAATACACATTAGAGAGGCACAGGAGAAGAACGATCTAGTCCACCCGGGCCCGACCAATCCCCTTGAGCTTATACTCCAGCATCCCTTCTCAACGCAGCGTTTTGTTGTCCTGCAAGCAAGGACCTCCTAACCTTAGGAAGGGCTTGACAGGTTTGTTTGTGTGTATGACTGAGCTATTGAGGAGCGTGGGTAGCGGATTCAGGTTGTAACTTGCCCGTGTCGTGTACCGGACAAGTCGGCTCACCAATATCACTGATTGTGATGATATGGGTGGTTTGCAGTTATAGTGGTGGAGGAGCTATGAGTGGATCAATCTAACCGCACAGCCTAGTAGCTCCATTGACCACCACATCACCCACTGGACAGATCCCATCCATCAGAGGTCTGTAGGTGGCCACCGAAGTGAGGGCTCTCACATTGCCCTTGGTGGCGCTCACCATTGACAGCCCTGTCTCCATCCACTAATACAGTGATATTTGATAACATACTCAGCCTACAGTATAGTTTTTAATTACTTTCTACTCCTTATTTTTCTTAATTTTGTTAATAAAGGCTATGTTTTACTAAGCACATTAACACTCAACGTCCATTTACCCCTTCTCAGTGATCAATTCAATTTGAGGACGTAAACCAATGATTAGTTTTTCCAGTGATCAGTTACCTATGTAACCTCAGACAAGTAATATAATGAATAGTTGAACAGTTAATCACAGGGACTCCATAAATACCTATGATACCTAATATACAAGCTGAAGGAACAATAAATAGTCTATACCCAAATAATGTGATAATCTATGGTGTAGAGAATAATAAATAGAGCAGCCTAAAGTATACTCTTAGACATGGTGTGGTGTATCTTGACCTGGAAAAAAACACCTCCTACATGCAGCTATTCTCTTTATCCATTGGGACTCTGAATTCCTCTGATTTGTTATAGCTCCCCATACCCCTATTCGTGTTTGGCACTCTATTTTGATTTCATTAGATGAGATGTGTTGTAACTGGTATCATCTTATCTAATTACTGGTGATTATATTATTAACTTGGTTCATGGCATCAGGGTGTCCTCTGTATTAAGCTACATTCACACAAATGTATTTTGTTTCCGCGTCCGTTCCGTTTTTTTTTTTCGGATTGGATGAGGACCCATTCAATTCAATGGGTCCGCAAAAAATCCGGCCAACACACCGTGTGCTGTGTGCATCCGTATGTCTGTTCTGTAGCCCCGCAAAAAATATAGAGCATGTCCTATTCTTTGTGGACAAGGATAGTCATTGTTACAATGGATCCGCAAAAAAAAAACGATGCAATACGGATGCCAAAAGGACATCATCCTTTTTTTTTGCGGATCAGTGTTTTGCAGACCGCAAAACACATACAGTCGTGTGAATGTAGCCTTAGGGGGAGTCCTTTTCCCCCATTTTTTATATCTCCCTGTGCAGCAACACCGAACCCGGAGATTTCTCCGCTGGAGCCTAGACAGGGGAGTTTGTGACAATTCGCCTATCAAGATGACATGTCAACTCTGAATTTAAATAATTTGCAAAAATCCTATTATATGCTTATGTTCATATTTTGCTCGTGAATGTACATGTACTTTTTGCAAAGAAAAGTGTTTCTGTCTTAAAGATCGAGTCATAACTCTTCTCCATTCAAACCAAAATTCAAATGGGTTGGATGGGTTGGATAACAACATTTATCTTGCTGTATTTTCGTGTCCACAGTGACTGGAAGAATAACTGGGCAAGAAAGGAAGCTCTTCCTCTCGGCAAGCGCCAGCTCGTCATTGAAGGAGACCACTGCCATTACATGCAGCAATCTCTTCCACAGTATGGACAGGAGCGATCACTAATGCGATCACTCATTCCCATACAGACTCTTTGTTTTCCAGCAGTAGAGGCTGTTTACATATCATAATCTGTTGCCGACAAACAACGATTTAGGTGCCTATACAAAAGCCCCAATTACCCGAGGGACAAGCATTTTCCTCGTTCATCGGTAATCGTCGGCACCTTTACACTGCTAGATAATCGCTAATGAGCATTCTTATGAACATTCTTTGGCAATTATATGGTGGATTTTCAGCCCGTGTAAAGGGCCTTTAACAATGGATTACCTATGTATAAAGGAGTTTTATTTCCTTAATGGTATAGTATTGGCTCAATGATATAGTATGGCCAAAATAAAAAAGAAAGACAAAAATTATTTAAGGAATTGTTTTCTATGAATATTGGGGACCCTAAGAACAGACTTTTATTGATATCTCATTAAAAAAGACCCAAAATGGTCATAACAAAATGAAGAGTATCACCCTAAGTGAATAGTGCAGATTATCGAATAAAGGATGTCCATAAGGGCTCAAGATAGGACAACATTTGATTGATGGTGCAGAGGGGTACAGCTATCCCTGTTATGTACCTAGATAGCCCTCTGCCCAGAGGTATCACCTGAAGGTGGTGACCCCCCATCCTCGTGCCTATCCTAGACAGCCCTTGGATAGGCATCTTTGACCTCATGTGGAGGGCTGAACACTGCTGTGTGGGGTATTGGTTCTTCATCATATTGAACCGGCACTTCAGCAGGTAATGGTGTATCCTTAATCCCTCCTTCATCTGCTACATCTTGTAAATTTGAAACCTGTTGTTTCTTCATCCCCTGATGAACCCAATTTTCTTAGGGGAAACACGTTGGAGTTAAAGGTTATTTAGGGATATCCAAGGGCTGTCTAGGATAGGCACGAGAACGGTGGGTCACCACCTTCAGGTGATACCTCCGGGCAGAGGGCTATCTAAGTACATAACAAGGATAGCTGTACCCCTCTGCACCATCAATCAAATGCTGTCCTATCTTGAGCCCTTATGGTTATGGACATCCTTTATTCTATAATCTGCACTATTCACTTAGGGTGATACTCTTCATTTTGTTATGACCATTTTTGGTCTTTTTTTAATGAGATAAATTCTATGGACCTATATATCTTTTTGTATTGCTAGATTTATTTTCTTATGAATGGGATCTGGTTTTCATTGGAAAACCTAGCATTTTACCTGCCAAACAAGCACAGCCTACTACCCTTTTTTGTCCCACATTTTTTATAGACTCTGCAATAAAACCTCTGATGCAGATGTGAATAAAGCCTAGCATAGACTTTTGTGTATGTAATTCTTGGATAATTTCACATCACCACTAATGGTTTCTGTTGTTCTGCTTCCTTAAAGAACAGAATAGGGAAAATAAAGCTTCTGCTATTATTACAATTGATTTTAATAGTATAATATTAGCACTAGTTATGCAAAGCATTTTTTTTTCTGTGTTTGCAATCCTGCTGACAGTTAACATTGAAATCTATGAATGACAGATATAAATGCAAGGTGTTCTATTTATATCCATTATTCTGTCCCCTAATGGATCTATTTATTTCGTTTTTCTGTTCTTTTGAATGAACAGAACAAAGGAGTAGTCAACACAGATGTGAACTCGGCCTAAACAACAACTCCACCATTCACATGGGGGGTCTTTTTCCCGCGAAAAGTAGTTAGCCGATGATCACTTGCCCTTTTACTTACCCCTATGGACCTAATTAGGCTATTTTATTGATGCTATGACCCAGACATTTACCAGTATTCAGATCTAAGCGTCAAATTGGTTGCACCAAACACACAAACATCAGTAAAATGAACATTTTACATTGTCTATCCTGTTCATACTGGATCTTTATTATAGAATATGTGGACTGCTTCTTCAGCAATACCCAATATACACCGCAGTAATAGTGATAGCGCCTACCACTTGGAATATCTAATATATTTCTGACAGAAGGAATAGGTTTCAGTCATTCAGAAAAGAAAGTGGCCGGATTAACTAATCCTCCAAATGGTGTAATCTTAGACAGGCTGTCTAGACGTGCAGCAGATTTATCATAGTTGCTCAGGCTGGATAATAAATCTGATGCAGGGCTGGACATGTTTCTCTAAGGGTACTTTCACACTTAAGTTAAAGTTTTCCGGTATTGAGTTCCATCCTAGCGGTTCAATACCGATAAACAACAGATCAGTTTTATCCTAATGCATTCTGAATGGAAAGCATTCCGTTCAATATGCATCAGGATGTCTTCAGTTCAGTCACTCTTACGGTATTTGGTCAGAGAAAATAAAGCAGCATGCTGCGGTATTTTCTCCGTCCAAAATTCCGGAACACAACCGGATCCAGCATTATTTTCCATTGAAATGCATTATTGCCGGATCTGGCATCAAGTGTTCTGGCATAGCGGATCCAGTTTTCCAGTCTGCGCATGCGTAGACCTTTAAAAATGCAAAAAAAAAAATACTGGATGAGTTTTTCCAGATGACACCGGAGAGATGGATCCGGTGTTTCAATGCACTTGTTAGACAGATCTGGATCCGTCTACAAATGCTTTACGTTTGCACACTGATTTTCGGATCCGGCAGGCAGTTCCGGTGAGGGAAATGCCTGCCGGATCCTCACAACGCAAGTGTGAAAGTACCCTTACTCAATACAAACTATTGGTTGGCTTACTTTGAGAGAGAATTTCACTCCAGTGTATCTTAGAACATGCCCCCTTCCATGTGAAGCCCTGCCCATTCTTCTATGTTCCCCCCTTTTCAAGCAAATCTGAAAAAGTGTAGAAACCCTAGTTGTGCAAAATTGCTCCAATTTACACCACTTTTTACACATTGCATGGTATGTGGTAGATAGTGTTTTTCTCTCCATGTCCGTTCCAGTTTTTTTTTAGGACCATATGCGGTACCATTCATTTCAACGGGTCCGCAAAAAAAACGCAAGGTACTCCGTGTGTATTCTGTTTCTGTATTCCCGTATATACGTTCCGCTAAAAGATAGAACATGTCCTATTATTGTCTGCACAACGGACAAGGATAGTACTGTTCTATTAGGGGCCAGCTGTTCCGTTCCGCAAAATACGTAATACACACGGATGTCATCCGTATTTTTTGCGGATCCGTTTTTTACAGACCGCAAAATACATACGTGTGCAAGAGGACTTAGATTGGGGGATGTAATAGGCCAACCTAAAAAGATGTGTTTTCAATTAGTTTTACAAAACAAGCTAGTATGACAAATCAGGCTGAATTCTTGCACAGGGGGAGCACTGAAATAGGTGTAGGTGATGTATTTTTCCTGGCTTTGAGGTTATTTGCTTCACCATAAAAGCTCATTAAGTTACATCTGTTCACATATCATAACTTTGCATCACTTCTGGCTGAATTTTATAATACAAAAAAGTTTCAGGAAAACTCAAAATACAGTATAATCAAACCACCCCACCTTTTTTACCTATGTGAATGTAGGTATTTTGTGTTAGAAAAAGTGGCAACCCTAATTGCAACAAGAACTGTTTTCTGCTGCACTTGAACTATGTCTGTGACTTTATTTGGGTACATTCATACAACGGATACATTCTCAGTTTTTATGGCTGTTTTGCATCAGTGTGTGCATCCATTTTCTGTCTGTCTATCCATTTATAATTGCCATTTTTCATCCTTTTGTATCAGCCATTAAAAAAAGTTGAATTTCATAAGTTTTAGTTTTTATATCCCAACCCCTGCAGTGCCCCCACATTATACATTATGCCCCCATAGTGCTCCCTGGACATGAAGTAGCCTATATAGTGACTCGGGCCTTGCCTTTTACGGATGCCTGTGAGATCCAGCCCTTAAACTGGGTATTGCTGCATTCGTAACTACCGGCTCTATAAAAATATCACATTATCTACCCCCTCACCTGAACGCCGGAGAGAAAAATAAATAAAAACTGTGCTAAAACAACCATTTTTTTGTCACCATACATCACAAAAAGTGCAACACCAAGCGATCAAAAATGCGTATGCCCCCAGAAATAGTACCAATCAAACCGTCAGTTGACATATTAGGTATTGCCGTGTCTGTATCAACCAGGTCTATTAAAATATAACATGACCTAACCCCTCAGATGAACATCGTAAAAAATTTAAAAAAAAACACGGTTTCTAAAAAGCAATTTTTTGTCACCTTACAACACAAAAAGTGTAATGCCAAGCGATCAAAAAGTCATATGCACTCCAAAATAGTACTAATCAAACCGTCATCTCATGCCACAAAAAATGAAACCCTACATAAGACAGTCGCCCAAAAAATAAAAAAAACTATGGCTCTGGAGATACTAAAACATGATTTTTTTGGTATCAAAAATGCATTAATTGTGTTAAACTTAAAAAAAAAAAAAAAAAAAGTATACATATTAGGTATTGCCACTCCTGGAACAATCTGCTGTATAAAAATATTACATGACCTAACCCCTCAGGTGAACACCGTAAAAAAAAAATGTCAAAAAAGCAATCACAAAAAGTGTAATACCAAGCGATCAAAAAGTTATATGCACCCTAAAATAGTACCAATCAAGGGATCATTTCATACCGAAAAAAAATATGAGCACATACACAAGACAGTCTCCCAAAAAATAAAAAAATCGCCCCCAAAAAAATGGCTTTCAGAATATTTTTGGTATTATTTGGTATTGTCAAGACCGTAACAACCTGCTCTATAAAAATAGCACATGATCTAACCTACAAGAAAATTTAGACTAGAACAGGGATGCTCAACCTGCGGCCCTTCAGCTGTTGTGAAACTACAAGTCCCATCATGCCCTGCTGTAGCCTGATAGGTGTAGGCTGTTCAGGCATGCTGGGAGTTGTAGTTTTGCAACAGCTGGAGGGCCGCAGGTTGAGCATGCCTGGACTAGAACATTCAGAATCACAGGTGCATATCTATCAAGCAAACATGGTTGATAAAAAAAATGCTGCACACCATTATACATGCAAACAATAGAGCTGAGAAATGGGGATCATTCTAAATAAAAGTGGTTTTATACCTACTATAAATGAGAAAATGGAAGCTCTTTGAGCACATTTTTGATCAAACGTGTGTCGGGCCCATCTACTAGGCGTCAAAGTGGCTTCCGCTGATGGGTCCCTAACACTAATATACCGCCTCTCTTGGACTTACCTAAGCCTACAATTTTCAGGACAGTGTAGGAACCAGCTACATTAATATTCTGGTCAGAAGTCCCAGGTAGATGGGCGTTGTTTAGTCTAAAAGAGGCCGCTACCCTCAATATATACTACAAGAAAATATAGACTAGAACATTCAGAATCACAGGTGAGCGCGGTGACATCATTGCAGGTCCTTTTGCAGGTCCTGAAGAAAGAAGAGGATACCTGCTGCGCGATCAAGTTGATGAGGTGAGGTTTTTTAATATTTTAACCCCTCAATGGCCAATTTATTTAGCATTGTATCTTAGGAATGCTATTTATTACCGTTTAATGGAAAATAATAAAATCACCTGCCACCGAACCGGAACCCGAACTTCAGTGAAAAACCTTCGCTCAACCCTACCCATTAATTAAAGCCAGGTTAATACATTACCAGTTGTTACTTTCTGATAGGTCAAGGTTAATTTCATTACCACCAGAGTTAAATGCATTACATCAGGGTCAATATTATACAATAAGGTATAACATATAGAATCACTCGACATATTCAAAAAAATCACACAACACATAATAGACAATATCACACCATTAGGTATATAGTAGGACATAACAGCACGTGACATTTACATAAAATCATGCCCCCCTTAGTGGCGCCCATTCTGCTTGTGCCAGAAAAAAAAATAATACCTCAATTACAGGCTGCAAGAATTGATGCTTCCAGCATGATCATGTCAAATCACCATGCTGGAGTCGTCAGGTCTTGTTGCCTTCAGTGAGGTTGAGATGAGGTTATCTCTTTCTCTCTCTCTTTCTCTCTCTCTCTCTCTCTCTCTCTCTCTCTATATATATATATATATATATATATATATCAAATATTTAGACAGCACCAAAATAACCTTGCAATGGGTGCAAGCCCAAGGGTATAAGCATAACCCACAATAGTATATAGAAAAATAGGGGAGTACTCCAATAGTTTAAAAAGAAAAAACAAGTTTATTCACCCATGTGGACCGCAACGTTTCAGCTCTATACCAGAGCCTTTCTCAAGCAATGAACAGGATCATGTGCAGGATATATATAGGGTGTACAATCAAGTATATAACAATAATACAATTAAAGATAATAATCATAAAAACTGTGAATAAATTCCGTGTCATCAACATCATAGTGCAAAATAACATCATAGTGCATATCCACATCTAACAACCATTTGTGCAAAGTACAGTTAATTCAAATAATATAATATCTTCAAATTTATATCAATCTATTTAAGCTTCCACACCTGTGTTAATTAAGTGCTAAGTGCTCAGACCTAGTTAATGAATGGGGAGAGGTAAAACAGTTAACTTACAGACGCCTATGAAGATGGGACACTATTGAAGGTATTAATTGTACTCCGCGTCTTCTTCTCTAGACTGCGCATGTACGGGCCGCACTCCGTGCCATTAAATTACGTCACTCGATCATATGACACCCCTGCTCACAAACTATTTTGAACTATAACGGCAATCTTAAGGAAGGGAAAGCTACCTTAACTGCCAAGCGCATGCTCACAGGCTTAATGTGCAATAGAGTAGCCATTTGGATATACACACTATCTTTATTATTATGCACTATGATGTTGATGACAAGGAAGTTATTCACAGTATTTATGATTATTATCTTTAATTGTATTACTTTAATATACTTGATTGCACACCCTAAGTATATCCTATATTTGTTAGTTTGCCCTAAATAGAGAAGATCCCTCTGTAGTGGAGATATGCAATAAATGATCGGTGGGGGACAATTTGAGCGGATGTCCCACTGACGTGGAGGTGACCGCCCTGGGGTGTCTCCATGATGTGGAAGGATGCTTGCCGGGAGGCTGGTATCTATCCAATCACAGATCGTTGTAATTCTCCGATTTGATGCACTATTTGTGCAGTTGGGGCATATACCTGCTGGTTTCCCTTATAAAAAATGGCTACTCTATTGTACATTAAGCCTGTGAGCATGCGCTTGGCCGTTGAGGTAGTTTTCCCTTCCTTAACCACCTCAGCCCCCCTAGCTTAAACACCCTTAATGACCAGGCCACTTTTTACAATTCCGCACTACACTATTTTCAGCGTTTATTGCACCGTCATGCAACTTACCACCCAAATGAATTTTACCTCCTTTTCTTCTCACTAATAGAGCTTTTATTTGGTGGTATTTCATTGTTGCTGACATTTTAACTTTTTTTGCTATTAATAAAAATTTAACGACATTTTTGCAAAAAAAATTACATTTTTCACTTTCTGTTGTAAAATTTTTCAAAAAAACTACATTTCTATATAACTTTTTCTCTAAATTTATTGATCTACATGTCTTTGATAAAAAAAAAAAAAATCCAATAAGTGTATATTTATTGGTTTGGGTAAAAGTTATAGCGTTTACAAACTATGGTGCAAAAAAGTGAATTTCCGCATTTTGAAGCAGCTCTGACTTTCTGAGCACCTGTCATGTTTCTTCAGGTGCTAGAATGCCAGGATGGTATAAATACCCCCCAAATTACACCATTTTAGAAAGAAGACACCCCAAAGTATTCACGGAGGGGCATGGTGAGTTCATGTATCATTTCATTTTTTTTCACAAGTTAGCGGAAAATGACACTTTCTGAGGAAAAATAAATAAGTAAATAAAGTTTCCATTTCTGCTAACTTCTGGCAAAAAAAAAAAAAAATCTCAGACAGACTCACTATGCCCCTCAGTGAATACCTTGGGGTGTCTACTTTCCGAAATGGGGTCATTTGTGGGATGTGTTTACTGTTCTGACATTTTCGGCGGGGCTAAATTGTGAGCAGCCATGTAAAACCTAAAGGTACTCGTTGGAATTTGGGCCCCTTTGCGCACCCAGGCTGCAAAAAAGTGTCACTTATGTGGTATCGCCGTACTCAGGAGAAGTAGGGCAATGTGTTTTGGGGTGTATTTTTACATATACCCATGTTGGGTGAGAGAAATTTCTCTGTAAATTGTCAACTTTGTATAAAAAAATTTAAAAAGTTGTCGTTTACAGAGATATTTCTCACACAAAGTATGGGTATATATAAAAATACACCCCAAAACACATTGCCCTACTTCTCCTGAGTACGGCGATACCGCATGAGTGACACTTTTTTGCAGCCTGGGTGCACAAAGGGGCCCTAATTCCAATGAGTACCTTTAGGATTTCACAGGGCATTTTTATGCATTTGGATTCCAGACTTCTTCTCACGCTTTAGGGGCCCCTAAAATGCCAGGACAGTATAAATGCCCCACATGTGACCCCATTTTAGAAAGAAGACACCCCAAGGTATTCCGTGAGTGGTATGGTGAGTTCATGTAAAATTTTATTTTTTGTCACAAGTTAGTGGAATATGAGACTTTGTAAAAAACAAAAAAAAAAAAATATATATCAATTTCCGCTAACTTGTGCCAAAAAAAAAAAATTCTGTGAACTCGACATTCCCCTCACGGAATACCTTGGGGTGTCTTCTTTCCAAAATGGGGTCACTTGTGGGGTATTTATACTGCCCTGGTATTTTAGGGGCCCTAAAGCGTGAGAAGAAAAATGCGTAAAAATGCCCTGTGAAATCCTAAAGGTACTCATTGGTTTTAGGGCCCCTTTGCGCATCTTGGCTGCAAAAAAGTGTCACTCATGTGGTATCGCCGTACTCAGGAGAAGTAGGGCAATGTGTTTTGGGGTGTATTTTTACATATACCCATACTTTGTGTTAGAAATATTGCTGTAAACGGCAACTTTTTAAATTTTTTTATTCAAAGTTGTCAATTTACAGAGATGTTTCTCTCACCCAGCATGGGTATATGTAAAAATACACCCCAAACACATTGCCCTACTTTTCCTGAGTACGGCGATACCACATGTGTGCCAATTTTTGCAGCCAAGATGCCCAAGGGGCCCAAATTCCAATGAGTACCTTTTAGGAGGGCATTTTTACGCATTTTTCTTCTCACGCTTTAGGGCCCCTAAATTGCCAGGGCAGTATAAATACCCCACATGTGACCCCATTTTGGAAAAAAGACACCCCAAGGTATTCCATGAGGGGCATGGCGAGTTCATAGAAGATTTTTTTTTTTGGCACAAGTTAGCGGAAATTGATTTTTTATTTTTTCTCACAAAGTCTCACTTTCCGCTAACTTTTGACAAAAAGTTCAATTTTTCATGGACTCACTATGCCCCTCAGCGAATACCTTGGGGTGTCTTCTTTCCAAAATGGGGTCATTTGTGGAGTGTTTGTACTGTTCTGGCATTTTGGGTGGGGCTAAATTGTGAGCAGCCATGTAAAACCTAAAGGTACTCGTTGGAATTTGGGCCCCTTTGCGCACCCAGGCTGCAAAAAAGTGTCACACATGTGGTATCGCCATACTCAGGAGAAGTAGGGCAATGTGTTTTGGGGTGTATTTTTCATATACCCATGTTGGGTGAGAGAAATATCTCTGTAAATTGACAACTTTGTATAAAAAAATTTAAAAAGTTGTCGTTTACAACGATATTTCTCACACAAAGTATGGGTATATATAAAAATACACCCCAAAACTCATTGCCCTACTTCTTCTGAATACGGCAATACCACATGTGTGCCACTTTTTTGCAGCCAAGATGCGCAAAGGGGCCCAAATTCCCATGAGTACCTTTAGGATTTCACAGGGCATTTTTACGCATTTGGATTCTCACGCTTTAGGACCCCTAAAATGCCAGGGCAGTATAAATACCCCACAAGTGACCCCATTTTGAAAAGAGGACACCCCAAGGTATTCTGTGAGGGGCATGGCGAGTTCACAGAAAAAAATAATAATTTGGCACAAGTTAGCAGAAATTTATATATATATTTATTTTTTTACAAAGTCTCATATTCCACTAACTTGTGACAAAAAATAAAATTTTACATGAACTCACCATACCCCTAACGGAATACCTTGGGGTGTCTTCTTTCTAAAATGGGGTCACATGTGAGGTGTTTGTACTGCCCTGGCATTTGAGGGTCTCTGCAATCATTACACGTATGGCCAGCATTAGGAGTTTCTGCGATTCTCCTTATATTGAGCATACGGTTAATGAGATTTTTTTTTTCCGTTCAGCCTCTGGGCTGAAAAAATATAAAAATGAACGGAGATTTTTTCATTCGCATCGATCAATGTGGATGAAAAAATCTCTGCCAAAATCAGTGACTGCGGTGCAGTGGGCTGGGCGCTAACTACCTAACAAGTAGCTAACTAACTGGCGGTGATAAGGGACCCTTATTCCCCATTCACACGTCCGCAATTCTGTTTGCGGAACGGAATTGCGGACCCATTCATTTCTATGGGGACAGACTTTGTCCCGCTCGGATCCGGAAATACGGATCCGCGCTTCCGGGTCTGCACTTCCGTTCCGCAAAAATATAGAACATGTCCTATTCTTGTCCGCAATTGCGGACAAGAAAAAGCATTTTCTATATAGTTCTGGCAATGTGCGGATCTGCAAAATGCGGAAAGCACTTTGCCGGTGTCCGTGTTTTGAGGATCTGCGGATCCGTGGATAAGATCCGCGGATCCGTGGATCCACGGATCCGCAAAACACATATGGACGTCTAAATGGAGCCTTACAAGGGGTGTGATCAATGACAGGGGGGTAATCAGTGACAGGGGGTGGTCAGGGAATCTAGATGGGGTGATCAAGGGGTTAATAAGTGAGGGGGGGGGGTTAGTGTAGTGTTTGGTGCAACTTTACATAGCTACCTGGTCCTCTGGTGGTCGATCCCAGCAAATGGGACCACCAGAGGACCAGGTAGCAGGTATATCAGACGCTGTTAACAAAACAGCGTCTGATATATCTGTTTGATGCGATTTATTCCGCATCTACAGTCTGCCAGCGATTGATCATCGCTGGCAGGCTGTAGTAGAACTCCTGAGACGTGCGGCACTGCGAACGCGCGCGCATTCACAGGAAGTCTCGCGTCTCGCGAGATGACGCGTCAACCCAGAACTACAGGACCGCCCGCCAGACGCATCCATGCGTTAGGCGGTCCTGTAGTGGTTAAGATAGCCGTTATAGTTCATGATAGTTTGTGCACAGGCGCATATGATAGAGTGAGGTAATTTTATGACACGGAGTGCGGTCCGTACATGCGCAGTCTAGAGAAGAAGACGCGGAGTACAATTAATAACATCAATAGTGTCCCATCTTCATAGGCGTCTGTAAGTTAACTGTTTCACCTCTCCCCATTCATTAACTTTGTCTGAGCACTTAGCACTTTAACCCCTTAAGGACCAGGGGTTTTGGGATTTTTGCGTTTTTGTTTTGCGCTGCCTTCCAAAAGCCATAACATTTTTATATTTCCGCTCACATAGCCATATGACGGCTTATTTTTTGCGGGACAAGTTGTACTTTTTAACGCTACCATTTATTTTTGCATGTGATGTAGTGGGAAACGGGAAAAAAATTCCAAATGGGGTGAAATTGCAAAAAAAAAGCAATTTCACCACAGTTTTACGGGTTTTTAAATTACAACGTTCGATTTGCAATAAAACTGACTGGTTAATTTTATTCTTCAGGTCAGTACGAATCCGGCAATACCTAATATGTATAGTTTTTCTTGCGTTTTGATAAAAAAAAAAAAATTAAAAGTGGGAATTTTTTTATTTTATTTTTTTGTCGCCATGTTTTGACCCCTATAACTTTTTTGTAATTATGCGTACGGAGCAGTGTAGGGGCTCATTTTGGGGAAAGGGGGGTGATTTGAATTTTTATATTTTTTTTATTTAATTTTTATTTTTTAAACTTTTTTTTTTTTTTTTTTTACCACTTTCTTATAGTTCCCATAGGGAACTATAAGATGCAATCATCAGATTGCTATTCTCATATATTCCAATGCAATAGCATTGGAATATATGAGAAAATCGCATATTTCCTATGGAGCCTATTACAGTCATAGGCTCCATAGGAATACTGTGTAGTAACCTAGGTTTCATTCACAGAAACCTAGGGTACTACATGCATGCCCGGCTCCCCCTTGTGGCCATCAGGGAGCCGGAGCAAAACCAAAGTGAAACTTTCGGTTTTGCGCTGATCAGATGCCGTGGTCAGGATTGACCATGGCATCTGAGGGGTTAAATGTCCGCGATCGGCATCGCTGCCGGTCGCTGACATGAGCTGCGGGTGTCAGCTTGATGAATCAAGCATTTACCCGCAGCTCATGCGCCCGCTCCGTGCGGGAGCGGGCGCCATCTTTAAAGTGCGGACGAAGGGCGTACATGTACGCCCTTCGTCCTTAAGGGGTTAATTAACACAGGCGTGGAAGCTTAAATAGATTGATATAAATTTGAAGATATTATATTATTTGAATTAACTGTACTTTGCACAAATGGTTGTTAGATGTGGATATGCACAATATCTTCATTATTATGCACTATGATGTTAATGACATGGAAGTTATTCACAGTTTTTATGATTATTATCTTTAATTGTATTATTGTTATATACTTGATTGTACACCCTATATATATCCTGCACATGATCCTGTTCATTGCTTGAGAAAGGCTCTGGTATAGAGTTAAAACATCACGGTCCACATGGGTGATAAAAACTCTTTTTTCTTTTTAAACTATTGGAGTGCTGCCCTATTTATATATACCTTTTTTAACCTTTTTAACCCCTGAAAGGCCCCTTTTAACCCAGTGTAATTGTTGTTTAACAGATGCACTCCTGTCTAAATGGCCGTTAAAAATGGTTTTATATTTTGATAGAGCTATTCACCGCTATTCACTGGTCGTTAAAACAAATGGCCATGTGAATAGCCCAATGGACTGGTTCTATAAATGGCCGTGTGACAGCCCCTACATGTTCGTGTGAATGAGGCCATTGTGACTCATCCTCTGTTTGACTTACCAGGCTCACATGTGGCAAATCTCTGGCTCATTTTGTGAGTGGAGCCAAATGGTTGGATGTTCCATGTTTAGCTCCTGTACATATTATTCAAAACAGGCTACTGTTAGCGTGAGTGGCAACTGCAGTCTGACATTTGGTATTATTGTTGCCCTAAATTGTACTAAGAAAGTCTGACCTAATTGTTGATGATATATACCTCTTCTTTATGAGTCTATCGTCTATTGCCTCCCGTAATATATGTACCAACTCAGATTTATATTTCTGAGTGGGATCAATTCTCAGGACCTCATAGTTGGTTTGATCCGTGAAGAGACTCATGCACATCAACTCATACTGTTTGGAAATCAAAATTACAGTATTGCCACCCTTATCAGAGGGTTTAATAATTAATTCTTTATTGCTGGTGAGAATTTTCAAAGCCTCCATTTCCAAATAGGTGTAGTTTTTGTACATGGTAGTCTCGGTGAGATTCTGGAGATCTCTGGTAACTTAACTCAAAAAAAGATCTATGTGGGCCTCTCCTCCTTTCGGTGGATTCTTAGTACTTTTTTTACTCAAATTGGTGATTGGACCAGTGCCAGTGGGTCTATCACTGTCCTCCAGGAGGCCCAATAAATCATTGAACCCCTGTAGGTCAGACTGGTCCAGACCCTTTTTCACACATTTTAGTCTGTCCATCTGGGCAAAGGTGTTGCGCCATTTTATTTTACGTATAAATAAATTAACATCCTTAATCCAGCTAAAACAATCAAACTGATTAGTAGGCACAAAGGTAAGTCCTTTAGAAATAATGGATATCTCACTATCAGAAAACACTTTTCCTGACAAGTTAAAAATCAGAGAGTCACTATGCCCCGCTAGTTCTTGTGTGGGCGTTCCCGTAACCCGTATGTGTTGCGGGTGGTCTGATCTAAAAAAGGACGATTGTCTGTTACATTTTCTCTCAAAGAGGTGGCAGAAGAGGAGGCAGAGGAGGATGAATTGTGATCTCCCCTTTCCTCTGCATGGCAAGGGGTCTCCCTGGTCATATTCCCTTCCCATGATGACTGATACTGTCTTGGAGGGTATTGTCGGTCTTTTGTGTAAATTCTAGAGGGACGGGAATATCTGTTATTGAACCTTCCGCCCCTTCGTCTTCTACCTCTATTTTGAAATCTCTGATTGGATTGAGTGTGATAGTTGTTTATTTCGTTATCGGAGTATTCTGGCTCAGATGCTGAAGTCTCAGTTTATGAGTCCCTTGGTTCACTAGTACCAATATATGCCGTTTTATTTCTAAATTCCGTAAGGTCATTCAGGAATTGTCTATGTTTTCGTTCTATTAGGGAACTCTTGAACCTCTCTATATTATTCTGCAATTCCGTTTGTTTACTGGGAAATTCCATGTGGTCTTTAAATTTTTCGGCCACGTCAACTATCTCACCAAGTTGTTTGTCTAGTTCCACTAGCTTAGTCTGTTCTTGTGTTAGTAACAGTTTCATAAATCTAATGGAACTATCAGTTGCTTCCTGTTCCCATTTCACAAGAAGGTCAGGAGTGGATATTCTTTTAGCTGGATGAAAATTCTAAGTTCTCTTGGGACTATTGAATTTTTTATATAATTTTCTAGGGACTGTGTTTCCCACCAGGATTTTAGATATTCCTGGTGAGCTATGTAAAGGTCTTTGAATGGTGTTTTAATAGATGTACGTGCTGGAGTGGCAAAACTAATCTCCTTGTCAGAGAAAACTTGGTTTGCTTCAGTGAGCCATTTCGTTTTGTCAAAAAGGGAGTTTAAGGACTGGGCCATGATATATGCAGTAGTATATTTATTCACTCAAAGAGTCAAGTTCCGACAGGTCTATCGTCAGTAGGTCAGATATAAAGTGATATAACTATATAAGAAGTCACCGTGAAATTATCACTAAAAATTTACTTTTATTGAATCTTATTAGGTAAAATCAACATCAAGTGGCACCTCTAATCCGAGTAGGCAGGAGGGGCAGGAGGAAATGATACTAACCCTCCTCTGGCCCTAACCAGCTATAATGCCCTGCCTAAAAACGGAATAGCCGCCCCGATAAGGGCGATCCCGTGTCAGGAACCTCCTAGTATTCCCTACCGGGTCCCTGACACAGGACAGAACCCAACACCAGTGTGAATATAAAAACAATAAATATTGTCAACAAGTCCGTCAATGTCTATTGGAGTTCAGACGGTCACTCTCGGTACGATATATAAGTGTCAAATGGGTGCATAATAGTATTGATAAATCTTAGAGGAAATCATAGTTCCCAACTAACAACATAGTCTCCTGTCCCGACGCGTTTCACTGCTCCCAAAAGTGGGCAGCAGATCATCAGGGGACCACAAAAAAACAATATCAGGGGCTCAATGTCCCAAAAATCAAAGCACCATGAGAATTAATATAGACTGATTCTCTTCACTACAAGCTGACTCTTGTTGCATGCATGGTTATAGCATTTCAGATATGCCCAGCTGATGTCCTTAGGAGCCGGTATGGGGATAATTGAGTCACCAATCTGCACATGAGGGTTATCAAACATAGATAATGACACCCCCTCACATACACAGCAACCGGATAGAATATATCACCATAGGCATTTGGTTTAGATACTCATTATGGTCAATATGCAAATAGCTCAGTCACAGGACCGCAATACTTTCGTGCCTCCCACTGCACTGGTTGTTACATATGAGTATGGAGCCGCGACATGTACGTCCAAACTTCTTCCTGGTAGATGGTAGTGTGTAATGTGGCGCATGTGTTTTGAAGGTGCCGTGCGCACAGGTAGCCGGCGTCTCTTTCCGGTCATGTGGTTTGACGTCACAGCGCTGCGTCCGAGCTGCAGGTTGAGTAATACAGCGTCGGCTATGCGTTCCACATAGACTGGATGTGCGTTCCACCTAGACAGGAAGTGCCTGCCCCAATCTTTATCTATGACCACACTCTCAAGGATATTAGCCGTATGTTTTACGGATAGTACAGCGTCTACTATGTGTTCCACATAGACCGGATATGCGTTCCACCTACATAGGAAGTACCTGCCTCAATATTTCTCCCTGGGCAAACTATCAAAAATATTTACACTGTGTTTTATTAATCAACTGTAATCACAAATCTGGTTTAGTATAATGGTGTTAAAGAGGAATACACACATTCAGGTATTTGTAAAATTATTGATTAATGACTAGGGCAGTTTATACAATCACTACCCTATCAACGTAAGTGGGAGGGGCCAGGGAACAAAAATAACAGTGCTATACATGAATATATCATACAGGGCAGCGCAAGGCACAACCAGTCATGGTGTGTCTAGACCTCCATCTCCCTTCGGTTATAAGTAGGCCACTGCCTAAATAAAGCACATGAACTCAATATTGTCATTCAGTCCTAAGGGAACACAGGAGTTTAATAAATATATCCACCGTGCTTCCTTTTGTTTCAAAATTTGGTCCACATTGCCCCCTCTAATTGAGGGTCGTATTACCTCCACAGCAGAAAAGGATATAACCACCTTTCCATCCATGTGCACATTTTGGATATGTCTTGGGATAGGTTTATCCCGTTTATTACGGATATCACCAATATGTTCTAGGATCCGAACTTTAAATTCTCTGCACATTTTCCCTACATAAATTTTGCTGCAGCAACACCTCATCACTTAAACCAGTCCCTTAGTGTTACAATTAGCAAAACCTCTCATTTTATACAGATTTTGGTCCAGGGCATCACTGAAGGTGTCCCCCACCTGTATAAGCTGGCAAGCCTTACAATGGCCACTCTTGAATGTCCCTTTGGACCTGTTCTGAAGCCAACACTCTTTTTCAGGGGTACAAAATGACTTTGTACCAAAAGTCACACACACTGCTTCCTCTCCTGTAAGTGACCGAGGGATAATCAGGAAAATGGTCACTTAAATCAGGGTCAGTTTTCAGGAGGGACCAGTAGCGGTTCATTATATCCCTTATTTGATATGAAGCCGAATTATAGGTCCCGATTATACGTATGACGTCTTCATTAACCCCTTAAGGACCGGGGTTTTGGGATTTTTGCATTTTTGTTTTGCGCTCCCTGCCTTTCAAAAGCCATAACATTTTTATATTTCCGCTCAAATAGCCATATGACGGCTTGTTTTTGCGGGACAAGTTGTACTTTTTAACTCAATGTCTATTGGAGTTCAGACGGTCACTCACAGTACGATATATAAGTGTCAAATGGGTGCATAATAGTATTGATAAATCTTAGAGGAAATCATAGTTCCCAACTAACAACATAGTCTCCTGTCCCGACGCGTTTCACTGCTCCCAAAAGTGGGCAGCAGATCATCAGGGGACCACAAAAAAACAATATCAGGGGCTCAATGTCCCAAAAATCAAAGCACCATGAGAATTAATATAGACTGATTCTCTTCACTACAAGCTGACTCTTGTTGCATGCATGGTTATAGCATTTCAGATATGCCCAGCTGATGTCCTTAGGAGCCGGTATGGGGATAATTGAGTCACCAATCTGCACATGAGGGTTATCAAACATAGATAATGACACCCCCTCACATACACAGCAACCGGATAGAATATATCACCATAGGCATTTGGTTTAGATACTCATTATGGTCAATATGCAAATAGCTCAGTCACAGGACCGCAATACTTTCGTGCCTCCCACTGCACTGGTTGTTACATATGAGTATGGAGCCGCGACATGTACGTCCAAACTTCTTCCTGGTAGATGGTAGTGTGTAATGTGGCGCATGTGTTTTGAAGGTGCCGTGCGCACAGGTAGCCGGCGTCTCTTTCCGGTCATGTGGTTTGACGTCACAACGCTGCGTCCGAGCTGCAGGTTGAGTAATACAGCGTCGGCTATGCGTTCCACATAGACTGGATGTGCGTTCCACCTAGACAGGAAGTGCCTGCCCCAATCTTTATCTATGACCACACTCTCAAGGATATTAGCCGTATGTTTTACTGGATAGTACAGCGTCTACTATGTGTTCCACATAGACCGGATATGCGTTCCACCTACATAGGAAGTACCTGCCTCAATATTTCTCCCTGGGCAAACTATCAAAAATATTTACACTGTGTTTTATTAATCAACTGTAATCACAAATCTGGTTTAGTATAATGGTGTTAAAGAGGAATACACATTCAGATATTTGTAAAATTATTGATTAATGACTAGGGCAGTTTATACAATCACTACCCTATCAACGTAAGTGGGAGGGGCCAGGGAACAAAAATAACAGTGCTATACATGAATATATCATACAGGGCAGCGCAAGGCACAACCAGTCATGGTGTGTCTAGACCTCCATCTCCCTTCGGTTATAAGTAGGCCACTGCCTAAATAAAGCACATGAACTCAATATTGTCATTCAGTCCTAAGGGAACACAGGAGTTTAATAAATATATCCACCGTGCTTCCTTTTGTTTCAAAATTTGGTCCACATTGCCCCCTCTAATTGAGGGTCGTATTACCTCCACAGCAGAAAAGGATATAACCACCTTTCCATCCATGTGCACATTTTGGATATGTCTTGGGATAGGTTTATCCCGTTTATTACGGATATCACCAATATGTTCTAGGATCCGAACTTTAAATTCTCTGCACATTTTCCCTACATAAATTTTGCTGCAGCAACACCTCATCACTTAAACCAGTCCCTTAGTGTTACAATTAGCAAAACCTCTCATTTTATACAGATTTTGGTCCAGGGCATCACTGAAGGTGTCCCCCACCTGTATAAGCTGGCAAGCCTTACAATGGCCACTCTTGAATGTCCCTTTGGACCTGTTCTGAAGCCAACACTCTTTTTCAGGGGGTACAAAATGACTTTGTACCAAAAAGTCACACACACTGCTTCCTCTCCTGTAAGTGACCGAGGGATAATCAGGAAAATGGTCACTTAAATCAGGGTCAGTTTTCAGGAGGGACCAGTAGCGGTTCATTATATCCCTTATTTGATATGAAGCCGAATTATAGGTCCCGATTATACGTATGACGTCTTCATTAACCCCTTAAGGACCGGGGGTTTTGGGATTTTTGCATTTTTGTTTTGCGCTCCCTGCCTTTCAAAAGCCATAACATTTTTATATTTCCGCTCAAATAGCCATATGACGGCTTGTTTTTTGCGGGACAAGTTGTACTTTTTAACGCTACCATTTATTTTTTCATGTGATGTAGTGGGAAACGGGAAAAAAAATTCCAAATGGGTTGAAATTGCAAAAAAAAGCAATTTCACCACAGTTTTACGGCTTTTTAAATTACAACGTTCGATTTGCGATAAAACTGACTGGTTAATTTTATTCTTCAGGTCAGTATGAATCCGGCAATACCTAATATGTATAGTTTTTCTTGCGTTTTGATAGTGAAAAAAATTTTTAAGTGGGAATTTTTTTATTTGATTTTTTTGTCGCCATGTTTTATGCGTACGGAGCAGTGTAGGGGCTCATTTTTTGCGGGGCAATCTGAACTTTTAATTGATACCATTATGGGGTGCGTATGATGTTTTGATCACTTTTTATTCATTTTTTTTTAGGAAATGAAGCGTCCAAAAATGGCGAATTAGCCATTTGGATGCTTTTTTTCCGTTTTTATGTTTACCGTATGGTGAATATTTTTTAATATTATTATAGTATGGGCGTTTTTGCACATTGCGACACCCATTATGTGTAATTTTTTTATTTTTTTATTTATTTTATTTTCATTTTGGGGAAAGGGGGTGATTTGAATTTTTATATTTTTTTATTTAATTTTTATTTTTTAAACTTTTTTTTTTTTTTTTACCACTTTCTTATAGTTCCCATAGGGAACTATAAGATGCAATCATCAGATTGCTATTCTCATATATTCCAATGCAATAGCATTGGAATATATGAGAAAATCACATATTTCCTATGGAGCCTATTACAGTCATAGGCTCCATAGGAATACTGTATAGTAACCTAGGTTTCATTCACAGAAACCTAGGGTACTACATGCATGCTCCGGCTCCCCTTGTGGCCATCAGGGAGCCGGGCAAACCGAAGTGAAACTTTCGGTTTTTGCGCTGATCAGATGTCGTGGTCAGGATTGACCACGGCATCTGAGGGGTTAAATGTCCGCGATCGGCATCGCTGCCGGTCGCTGACATGAGCTGCGGGTGTCAGCTTGATGAATCAAGCATTTACCCGCAGCTCATGCGCCCGCTCCGTGCGGGAGCGGGCGCCATCTTTAAAGTGCGGACGAAGGGCGTACATGTACGCCCTTCGTCCTTAAGGGGTTAACCTTGTTCTTAGTTTGTAATAGCGTAGATCTCTTACTATCACGAGCATGGTTCCAGGCCTCTCTCAGGTGTATGTCAGGATGGCTATGCAGACACTAAAACATGATTTTTTTTTGTTTAAAAAATTATATGATTGTGTGAAACCTAAATTAATAAATAAAAAGACATATTATGTATTGCCGCGTCCGTAAAAACCTGAACTATAAAAATAACACATGAACTAACCCCTTCGGTCGACACCGCATAAAAAATAAAATAATAATGTAAAAAGCAGTTTTTTGTCACCTAAGATCACAAAAAGTGTGACAGCAAGCGATCAAAAAGTCATATGCACCCCAAAATAGTGCAATTAAAACCGTCATCTCATCACGCAAAAAATGAGCCCCTACCACAGACAATTGGACAAAAACGAAAAAAAACTGACTCTCAGACTATGGAGATACTAGAATAGTTTTTTGTTTGTTTAACAAAGGATATTATAGTGTAAAACCTAAATAAATTTAAAAGAGTAGACATATTATGTATTGCCACATCCGTAAGAATCTGCTCTATAAAAATAACACATGACCTAAACCCTCAGATGAACACAGTCACAAAAATAAAATAAAAATGGTCCCAAAACAGCTATTTTTTCCAAATTTTACATTTTAATCATTTTTTTCCAGTAACAGTCAAACAATACTCTATATTTATTGCGCTGATTCTGTAGTTTACAGAAACACCGCATATGTGGTCGTAAACTGCTGTATCGCCAAACGACAGAGCATAGAATGAAGGAAACGCCATATGGTTTTTGGAAGGCAGATTTTGACGGACTGTTTTTTTGACACCATGTCCCATTTGAAGCTCCTCTGATGCACCCCTAGAGTAGAAACTCCATAAAAGTGACCACATATAAGAAACTAAAGTTTCCAAAATGTGGTCACTTTTTTGGAGTTTCTACTCTAGGGGTGCATCAGGGGGGGCTTCAAATGGGCCATGGTGTATATAAACCAGTCCTTCAAAATTTGCTTTCCAAAAACCATATGACGTTCCCTTCATTCTATGCCCTGCCGTTTGGCGATGCAGCAGTTTACAACCACATATGGGGTGTTTCTGCAAACTACAGAATCAGGGCAATAAATACTGGGTTATGTTTGGCTGTTAACCCTTGTTTTGTTCCTGGAAAAAATGGATGCAAATGGAAAATTTGGCAAAAAATCTAAATTCTGAAATGTTATGTCCATTTGCCATAAACTCTTTTGGAACACCTAAAGGGTTAACAACGTTTGTAAAATCAGTTTTGAATACCTTGAGGGGTGTAGTTTCTAGAATGGGGTCAATTTTGGGTGGTTTCTTTTATGTAAGCCTCACAAAGTGACTTCAGACCTGAACTGGTCCTAAAAATTGGGTTTTTGAAATTTTCTGAAAATTTTCAAGATTTGCTTCTAAACTTCAAAGCCTTGTAACGTCCCCAAAAAATAAAATGGCGTTCCCAAAATGATCCAAACATGAAGTAGACATTTGGGGAAAGTAAAGTAATAACTATTTTTGGAGGTTATTACTATGTATTATAGAAGTGGAAAAATTGAAACTTGAAAGATTTCAAATTTTTCAAAATGTTTGGTAAATTTAGTATTTTTTATACAAAATAATGAACTTTTTTGACAAAATGTTACCAGTATCATGAAGTACAATATGTGACGAAAAAACAATCTCAGAATGGCCTTGATAAGTAAAAGCGTTTTAAAGTTATCACCACATAAAGTGACACTGGTCAGATTTGCAAAAAATGGCCTGGTCCTTAAGGTGAAATAGGGCCATGTCCTTAAGGGGTTAATAGTGTCTGGCAAAGGATAGATTTTATTCTGGGGTGAAATTCAATTGCCAAAATAGCAATCCCCTAAATCTGGTGTTCCAGCTGTGGCTGTCCAAGTTTAATAGTGTCCAGCAAAGGATACATTTGTTCTGCGGTGAAATTCAATTGCCAAAATAGCAATCTCCTAAATCAGTGGTTTCAGTTGTGGCTGGCCAAGTTTAATAGTGTCCGGCAAAAGATAGATTTTGTTCTGGGGTGAAATTAATTTGCTAATATAACAATCCCCTAAATCAGTGGTTTCAGCTGTAGCTGGCCAAGTTTAATAGTGTCCGGCAAAGAATAGATTTTACTCTGGGGTGAAATGCAATTGCCAAAATAGCAATCCCCTAAATCAGTGGTTGCAGCTGTGGCTGGCCAAGTTTAATAGTGTCCGGCAAAGGATAGATTTTGTTCTGGGCTTAAATTCAATTGCCAAAATAGCAATCCCCTAAATCTGGTGTCCCAGCAGTGGCTGGCCAAGTTTAATAGTGTCCGGCAAAGGATAGATTTTGTTCTGGGGTGAAATTCAATTGCCAAAATAGCAATCCCCTAAATCAGGGGTTTCAGCAGTGGCTGGCCAAGTTTAATAGTGTCCGGCAAAGGATAGATTTTACTCTGGGGTGAAATTCAATTGGCAAAATAGCAATACCGTAAATCAGTGGATTCAGCTGTGGCTGGCCAAGTTTAATACTGTCCGGCAAAGGATAGATTTTAAATTATTGGGTGAAATATTATAATTTTTGCCAGGTACAAACCCCAGCACTGCATAACTGACAGGGAACTTACAATTGGCGGTTACATTCTTGCATGAAATAAAGCCTTTTTGGGCTTTGAAGCCAAAGGTAGTCACCAATAACTGGTTTTTAATTTTAAATGTTTTTAAATAAATTAGTGTAGACCCCAAAACATTGGGAAAATATAAAAAATAAAAACAAAAATGCAATGGCACTCTGCAACCAGCACTCTGCCCTGCCTCCATGCTGGATTTTGAATGAGGCATTAGTGTACATTTTGGCCAAAGTGTAATAAGTCACTCACCACATCAATGTCGCCTCTATAAGTGGTCCCTAACACTAATTCCTACCTGTTTATGGGCCATGACAGCCACACAAAATCCAGGGAGCGCAGGTGCAGCATGCATGCCAGGTACACTCTGCTTGTAACCCATCTGGTGCCATAACAGCTTCAAACAGATCCAGGGATGCAAGTACCAACATTGGATTTTGTCTGGATTTTGTGTGGCTGTCATGGCCCATAAACAGGTAGGAACTAGTGTTAGGGACCACTCATAGAGGCGACCTTGACGTGGTGAGTGGCTTATTACGCTTTGGCCAAAATGTACACTAATGCCTCATTCAACATCCAGCATGGAGGCAGGGCAAAGTGCTGGTTGCAGAGTGCCACTGCATTTTTGTTTTTACGTTTGTATGTGTATTTCGCCATAGCAATGTGCACCTGCATATAGGGTTGTGCTGACTGAACCCCCCACCTTTTTTCTTTAAAATATAAAAAATAAAACAAAGTGTATTTGCATTATATATTGGAGGCGTGGCGATCTCCATGCAGTCGTGCACACCTGACTAGTTAGTCTGCCCTGGAGGCTGGTTTAAAGTCAGTATAAAACTGAGTCTGCTTTTAAAGCGCCTACCAGTAGCCATTTGGCTCCAGGAGAAGTATATAGTGGGCTCAACATGCATGTTTGTATTTGCATCCCCACACTGACGGGGTTACAAGCAGAGTGTACCTGGCATGCATGCTGCACCTGCGCTCCCTGGATTTTGTTTGGCTGTCATGGCCCATAAATAGGTTGGAACTAGTGTTAGGGACCACTCATAGAGGCGACCTTGGCATGGTGAGTGGCTTATTACGCTTTGGCCAAAATGTACACTAATGCCTCATTCAACATCCAGCATGGAGGCAGGGCAGAGTGCTGGTTGCAGAGTGCCATTGCATTTTTGTTTTTACGTTTGTATGTGTCTTTCGCCATAGCAATGTGCACCTGCATATAGGGTTGTGCTGACTGAACCCCCCACCTTTTTTCTTTAAAATATAAAAAATAAAACAAAGTGTAACTGCACGGTAGTATAACAATGGTTAAGGCCGATATACTTGTCTATTCTGCATAAGGTACAAACAAGTCCCGTGGGATCCATGTCTGGTTATTTTTAATAAACCAAAGCTTGCCCACATTGTCTGTGGACAGGCGGCTGCGCTTGTCTGTGATAACACCCCCTGCCGTGCTAAACACACGTTCAGACAATACAATGGCTGCAGGGTAGGCCAGCACCTCCTAAGGCGTAAAGGGCAACCTCAGGACATGTGCCCAGTTTGATGACCCAGAAGTTAAATGGGGCAGACCCAGTGGCATAGCGAGAAATGATGGAAACTTATTCCTCCTCTTCCTCTGCCTTCACCTTGTGCTTCCACTGAGTCCCCGGTGTCAGGTGTAAATGCCATCAGCAGCGTGTCTACTAGCGGGCTCATATTCCTATCACACTCCAGTGAGGGAATTAAGGACGGCACGTTGTCCTTGTAACGGGGATACAGCAGGGGGGCCACCCAGTAATCAGCACAAGTTAGAATGTGGCAGTAACTGGGCGGTCGTTGCGCAGGCACTGCAGCATGTAGTCGCTCATGTCTGCCAGGCTGCCCAGAGGCAAGGACAAGCTATCCTCTTTGAGGTAGGTATATCGTCTGTGTCCTCTGTATCCCCCAGCGTTCCTCCTACTCCTCTTCCTCATCCTCCAGAACTGTGCCCTGGCTGGACAATTGTGTTCTAGGACAGGGCCTATGTTGATGCAAATACCCACCCTCAGAGCCACTTGTATTTGTTAGGCCTTAGTTTAGCTGCCTTATAGTTATTTTGATAATTTTTTTTAGTAAATTTGTAAATAGTTTGTAAAGAGGGGTTGGGGTGTTGAGTGTGTAGGGTGTGAGGCTGTTTGGGTTTATTTTCCATCCGCTATCTACACTGTCGATACTGCCGCTGTATATAATTTCATTATATAATACTTTTGAGGGGGCCCTGACAAAGTCTTTTAGTCCTCCTCCTCCTCCTCCTGGATGGGCCCCTTCTAGGTCAGGGACCCAAAACAGTAGCTTCCCATTCTTCCCTGTAGCTATGCCCCTGGCATCAGTCAGTACATGTACTCTTCCACCATGTTGCTGAAATGCTGCCTCCTGCTAAGACCTGGTGGTAGTGCAGGTTGTTGTGGCGTGATGACAAAGCTTTCCCACATTCCGCCAATGCTAGCCAAACCTTCTGAGGTGCTGATGGTGACCCAGCTGCCCGTGAGCTGGCTTGGGTGCCACCCTGCTGAGAACACGGTTCCTGCTACTCCTCCTCATAGTATTTAAGACCGAAAAAAGACATTTGTCCATCCAGTTCGGCCTGTTTCCTACAAGTTGATCCAGAGGAAGGCAAAAAAAAAACTGTGAGGCAGAAGCCAATTTTCCCCACTTAAGAGGAAAAAATTCCTTCCCGACTCCAATCAGGCAATCAGAATAACTCCCTGGATCAACGACCCCTCTCTAGTAGCTCTTGAATTCTCTTATTGTACTCACCATCACCACCTCCTCAGGCAGTGAGTTCCATAGTCTCACTGCTCTTACAGTGAAGAATCCTTTTCTATGTTTGTGTACAAACCTTCTTTCCTCCAGACGCAGAAGATGTCCCCTCGTCACAGTCACAGTCCTGGGGATAAATAGATGATGGGACAGATCTCTGTACTGACCCCTGATATATTTATACATAGTTATTAGATCTCCCCTCAGTCGTCTTTTTTCTAAAGTGAATAACCCTAATTTTGATAACCTTTCAGGGTACTGTAGTTGCCACATTCCAGTTATTTCTTTGATTGCTCTCCTCTGAACCCTCTCCAGCTCTGCTATATCTGTCTTGTTCACAGGAGCCCAGAACTGTACACAGTACTCCGTGTGTGGTTTGACTAGTGATTTGTAAAGTGGTAGGACTATGTTCTCATCACGGGCATCTATGCCCCTTTTGATGCAACCAATTATCTTATTGGCCTTGGCAGTAGCTGCCTGACACTGGTTTTTGCAGCTTAATTTGCTGTTTATTAAAATTCCTAGATCCTTTTCCATGTCAGTGTTACCGAGTGTTTTACCATTTAATATGTACGGGTGACTTGCATTATTCCTTCCCATGTGCATAACTTTACATTTGTCAGTGTTAAACCTCATCTGCCATTTCTCTGCCCAAGCCTCCAATCTATCCAGATCCCTCTGTAGCAGAAAACTGTCCTCTTCCGTGTTAATTACTTTACACAGTTTAGTGTCATCTGCAAAAATACATATTTTACTGTGCAGGCCTTCTACAAGATCATTAATAAATATATTGAAGAGGATAGGGCCCAATACTGACCCCTGAGGTACCCCACTAGTGACAGTGACCCAATCTGAGTATCTACCGTTAATAACCTCCCTCTGTTTTCTGTCACTCAGCCAGTTACTTACCCACATACAAACATTTTCTCCCAGTCCGAGCATCCTCATTTTATATACTAACCTTTTATGAGGTACAGTGTCAAATGCTTTGGAGAAGTCCAGATATACGACATCCATTGATTCGCCGCTGTCAAGTCTACAGTAGAACTTACCTCCTCATCCTACTTATCCTCCTCATCCTCCAGAACTGTGCCCTGGCTGGACAATTGTGTTCCAGGCCAGGGACTATGTTGGTGCAGGAACCCACCCTTCGAGCCACTTGGATGTCACTGGCCTTAAGTTAAGGATAAGGCGTGTATATAGTTTTGTTTGTTTATATAGTAAGTTTAGCTGCATTATAGTTATTTTAATATGTTTTTAAGAAAATTTGTAAATAGTTTGTTAATGGTTTGAGTGAAAGGGGGGGGTGGGTGGGGGTGTTGTGTGTGTTCGATTAACTGAATTGATTTTCACTGTCTGGTGTTTAGGAATTTCTGCACCCCAAATTCAGCACATGTGGCAGGCAGGGGATGTGCTTCAAACCGGCTAGGCCCAGACCTGCTAGTATATTTCGCCCATTAGCGCACAACACCAGGCCGGGCTGGAGGCTCAGTGGCACCAACCAATGATTGGTCTGTTGTTCAATGCCTGTCCACAGCTCCTGCGCAGTGCGGGGTTTGTTCCACAAACACACAAATTTTAAAACAACCTACTGTCGTTTCCCCCTGGCTGTGCTGCTGTGGGTGGTGAAGGTGTTATGCTGAGCAGATGAAGAGGTGGTAGAGGAGGAGGAAGGCGAGTAGGAGGAGGAGGAGGTAACAGGATACAAAGAGAAATGCCCAGCAATCCTCGGGGGCGGAAGGACATTCGAAAAAGCGCTATCCGCCTCTGGCCAGCCGCAACATTTACCAACTATGTTGTTGGTTATTTGGACGTTGCCACAGATAGCGTTGCACAGTGCACACTTAATTTTTTCTGCCACTTGGTTGTGCAGAGAAGGGATGGCTCGCCTGCAAAAGTAGCGGCGGCTGGGATACATGTACTGTGCGACAGCCACCGCCATAAGGTTTTTAAAACTGTCCACCAGACAGAATGACAGCATTTCAAAGGACCAGGAAGTTTGAAATAAGGCATTCAGAGCCATGGGTAGGGGGGTACTTCCTCTTTCTATTTCTTTTTCTCTCCAGTGTTTGGGAGATGGACAGCTGATAGCTTCACACTTCCATGGGATTTGGTGGAGATGCTTAGTGACAATGACAGATGTGGTGGCGTTGCTGCCACATCCTCTGTTTGCTGGGTGACAGGTGCCACTGTCACTCACTTGGGCTCAAGTTTAGAATGTTTATTTATTATTTTTCTGTATTTTATTTTATTTTAAGTCATTTCCCTATCCACATATGTTTGCAGGGCATTTACCTACATTTTGAACATCCAGGTGTTCGCTCAACTCTATATAAGGGTGCTTCTTCATGTCAAGGATGTGCTGCATTTTGTGTGCGGCAAACAAATGCATGCAACTTTTGCAACAGCATACCTGAATTTATGCCTCATTTTCTTCCCTCAGGATAGGTCAGCAATGTCAGATCAGCAGGGGTAACACCCGGGATACCCCCAATCAACTATACGAGGAGCCGGTGAGCGCAGTAAGCGTGTGTCTTCTCCCTTCTCTCTTTCTGTTCACCGCTGCTGTCTCCTGTTCACCGCTGCTGGCAAAGACCATAGAGGATAGGTCATCAATATTAGAAGCCCGGACAACCCCTTTAATGTAATTTAAGTCTGCTGTGGGTTTTCCTTTGGTGGAAGAAAACGATGCATAAATGCATATATGTTTTTGTTTTTTGCTATGCCGCACTGCATAACTGCAACATGTGGCAGTAACCTAACATGCCGATAATTTGTTGGACAATTTTTTAATTAAAAATTTAAATCAGACAATGCAGTGTGGTATTAAGCAGGCTGTGTGTTATCACCATCAACAATGTCATTACTCATAGCCATACTTGTCCTATAACTTTGACTTTATTGTTAAAGGATTTTTCTCATTACTGAAAATGGGGGCATAAAACTAGGCCATTGTCTTTTAGGTGTGGATCCCGCCGCTGGGACCTGCACCTATATCAAGAACAGAGCCCCGAAAGTGTTGGAGGGCGCACTACACATGTGCAGCCACCCTCCATTCATTTTCTACGGTGCCGCCGAAATACCAGAGCGCTGGCTCTGCAATTTCTGTCGGGCCCATAGAAGTTAATGGGAGTGGTGGCCGGTCATGCTCGATGTGCTCCCATTCAATTGTATGGGGAGCGTGCTTGGTGGTGGCCGGACTGGAGTCCTTCAGCCACCACCTTTCGGGGCTCCATTCCTGACATAGGTGCCAGTCCCAGCAGTGGGACCCACACCTATAAGACAATGGGGGCATATCCTAGCTATATGCCCCCATTGTCTGTAATGAGACAACCCCTTTAATACTAATGCTGTCTTAACTTTACAGAGCTTGAAAGGGGTTGGATACAGTTGCCATAGAAAGCTACTTGCCAGAGGTATGCCATACATCATTTTGTATATCCGTGAGCTCTATATTTCAGTATCTATTTGTCTTTCACCCGCATTGAAAAATGTTGTCAACTACACTTTTTAATACAATTCATATTGTCTGGGAAATATGTTCAGCAGCACCAAATATAGAGGGGAGGGGGGGGGGGGAACTAGGGCATAAAAGGTACCAAACTTCAGTGTGACCCCCTCTGATGATATTGTTATCTTATGCACCAGTAACAAATGGCTAAAAGTACTAATTAAATAGGGTATAAACGTATTTTATTATTTATTACTTTACTTAATGCATCATTACATTTAATAGACAAGCATAAATAGCTAATTTGGTGGATTGGTACAAAAAGCATTCTTAATTGAGAAAAGGGAAAATTGATTCAATGTATTTTGTAGATCCATGTTTAAAAATATTGTTGGGGACTGATGTCTGTTTTTAGGCATATGGTCCATATTTCATCTGATTTGCATTTACTATTCTATTTAGAAATGGAATTATAATTTATGCTGATGTTTTGGGTACATCATTCGGTTTATTAATATACTAAGTAATGGAAAATATGTTTTCATTATCAAATGTGACTGTTTTATTTTTGGAATGAGTCATGCTTTAATTGAACACATAAAATTACAATTCTGAGCTGCAGTTTTCAACTTACAATTAACACATTAACACAATTATTGTAACGTTAACCTTTTGGCCCTTTGTATAGTGACTAACTGCTTAATGCAGCACAGAGAACATATTATACAGGCTTTGTGTCATGCTTTTGTTCTCACGTTTTATGTTCTCCATTTTTCCCCCCATTGTATATGTAAGTCAGATAACCATATGAATTATATGTCATAATGGTTCTGTTTTGTATTCTTTCTGGTGCTAGTGATTTTTCAAGTGCATTTCTTCCTTTAGCCTTTATTGTAAATAAAATAAAAAACATAATTGAAAATATACAATACTTAAACTGTGTATTGGCATTTTACGGTGATGGATTGCATTGCTACAATCAGCAATGTGGAATCCTGAGCTGCAGTCTTCATTTATCAGCAAGTGATATGGAAAGAAACTGAGTAATTATCCAAGAAACTCATTTGTCATGGATTCCACAATTCTTTAAGTAGGATTCGGCGGTAAGGAATAATTACTATTCAAGAAAGTGAACCTGATTTGCTTGCCTCCATAAAGATTTCTCTTTTTCAATTTAGTGCTGAACCATGTACCAGGCAAAAGTAGCTAATCAGAAGAGACGTAACTATTGGATTGGATTAATTACAGGTCACTGTACACCAGTCAGATTATCAGCTGTAATCAGTGTTTTAAAGTAAAGACAGCACAGTGCAATTACATTTTGATTTGTCATGGTCCCAAATCCTGTAATTTAAGACAAACCTAGGATAGCAGAAAATAACCCACTTAAACTTTCATATGTAGTATAGTGATAGCATAAAAAATTAATATATAATGAACAGATTCAGTAAATTCACTCCCAGGATATCTTCCTAAATGCTGTAAAGAATTGTGTATGAGCAACACATACACTGATCAGCATAACATTAAAACCACCTGCCTAAAATTGTTGGCAAGTGGCCAAGCTGCCGGGAGAGATGGACGCATAATCCTGAGCTCCCGCTCCTGTATTGCAACTTAACCTGCAAAAGCCCTTCAGCATCGGTCATTCCTGCCAATTATACTTGTGGTGCAGCTTGTCTTCAGCCCTCATGATGCCGCGGGGCAAGAGAACCTCCAAGGCGCAAGGAAAGCTGGAATTCTTTTTCAGCACGGACCGGGCCCAAAATGGCGCCGACGGAGACACGGCCTCCACCGCACCTAACCCCAGCCCCCCTCGAGGTGCTGGCTCACCATCTCTGGGGCGAACGGAAGATGAACTACCAACTCACCAGCACCTGGTGGGCCGCCCGGCCTCCCCGCTGCGGTCCTCTCCATCCTCCTGCTCTCAGGTCAGTAGGCCCAGCCCTGGTGCAGGCTCTCCACGTGCTGCGCGAGCTGAGCAGGCCTCTCCTTCTGCCAGCCCTAAAAAGAGGAGACAGAAATTACATGCTGAGCAGCACATTGGATCCGATATAGCTGATCACCCTGGCAGTTCAGCTTTTGTATCACCGCTTGAGGCCTTGCAATCTTTGCCTACTGATGATTTACCAGCATCCAGCAGCCTATTACAGCAAATGCTGCTGGCCTTTAACCATTCCATGACCACACATATGACGCGCTTAATTGCACCGCTGCAAACTTCAGTCACAGATCTAAGCTCCAGAACGCAGCATGTTGAGGAAAAAATGGGCGAGTTTGCGTCGTCGCACAACAATCTTATTGACGATCATGCAGAGTTAACTGCAGAAGTGTCGCGCCTCCAAGCCAAAGTTGCGGACCTAGAAGATAGGTCTCGCAGGAATAATCTCAAGCTGCGGGGGGTTCCGGAAAGTGTTACCCAAGCAGAATTGTTTGATTATATCAAAGGTTTACTTAAACTGCTAGAGCCTTCTTGTACGGAACGTGACTTGATTATAGATAGGGCACATAGAATTGCCAAGCCCAAGCATCTCCCAGAGGAGGTTCCTAGAGACGTTCTTGCAAAGATCCACTTCTACCACATTAAAGAAAGTGTACTAGCGAAGGCTAGAAAGAGGGACTCTTTGCCGGCCCCTTATGAATCGGTCCAGCTCTTTACCGACTTATCAGCTGCCACCTTGCAGCTCCGACGCAAGCTACTTCCTATCACAGCTGCTTTGCGCTCTCACTCCATTGCATATCGCTGGGGTTTCCCCGTCAAGCTTCTAATCCGAAAAGATGATTCGCTCGTGGTTATCAGCTCTTTGGAGGAGGGCCTGAAATTGCTTTCTTCTTGGAACATTCAGACGAACACAACCCAGGAAACGCTGCCTCGACGTACATCGCCGTCTGATGACGACTGGACCGTGGTGGACAACAGGCGAAAAAAGAAGACCCGTTGAAGGACTTGTCATTATCCTGGTTTTGGTATTACAGGAACGGATGAGTATCTTTTACTCTATGTTGGATGACTGTTTTGACCCCCATTGTATCAGGGAGGCAATTTCATCTGCCTCTGATTTCCATTTCTAGTTGCCCTACTTCATGGGCATTCTTGAATCTTTTGTTTGTATTGTTTTCTGATTATGTTTCTTTCAGTTCTGTACCTTTATACTTGGGTAGATGTATGCCAAACTGTGACATTCCTCAGACACTTATACTTAGGATGTGCGGTGGCCTCCTTCTCAGATGTACACGTGCTGTAATTATCAAGCTAATACACCACTATTATGGTACTTAAGTTAGGATCTCTTAACGTCAGGGGTTTGAATAGCCCCTTTAAACGTCGTATGTTGTGGAAGGAGGCCCTTGCCCTTAAATGTGATATCCTCTGTGTACAGGAGACACATATACTTGAAAAAGATGCACACAGACTCCAGCATCGGTGCTTTCCGGTGATCGTACAATCCCATGATGTCAAAAGAAGAGGGGTGTCCTCCTGGCCTTTAAAAATACGGTAGCCCACTCCGCAGTTTCCACATATGTCGACCGGGGAGGAGGTACATTATACATGTCTGTCATTTGAATAACGTATTATACACCATACTGGGACTGTACGCCCGAACCGGAAACCCTACCGTTTTTACATAAATTACTCATTAAGCTCAATTCCCTGCAACAAGGTAGGATTGTAATATGCGGCGACTTTAACACTGTCCCTGATTTATCCCTAGATGCTACCTCCTCCTCTAGATCTGCTAGGCCCAATCTATCGCAACTATTACTTAGCAACTCTCTTTACGATATCTGGCGCCTCCAACATGCGTCAGAGAGGGACTACTCCTACTTTTCGCCATCTCACCAATCTTATTCCCGCATTGACCTGATCCTGGTGGATAGACGGTCCATAGAATTGATAACCAAATCCGAAATCGGTCAAATCACATGGTCGGACCATGCGCCGATCACAGTAGAAATTAGAGAACAGTTTCAATCCTCCCCTAATCAACTCTGGAGAGCGAATGATTACATTTTAGCTCACTCCCAATATAAAAAGGAGATCACCCAGGCGTTACAAGAATTTTTTCTTTTTAATGCCGCTTCAGTGGCGGACCCTTCAGTGGTATGGCTAGCCCATAAAGCGTTTATTAGAGGAATTTTGATTAAAATTGGCCACCTTGACAAGAAAAGACGGGAAAAAATCCTGACTGATTTGACCAACGAAATAGGAAAATTGGAACGTGCCAACAAGGCTTCCTCCACAGCTGAGTTGTCTGAGAAGCTACGGTCTCTAAGACTACAACTTAGGGAATGCTTGTTGCATTCTTACGAATACTCCTTGAAAAAAGTCAAAGCTTTATATTATTCTCAAGCCAATAAGGCCGGTAGGTTGCTGGCGAGTAGAATAAAAGCTAAAGCTTCTAAATCTCGGATAGCTTATCTGTGGAGCGCTACTAACTCTCAGAAAATCTATGATCCAAAATCGATAGCTAATAGATTTATGGAATTCTATTCCCATCTTTATAATCTATCAAATGACCCTCAGGTCCCTCAACCTTCCGTTGCTGATATAGATGACTTTTTAAGCTCCCTTTCCCTTCCAACTCTTGACGAAGCTCAAAAAACCTCTCTTACCTCTCCGATCACTGTGGAAGAAATCTCCCAAATTATACAACATCTCCCTGGCCATAAAAGCCCGGGTCCTGATGGTCTGACTAACTCTTACTATAAAATTTATGCTTCAACGCTGACCCCTCACCTACACGCTTCCCTGTCTCGTGCTGCATTGGATGGCAAATTTCCGAAAGAAATGTTAGAAGCGGTAATAGTGACATTGCCCAAACCTGGCAAGGAACCTTCCATCCCCCAGAACTTCCGGCCAATTTCACTATTAAATGTCGACTTAAAAATCTACGCAAAAATAATCGCGAACAGACTAGCCCTAATAATCCCATCATTAGTTAATCCTGACCAAGTGGGGTTTGTTTAATGTAGACAAATCACAGACAACTCTAGGAGAGTCCTTAACTTAATTGATTTTGTTAACAGGTCCTCCACCCCAGCTTTGTTTGTCACTCTTGACGCCGAGAAGGCGTTCGACCGAGTGAACTGGTCGTTCGTCTTCTCGGTGCTTGAGAAGATGGGATTCCCCATTTATTTGTTAAATGCTATTATGGCGCTGTATAAAAATCCCTCGGCGAAGGTGCTAGCAAATGGTACACTATCTGACTCGTTTGATTTGTCAAATGGCACGAGACAGGGATGCCCCCTGTCCCCACTTATTTTTATTTTATCCATAGAACCCTTGGCGCAAGCGATTCGGAGGGCCCCTAATGTGACGGGTATTCAGATAGGAGACAGGCAACACCGCATCTCATTGTATGCGGATGATATCATCTTGACACTTACTAATCCTTCTATCTCCTTACCAGCAGTGATGGACCTAATACGGAAATTTGGCGCCCTATCCTACTATAAGATCAATGAATCCAAGTCTCAGGTTCTCCCTCTGTGCGTACCAGCTGTTGAAATTGCCCATCTCCAGAGGACCTTTTCCCTGGATTGGCAATTTGACAAAATACAGTACCTGGGGATCTATCTTTGTTCTGATCTACAGTCTTTGTACGCCGCTAATTTTTCTCCGATGTTACCACGGCTTCAGGCTGAGCTTGCTGATATAGCGAAAATTGAACTGTCATGGTTTGGCAGAATTGCCGCCTTTCAACAACATGTCCTCCCCAAGCTATTTTATTTGTTCAGGACCATCCCCATCCGAATTCCTGACTCTTTCTTTGGGTCGATTAATAAGCTACTCAACAAATTTGTTTGGAAGAAAGGCCCCCAAGGATAGCTAGGAATATAATGAATAGACATAAAAATGTGGCGGGCTAAGTATGCCGAACGTATCTGACTATTATTTAGCCTCTAGAATCAATCAGTTAAAAGCATGGTGGGTGGGCGACTTGTCTGTTCACTGGATTCATATTGAACAATCCCAAGCCCCCTGGCACAACCTCAAGGCTTTACTGATGGCATCTATAGCTACTACCACAACTATCTCACTTAGACCCTTTCTCTTATCATCCTCGGTAGCCTTATGGAAGTCCTATGTCAGAAGGGTGGAAGGTACCGAGACTTCATGTCTGCATATGGCCCCGATTGAATGCTTATCTCTATTGTCTCCTGATTTGGTATTGACCTCTTGGAAAGAGAGAGGATCCAATCGGTAAATGATTTGTTGGTGCGCTCCACCCCCAAATCCTTTGCAGAGCTCCAGCGTTCCTTTGATATCCCCAATGGAGAAATCTTTAATTATTTAAGAGTGAAACACATATTAACTAACACACCTTTTCACATCAGTGAGGGACTCCTTCAGATCTTGAAACACTGGAATCTTCCTAATGCTGTCGCATCCGGAATTAAACCTATTTATTCTTTATTAGGTAGCAAGCTCACCTTTGTTAAAACTGTCCCCTTTCGGTCGTGGGAGACAGATCTAGGCCAGACCTTTTCACTAACCCAGTGGTCCTCTGCCATAGGAACAGCTACAACTCACCTTAGATGTGTCACCCATCTGGAGTCTTACATGAAGACACTGTTGCGCTGGTATTTTACTCCTCTCAAACTCAGCCTAATTTACCCTGGTTCTTCTCATGTTTGCTGGAGAGGGTGTGGGGGTAAGGGGTCCTTACTTCATATCCTGTGGGATTGTCCCTACGTTAGAGGGGTATGGATTCAAGTTTTCCATCGAGTTTCTCTTTTGACTGAGTCTCCTATTCTTCCAAATCCGGCTCTCGCTCTTCTTTTTTGAACATAAATGAGCTGCCTCGAGCAGTGAGAGTGACAGCCTTGCACCTTTTTTAGCTACAAAGCTTCTCATAGTGACCTACTGGAAGAGCACCAAAATACCCACATTGGCAGAAATATTTGATTCTGTGTCGACCACGATGGTCTATGAAAAAATGATGGCTTACAAGGACAATAGATTACATAAATTTGAAAGGGAATGGGCTTCTTGGGAGAGTGTGCGTCCCTCCCAGTAGATTCACCCTGAATTGTGGATGTTTCCCTGTATCTAGACTTCCTAGACTGTATACATATTTTGTTCACTCCGTATGTGTCACAGTTTGGCCTATACGTATCGAAGAATGTATCCTCAAATATTTTGAGTCCAAAGCGTGTTTTACACTACTCATGTACCTTATTATTCTTTACTTTTACCTTTTGATTCTAAGCTATACTGCTTTAATTCTTGTTTCTCATTGTTACTGCAAAAATTTCTAATATCATAACGTATGTACATTTATTTTGTGCCTCAATAAAAATATTATTGACAAGTAAAATTGTTGGCAAAATAGTTCAGAGTTCAGACCCATTGACACAAGACTTCTGAAGGTGACCAGTGGTGTCTGGCACCAAGATATGAGCAGCAGATTCTTTAAACAAAATGAAGTGCAGAAGAAGCTGAACAGATTGATAAATAGTTTTGTGGGAAAAGATTCAGTAAAACGTTATACATTTAAATCTCTGTCCTGAGCTCAATAGCCAAATGGGCCATCTTACCAGTGACTTACAGCTATCTGTGTGTATACACTTATACAGGGAATGCTATCAATCAACAATAAGGTGGTCCACTAGGAAAGAACAGAGATTTACAGGGTTTCTGTCATCAGAATTAACCCTATTAAACTAGCTGACATTAGCAATATGCCTATTCCTACTTGTTATTCCAGAAATCTAACTTTTATAATATGCTAATTAGCCTCTAGGAGCAGGCGCAGTTAGTGAAGGATGAGCGTCCTTCACTCACTGCTACTGCACCGAATACTTAATGGGACGGCACAGGAGCGAGATACATGGCAGACAGGGCTGGCAGGAGGAGACCAAGGCTGCTCGGCCCTGTTAATCAAGTGCAGTGGGGCGCATCCAGAGGTGGGAGAGCGGAGCTTCTAGGAGCAGGGGCAACGCCCCCCTGCTCTTAGAGGTTAATTAGCATATTATAAAAGTTAGATTTCTGGAGTAACGGGGGCATAGATACAAGTAGGAATAGGCTAGTTAGGTTCAGCTGTCATGGCACATTGCTAATGTCAGCTAGTTTAATAGGGCTAATTCTGATGACAGAAACCCTTTAAAGGGCTTGTCCAGTGTCTGACATTGTACAGCAAATAAGAATAGCAGTGGCTACACCTTCCTTTCGGCTATTTAGAAGAGGTGGACACCTCTTATGGCCTCACGCTAAGACCTAGAGGATTATAACAACACGTAAAAAATAGAGGGACAGTTTCAACATACGGGGACACGTAATTGAGTTGAGATCCAAAAGAATGATATCAGAGTCAAAAAATGAAGGAATATAAATAACAATGCGTCTTTATTAGAACAATTTATGAAACATGATTGGTACAAAAAGTGTTAAAAAACAATGGTTTTTTATGGTGACCGGCTACTTAGCCCAAACTAGCAACTGTCTGTTTTGTTGGGTCCCATTATCTATTTGGTGTGTGCACTGAATGAGGATATTTGCGCATAGTTGTTATCAATTTTCACCAGTTATACTCTGATTATGCTATGTGGTGTGTCGCTCTTTGTGTAATTGTTTTTACTTGTTTTTTAACACTTTTTGTACCAATCATGTTTCATAAATTGTTCTAATAAAGACGCATTGTTATTTATATTCCTTCATTTTTTGACTCTGATATCATTCTTTTGGATCTCTATGTTTCAGATATTGGGTCTTGTACCAGTGGGAATCATTGTTGGTTAAAGTAATTGAGTTGAGACTTGATATATAAAACAAGTAAACCTTTAATAAAATTCTATTGTAAAAAACAATATTACGATCCGCTTAATTAGCACAATAAGCAGATCGTAATATTGTTTCACAATAGAATTTTATTAATATATCAAGTCTCAACTCAATTACGTGTCCCCGTATGTTGAGAGTGCCCTTCTATTTTTTAGGTGCAGTTTCTGACATTGATGACCTATCCTCAGGACAGGTCATTAATATCAGATCGGCGGTGGTCGGACTCCTCATCACCCCCGCCAATCAGCTGTTTGAAGAGACCTCAGTGCTCCTATGAGCTTTGTGCTCTCCTCATTGTTTATCTGATTAAAGTTTCCAAGCAAAGTCAAGCCCAGAGCATCACACTTTCTCCACTGGCTTGCCATTTTCCAAGGTGCATCCTGGTGCTATCTCTTCCCAAGGTATGTCATGCACAAATGGCTGTCTACAGGATGTAAAAGAAAATATGATTCCTCAGACCAGATTACCTTTTCCATGGTCCCATTCTGACGCTCAGTACCCATTTAAGGTAGTTTGTGGTAGACAGGTGTCAGCATAAGTGCTCTGACTGGTTTGAGGTTAGGCAGCCCCATACATTGCAAGCTGAAATGCCTTGTCTGTTCTCGCACTATTTATTCCTAAAGGCTATAGGCACCTTTACACTGATTTTCTTATAGTTTGTTTGCTTCCTAGATACAAAATTCAGAAACTTCCTAGAAGCTTTCCCACCATGTTGCTGCTTTGTGGAGTCTGTGTAACTTTCTGTACCTCCAAACAAAGAGAAAAAATTATGTTTGAGCCCACCACATATTGCTCATAAACACAGGACTCCAGTCAATTCTGAACTGTGCATGGGGAGGGAGAAACACCAATGTCTAAGGGGATGCATGTTTTTTCTATTTTAACATTCTCCAATAAATAGTGTTTTTATACCTTTTATTGAAAGAGTGCTGGAGCATTTTTTTAAGCTGGTAACTTCTTTACCTACCAGATTGTTCTGCTGCTTGTGGCATAGATCCAACTGCACTGGCTGCTCTCACAGCTCTCCATTCGCTTATGCCTTAAGCTACATGCACACGAACATATGTATTTTGCGGTCCGCAGATTGCGTATCCGCAAAAAAAAAAAAGGATAATGTCCGTATGGCATCTGTTTTTGTGGATTCATTGTAATAATGCTTATCCTTGTCCACAAAACAGACAAGAATAGCAAATGCTAAATTTTTTTTTGCGGGGCTATGGAACATGGATGTGGATAGTACACGGTGTGATATTCAGCATTTTTTGAGGGCCTATTGAAATGAATTGGTCCGCATCCTATCCGCAAAAAAAACGGACACGGAAACAAACTATGTTCATGTGCATGTAGCCTTATTCACACAGTCAGTGTTTGGTCAGTGATTTCCATCAGTGATTTTAAGTGAAAACCAGGTGCGGCTCTAAACACAGAACAGGTGAAGATCTTTTCCTTATACCCTATTTCTGTGGAGGCTCCAATCCTGGTTTTGGCTCACCATCACTGATGGAAATCACTCACCAAAACACTCTTTAACATATTCGGCACTTTGTGCTTGTCAAAGCTGCTCATATCCTTGGGCTTGCCCATTTTTTCTGCTTTCCACACATTAATTTTAAGAAATAATTTTTTTTTCTGTTCTTCCAGGCAAAGTCACCGCCTCCTGCAAGTGGAAGCGCCGGCCTGCCTGGACTTCTGAGTGTACAGGCTTCTATGTGAAGCCTGTACTGACTCATGTACAGCGCGATGTCAGTGCAGTACATGAGTGACAGCAAAGCGATCAGCCACAGAACGCCATATGGTTTTTGGAAGGCAGATTTTCATGGACTGGTTTTTTGACACCATGTCCCATTTAACCACTTCAGCCCCCCTAGCTTAAACACCCTTAATGACCAGGCCACTTTTTACAATTCCGCACTACACTACTTTCACCGTTTATTGCTCCGTCATGCAACTTACCACCCAAATGAATTTTTCCTCCTTTTCTTCTCACTAATAGAGCTTTCATTTGGTGGTATTTCATTGTTGCTGACATTTTAACTTTTTTTGCTATTAATAAAAATTTAACGACATTTTTGCAAAAAAATGACATTTTTCACTTTCTGTTGTAAAATTTTTCAAAAAAAACTACATTTCTATATAAATTTTTCTCTAAATTTATTGTTCTACATGTCTTTGATAAAAAAATCCAATAAGTGTATATTTATTGGTTTGGGTAAAAGTTATAGCGTTTACAAACTATGGTGCAAAAAGTGAATTTCGGCATTTTGAAGCAGCTCTGACTTTCTGAGCACCTGTCATGTTTCTTCAGGTGCTAGAATGCCAGGATAGTATAAATATCCCCAAATTACACCATTTTAGATAGAAGACACCCCAAAGTATTCGCGGAGGGGCTTGGTGAGTTCATGTATCATTTCATTTTTTTCACAAGTTAGCGGAAAATGACACTTTCTGAGAAAAAAAAAAAAAAAAAGTTTCAATTTCTGATAACTTCTGGCAAAAAAAAAAATCTCAGACGGACTCACTATGCCCCTCAGTGAATACCTTGGGGTGTCTACTTTCCGAAATGGGGTCATTTGTGGGGTGTGTTTACTGTTCTGGCATTTTGGGCGGGGCTAAATTGTGAGCCGCCATGTAAAACCTAAAGGTACTCGTTGGAATTTGGGCCCCTTGCGCACCCAGGCTGCAAAAAGTGTCACTCATGTGGTATCGCCGTACTCAGGAGAAGTAGGGCAATGTGTTTTGGGGTGTATTTTTACATACACCCATGTTGGGTGAGAGAAATATCTCTGTAAATTGTCAACTTTGTATAAAAAATTTTAAAAGTTGTCGTTTACAAAGATATTTTTCACACAAAGTATGGGTATATATAAAAATACACCCCAAAACACATTGCCCTACTTCTCCTGAGTACGGCGATACCACATGTGTGCCACTTTTGCAGCTTGGGTGCAAAGGCCCTAAAACCAATGAGTACCTTTAGGATTTCACAGGGCATTTTTACGCATTTGGATTCCAGACTTCTTCTCACGCTTTAGGGGCCCCTAAAATGCCAGGGCAGTATAAATACCCCACATGTGACCCCATTTTGGAAAGAAGACACCCCAAGGTATTCCGTGAGGGGCATGGCGAGTTCATAGAAGATTTTTTTGGCACAAGTTAGTGGAAATTGATTTTTATTGTTTTTCTCACAAAGTCTCCCTTTCCGCTAACTTTTGACAAAAGTTTAATTTTTCATGGACTCATTATGCCCCTCAGCGAATACCTTGAGGTGTCTTCTTTCCAAAATGGGGTCACATGTGGGGTATTTATACTGCCCTGGCATTTTAGGGGCCCTAAAGCGTGAGAAGAAAATGCGTAAAATGCCCTCCTAAAAGGTACTCATTGGTTTTAGGGCCCCTTTGCGCATCTTGGCTGCAAAAGTGTCACTCATGTGGTATCGCCGTACTCAGGAGAAGTAGGGCAATGTGCTTTAGGGTGTATTTTTACATATACCCATGCTGGGTGAGAGAAATATCTCTGTAAATTGACAACTTTGAATAAAAAAATTTAAAAAGTTGTCGTTTACAGCGATATTTCTCACACAAAGTATGGGAATATATAAAAATACACCCCAAAACACATTGCCCTACTTCTCCTGAGTACGGCGATACCACATGAGTGACACTTTTTTGCACTTTTTTTGTGTGGTGATTGGTGCACTTTGATATTTTTTCTCTGGTGGTCCCAAGCAAAGGGACCACCAGAGAAGCGGGCAGCAAGCAGATCAGACGCTGTTCACAGAACAACGTCTGATCTGCGATTTTTTCTGCCATATACAGCATGCCAGCGCACGATCGGCGCTGGCAGGCTGTAGTATAACTACATGTGCGGGCGCGTCCTCGCGTCATCTCGCGTCTCGCGAGATGACGCGCCGATGCGTCGTATCAGAGCTACAGGGCCGCCCGCAGGACGCATCCCTGCGTTAGGCGGTCCTGTAGCGGTTAAAGCCCGCCTGATGCACCCCTAGAGTACAAATTCCAAAAAAGTGACCCCCATCTAAGAAATTACACCTCTCAAGCTATTCAAAACTGAAATTTCAGAATTTCTATTTTTTGTTAGCTTTCCTCAAAAAAAGTGTAATATAGAGCAACTAAAAATCATATTTACCCTAAAATAGTACTAAGAAAACTGCCACCTTATCCCGTAGTTTCCAAAATGGGGTAACTTTTTGGAGTTTCTACTGTAGGGGTGCATCAGGGGGGCTTCAAATGGGACATGGTGTCTAAAAATCAGTCCAGTAAAATCTGCCTTCCAAAAACCATATGGTGTTCCCTTCCTTCTGTGCCCTGCCGTTTGGTCATACAGCAGTTTATGACCAGATATGTGGTGTTTCTATAAACTACAGAATCAGGGCAATATGAGTTTTGTTTGGCTGTTAACCCTTGCTTTCTTACTTTTAAATGTTATCTCCATTTGCCATTAACTTTTGTGAAACACCTAAGGAGTTAACGATGTTTGTGAAATCAGTTTTGAATACCTTGAGGATTGTAGTTTCTAGAATGGGGTCATTTTTGGGTAGTTTTTAATATGTAAGCCTCACAAAGTGACTTCAGACCTGAACTCGTCCTTAAAAAGTGGGTTTTGGAAAATTTCTGAAAAATTTCAAGATTTGCTTCTAAATTTCTAAGCCTTGTAACGTCCCCAAAAAATGAAATAGCATTCCCAAAATGATCGATACATGAAGTAGACATATGGGGAATGTAAATTAATAACTATTTTGGAGGTATTACTATATATTATAGAAGTAGAGAAATTGAAACTTGGAAATTTGCAAATTTTTCAAAATGTTTGGTAAATTTGGTATTTTTTTATAAATAAAACTGACTTTTTTTTTACTCAATTTTACCACTGTCATGAAGTACAATATGTGACAAAAAAACAATCTCAGAATGGCCTAGATAAGTAATAGCGTGTTAAAGTGATCACCACATAAAGTGACACTTGTCAGATTTACAAAAAATGGCCTGGTCCTTAAGGTGAAATATGGCCGTATCCTTAAAGGGAACCTGTGACCATGTTTTCTTATAAAAAACTGAATGTACCTTCAAGTTTGTCTACCCTGATAGTTACCAGCGATCCATCCATAACCTTCTCAGGACTAACATGTCCTATTATATCACCCTCTAAAGCTTTCCCGCCATTATGCTCATTTGCATAAATAATTCCTTCCCTTCACACCATCAGAGCCTATTTCCCTCCCCTTAGACTTTGATTGACAGCGAATCTGCTAGATTTTATCTTTAGGAGAGTTTCTGAGGCGGGGCTGAGGAGCTTGACTCAGAGAAAATATGACTCTTCTATGGTCACACAAGTAAGATATGACTCTTTTATGTTAACTTGCATAAAAGGCGGGAAGTATAAAATGCCTCATACTTATTTCATGTGCCTGCAGATGAAATTAAAAGTTTAATTTATATGTTTAGGGCAACACAATTAACACTTAGAAATAAGTGAGGGTAGCATAGTAGAGGTGACAGGTTCCCTTTAAGGGGTTAAGGCTGATTACATATGGTGGATGTGGTTTTAAATTAGGGTATCCCATAACTGTCAGTGAGTGTATGTACAAGTGTCATGTCAGCTATGTATTTGACTGTTACTGAGCAACAATTACCAGGCTAAAGCAAATTATTGCTAAAGATTGAAATCAACTTCTTTTTATATTGGAATAAACAGAAATGCTTGTAAATAATAAATGGTTTGTTGTGTTTTGGTTCCCTTTACAATAATCCATCTTATAACTATCTCCACAAGTCAACCTAATGTAAAGTACTACAGTTGATAATTTGCAGAAATCCCAAATTTACCCACATTTTTTAAAAATTCCCACATTTTCAAATTTCTTTTTCTCTACTTTTATAATAGATAGTGATACCTCATATAATAGTTATTACCTTACATTTCCCATATGTCTACTTTATGTTTGGATCATTTTGAATATGACATTTTATTTTTTGGGGACGTTAGAAGGCTTAGAAGTTTAGAAGCAAATCTTGAAATTTTTCAGAAAATTTCCAAAACCCACTTTTTAAGGACTAGTTCAAGTCTGAAGTCACTTTGTGGGGCTTAGGGCTCTTTCACACTTGCGCTTATGCTTTCCGTCCTAGAGTTCCGTCCTAGGGGCTCTAGGACGGAAAGATACTGATCAGAATTTATCCTAATGCATTCTGAATGGAAAGAAATTCGTTCAGGATGCATCAGGATGTCTTCCATTCAGTATATGAACGTTTTTTGGACGTTGACAAAACCGTAGCATGCTGCAGATTTGTCTCCGTCCAAATATCTGGAAGACATGCCATAACGCCGGATCCGGAATCAATGCCCATTGAAGTGCATTAATCTGGATCCGCCATTAAGCTAAACATCGTTTCGGCGCATCGCCGGACCCGACGTTTAGCTTTTGTGAATGGTTACCATGGAAGCCAGGACGCTAAAGTACCGGCTGCCATGGTAAAGTGGGGAGGCAGGGGAGAAGCATACTTACCGTCCGTGCGGCTCCCGAGTCCCGGGGCGCTCCTAAATGACATCAGAGCGCCCCATGAACATGGATCACATGATCGCATGCATCACGTGATCCATGCATGTGGGGCGCTCTGACGTCATTGTGGAGAGCCCCGGGAGCCGCACGGACTGTAAGTATCTGCTCCTCTGGCTCCCCACTACTTACTATGGCAACCAGGACTTTAGTAGCGTCCTGGCTGCTAGTAACACTGAAAGCATTTTGAAGACTGATCAGTCTTCAAATGCTTTCAGTTGTCTTGCGCTGTGACGGATACGGCGGGCATTTCCGGTGACAGAAGTGCACGCAAAATCCTCACAACGCAAGTGTGAAAGAGGCCTTACATAATAGAAAGGACCCAAATATTACCCCATTTTAGAAACAACACCCCTCAAGCTATTCAAAACTGATTTTACAAACTTTGTTTACCCTTTAGGTGTTGCACAAGAATGAATGGAAAATGGAGATGAAATTTCAGAATTTCACTTTTTTGGCAGATTGTACATTTTAATCCATGTTTTCCAGTAACAAAGCAAGGGTTAACAGCCAAACAAAACTCAATATTTAGAAAAAACGTATTGAGGTGGCCCCACCTGCTAGGTGAATGTTATCGGTGCACTTATCGTGACAATGTCTCCCAGTCACTAAAAAAATATATCTACATATATATACAGTTCACAAGAATTGCATAAATTTGAATAAATGTATTAATCTTATAAAACAAATAATTTAAATAAATAAAAAGGATAGCATAAATCTCTATGTATCGCGATATGCAGAAACTATATATTATCCAAAAATACAAAAGATATATATCGGGGGGGGGGGGGGGGTTAGACGTGGCCGGAAGCTGACATGAGCGGACACACTTAGCTGAGCTCCGGACCCAGATCCTAGCTTCGCAGTTATCCTAAACTTTAACCGCCGCAAAAATTCCATCCAGATCGGGTAGGAGGTCGGGAAGGACCTGTAGCGCAACTATGGCCCGCAACAAAGCACAGTTGGCGGTGGAACGGCTTCAGGAGTTTGCCCGCGCAGATGACCAAGATGGCGCCGGCCCTCATTCACCACCTCCGAACGGGATGAGAGGCGGCCCTGCACATGATGTGGCGGTAAATGCAGCCACAGAGCCATCCCTGAAGCAAGTCACTGAGCAACTGCTGCAAGCGATCGCTACCTGCCACTCATCAATGGTGAGTAAGCTGGAGGAGGTGAAGGTGGATATTGGCTTGCTGCGTCATGATATGCAGGCCATGCGTGAACACATTAAAGAGACTGAAAACAGAATCTCAGAAGTGGAGGATCGTGTAACACCGCTCCCCACAAAAATTCACGAGCTTGAGCAGAAAGTTAACTTCTGGCAGCAAAAGTGCGATGATTATGAAAATCGCACAAGGCGAAATAATCTGCGGATCATTGGTCTACCTGAAAAGACTGAGGGTAATAACCCATGTGCATTTGTTACTACCTGGCTTTGTAATACCTTTCCAGAGGCAACGTTTTCGACAGCCTTCGTTGTTGAACGTGCCCACTGTGTTCCCGCCAAACCCCTTTCACCAGGGGCGCCTCCAAGACCTCTACTGGCGAGATTGCTAAACTCTACGGACAGAGATCATGTGCTGCAAATAGCACATAATAAGCAGGAGTTGAAGTATGATAACAACACCATCATGAACTTCCCAGACTTTTCGGCGGAACTACAAAAACGCAGGGCAACCTTCAGCACGGTGAAAAGACGACTCCGGGAGATGAACTTATCCTACTCTATGGCTTACCCGGCTCGATTAAGAGTGGTGGATGGAGAAACAAGCTGGTTTTTCAACACTCCTGAGGAAGCCACAGGTTGGCTAGATGGTAGGGGCAGGAACACCAGACTACAACGATGAGAGATCACATGGTTTCCTAGTACTAGCTGCTAGAGTGGGATGTTCGAACCTGGACTCTGGGACATGCATGGACATTTGCACTGACTAAGTATCTACCATCTTTATAGTCCTTCATTTACCATAGATCTTGCTTCCCAACTAGTCCCCACAAGGGATGGAATGACCGTGCTCATAGTTAGTCAGAGCGGGAAAGCTGAGACTGGTACGGCATTGTGTTAGTTGCAGCAATGATTACTGAAGTCACTGCCACTACTTAGGTACTCTTGATGCAGTGTGATTGTATGTAATGATTCTGATAGACTGCATGTTCGGCTTCCAGATCTGGATATTAGTGATGAGCAGGAGGTGCCATATTCGATGTCGCGATATTTCGCAAATATTCGATTGAATACTTGTCATATTTTCGTCGAAATCGAATATTCGTCATTATTCTATATAATGCAAATGTTTACGCGAATTTATATTCGCATGGCGAATTAAACTTAGAGCTGAGTTCCTAATGGTTGAAACTTGTATTGCAAGAATTGACGAAGATCACGAATATAGCACTATATTCTCAATCTTCGTTATATTCTAGCAATACAACCATTACGAACTCAGATCTAAGTTGAATTCGCAATGCGATTAATATAACTTGCATTAATCGCATTGCGAATTCAACTTCATAATAGTTGTAACATAGTAACATAGTATATAAGCCCAAAAAAAGACATCTGTCCATCCAGTTCGGCCTGTCATCCAGCTAGTTGATCCAGAGGAAAGAAGTACTCCCTGGTAGTGTTGAGCGCGAATATTCGAATAGCGAATTTTTTTAGCGAATATCGGCACTTCGCTAATTCGCGAATATTTCGAATATAGCGCTATAAATTCGCTATTTCGAATATTCGTGTTTTTTTTGTTTTTTTTTAGTTATATTTTTTTCTTTCCCACTTCCCAAAAGTAGTTCTTACCTATCCTGAGGATTCCTGGCTTCCTGGCTGCTCTAGTCAGTGCCCGTTGCCGCTTCTGCCGACTTCCGTGCTCATGGAGCGTCCCCATCACCATGGGAACGTCTCCATATACTAAAATGTACTGTCGGATTTGAGGAATTACGTTGAAATCGCAATGCGATTAATTCAAGTTATATTAATCGCATTGCGATTACAACTTAGCACTGCTATCTTACATAGGCTAGAATTAACGAATATGGAATATAGCACTAGCAGTGCTAAGTTGAAATCGCAATGCGATTACTTCAAGTTAAATTAATCGCATTGCGAATTCAACTTAGCACTGCTGCTATATTCCATATTCGTCAACTTCGTTCATTCTAGCAAGCTGACCCATTATAAACCCAGCTCTAAGTTGAAATCGCAATGCGATTAATATAACGTAATTCCTCAAATCCGACAGTACATTTTAGTATATGGAGACGTTCCCATGGTGATGGGGACGCTCCATGAGCACGGAAGTTTATGGTTGGCTTGGTAGAATTAGCGAATAGCGAATATGACGAATGTATTCGTCATATTCCTCAAAACGAAGATAACGAAGTATTCTACATCTTCGTTTTAGCAACCTATTCGTCAACTTCGCTAATTCTAGCAATCAAATAGGAAGGTTGACTATAGAGACAGCTGTGTTAAATTCGCTATGCGATTTTTTTTTTTTTTTTATAGAATAATTATATTACTTGATATAATTATTATAATTATTCTATTTATTAAAAAATATATATATATATAATCGCATAGCGAATTAAACACAGTTGTCTCTATAGTCAACCTTCCTATTTGATTGCTAGAATTAGCGAAGTTGACGAATAGGTTGCTAAAACGAAAATGTAGAATACTTCGTTATCTTCGTTTTGAGGAATATGACGAATACATTCGTCATATCCGTCATCTTCGCTATAATTCTAGATATGAAACCAATAGGAAAGTAGCCTTAAGTTAAAATCGCAATACGCGATTATTTAAATCGCATATTAATCGCGATAACTAGAATAATGACGAATATTCGATTTCGATGAATATGAAACGAATATTCTTTCGAATATTTGCGAATTTCGTCGAAATCGAATATGGCACCTGCCGCTCATCACTACTCCCTGGATCAACGACCCATCTCTAGTAGCTATAGCCTGTAATATTATTACACTCCAGGAATACATCCAGGCCCCTCTTGAATTCCTTTATTGTACTCACCATCACCCCCTCCTCAGGCAGAGAGTTCCATAGTCTCACTGCTCTTACCATAAAGAATCCTCTTCTATGTTTGTGTACAAACCTTCTTTCCTCCAGATGCAGAGGATGTCCCCTCGTCACAGTTACAGTCCTGGGGATAAATAGATGATGGGAGAGATCTCTGTATTGACCCCTGATATATTTATACATAGTTATTAGATCTCCCCTAAGTCGTCTTTTTTCTAAAGTAAATAAACCTAATTTTGATTACCTTTCAGGGTACTGTAGTTGCCCCATTCCAAGTATTACTTTAGTTGCCCTCCTCTGAACCCTCTCCAGCTCTGCTATGTCCGCCTTGTTCACAGGAGCCCAGAACTGTACACAGTACTCCATGTGTGGTCTGACTAGTGATTTGTAAAGTGGTAGGACTATGTTCTCATCACGGGAGTCTATGCCCCTTTTGATGCAACTCATTATCTTATTGGCCTTGGCGGCAGCTGCCTGACACTGGTTTTTGCAGCTTAGTTTGCTGTTTATTAAAATTCCTAGATCCTTTTCCATGTCAGTGTTACCGAGTGTTTTACCATTTAGTATGTACGGGTGACTTGCATTATTCCTTCCCATGTGCATAACTTTACATTTGTCAGTGTTAAACCTCATCTGCCACTTCTCTGCCCAAGCCTCCAATCTATCCAGATCCCTCTGTAGCAGTATATTGTCCTCTTCAGTGTTAATTACTTTACACAGTTTAGTGTCATCTGCAAAAATTGATATTTTACTATGCAAGCCGTCTACAAGATCATTAATAAATATATTGAAAAGAATAGGGCCCAGTACTGACCCCTGAGGTACCCCACTATTGACAGTTGCCCAATCTGAGTGTGTACCGTTAATAACCACCCTCTGTTTTCTGTCACTCAGCCAGTTACTTAGCCACTTACAGACATTTTCTCCCAGTCCGAGCATCCTCATTTTATATACTAACCTTTTATGTGGTACAGTGTCAAATGCTTTGGAGAAGTCCAAATATATGACATCCATTGATTCGCCGCTGTCAAGTCTAGAACTTACCTCCTCATAGAAACTGATTAAATTCGTTTGGCATGACCGATCCCTCATGAAGCCATGCTGATATGGCCTTATTTGCTTATTTCCATTGAGATCCTCAAAGATAGCATCTCTCAGAAAACCTTCAAACATTTTCCCCACAACAGATGTTAAACTTACCGGCCTATAGTTTCCGGCTCTGTTTTTGGACCCTTTTTGAATATTGGCACCACATTTGCAATGCGCCAATCCTGTGGGACATTCCCTGTCAGTATAGAGTCCGCAAATATCAGAAATAAGGGTCTGGCTATGACATTACTTAATTCCCTTAGGATAGGGGGTGTATGCCATCAAGTCCTGGCGATTTGTCTATTTTAATCTTTTTAAGTCGCTGTTGTACTTCTTCTTGGGTCAAACAGGACACTTTTAATGGGGGATTTATTTTTACGTTCAGCAATTCATCTGACAGTTTATTTTCCTCAGTGAATACATTGGAGAAAAAAATATTTAACAGCTTTGCTTTCTCCTCATCGCTCTCTGCAACTCCCCCTTCATTACTCTTTAAAGGGCCAACACCTTCAGATTTATACTTTTTAACATTCATATAATTGAAGAAAATGTTAGGGTTAGTTTTACTCTCTTTGGCAATTAATATCTTGGTCTCTAGTTTGGCCGCTTTTATTTGTTTTTTACATGTTCTATTTTTTTCCTTATAGTTTTTCAGTGCTTCCTCGCTACCCTCCTGTTTTAGTGATTTATATGCTTTCTTTTTGTCATTTATTGCTTTCTTTACATTTCTATTTATCCACATTGGTTTCTTTTTGTTCCTTAACCTTTTATTCCCATACGGTATGTACCTCTCACAATGAGAATTTAGGATGCTTTTAAAGATATCCCATTTTGTGGCTGTATTTTTGTTTTTGAGGACTTTGTCCCAGTTAGTTAGGCCTATGGCCTCGCTTATTTGGCTAAATTTAGCTTTTTTGAAGTTTGGTATTTTTGTTCCTCCCTGTAGAAATGCTCTTTTAAATGATAATTGGAAGGTTATTACTTTATGGTCACTATTTCCCAGGTGTCTCCCAATTTGCACATCTGTTGTTCTGTTAGGTCTATTGGTTAATACTAAGTCCAGTATGGCCATCCCTCTAGTCGGGTCCTGAACCAGTTGGGAAAGGTAATTGTCTTTGGTTATTGCTAAGAACCTGTTTCCTTTATGCGATGTACAGCTTTCAGTTTCCCAGTCTATATATTGAGTAGTTGAAGTCCCCCATAATAACCACCTCATTATGATTTGCAGCCTTATCTATCTCATTTAGTAATAGATTTTCTGTGGACTCTGGTATATTAGGTGGTTTATAGTAAACTCCTATTAGTAATTTATTATTGTTTTTGGCTCCATGTATCTCTACCCACAGTGACTCCACATGTTCATGTCCCTCACTTATATCTTCTCGGACTGTGGGCTTTAGATAGGACTTTACATAAAGGCAGACCCCTCCCCCTCTCCGGTTTTGACGATCCTTTCTAATCAGACTGTAACCCTGTACATTAACTGCCCAGTCATAGCTGTCACCCAGCCATGTCTCAGTTATTCCCACTATATCGTAGTCCTCCTCACACATCAGTAATCCCAGTTCCCCAGTTTTGTTAGTCAGGCTTCTGGCATTAGTGTACATACAATTAAGAGGTTTTTGTATATTTTTAACCCTACACATTTCCTTCTGAACTGTTTTAGTCCCTCCTTCCATTCCTACCCCAGTCCCACTACCTTGCCCCCGGTTTCTATCTGCACTATCTTCCCACCCTATAACATAAGTACCCCCCCCCAGTCCCTAGTTTAAACACTCCTCCAACCTTCTCGCCATCTTTCTCCCCAACACAGCTGCCCCTTCCCCATTGAGGTGCAGCCCGTTCCTACGATAGAGCCAGTAGCCGACAGAGAAGTTGGCCCAGTTCTCCAGGAACCCAAACCCCTCCTTCCTACACCAGTTCTTGAGCTACTTGTTAACCTCCCTAATCTCCCACTGCCTTTCTTGTGTGGCTCTTGGTACAGGCAGTATCTCGGAAAACACTACCTTTGAGGTCCTTGCCCTAAGATTTTGACCTAAGTCCCTGAAATCATTTTTAAGGACGCTCCACCTACCCCTAACTTTGTCATTGGTTCCGATATGGACCATGACTGCTGGATCTTCTCCAGCCCCTCCCAGTATTCTGTCAACCCGATCCGCGATGTGTCGAACTCTAGCGCCGTGAAGACGGCACACTGTTCGGCGATCACGGTCTTTGTGACAGATTGCCCTATCTGTTCCCCTAATAATGGAGTCTCCCACTAACAGCACCTGTCTGGCCTGCCCTGCTCTCCTGTTCCCCTGCTTACTGGAGCCGACATTTCCCTGACTGGCAGAGGAAGTGTCCTCCTGCAGCAGTGCTGTCCCTGAACTGACATCCCCCTCATCTGCCAAACGTGCAAACTTGTTGGGGTGTGACAGATCAGGGCTAGCCTCCCTGGCACTCTTCCCTCTACCCCGCTTTCTAACTGTTACCCAGCTAGCTACCTCACTTTCCTCAGCCTCCTCACTGTCACTCTCCCCCTTATCTGCTCCATAGAGTGCTTGCTCGGTGAGAAGCAAACTCTTTTGCAAATTCTCAATGTCTCTCAGTGTTGCAACTCGCCTATTTAGAGACTCGATTTGCAATTCCAAACAGGTAATTTGCTCACATTTTGAACAAAAATATACACCCTTGAACGGCTGTTCCAGGACTGCATACATCATACAAGATGTGCACTGGATGGCGTTGTCAATTGTGCAACACATACTAACTGGGGATTACAGGAAAGCAAAAAATACAATATAATGTAGTAATAAGAAACTGACTAATTGCAGTCCCCCCTGAAGTCCCTGAATCTGAAGTCACTTAATCTTAAGTCACACACTTATACAAACACACACTTAATCAAACACGCGCCGCTCAAACTCACGTTATTCAAAGGGCTGAGCTACCCCCCTCAGCTGACTTTTTATAGTCTCCTAATTGGACAGCCACACCCTAATTACTCACCTGTGCAACCCCTGGAGAAAGAAAAATTTTTTTTTATCACAGAACAATGAAGCTTGTAGCAGAATCAATTCCAAGTGTACAATACAGTCCAATACAGTCAAATACAGCCACTAATTAATGCCTACAGGCTACAAATAATTTAGCTCTCACTTAATCTTAAGTCACACACTTATACAAACACACACTTAATCAAACACGCAACAACATTCTAGCAACAACCATTTGGAACCCAGTTCTAAGTTTCATTCGCAAAGCGAACATATACTCGCATTGCGAATTGATCTTAGAGCTAAGTTCCTAATGGTTGTATTGCTAGAATATAACGAAGATGACGAATATCACGAATTCACGAATATAGCACTATATTCTCAATCTTCGTTATATTCTAGCAACAACCATTAGCAACTCAGCTCTGTTTCATTCGCGAAGCGAACATATACTCGCATTGCGAATTGATCTTAGCGCTAAGTTCCTAATGGTTGTATTGCTAGAATATAACGAAGATGACAAATATCACGAATTCACGAATATAGCACTATATTCTCAATCTTCGTTATATTCTAGCAATACAGCCATTAGGAACTCAGCCCTAAGTTGATTTCGCAATGCGAGTACAGTATATGTTCTCATTGCGAATTCAACTTAAAGCTGAGTTGCTAATGGTTGTATTGCTAGAATATAACGAATATCGCAATGCGAATAATTCAGGTTATATTAATCGCATTGCGATTACAACTTAGTCAAATTTGTGAGATCATGATTCTCACATCCGACAGTACATTTTAGCATGGAGGCGTTCCCATTGGGATGGGGACGCTCCATGCACACAGGAAGTCGGCAGAAGCGGCAACAGGCATTAACTGGAGCGGGCAGGGAGCCAGGAATCCTCCGAACAGCTTTTGGGAAGTGGGAAGACAACCATAGAGCAACAAAGATTAACAACTAAAAAAAAAAAAAAAGAATATTCGAAATAGCGAATATATAGCGTTATATTCGCAATATTCGCGAATTATCGAAGTTGCGATATTTACGATAAAAATTCGCTATTCGAATATTCGCGCTCAACACTACTGCTCAATACTAAGGAAATCCTGAAAATATGACTGGTAGGTAGGTCTAGAGTACCGGAGTTTAGAAACCCTGATTTAGCATTTTAAATGTTGTTAACTTTCTTTCTATGGGTTAGTATATGATTATGTCTATACCAAGTGTGTATAGGTTTAGTGGGCAATTATGCTTTTGTAAATAATAGCACCACATGCAAAAAAAAATATATATAGAGAGTTTTCACATTTCCATCGATTTACTTGTATGAGGACTTGCTTATTGCTGGACAAATCCTATTTTTTTTGGTATATAATTTATTGATTAACTTTTATTTTAAATTGCGGCGATGCACAAATACCGACCGTGGGGCAGCCGCAGTGGATCACTTGAATGGGTCTGCGATCCGCCCGTTCCGTAAAAAGATAGGACATGTTCTTTCTTTTTGCGGAATGGAAATACGGGACGAAACCCCACGGAGGCACTTTGTAGTGCTTCCGTAGTGTTCCATTCCGTGAGCCTGTTCCGCATCTCTGGATTTGTGGACCCATTGAAGTGAATGGGTCCGCATTCGTGATGCGGAATACACACGTAACGGTGCCTGTGTATTGCAGATCTGCATATGCGGTCCGCAATGCGTCAACGGGACACCTACGTTCGTGTGCAATAGGCCTAACGGTGTTTACTGTGAGTTTAAAATAATTATGATATGGGTAGTTACAGTTATGATGATACTATTTGTAGGTTAAAAAAACAGTTTTACAAAATAAAACCACTTTTTTGAAAAAAAAATATAATCATCCATTTCTAAAAAAAATTTTTTACAATAAATTTTATTCCAATGTACCATATTTTTCGCTTTATAAGACGCACCTGTTGATAAGATGCACCACCCCAGGTTTTAAAGGAGGAAAAGAAGAAAAAATATTTTTCATCAGACTTCATATTAGACCCCTATATCAAATTCTCAGATCAGACCCCAATATCAGAGCCTCAGATCAGACCCCCATAACAAATCCTCAGATCTGACCTCCAAGACATTACATCACACACCCATAACAGGATATCACATTCAAACCCCCCATATCAGGACATTAAATGAGACCCCCATATCAGGACTCTACATCAGACCTTCTTTAGCCCTCCATTTCAGACTCCCATACTAGACCCCTATCAGACCTCAGATCAGACCTTAAAATAAATAAAAATACCTCCCCTGCGACGCGGCTCCGCTCTGGATCTGGCGGTCTCTATAGAAGTCACGCTCCCGTCTTCTCTGGCTGATGCTGCATGTTCACCTGACTTCGTTCAGCATCAGGTCATAGTGCGCGCACTACATCCTGATGCTGTACGAGGTCAGGACAGTGTGCACGCGGCCCCAGGAAGGATGACCAGGCAGAATAAGTACATTAAGCGCTCACAGCGCTTCACTCCCCTCTCCCAGCACCTAATGCACACTAGTTAACGCTTCCATAATAGAAACGCTCACAAGTATTCACTTTATAAGACACACAGCCATTTTCCCCCCACTTTTGTGGGGGAAAAGTGTGTCTTATAAAGCAAAAAATCCAGAAATTCATTATTTATTAGTTTATTTAGTGCGCATTTTGATCTACAATGCTTTGTTAGAATTAGTTTACCAAAGCATAGAAAACTGTGACGAGCAATCCATTAGGTTTTACCTGTGGCATAACCTTATAGGCATACTGCAATGGCTGGGTTGGGGGCTGTGCTAGGTCCCCAGCTCTCATGTCAACCATGGACAATTCACACTCAAATTCACAGGGGCCTTTGTAACCATGCTTGGAATGGGAGGTGCCTGTGAGGTCCACCCGAGACCGGCTGATATGGCCCAGAGCCTCCCAGGTGCACCTGAATGTAGCCTGTAGATGAAATGCAGGCACATTTAAATCAGAGTTTCTACACCTCCAAACATATTATACAAACCATTAGAAAACACTACAAACACAAGTGCAGGATGTGCTCCCCTATATACATGCACAACTGCATATGGGTTGAGCATATCCTTTTTGTTAAACACCACACCACGTTTTCTAATGGTTTGTATAATATGTTTGGAGGTGTAGAAACTCCGATTTAAATGTGCCTGCATTTCATCTACAGGCTACATTCAGGTGCACCTGGGAGGCTCTGGGCCATATCAGCCGGTCTCGGGTGGGGCTCACAGGCACCTCCCACCTCCCATTGCAAGCATGGTTACATGCTGGAGGTCACTGGTGAGCTATCTGTGAGTCAGGCCTTACGCTCCCGTAATGCCCAACGGCTCCTAGTATCGCCCATACGGCACAGGTGAGTTGAGTGGTAGGGCCTCGGGCTACTTGAGAGACCTTGCCATGGTGTCCGAGCTTAAGACATGTCCTCCTAGTAGGATATGTTGAACTAACCTCTCAATTTTATCAGTGTGAGGGTTAAGTATTGCCGCAGAGTGCACCTGCCTTTGCTATGGTTATGTTTTTGATTGTTCTCCACATCCATATTATCGGTATTGTATGTAGGATGGTTATTGTGGTACTTGTAGTCCGTTGCTGGCATCTTCCATTGTATGCAATTTTTGCTGTTGATTGCCCCTAGCAACGGACTACAAGTGCAGGATGTGCTCCCCTATATACATGCACAACTGCATATGGGTTGAGCATATCCTGCTTGTTAAACACCACACCACATTTTCTAATGGTTTGTTTACAGGGTTGCTCACAATTTAGCCCCGCCCAAAATGCCAGAACAGTAAACACACCCCACAAATTAACCCATTTCGGAAAGTAGACACCCAAAGGTATTCACTGAGGGGCATAGTGAGTCCGTGGGAGATTTTTTATTAATTTTTGCCAGAAGTTAGCAGAAATGGAAACTTTATTATTCTTTTTTTTCCCTCAGAAAGTGTCATTTTCCGCTAACTTGTGAAAAAAATTGAAATCATACATGAACTCACCATCCCCCTCCGCGAATACTTTGGGGTGTCTTCTTTCTAAAATGGTGTCATTTGGGGGGTATTTATACTATCCTGGCATTCTAGCACGTGAAGAAACATGACAGGTGCTCAGAAAGTCAGAGCTGCTTCAAAATGCGGAAATTCACTTTTTTGTACCATAGTTTGTAAACGCTATAACTTTTACCCAAACCAATAAATATACACTTATTGCATTTTTTTTAATCAAAGACATGTAGAACAATAAATTTAGAGAAAAATGTATATAGAAATTTATTTTTTTTTTTTGACAAATTTTACAACAGAAAGCGAAAAATGTAATTTTTCGCTTACACCAAATGAAAGTTTGTGACTGAAGAAAAGGAGGTAAAATTCATTTGGGTGGTAAGTTGTATGACGGAGCAATAAACCGTGAAAGTAGTGTAGTGCAGAATTGTAAAAAGTGGTCTGGTCATTAAGGGTGTTTAAGCTAGGGGGGCTGAAGTGGTTAAGGTAACAAACCACATTCCATGATATATGTGTATGTGAAAAGACATTAAGGGGTTAGTATAATGAATATATATACAGGTATGAATATACTGAACTCAATAGTAATAGTAAGCAGTAAGTTAATTTAAGGACGGTATATTTCTTAATACTAATACTTAAACTGTTGAAAATAATGTCCAGTCATCTAAAAATAATTTAATTTGTAGATAATTTGTAGAATGCATATTTTTCTAACTTTTTTTAATAATAAAGAACAAAATTGTGCAGTTCACATTTTTACTAATCAAAGCTTTAGCAAGCAATAGCATTGGTCTAGACCAGGCATGTCCAAACTGCGGCCCTCCAGCTGTTGCAAAACTACAACTCCCAGCATGCCCTAATAGCTGTAGACTATCCAGGCATGCTGGGAGTTGTAGTTTTGCAACAGCTGGAGGGCCGCAGTTTGGACATGCCTGGTCTAGACCCTAGCCCCAAGAATTACCCTAAAATTTGAAAACACACAACCTTAGGAAAGATCACTAATAGGGCACAAAAACAGGCAGAACACAACATTGCTAATTTAAACCAGAAACATTATGTTGGTAGAGCAATGAATGACTAATGTTCCTTAAATTACTATCTTCTTTACGACATCACAGGCTGCACTCATAGCAAATGTGACTATGAACATCAAATGATTGCTGTGCAGATTTAGTCTTTGTAAGTTCACTTCATGGCCTGCAAGTTCTTTTAGAACAAGATGAGTTTACTCCACCCACGTTTAGATGGATAGCATATTTACAGTGTAAAAAACACCAGCTGTCTTCCCTTCTGGCATTTTCAGTAGATAGTAAGTCATGGCTGATAAATATTCTAAAACACACAAATGGCCTAGAGATACTAAAAGAATCAAACACAATGTATTTTTTATGCATTTCAGAGATATTAAATTAAAATACAGCTATAAATATAGTGAAAAATATTATGAGAAGGTATGTATACTCAAACGAAATGCAACATAACATATACCCTGCAAATCATATACTGCATATCCAGCTGAGCAAATTAACTGGTTGAAAGGAAGAGTCTTAAGTTACATTCCATAACTATGCAGATTCAAGTCTTTCAGTTAGATGGATGACTGCCATCAGTGGAAATTATCTGTTTAGAAGACAAACTAAGGCCTCATGCACACGACCGTAGGCGTTTTGCGGTCCGCAATTCGCGGATTCGCAAAACACGGAAGCTGTTCCGAGTTCCTTCCGCAATTTGCTGTCCGCATCTTTTGTGGCCCCATTGAAGTGGCCCCGAGTTTAATTCAGCTGATTCGCCAATTTTTTTTTTAAAAATCGCTTCGTGACGAAACGCATTTTTTTGTAAGTAGAGGGTACAATGACATGGCCGCGGCCATTTTGCTTGAAAATCTGGAGCAAAATCTTGTGCAGCGCGAGATTACGTCACCACACACAGGATTTCGTTTGAGATCTTAAATCAAGACGGCAGCTTGCGGCCCGTCGCAAGCAAATGGAGGAGAAGTATGAATTTTTTTGTTTTTACACCATTTCAGGTTAAATCGATTCGCTTACACAAAGCACAAGGAAATTCGGCTTTGAGGCGAATTGAATTTATCTTGAAATTCGGATCAAATTCGTGGGTTTCGTTTTCTCTACTGCTTTTTATTATATGATGATGATCATTAATGTTATTACTATTCACATCCATGGATTTTCTACATACCTCATTGTTAAAGTGAATAATATTTGTGTAACTGGAGCTTTGTGACATTAGAATACGGTATACAGTACCGATTCTGCAAAACTGCATGATGCTTCCGCTAGTAGTTCCTGTTTCCTTTCCCATAGGAAAGGTAATTTACTTGCAAAAATAACTAGTAGGTGAACTGAACGCTTATATATAATTTCTTGAAGGAGGCAGTGGCCAAGGAGCATGGAGCAGGTAAGTATTATTATTAGTTGCTCTTCTGGTTTGCTATCTTTATGGGCACTGTGGATGTCCCTGGTGTGATTGGCACTGTGGACTGCACTATTATGGGGGCGATGTGGGTGGTCCTCTAAAGGTTGATTCCTGTGGAAAGGTCTGGATGCATAGAACTAATTTCTGTTCTGCGCATGCAACTTTTCTCTCCACAATGACCTACAAATTATATCGGGACCAGCACATGCGCAGAAAGGTAAAGAATGTTCTACCCACACAAGGGAAAATGTATGCACATGGACCAGTTCTCTTCTGCAAACCATAAGACTTTATAGCAGACTCTGGATGACGTAGGAAATTTTAACCTGGTCAATCAATGGACTGGGTCTGGCTCCACCGAACACTGGATGATATCGGGAAGAAATGTACCAACAAACGTTTGTTCCCGACAATCTGCCCATCTAAATGTGCTGCCGATCACCCTTTAAACAAGCAAAACGCTCATTCATCGGTTAAACCTGTCATTCGTGAAGACACCTAAATGTTTCTGGGTAGCAGATCGTGCTGTCTAAACAATGATCTGCTGCCCAGAAAACAGGAATCTGTATGAGGATGAGTGATTGCAATAGCAATCTATCGTCTTTATACTGTGGAGGTGATTGCTGCATGTACAGGTGAAGCTCGAAAAATTTGAATATCGTGCAAAAGTCCATTTATTTCAGTAATGCAAATTAAACGGAATTGGATTAATGCAGCTTAAAATTAGAATTTTGTGAAAAGGTTCAATATTCTAGGCTCAAAGTGTCCCAACTCTAGTCAGCTAATTAATCCATACCCCCTAAGCAAAGGGTACCTCAAAATTGTGACTTTGGGGTTTAATAAACTGTAAGCCATAATCATCCAAATTATAACAAAATAAAGGCTTGAAATATCTCACTTTGCTTGTAATGAGTCTATCTCATATGTTAGTTTCCCCTTTTAAGTTGCATTACTGAAATAAATAAACTTTGCACGATATTCAAATTTTTCGAGTTTTACCTGTAAATGCAGTGCTTCACCCCCATTGAACGAGCAGCCGACTTTTGGAAAGGAACGCTTCCTTCCTGACAATTAGCTGTTAGATCGGAGTGTGTAAACACAGACTTCTGTAAAATCTGACTGTTTTGTGTGCAGATAAAGCCTAATGCGCACTGCATTTTTTGCGGATTGGATGCAGACCTATTAATTTCAATGAGGACACATAAAATGTGGACAGCACACCATCTGCTGAATGCATCGGTATATATGCATGTCAATCTCACAAAATAATTGAACATGTTCTATTCTTGTCAACTTTGGGGACAAGAATAGGCATTTTAACAAAAGGAAATGGCCCGGTATTCTATTTTCAGGATCAGCGGTTTGCTGACATCAAAATACATAGTCATATGCATAAGTTCTAACAGAAAACACAGTCAATCTGTGCAGGTACTGTTAAAAAAACAAAACAGTTCACCTTTATTTCCTGTATTTTTTCTTACAAATATTTACTGTAAGTGAAGGGAAGCACCACCCACAGGCTGCATGTGGCCCAGGCTGATGCTAGTTGTAGTGCCCGACCTACTGGAGAGGTTTTTCACCAGGTCCGGGTCTGGAGCTCACACTTTTGCTATTTCCTTTCCTATCTTAGTCCTGTCTTTGATCGCAGCCTTGATGTAAAAGCATCAACAGGCATGGTGATAACCTTCAGCACTTGCCCCTACAATAGTCTTTTCTCTGGATTTACTGCCTCTGTACACCCGGCATCTTGGAAGCTTTCTGCACAGAACAGTAGTAACAGCAGCCATGCCATCCTTCTCCTTGTGAGTGGTGGGCAGGGATGCAGTGGGAAGCAGAACCCGCCATGTGTCATCCACTTCACTGCCAGCCACCCAGTATCCCTATAACACTGCCAGCCATAGGGTCACCATAACACAGGGTGAGGCAAAGTCTGGACACACCCTATTATCTGGTGTAATTTGTATTATATTGATTTCCAAATCAATTGAGAGAAAAGCTGCATTATTTGGCGGTGGAAATGTTTTTAACCACCACTTTGAAATTACAATATTGAATTTAGCTCAGGTTTTCCCAATAGGAAGGGGGTCATGTGACGTGACGGAACTACTGCAATAACAGCCATAGCATCTGTTATGGGGCCCACAGAATTAGGGAGGCCCAAAACTTATTAGTGACATTAATGCTGCTGCTAACGCTAACCAGTATTAGGGTGCAGGAGGACTTACTCTGTCCTTCTGAAATGCAATCAGGAGAAGGAGTCAGCAGGGCCTTGCGGTGGGGCAGCCCTAGGGCATGAGGTTTCCGTGGCTTCTTAACTCAAATGTATCTGTGTCTTCATAATGCAGATTCAATTGTACAGCTAGCAGAGTTGCTGGTACCAGGAAACCATTGGTTCTCTCTCTGCCTTTATTTGGCCCTCAGTGTGAGGCAGGCAGGTGTAATGATGTCATTGCACCACCCGGGACATTCCGCAGGGGCAGACCTGGACAGGAGAGGTCAAGTTGCAACGGGCCGCCTCCCCACAGGGCCCCTACATATCGCGTCCCTGGTTTAATAAGAAATGCCGAGTGGTGTAGAGCAGCCTAAATGTCTCTATATGTGTGTCACTGTGCTCCTACATGGAAACCGCTGGGCCCCAGGCTTTGGCTCCGAAGCAATAAAAAGGGGGAATGATTGAGGGATTTGGAAGAATAACTTGAGTCCAGACCTTGAGATGAAGTTCAATAGCAGCTTTACTTAAATAAACGTTTCTTCAAACAGTTTTCAGGCTTTGTCTTGGTTCCAGCAGGCTTACACATGAACTGGCAGGCAAACTCAACTCTGCTTTATCTCTTTGTCTCTGCTGTACTGACAGGCTAGCTTAGTAACTTTGATTCCTTCTTTATGCTGCACTCCACTCTTTAGTCTGACATAGTTTCTGACTAAGAATAAGTTAGTGTCCTGTCAGCTACAACATGGAGTCTGAACCGGAATCATCTAGAACTGCCACCCCTCTTTCTGGTAGCAAGCAGGACTGGCCCACTTCTGCCCAAAAGGGATAATGGAATGGTGAGTTCCATTCTATCTAACTATAACTATATACATGATACCGAGCTTGTAGCACTACCATTAAAGGCACCAAGCATGTAGCATTATATACAGAGGATACTAATTGTGTGACACTACCACCAGGCTAAATATATATGCAGCAGGCATGGTATGTCAAACAAGTATACTCAGGGGCAACTTTGACCTCTCTTAACTCTTAGGCCTCTTGCACACGACCGTCATATTGAATTCAGCTCAGGTATTTCCAATAGCTAGACTTTACCTGCTTAAGGCCTCTTGCACATGACTGTATGCCCTCCAAGACATACGGTCCGTGAGTGGGCCATATGTCCCGAAGCGGTATTGATCATGCGCGCAGGGGCGCACAGCATTATAGATTAAAATGACTTTTGTCCCACACTCAAATGATCTTTTCAGTGCGGGGCAATAGCCCCGCCGGCGGCCGCTGTGCACTTCGTTGCGCACGATCAATGCCGCTCCGGAACATATTGCCCGCTTACGGACCATATGTCTCGGAGGGCATACGGTCGTGTGCAAGAGGTCTTAAGCAGGTAAAGTCTAGCTATTGGAAATACCTGAGCTGAATTCAATATGATGGATTTTAAAATGGCATTTCCTCTACCAAATATGGTGCAGCCTCCCTCCCAATTAATAATTCACACCTTGTCAATTTTCTATAAATTACACCAGTAAAAACGGCTGTCTCCAGACTTTTGCCTCACCTTTTACTGGTAGCCTTAGAGCCCCCATAACACATCTAGTCAATGCCCCCCATGACACTGATAAGCAAAAAGTGGCCCAAATTGACACTGCCACCCACACATTACCCACATCACTTTTAGTCACACAGTCCCTGCATAACACTGCCAGCCATTAGATGCCGGTCTTAATAAGCCCCTGTGCTGGTGGTGGATTTGCAAAAGTTATGTAGAGGCATATCCAGTGCCGGTCTAAATGTAAGCCAGCTTCTTTGCTGGCTTACATTTAGACCATTTTCTAAACCTAAAACAGGCATAGAAAATGATGAATGAGACAGGTCTGTTGGCCCGTCCCCTTCCCCACCCATGCCACAACCACTTTTTTAAACCTGGCGTCCGTATGCGGGGAAAAGTTGCACATGGCAGCGCAAATAACCTTTGCACCACAATCTGTACCAGAAATATGCCTAATATAGGCCTAAATATGCCTAATATTTCTGGTCATAAATGACCCCCTAAATGTCAAATCAGGTCTGCCCCATATGTCTATCTCTCAGGGCTGTGGCCAGTATGACCTATAAAGATGCAGTGGAGGACGAGATCAGAGATCATCGTTGACGCCTGCCAGAAAATAGTTTTTTTTTTCCATTAAAATGTTCCTCAAACATACTGTAAGGGATTTCTCTCTTAAGCAGGGCGGCGATGACAGATTCCTTCCCAGACAACAGGATTAAAAATGATGCTTTATTTTATGGCACTTTGGCAATTACAGGTGAATCCAGTTGTAACTCACTAGGAGTAACAGCATCACCAAAACATAAATCAAACAAAATACACTTCTGCCCATCTGGGCTTTAGCTAATACAAATTTGTTTCTAGCTCACCTATTGAGCGCAGGTCGCACGTGGGGAATCAGGCTTCACTAGCCAGCAAGGCAGCTAGCTTCCTAGGCTTTTTCCAGGCATAACTACTTCCCAGACTGACAGCCTAGGATGTGCTTTTATTTCCCCCTAGTGTACCAACAGGCTAGGGGAAAACATGCCCTGGAATGGGGTTGGACTGGGGAGGTCCCACTACCAGACCTACCTTCCCAGTCCTAATAAAATCCAGCCCTTGAACTTTAAAGGGAACCTGTCACCATGTTTTCCCATATAAGACTGAATTTACCTTCAAGTTTGTCTACCTTGATAGTTACCAGCGATCCATCCATAACCTTCTCAGGACTAACATGTAATATTATATCACCCTCTAAAGCTTTCCGGTTGTTTTGCTTATTTGCATAAATAATTCCTTCCCCTCACACCATTAGAGCCTATTTCCCTCCCCCTAGACTTTGATTGACAGCGAATCTGCTAGATTTTATCTATAGGGGCGTTTCTTAGGTGGAGCTGAGGAGCCTGACTCAGAGATAATATGACTCTTCTCTGGTCACACAAGTAAGATATGACTCTTTTATGTTAATTTGCATAAAAGGCAGGAAGTACAAAATGCATCATACTTATTTAATTTGGCTGCAGATGAAATGAAAAGTGTAATTTATATGTTTAGGGCAACACAATAAACATTTAGAAATGCTCAGGGAGGGTAGCATAGTAGAGGTGACAGGTTCCCTTTAACAAAAAATAGCTCCAGCAACTACGTTTGCTGAAGCCAGCACCATCTTCCTGGATTTTACTTGTCTCACCCAGTTGAGGAACCTGGGTTGGATATACACCCCTTCCAGGACTTTACCATACACTTTACCACAATAGTAGTGTATATGATATGTAGATGCTAGGACATAGCTCTGCCCTAAGCAGGCTGATGTTTATCCATGTCAATCAAGAGGAGAAGGCGTGTACAGAGCTCAGGGTGTGCTACAAAAGCAGTGCTCCAAGGATTCAGCACAGCGCAGTAAAAAAAATAATTCAACTAATCCATTTGAGCTCAAAGAGGCCGCTGCAGCCATCTTGCTTAACGATCCTGCTTGAAATCTTGTGTGCAGTGAATGATGACATCATCAAGCTGGCCAGCGTGATGACGTCATCATGCACTGCACAAGATTTCGAGCGGGATCTTCAATCAAGTTGGCCGCGGCGACCTCTTCGCGCTCAAATGGGTAAGTTGAGTATCTTTTTTTCACCTATTAACCCCTGAAAGCCCTAATTGATCATCGGCATCTGAGGGGTGCAATGATGGGGAGGCAGTGCAATTGCCATTCCTCTCATTGCGCCCACTATTCACAAAGAAATGCGCTTCAAAGTCGTTTTCTAAATTTCACTCATCTCTTATCTACAGTAGTACATACTATAAGGGATCGCTTGACTTTGGGGGTCAGTCTCACTATTATCTTTGCCAGACACCAAGTTTTAAGGTCCAAACAGTGCATTTATTGTGGCACACCAGCAAAACAGTACATTAAAACAATAAACACTTGCCCGTCTAGGCACTAACTAATAATATAATGTATCCCTCACACTGTGGGTACAGTTCACACCCTGTGAACCGATGCGACTTTCCCAGCCCAAATGTCCATCAGCCTCTTGGCTGTTCAGAGCACCGTTCACACACACTCTCAGTTCCGATGTCCTTTGGGGGATTTGGCTTCACTAATCCGACTGACTAGGATCCAGCAACCCACTCCCAGGTGTCGCTTCATCCCCGAAGTCCAGGCTATAACCAAGCCTCGTGGCCCCTCAGCCTTGCCCAGCTGAGACCACAGTCACAGAGCCATCCCAGGCCTCTGCTTCAAACTCTCTCCCCCTCATACACACAGAGAGGATTGATTTATCCCTTCCTGATTTACCCCGCTGGCCTCACCTGGGATTTCCTCAGTTAGAGGACAGGTTTGTAATGGACTAGGGGTGTGGACTAAGAGATTCCCAGCACTTACACTGTTCACCTTACCACAATACGTAGTACTGCAGATATCTATTTTTTATTTTACTACTGCCCCCCGTTCCCCTACTGTCAGTGCTCAAAGCTGCACTGAAATACATAGTCCAGAATACCGTGCTGTGCTAACTTAATGGAGAGAACTAATGTGCTCATGCACAGCAGTTCTGACAATATATTTCTACACATCTCTAAGTGCTGACAGTGTGGGAACGGGAGGAAGAAGGAAAATAAAAAAAAGTGATCTGAACTCCTTATCTCCTGTACTACTCATGTATTATTGTAGATAATAGTCCAAAATCCGTGTGACAGGTTTCATTTAAAGTGGTTTTCTGGGGGTTTTACACTGATGACCTATCCGACTCGGGTTTCGCCATGTGCCCCTTATGAAGCAGTAGCGAAACCCAGGTCGGGTGGATGATTGATATTTGATTTTAATACTGTTTACTCAATTCCTTATGCAATTTTGAAAGTGTAATAAAGCACTGGATGAATGAAAAAGGCTTTCGGAACTTCACTATGCTGGGCTGTTTTTCTGGCTAAATACAGAAGACATAGCAGGGATTGCAGTGGATACCGCATCTGTTCTATAACAGTGATTGATTACATCTGTGAAAAAAACTGTCTATGAACTTCAAACTGATTTGAACTTATCTTCTTGAATGGAGCAGTGCAGTTCTGATTATGTCATAAATTAAAAGGGTTTTCCGAGATTTTAATACTGATGACCTATGCTCTGGATAGGTCATCAGTGTCTGATCGGTGGGGATCTGAGACTCAGGATGCCCGCTAATCAGCTGATCATTTGAGCTTCAAGCCACAGAAACTGCAGGCTAGGTTTGTGAGCACAGCAAGGTTTTTCTGAGTATAGTGTTGAGCGAGCATGCTCGGCCGAGCACCAGTTCGGCTCGAGCATCACAATGCTCGGCACATCGCGCTGTTCGGCCGAATACCGTGTATGCACGAGCATCATGCTCGAGTCTCCTCCCTGCACATTTGTTGGGGGCTACCATGTTGGTTACTGGCATTACAGTGATTGGCTGGCCGGAACGTGTCATCGGGTGCTATAAAGCACCCAATGACACATGGTTTGGCTCAGTCTTAGTCAGGGAGAGCTGTGCTGTAGAAGAGACAGATAGTGTAGGGAATTTAATTTTTTTTTTGTTAGGCAGGGTTGTAGTTAGAGACCCAAAAATCCTTTTAGGGACTATTGTTGTGTCTGACAACAATATATAAATTTTAGCGCAACCTGCGCTAAATTGTGTGCAATTATAGAGACCCAAAAGTCTTTTTAAGGACTATTGTTGTATCTGGCTGCAATATACAGTCATGGCCAAAAGTTTAGAGAATGACACAAATATTAGTTTTCACAAAGTTTGCTGCTAAACTGCTTTTAGATCTTTGTTTCAGTTGTTTCTGTGATGTAGTGAAATATAATTACACGCACTTCATACGTTTCAAAGGCTTTTATCGACAATTACATGACATTTATGCAAAGAGTCAGAATTTGCAGTGTTAGCCCTTCTTTTTCAGGAACTCTGCAATTCGACTGGGCATGCTCTCAATCAACTTCTGGGCCAATTCCTGACTGATAGCAACACATTCTTTCATAATCACTTCTTGGAGTTTGTCAGAATTAGTGGGTTTTTGTTTGTCCACCCGCCTCTTGAGGATTGACCACAAGTTCTCAATGGGATTAAGACCTGGGGAGTTTCCAGGCCATGGACCCAAAATGTCAACGTTTTGGTCCCCAAGCCACTTAGTTATCACTATTGCCTTATGGCACGGTGCTCCATCGTGCTGGAAAATGCATTATTGTTCACCAAACTGTTGTTGGATTGTTGGAAGAAGTTGCTGTTGGAGGGTGTTTTGGTACCATTCTTTATTCATGGCTGTGTTTTGGGGCAAAATTGTGAGTGAGCCCACTCCCTTGGATGAAAAGCAACCCCACACATGAATGGTCTCAGGATGCTTTACTGTTGGCATGACACAGGACTGATGGTAGCGCTCACCTTTTCTTCTCCGCACAAGCCTTTTTCCTGATGCCCCAAACAATCTGAAAGAGGCTTCATCGGAGAATATGACTTTGCCCCAGTTCTTAGCAGTCCATTCACCGTACTTTCTGCAGAAGATCAATCTTTCCCTGATGTTCTTTTTGGAGAGAAGTGGCTTCTTTGCTGCCCTTCTTGACACCAGGCCATCTTCCAAAAGTCTTCGCCTCACTGTGCGTGCAGATGCGCTCACACCTGCCTGCTGCCATTCCTGAGCAAACTCTGCACTGGTGGCACTCCAATCCCGCAGCTGAATCCTCCTTAGGAGACGATCCTGGCGCTTGCTGGACTTTCTTGGATGCCCTGAAGCCTTTTTAACAAGAATTGAACCTCTTTCCTTGAAGTTTTTGATGATCCTATAAATTGTTGATTGAGGTACAATCTTAGTAGCCACAATATCCTTGCCTGTGAAGCCATTTTTATGCAACGCAATGATGGCTGCACGAGTTTCTTTGCAGGTCACCATGGTTAACAATGGGAGAACAATGATTTCAAGCATCACCCTCCTTTTAACATGTCAAGTCTGCCATTTTAACCCAATCAGCCTGACATAATGATCTACAGCCTTGTGCTCATCAACATTCTCACCAGAGTTAACAAGACAATTACGGAAATGATCTCAGCAGGTCCTTTAATGACAGCAATGAAATGCAGTGGAAAGTTTTTTTTTGGGATTAAGTTAATTTTCATGGCAAAGAAGGACTATGCAATTCATCTGATCACTCTTCATAACATTCTGGAATATATGCAAATTGCTATTATAAAAACTTAAGCAGCAACTTTTCCAATTTCCAATATTTATGTAATTCTCAAAACTTTTGGCCACGACTGTATATTATTAGCACAACCTGTGCTAAATTGCGGACAGTGACATTACCAGCGCTACATCTCCTGTATAACGTCCTAAAAATATCTGTGACATCCAGTGTACTTCTTCCGTAGACGCTGCAGACAACAACATTATGTGCGCTACATCTCCTGTTTAACATGTGCGCATACTGAAAATATCTGTGACATCCAGTGTACTTTCTCCGTAGACGCTGTGGACAGTGACATACTTGCAAGCATATATATCATTTAACCAGAAGAAAGTGGCTGCAAATAAAGGCATTAATGATAATAATGATATTGCAGGGTGTAATGAATATTATAGGGAAATATTGCAGTGGTTAGCAGTGAAAGGGTTAAATATATTGGTGGCAGTGGGAAAGGGTTTATATTGGTGGATGCAGGGGTTGAAGATATTGGTGGCAGTGGGAAAGGGTTAAGGATACTTAGCCAGCTCGTTCCCAGGGCTTAATGCTCATCCCTAGGGGAAGATTCTCGCTTGGGCTCATTCTCCAGGGGTTAATTCTCACTTCCTCGTCATCCTGGGGTAGATTCTGGCTTCTCAGGGGGGCTGCTTGGCTCAATTGAAGAGCGTTCCGCCGCCGGACTATTTAAATCTGGCAACACTCGCTCCCAAGCAGCCCGCGCTGCACGTGTGCGCGCACGCCTGAAGGCAAGTACACGTGAGCTGGCGCGGTGATATGACATATGCTTTGATCCTCCTGCCTTAGAAGTGACCGCGATCCTCTGGCGCTGTAATTGTAGCGCTGGAGGTACACCGCATACAGGGGCAGGGGAGGTCTTTGTTCCCCTGTCCCTGTTATGCATAACATCTCTGGCCCCGCCGGAGGTGTCAAGGAAAAGGCAGAGGATCTCTTTGATCCTCTGTCTTTTGGTTTGGCCGCAACCGAATACTTGTCCAGTTATCTAGACGGCATCTCCACCTGCAGGCGCACTGTCATGCGCTTGCAGGGGGATTACTCAGCAGGGGGGAGCACCCGCGTATGGGGGTCATTTATAAGTACATATATATATATATATATATATATATATATATATACACACATTAGTGTTGATCGGGCACTAAAGTGCTCGGGCCAAACACATTGGGATGCTCAGGTGCTCGGTAGAGCACCCGAGTATAATGGAAGTCAATGGGAGAACCCGAGCATTAAACCAGGCACCCCCTGCTCTGAAAAGAGGAGGATACATGGTTCATAGGAAAAGGTCAGAAATTGATGGAAACACCACCAAAATGGTTCGGGAACAGCAACGGGAGGTTGTCTGGATGCTTCTTGGACTCCCAGGTCGCTGCTGGGAACGATGTTGTCTGAGTAGTATGCCACTTTTACAGACTGACAATAATATGCAGAAAACCAAAGAAACATTCTTTCCTGTAAATTTACTTGCAAATAAAGTGCAAGTGCTGACAAAAATTACAAGCAAAAGGCACTCCGATACAACCTGTATATCACATAAAGGAGGGCCTCATTCACATTGTGGTACAATTGTTCATGTAGTGGGACTCCTACACTCATAAAGCCTATGCACTAAGTAAAAGGGCTGCCAACAATTGCATGGAACCTGCACTCCAATACACCCTTTGTTACACATAAAGGAGGGCATCGTACACATCCTTGAAAAATTATGATTTGGAGCAAGGGCCTGGTGATCCGACCATCTAGTATATTAGGAGCGAGGGCCTGCTGCTGAGCTGACCCTGTAAAACATTATATGCAAGGGCCTGCAGGTGAGCTGACCCTGTAAAAGATTGTAGGTGAGGGCCTGCTGGTGAGCTGACCCTCTAACAGGTTGTAGGTGAGGGCCTGTAGGTGAGCTGACCCTGTAAAACATTATATGCGAGGGCCTGTAGGTGAGCTGACCCTGTAAAACATTATATGCCAGGGCCTGCAGGTGAGCTGACCCTGTAATAGATTGTTGGTGAGGGCCTGCTGGTGAACTGACCCTTTAAAACACTATATGCGAGGGCCTGCAGATGAGCTCACCCTGTAAAAGAATGTAGGTGAGGGCCTGCTAGTGAGCTGACCCTGTAAAACATTAAGTAAAAGGGCTGCCAACAATTGCATGGAACCTGCACTCCAATACACCCTTTGTTACACATAAAGGAGGGCATCATACACATCCTTGAAAAATTATGATTTGGAGCAAGGGCCTTGTGATCCGACCATCTAGTATATTAGGAGCGAGGGCCTGCTGCTGAGCTGACCCTGTAAAACATTATATGCAAGGGCCTGCAGGTGAGCTGACCCTGTAAAAGATTGAAGGTGAGGGCTTGCTGGTGGCCTGACCCTCTAAAAGGTTGTAGGTGAGGGCCTGCTGGTGAGCTGACCCTCTAAAAGGTTGTAGGTGAGGGCCTGCAGGTGAGTTGACCCTGTAAAACATTATATGCAAGGGCCTGCAGCTGAGCTGACCCTGTAATAGATTGTTGGTGAGGGCCTGCTGTTGAACTGACCCTTTAAAACACTATATGTGAGGGCCTGCAGGTGAGCTGACCCTGTAAAAGAATGTAGGTGAGGGCCTGCTAGTGAGCTGACCCTGTAAAACATTATATGCGAGGGCCTGCTGGTGAGCTGACCCTCTAACAGGTTGTAGGTGAGGGCCTGTAGGTGAGCTGACCCTGTAAAATATTATATGCGAGGGCCTGTAGGTGAGTTGACCCTGTAAAACATTATATGCAAGGGCCTGCAGCTGAGCTGACCCTGTAATAGATTGTTGGGGAGGGCCTGCTGGTGAACTGACCCTTTAAAACACTATATGCGAGGGCCTGCAGGTGAGCTGATCCTGTAAAAGAATGTAGGTGAGGGCCTGCTAGTGAGCTGACCCTGTAAAACATTATATGCGAGGGCCTGCAAGTGAGCTGACCCTGTAAAACATTATATGCAAAAGCCTTGGCTACTGAGACAGGGTGGTGCTTAACCAACTGGAAGCATTATCTGCTGCAATCCAACCGACCACCTGGTCGCACTGATCTGACTTTAAGAGTGGTGTCCTGCACCGCCCTGCAAACTGGGACATGAAGCTAGGCATCGTGGATGATTGTTTTTCTTGTGCTCTGGCAGCAGGTACAGTTTCAATGCGCCCAGGGCCAAGGCCTCTGCGTGCACCATCAGCATCACGGCCACTTCCCCGTCCCTTACTGCTCACCTTCTTCATTTTAAATGTTATATGTGCTTGAAAGTATGTCACACGTACAGTAGTGTAGGATTTGGCATTGTATGCACAAAAATTTCTTAAAAGATATTTTGGATGTGGAAACGTCACACAGGAGATATCCCGCAGATAATGTCAATGCTGTCACCAGAGGCTAAATAAAAATTACAGGGAAAGTCACAGGTATTTGGGATGAGGAAACGTTATACAGGACAGGTACCACAAGTAACGTCACTGTTCACAGTTTCTATGGAAAAAGTACACTATATGTCACAGATAAATTTTTTCAGGGCACAGGTTACATTGCAGATGTTGCACACCTAATATCACTGTCCACAGCGGACACCATCTACGAAAAAAGTTCACTGGATCTCACAGATATTTTTGGGATGCCCACACTTTACCCAGGAGAAATTGCGCAGATAATTTAACTGTCCGTAGCAGCCTATTAGACACTAGGATGTGCTAAAAATATATATTGCTGCTGTCACACACAATGGTCCTTAAAAGGACTTTTGGGTCTCTGAAAAGTTTTTCTAATAAAAATCTTCCAATAACTCTCTCTACACTGTCTGTCTCTTCCTATCTACAGCTCTCCCTAAGACTGAGCAATTTAGCGCAGGTTGCGCTACAAAGATATATTGCTGCTGTCAGACACAATAGTGATGAGCGGCAGGGGCAATATTCGAATTCGCGATATTTCGCGAATATTTGGGCGAATATTCGCCATATATTCGGAAATTCGCAAATTCGTAATCTCCAGACATAGTTTTCTTGTTTGCAAAAATTAGCATAAATTAGCATAAAATTCACATAAATTAGCATTAAAGTTCGCATAAACTGGCATTTAAAAGATACCTTTTAAATACCAGCTTATGCAAATTTTTATGCTAAATTATGCTAATTTTGTATGCGGATTTTCGCATACAAGAAAATAATGACATTATTTTCTTGCTTGCAAAAATTTGCATATAAAAAATTATTATATTTTGCGATATCCTAAATATTCGCGAATTCTCGAAGTGCTGATATTCGCGATTAAAATTCGCAATTCGAAAATTCGTGATCAACACTAAGACACAATAGTTCTTAAAAGGACTTTTGGGTATCCAAAAAGTTTTTATAATACAAATATTCTAATAACACTCTCTACACTGTCTGTCCCTTACTATGCTCAACTCTCCCTGACTAATAAAGGCCTCATGCACATGACAGTTGTTGTGGTCCGCGTCCGAGCCGCATATTTTGTGGCTCGGGCGCGGACCCATTCACTTCAATGGGGCCGCAAAAGATGCGGACAGCACTCCGTGTGCTGTCCACATCCGTTGCTCCGTCTGTGCCCCCCCCCCCCAAAAAAAAAAATAGAGCATGTCCTATTCTTGTCCGTTTTGTGGACAAGAATAGGCATTTCTACAATGGGCCGCGTTCCGTTCCGCACCCGATGACACGTTTCGGCCAGCCAATCACTGTAAAGCCAGTAGCCAACATGGCTACCGCATTACAGTGTTGCCAGTACCTCCCTGCACATTTATTGGCTGCATAGCAGTAGTTCGGCCGAGCATGCTTGATCAACACTAATATGCATACAATTAATGGGGCATACATGCATATCTATATATATATATATATATATATATATATATATAGATCCCAGAGAAGAGGCAGCACTCCTGAGTTAAATGGTGATGACCCAATTTATTCCAAGGCAACGTTTCAGCCTACTCCATGAGGCCTATCTATCTATATATTTATATATATATACGCCTACCTTGCACTTTCCTCTACAGAGTGCGCTTCTTCTATGCAAGTATGCAGGGATTCTAAGAGCAACGCCTGTCATCTGCATGTCATACAGACTCACAGTATTATTTCACTACCAGAGCAGACTCCCTTTGCATGTTACTGCAATGCACAGTGTTTTACACCACTATAAAGGCTCTCTGCTGCCAGGAAATAGCAGTTTTTTAACGCGTTTCACCGCAAATAAATTCGGACCAAACCGAATTTTTTCTAAAAGTTCGGCAAATCGGCCAAATCGAATTTTTGAAAAATTTGCTCATCTCTAATCACTAGACTACAGATTCCTATGGTCCATGTAGCGGCTATAAACGACATTCCTAAACGTCTGGTAATAAAGGAGAGTACATGCTCAGGCACTGTAGCTGCTCCCATGAATCATGTAGAGAAAGAATTTCTACATTTACAAACTAAAAACTAATTTAAAAACTTTAGGAGATGTACTCCTTTTAAAAGGCTTCCTTCTACAGACTTCAATTCAAATGATATTCAATCATGCAATATTGAGCTGGAAACACCATTTCCATGTGATTTAAACCTTGGCACAAGTTGTCAATGTTTGTGTCATGCTTCATTCCTGGCACAACAAAGAACAAGTGGGGAATTGCACTTGATACAACTAACTTTGTAATCTCTGAGTGCCATGAAAAGAGATAATGGGGCAGGCCACACAAAGGAGGGAACATACACACAATGAGCTGTCAGTTGAGCACAGGGGATGTGAAGTATAATATTTCTTTAATGCATTTTGTTATGAAACTACAATTGTGAGTGTCAAGGTAGGATAGGAGTTGAACTTTTGCAGCAGCTGGAGAGCTGAAGTTTGGAGAATCACTCCTGCATGTAGTCACAGTCTGAAAATGTGCTCAAAGCTCCTAAATATCCAAGATGCCTGGTGCTAAGTTTTATCACTCATTATTTTGCAGCTCAGTACCTGCTAAGGTCTTTATAAACAACACCGCCAAAATGATTGGGTAGTTGAAGGGAACTTGTCATCAACTTTATGGTGCACATACTAACGTCAGCATGAAGTAGAAACAGGTAAGCTGATTTCAGCAGTATGTCATTTATAAGTTAAAAGTAAGTGGTTGCCGAGAACCAACATCACAATCATTGCAGACTGGGCCTGGACAAGTGTTACGGCCACCTGAGAAGAGTCCTGGTTATTCATAAATTCCGTCTCTCCCTGCCCACCTTCAGATGATTGACAGTCTCCTACCAAGTTTTCTCCATTTCTGTCTAGGAGAGAACTGCCAACCATCAGCAGATGGGCGGGAGAGCAGGAGATTCTGAATAACCATGACTCTTCTTAAGTAGATTTGACTCTTTTCAAGGCCTGTGCTGCAATGATTATGATGCTGGTTCTCAGAAACCACTTACTTTTAGCTCATGAGTGACACACCGCTGAAATCAGCATTTCTACATAGTAACATAGTTTATAAGGCCGAAAAAAAGACATTTGTCCATCCAGTTCTGCCTGTTTCCTGCAAGTTGATACAGAGGAAGGCAAGAAAAACCCCTGTGAGGTAGAAGTCAATTTTCCCAACTTAAGGGGAAAAAAAATCCCTTCCCGGCTCCAATCAGGCAATCAGAATAACTCCCTGGATCAACGACCCCTCTCTAGTAGCTATAGCCTATAATATTATTACACTCCAGAAATACATCCAGGCCCCTCTTGAACTCTCATACTGAGCAGGATTACTATTGTGACAACACGATCATCAGTAATCATGTCAGCATAAAGTTGATAACAGGTTCCCTTTAAATGTTGTCCTTAATGTTAACTGAAATAAATCTGCTGCCACTTGTGAATTTTATTCTAAGTGCCTTTGAAATATCAGAATAGCTTTTAGATTTTCTAATGCAGTAAGGGGCAGTTGCTGGGGGGCATCAGTAATGATTATGATGCTGGCGCAATCATTTATCTTGTTTTGGCTTCTGCTGTTCTGCTGCTGTAATATGATTGCCAATCACAGTTTTGTGGACTGTCAAAACAGAAATTCTGTAATAAAGCAAAACTAAAATATTCAGGAGCTGTAATAATAATGTTGCATGATTGTTCAAATGGCAAGTCATTCATTATAAATCTGAGTATACCGTGTACTGAGAAGAACATATTTTTCCCCTTGTTTGTTGGTCTTTCGCTTTATTTGAGTTCTCTTTCACACAGGCAATTATGTCAAAAACTCACTTTAGCTCAAATTTACTTATTTAAGGTTTTTAGAAATGCATAGGGATAAAAAAAAAGATGCAATTGTAAATCAATTCCTGACTGTTACAAGCAAAGGGTAACAAGATAGTAAAGTAAAGTCTTGCAGATTTTATGTATGTGTATTCTATAATCAAATAGATTCATGTTGAAGGAAATGTGTCATCAGACAATGACCTACTGTTTAAATCAAGTTTTTTTATGTTAGAAATATTATTAAAGAATGGGTTAAGTTTAAAAAAAAATTTAATACGTCATAGAGACCTATCAAAAGTTTAGATTGGTGGTGTCGTTTCCACTGCTGAGGACTGAAACAAGATGGTCCCACTTCTATGGAGCCCATCTTGTGCAGTGAGGAGAGAGTGTGATATGCGTGTCTCTCCCTTTGTTCTAGGGATCAGTGGGATTCTTTAGGCATCTAAAATTTTGATACAGCTCTCTCTATGACATAGTGGTGATGGTATTTATAGCTTTTCAGGTCACTATCTATATTAGAAGAAAAAATAAAATATTAATCTAGGTCTATACAAATCACTTTTCTGCAGTCATCTCATTATCAAGGCAGGAAAGAGAAACATATATGTATTACCATCATAAAATTATATAATAGCAATCAGGGGTCCATCAAAGGCATTTTAATAAGGTTTATTACTTTTGATAAATTATAAATTTACCATCCTGGACCCTGATAAAAAGGTCTGCGGAAGAGTCTATTAAAAAAAAAAACATTAAGAGAAAGCTGAAAATTATTTTTAGCTGATAGATTATGGAGAGCACTTAGTAGGCAGAATATGTGTGCACAGTATTGTAGGCCAGAAGATGCCCCCGTGGCTTTCTAGGAAAGATATCCAAATTGGCTTTCCACCCTCTGAGTGGGTACTATTTCTATTATGGAGACTAGTTGATATATGTGATGACTATTGTAGGCTAGTGATGAGCGGCAGGTGCCATATTCTATTTCGACGAAATTCGCGAATATTCAAATGAATATTCATTTCATATTCGTCGAAATCGAATATTCGTCATTATTCTAGTTACCGCGATTAATATGCGATTTAAATAATCGCGTATTGCTATTTTAACTTAAGGCTACTTTCCTATTGGTTTCATATCTAGAATTATAGCGAAGATGACGGATATGACGAATGTATTCGTCATATTCCTCAAAACGAAGATAACAAAGTATTCTACATCTTCGTTTTAGCAACCTATTCGTCAACTTCGCTAATTCTAGCAATCAAATAGGAAGGTTGACTATAGAGACAACTGTGTTTAATTCGCTATGCGATTGTTTATATATTTTTTTTAATAAATAGAATAATTATAATAATTATATCAAGTAATATAATTATTCTATAAAAAAAAATAAAAAAAAATCGCATAGCGAATTTAACACAGCTGTCTCTATAGTCAACCTTCCTATTTGATTGCTAGAATTAGCGAAGTTGACGAATAGGTTAGCTAAAACGAAGATGTAGAATACTTTGTTATCTTCGTTTTGAGGAATATGACGAATACATTCGTCATATCGCTATTCGCTAATTCTACCAAGCCAACCATAAAGTTCCTTGCTCATGGAGCGTCCCCATCACCATGGGAACGTCTCCATATACTAAAATGTACTGTCGGATTTGAGGAATTACGTTGAAATCGCAATGCGATTAATTCAAGTTATATTAATCGCATTGCGATTTCAACTTAGAGCTGGGTTTATAATGGATCAGCTTGCTAGAATGAACGAAGTTAACGAATATGGAATATAGCAGCACTGCTAAGTTGAATTTGCAATGCGATTAATTTAACTTGAAGTAATCGCATTGTGATTTCAACTTAGCACTGCTAGTGCTATATTCCATATTCGCTAATTCTAGCCTATGTAAGATAGCAGTGCTAAGTTGTAATCGCAATGCGATTAATATAACTTAAATTAATCGCATTGCGATTTCAACGTAATTCCTCAAATCCGACAGTACATTTTAGTATATGGAGATGTTCCCATGGTTGGGGACGCTCCATGAGCACGGAAGTCGGCAGAAGCGGCAATGGGCACTGACTAGAGCAGCCAGGAAGCCAGGAATCCTCAGGACAGGTAAAAACTACTGTTGGGAAGTGGGAAAGAAAAAAATAACTAAAAAAAAAAAAAACGAATATTTGAAATAGCGAATTTATAGCGCTATATTCGAAATATTCGCGAATTAGCGAAGTGCCGATATTCGCTAAAAAAATTCGCTATTCGAATATTCGCGCTCAACACTATTGTAGGCTAGACAATGCTACTCTTGATTTCTGCGGAAAGTATATAGAAATTATCATGTCTAATATCTGCTTGCCTTAGCTAGAATGATGAACTCTAATTTGAATATATTAACCAGAAATCTAGTGGGACATTGCCTAGCTTACAATACTGTGCACACTTACTCTGCATACTAGGCGTTCTCTATAATGAGAAAGACTACCCCTTAGACAATGCATATATATTGATGGTCCACAGATTAGTATACTGGACTCTCTCACTCACTCTCTCTCAAAAGATTCGGCTTTGTGTGAATCCAAACTTTTTGAGAAATTCGGAACAAATCCCAAACTGGTAGAATCGATTCTCTTCTAAGGCTGGGTTCACATCACGTTTTTCATATCTGTTTAACGTATACAATAAACATATACATTCAACAGATCTCCTAGACTAATTCCATACAATGGCATCCGTTCACGATAGAGCTCCATTGTAAAAAAAAAAAAAAAAAAATAGTATACTTTTTTCTTAACCATTGTAAAAAAAATGTATACTTTTTTTTACCAGACTCTGCAGGATACAAGAACATGGTGTGCTACCGTTTTGTATCCTTTTTTTCTAATGTATACGTCATACGGAGGCACAAAACGTGATGTGAACCCATCCTTAGATCTAAGGGCGAGTTCACATGTGTGTTGGAGCACTTTTTCATCCAGTAAAAAAAGTGGATTCTGAAGGGAAATTAAACACGGCCTAATATTTTAATCTTCATTTTGATCCACTCCTGGCTTTGGCTCCCAAAACTGCATCAAAAACTCCATATGTGAATCCTGCTTAATAAAGATATAAAGAAAGTTGTATCAACAGTGTTGTAGGATATATTTAGCAAAATGAATAAGAAGTACAAAAGGAAAAAAACACATTGTAGGGTGATGCCTCTTCTTTAAGAAGATTGATTTTAAAAAAGGAGATAGAACAATAAAAGTGTTTCACCAGTGGACTACTGGCTTCCTCAGACAACCCGATACATGATAAAGTAGGTAAAGCTTGGAAGTCATATTAGCATTAGTTCACAACTTCCGTTTACAATGAATGCAATAATAGTCATCGCAATATCCACTTTGAAATAGATACTGCTGAACCCCACTGACATCAATAGACCACTGACGTCACTAGGGTTCTAGTATTTGTGATGGGCACAGCTAGGGCTTCAGATTGTGCTATTCTTGTCATCAAAATTTTGGAGAGTCCAAAGGAAAGCCTGACAGATCAATTGAGTGGCAGTGTAAACACAGCCATACAATCAAAATCAGATATTAGAGTGAAAAAATAAATCATTAAAATAGAGTGAGGGCCCTGCTCACAAGAGCTTGCAATCTATGAGGAAATAGAGAGTGAAAAAAGTAGTAAGGTTTTAGATATGTACAGGGTGGGCCATTTATATGGATACACCTTAATAAAATGGGAATGGTTGGTGATATTAACTTCTTGTTTGTGGCACATTAGTATATGTGAGGGGGAAAACTTTTCAAGATGGGTGGTGACCATGGCGGCCATTTTGAAGTTGGCCATTTTGAATCCAACTTTTGTTTTTTCAATAGGAAGAGGGTCATGTGACACATCAAACTTATTGGGAATTTCACAAGAAAAACAATGGTGTGCTTGGTTTTAACATAACTTTATTCTTTCATGAGTTATTTACAAGTTTCTGACCACTTATAAAATGTGTTCAATGTGCTGCCCATTGTGTTGGATTGTCAATGCAACCCTCTCCTCCCACTCTCCACACACTGATAGCAACACCGCAGGAGAAATGCTAGCACAGGCTTCCAGTATCCATAGTTTTAGGTGCTGCACATCTCGTATCTTTACAGCATAGACAATTGCCTTCAGATGACCCCAAAGATAAAAGTCTAAGGGGGTCAGATTGGGAGACCTTGGGTGCCATTAAACTGGCCCACGATGACCAATCCACTTTCCAGGAAACTGTTCATCTAGGACTGCTCGGACCTGACACCCATAATGTGGTGGTGCACCATCTTGCTGGAAAAACTCAGGGAACGTGCCAGCTTCAGTGCATAAAGAGGGAAACACATCATCATTTTGCAATTTCGCATATACAGTGGCCTTGAGGTTTCCATTGATGAAGAATGGCCCCACTATCTTTGTACCCCATATAACACACCATACCATCAATTTTTTTGTTCCAAAAGTCTTGGAGGGATCTATCCAATGTGGGTTAGTGTCAGACCAATAGCAGTGGTTTTGTTTGTTAACTTCACCATTCACATAAAAGTTTGCCTCATCACTGAACAAAATCTTCTGCGTAAACTGAGGGTCCTGTTCAAATTTTTGTTTTGCCCATTCTGCAAATTCAGTGCGCCGATCTGGGTCATCCTCGTTGAGATGCTGCAGTAGCTGGAGTTTGTAAGGGTGCCATTTGTGAGTAGCTAATATCCGATGAAGGGATGTTCGACTAATGCCACTCTCCAGTGACATGCGGCGAGTGCTACGCTGTGGGCTCTTGCTGACTGAAGCTAGGACAGCCACTGATGTTTCTTCATTAGTGACAGATTTCATGCGTCCACATTTTGGCAAATCCAACACTGAACCAGTTTCACGAAACTTAGCAAGCAGTTTGCTAACTGTAGCATGGGAGATGGGTGGTCTCGTAGGGTGTCTTGCATTGAAATCTGCTGCAATTACCCGGTAACTGCGTTCACCAGACATCAACACAATTTCTATCCGCTCCTCACGTGTTAACCTCGGCGACATGTCAATGGCTGTAAACAAAGAGAAACTTGTAAATAACTCATGAAAGAACAAAGTTACGTTAAAACCAAGTGCACCATTGTTTTTCTTGTGAAATTCCCAATAAGTTTGATGTGTCACATGACCCTCTTCCTATTGAAAAAACAAAAGTTGGACTTAAAATGGCCGACTTCAAAATGGCCGTCATGGTCACCCCTCTTGAAAAGTTTCCCTCCTCACATATACTAATGTGCCACAAACAGGAAGTTAATATCACCAACCATTCCCATTTTATTAAGGTGTATCCATATAAATGGCCCACCCTGTACTATGGTGCAGTTAAACTGTTACTGCCATTCTATTTTTATTTTTGTAATGTATAGGGGCAGTGATGCTGACCATTTTTGTAATATACTTTAATTACTGAAATCATAAATTTCTATTAGAAAAATAGCTGTAAAGTGTCCCATTTTGAGCCTTAGCAGCGCTCCTCTGTCTTCTGTTTACATAACAGAGTCAGTGTTAGCAAGTCTCTACTGTTATGTAAACAGAAGACAGGGGAGCATTGCTAAGACTCAAAATGGGCCCCTTTACAGCTATTTTTCTAATAGAAATGTATGATTTCAGTAATTAAAGTATATTAATGCCAAACATTTGGTTTTGAATGTTTGGCATTACCCTAAACGTTCTTGTTTTCATTTTTGGTACAACATTTTGTTGTATACGTATGCCAGGAATGAGGTGGTGAAAGGAAGAGAAATTTGTCCAAATTGTAAAGCACTGCAGAACATGCCGCCACTGTAAAAACCGCCCTAGAATCCAACCTCACAGAGTAAAGGTCAGCCAGGTGATTAAAGTTTTTTTTATTTGCTAGTTTATTAGAGTTAGGCATGTATACCTGAGTCAGTCAATGATTGTCAAAAGATCCATAAATACCTTCTAATTAGAGTTTAGCGAACACCTGGAAGTTCGGGTTCGCCGGGTTCGGACGAACTTCGTCGCAAATTTCGAGTTCGGCACCCGAACTTGACCCCGAACCCGAACCCCATTGAAGTTAATAGGGACCCAAACTTTGGGGCACTAAAATGGCTCTAAAAGAGTCATAGAAAGGGCTAGAGGGCTGCAAAAGGCAGCAAAATGTGGGTAAGAGCATGACAAGTGCCCTGCAAACAATGGTGGATAGGGAAATGACTTAAAAATAATAATCTTGAACAAGGAGGAGGTCCATATGAAGTAGGAGGTTGAGGAGGCGGTGGACGTGGTGGTGTAGGTGGACGTGGTAGTGGAGGAGAAGGCGGTAGCCGACAATTTTTAATTTTTTTTAATTTAATTTGGGTAGACCACAAAACATTTTGGAATATATGAAATAAAACAAAGTGAAAGTGCGCTGGAGTAGAACAATGGCTGTGTGAGGCCAGTGTACGTGTCTATTCTGCACAAGGTACAGACAAGTCCTGTGGGATCCATGCTTGTTTCATTTTAATGAACGTGAGCTTGTCCACGTTGGCTGCGATTGTCTGTGATAACGCCCCCTGCCGTGCTAAATACACGTTCAGACAATACACTCGCTGCAGGGCAGGCCAGCAAATCCAGGGCGTAAAGGGCAAGCTCAGGCCATGTGCCCAATTTGGAGACCCAGAATTTGAATAGGGCAGACCCACCAGTCAGTACGTGTAGGTGTGTGCACACATACTGCTCCACCATATTGCTGAAATGCTGCCTCCTGCTAAGACGTTGCATATCAGCTGGTGGTGCTGGTTGTTGTGGCGTCAAAGCTTTTCCACATTTCAACCATAATAACCCTGCCTTCTGAAGTGCTGGCGGTGCCCCGGCTGCATTGGTGACCTCTTACTCCTCCTCTGCCTTCGTCTTGTGCTTCCACTGAGCCCCCGCTGTTAGGTGGGAATGCCATCAGCAGCGCGTCTACCAGCAAGTGCTTGAAGTCGCGCATCTTCCGATCACGGTACAGTGAGGGAATTAAGGACAGCACGTTGTCCTTGTAACGGGGATCCAGCAGGGTGGCCACCCAGTAATCAGCTAAGTTAGAATGTGGGCAACTCAGCGGTTGTTGCGCAGGCACTGTAGCATGTAGTCGCTCATGTGTGCCAGGCTTCCCAGAGGCAACAACAAGCTGTCCTCTGTGGGAGGTGTATCCTTTGTGTCCTCGGTATTTCCCCAGCCACGCTGCAGTGATGGTCCTGATCTGCTTTGGGTGCCACCCTGCTGTAAACACTGTTCCTCCTCATCCTTCTCATCCTCCACAACTGTGCCCTGGCTGGACAATTGTGTACCTGGCCTATGTTGGTGCAGGAACCCACCCTCTGAGCCAATTGTGAGTGACTGGCCTGATAACCGTGGAAATGATCCCTCTTCCTCCTCCTCTTCCTCCTGTGCCACATCCTCTTCCATCAACGCCCCAAGCGTTTTTTCAAGGAGACATTTCAGTTCGATAGTAACGCTGGGAACGGTGTCATCGGCTCTGGCCATGTTGGTGGAGTAGTTGAAACAGCGCAACAAGACACGCAGGTCTCGCATGGAGGCCCACTCAGTGGCGGTGAAGTGGTGCTGTTCCACAGAGCGACTCACACTTGCATGCTGCAGCTTAAACTCCACTATCGCCTGCTGCTGCAAGCACAGTCTCTACAGCATGTGCAAGGTGGAGTTCCACCTTGTGGGCACATCGCATATGAGGTGGTGAGAGGGAAAGCCGCAGTTACGCTGCAGCACAGACAGGCAAGCAGCAGCAGAGTGAGAACGCCGAAAGCGCTGCACAGACGGCACACACTTTCTCCAGCAGCTCTGACATATCGGGGTAGTTTTTCAGGATTTTCTGCACCACCAAATTCTGCACATGCGCCAGGCAAGGGATGTGCATCAAACTGGCTAGGCCCAGAGCTGCTACGAGATTTCGCCCATTATCACACACCAGCAGGCCGGGCTTGATGCTCAGTGGCACCAACCTCTCATCTGTCTGTTGTTCCATGCCCGTCCACAGCTCCTGCGCGGTGTGGGGTTTATCCCCCAAACAGATGAGTTTCAAAACTTCCTGCTGTCGTTTTCCCCTGGCTGTGCTAAAGTTGGTGGTAAAGGTGTTACGCTGACCGGATGAGGAGGTGTTATAGGAGGAAGAGGAGTAGAATGAGGAGGCAACAGGAGGCAAAGAGAAATTCCGTGCAATACTCGATGGTGGAAGAATATAGGCACCAAACAGCTATCCGCCTCAGGCCCAGCAGCCACTGCATTTATCCAGTGTGCTGTTAGGGAGATATAACGTCCCTGCCCGTGCTTACTGATCTATGTATCGGTAGTTATGTGGACCTTGCCACAGATGGCGTTGCGCAGTGCACACCCGATGTTGTCCCCCACTTGTTTGTGCAGGTAAGAGACGGCTCGCCTGGAAAAGTAGTGGCGGCTGGGAACGACGTATTGTGAGACAGCCAACACCATAAGGTATTGAAAACTCTCCGTCTCCACCACATGGAATGACAGAATTTTAAAGGCCAGGAATATTGAAATGCTGGCATTCAGGGCCAGGGATCGCGAGTGGGTGGGTAGGGGGGTACTTGCTCTTTCGCTCCATTGTTTGGAAGATGGACAGCTGAACGCTGCCATGGGACATTGTGGTGCTGCTTGTTGAATGTGACTGACATGGTGGTGTTGCTGACACATCTTCTTTCTGTGGGTTACCCGGTACTACTGCCACTCCAAAGGTAGAGAAAGAGGCCGAGATTGCAGCAGAAGAGGAAGCAGGTGATGCCTGAGACCTTTCTTGGTTTTGGAGGTGTTTACTCCACCGCACTCGTGTCTTGTCGTCTGCACATTGTCTGAAGAACTACCACGCCAGGGAACTCCTTGGAGCTGGCTTTGTTGTGCTCGGTCTCTGGGTGCGGTGGGCAGTAGCAGGCGTGCTGTCTAGGGGACGGCTGCTCTGCTTTTGCATCCTGCTCCCTCTTTTGCTGTGCTGGTGGCTATGTGCGACCACCGCCTCTCCCTCCGAACTGCACAGGTCTCTCGCCTGACCTTGATTCCATGTGGGGTCGAGGACCTTATCATCATCCACATCATCTTCCACCCAGTCTTCACCCCTGCCTCCTTGTCGGTTTGCACACTGCAGAAAGCTGCAGCAGTTGGCACCTGTGTTTTGTCATCAGAGACGTGCTGTGGTCATCTTCCCATGTCATCATCCTCAAACATAAGTGGTTGGGCATCGGTGCACTTAATCTCTTCCATTTCTGGGGTAGGGCTAGGTGGATGGCCGTGGGAAACCCTGCCAGCGGAGTCATCAAAAAGCATAAGAGACTGCTGCATGACTTGGGGCTCAGACTTCTTGGCTGATTTTCAAGGGGGTGAGGTGCTAGATAGATTCCCATGGCCTGCAGGTGCCAACTCTGAGCCTTCAGCAGTGGACTGGTTGGGAGACAATGTGAAGGTACTGGAGGCCCTGTCAGCCACCCAATATACTAGCGACTGAACTTGTTCTGGCCTCACCATTCGTAGAGCGGCATTCGGACCTACTAAATAACGCTGAAGGCTCTGTTATCTACGTGCATCTGAAGAAGGTGTTTCATTTGGTCGTGTAGCTGGCACAGATCGACCACGTCCTCTCCCTGCAATAGGAGCTCCTCCAACACCAGCAGCACCACGACCAGGGCCACATCCCTTATTTGACGCTCTCCTAATTTTTTGCGGTCACCCGCCGAAGTAACATACATTTTTACTAAATTTAGTTCCCTGTCAGCAATGCAGAGCAGGGGTTTTTCCCCGGCAACACTGGGTTAATGTCACCCACCAATGGAACAGAGGATTTTTAGAAATGTAGATCCCTGTCACCTCTGCAGAGCAGGGGTTTATTCACGGCAAAACTGGTTAATGTCACTCAAGAATGGAACAGACGATTTTTTGTAATATAGGTCTTTGTCATCTATGCAGAGCAGGGGTTTGTATATGGCAAAACTGGGTTAATGTCAACCACGAATGGAACAGAGGATTTTTAGAAATGTAGGTCCCTGTCACCTATGCAGAGCAGGGGTTTGTATATGGCAAAAATGGGTTAATGTCACCCACCAATGTAACAGAGGATTTTTAGAAATATAGGTCCCTGTCACTTATGCAGAACAGGGGTTTGTATACGGCAAAAATGATAAAATGTCACCCAAGAGTGTAACAAAGGATTTTTAGAAATATAGGTCCCTGTCACCTATGCAGAGCAGGGGTTTGTATACGGCAAAAATGGGTTAATGTCACCCACCAATGTAACAGAGGTTTTTTAGAAATATAGGTCCCTGTCACCTATGCAGAGCAGGGGTTTGTATACGGCAAAAATGGTAAAATGTCGCACAAGAATGTAACAGAGGATTTTTTAAACACATATGTCCCTGTCACTTATGCAGAGCAGGGGTTTGTATATGGCAAAAATGATAAAATGTCACCCAAGAATGTAACAGAGGATTTTTAGAAATATAGGTCACTGTCTCCTTGCAGAGCAGGGGTTTGTATATGGCAAAACTGGGTTAATGTCACCCAACAATGTAACAGATGAATTTCTGAAAATTATTGCCCTGTCTGCTAAGTAGAGCAGAGGTATAAAATAGACAAAAATGGGTTAATGTCACCCAACAATGGAACAGATGAATTATTTAAAATTATTGCCCTGTCTGCTATGCAGTGCAGGCCGCAAAGGTACTTTATGGCCCAAAAAAGGTGTTTTTTTCACACACAATTAAACAGATGGATGTACTATCTAGCGCAAAAATGTAAATGCAGTGTTTACCGGTTTTATTGGACTGTCAGAAATGCAGTGCAGGCAAAAAAATATACTTTCTAGCACAAAAAATGGGAATTTGTCAACCGACAATGTAACAGCAGTATTTACTGTTTTTATTTGACTGTCAGATATGCAGTTTCAGTGTCAGAAAGAGAAAAAAATCGCTTAAGGTCACACAAATATGTGACAGACTTATGTAATTGAATTATTTTCACTGCCAGGTATGCACTGCAGGCCAAGGGAATTTGTCCCCCTAGAATCTAACAGATGGATTTAATGAATAGATTTTCCCTGTCAGATATTCAGCACTGTGGTAGTTCACATAAAAAAGTGGGAAAAGACCCCCCCCCCCCCCCTCTGAAGTAACAGACGGATTAACTACTGTATATTATTTTCCCTTCCCCTGGCCCATACAGTGGATATAAAAAGTCTATACACCCCTGTTAAAATGTCAGGTTTCTGTGCTGTAAAAAAATGAGACAAAGATAAATCATTTCAGAACTTTCCACCTTTAATGTGACCTATAAACTGTACAACTACATTGAAAAACAAACTGAAATCTTTTAGGCAGAGGGAAGAAAAAATATAAAAATAAAATAAAATGTTTGAATAATTGTGCACATCCTTAAACTAATACTTTGTTGAAGCACCTTTTGATTTTATTACAGCACTCAGTCTTTTTGGGTATCAGTCTATCAGCATAGCACATTTTGACTTGGCAAGATTTGCCCACTCTTCTATGCAAAAACACTCCAAATCTGTCAGATTGTGAGGGCAGCTCCTGTGCACAGCCCTCTTCAGATCACCCCACAGATTTTCAATTGGATTAGGGGTCTGGGCTCTGGCTGGGCCATTCCAAAACTTTAATCTTTTTCTGGTGCAGCCATTCCTTTGTTGATTTGGATGTATGCTTCGGGTCGTTGTCATGCTGAAAGATGAAGTTCCTCTTCATGTTCAGCTTTCTAGCAGAAGCCTGAAGGTTTTGTGTCAATATTGACTGGTATTTGGAACTGTTCATAATTCCCTCTATCTTAACTAAGGCCCCAGTTTCAGCTGAAGAAAAACAGCCCCAAAGCATGATGCTGCCACCATCATGCTTCACTGTGGGTATGGTGTTCTTTTGAGATGTGCAGTGTTGTTTTTGTGCCAATCATATCTTTTGGAATTATGGCCAAAAAGTTCAACCTTTGTTTTATCAGACCATAAGACATTTTCCCACATACTTTTGGGAGACTTCAGATGTGTTTTTGCAAAATGTAGCCTGGCTTGGATGTTTTTCTTCGTAAGAAAAGGCTTTCGTCTTGCCACTCTACCCCATAGCCCAGACATATGAAGAATACAGGAGATTGTTGTCACATGTACCACACAGCCAGTGCTTGCCAGATATTCCTGCAGCTTCTTTAATGTTGCTGTAGGCCTCTTGGTAGCCTCCCAGACCAGTTTTCTTCTCGTCTTTTCATCAATTTTGGAGGGAAGTCCAGTTCTTGGTAATGTCACTGTTGTGCCATATTTTCTCCACTTGATGATGCCTTGGAAATTCTATTGTACCCTTCTCCTGACTGATACCTTTTAACAATGAGATCCCTCTGATGCTTTGGAAGCTCTCTGTGGACCATGGCTTTTGCTGTAGGATGCAACTAAGAACATTTCAGGAAAGACCAACTAGAGCAGCTGAACTTTATTTGGGTTTAATCAGAGGCACTGTAAATGATGGCACGTGTATGCTGACTCCTATTTAACATGATTTTGAATGTGATTGCTTAATTCTGAACACAGCTACACCCCCAGTTATAATATATACACTTATGCAACCACATTATTTTAGTTTTTTTTTGTTTTCTTCCCTCCACCTAAAAGATTTCAGTTTGTTTTTCAATTGAGTGGTACAGTTTATAAGTCACATTAAAGGTGGAAAAAGTTCTGAAATGATTTATCTTTGTCTCATTTTTTTACAGCACAGAAACCTGACATTTTAACAGGGGTGGGTAGACGTTTTATATCCACGGTATGCAGTGCAGATGCACTTAAAAAATGGGTATATGTTGCCCACTGAACTAAAAGAACAGATTAAATTATTGTCTCTGGCACATATGCCGGTGCAAGTGCACTATACTTGCACGAAATGGCCGCCGACATCCACCAAACAGACGGATAAAACTTATTTTTCTGTGTCACTGGGCTCATGGGTAAAAAAAAATAATCGCTGTAGTTTGCAGATTTAACACCAAGTACACCAGACCAGAATTGTTTCCTAATCTTTCCCTCACAGCAGCAGCATCCTATCCCTACACTAGGAAGAGAAGAGTGACATGCGGTGCTACGTGACTCCAGCTTATAGAGAGGCTGGGTCACATGCTGCACTGGGACAATCACAGCCATGCCATTAGTAGGCATGGTTGTGTTGGCTTCTAAGGGCACACTAGTTAAACGCTTGTTGATTAGCTGCTTTGCAACCTTTCAATAAGAGCTATTAAATTGCCAAACACCGAACTCGAACCCAAACTTTTATGAAAATGTTCGGGTTCGGGTCCGGGTACCAAAAACCCTAAAGTTTGTAAAGAACATTACAATTCATAACTCACAGAAAAAAGATGCACCACATGGATAAGCAACTGACAACACTGGCTAATCCCTCACTCTGGTGTTAAAAGCTGAGAGATTCGCCAATATTTCCAATCAGGAACATATCGGAGCCCCTTTAGGCACCACTACACGGTATCTCAGCATGACATGGGGTCCTACCACTAGACTACCTATGGTGTGTGTGAACAAGGTCTGAACAGGTATTAAGCAGCCTACAGCCCCATCCCACTCACCTGCACTGCAGGACTAACAATGCAATGGGGAACAAATGAGACTGCAAGCTACACCTACAACAGACCATGTGACACCGGCTTCCAGGTGCAACAGAATGTTTACCAGCCATATGCAATGGCACATTCAATACATATAAAACAAGAATCACAAAAATAAACGTGGCCTAAATGGGTGGGACTGCTCCAAACCCCAAACACTGTGGCGTGTTTCTAACTGGGGGCAGTTCCTCCGCATGTGGTTCGCAGCGAACGGCTATCCCCAGCAAAAATTGCATACAATGGAGGATGCCGGCGCGAACCACAAGCACCACACAAACATCCTACACAAAATAAAACATGTGCGGATGAAAATATATAAACACATAACTCACAGAAAAAAGATGCACCACATGGATAAGCAACTGACAACACTGGCTAATCCCTCACTCTGGTGTTAAAAGCTGAGAGATTCGCCAATATTTCCAATCAGGAACATATCGGAGCCCCTTTAGGCACCACTACACGGTATCTCAGCATGACATGGGGTCCTACCACTAGACTACCTATGGTGTGTGAACAAGGTCTGAACAGGTATTAAGCAGCCTACAGCCCCATCCCACTCACCTGCACTGCAGGACCAACAATGCAATGGGGAACAAATGAGACCGCAAGCTACACCTACAACAGACCATGTGACACCGGCTTCCAGGTGCAACAGAATGTTTACCAGCCATATGCAATGGCACATTCAATACATATAAAACAAGAATCACAAAAATAAACGTGGCCTAAATGGGTGGGACTGCTCCAAACCCCAAACACTGTGGCGTGTTTCTAACTGGGGGGGCAGTTCCTCCGCATGTGGTTCGCAGCGAACGGCTATCCCCAGCAAAAATTGCATACAATGGAGGATGCTCCGATATGTTCCTGATTGGAAATATTGGCGAATCTCTCAGCTTTTAACACCAGAGTGAGGGATTAGCCAGTGTTGTCAGTTGCTTATCCATGTGGTGCATCTTTTTTCTGTGAGTTATGTGTTTATATATTTTCATCCGCACATGTTTTATTTTGTGTAGGATGTTTGTGTGGTGCTTGTGGTTCGCGCCGGCATCCTCCATTGTATGCAATTTTTGCTGGGGATAGCCGTTCGCTGCGAACCACATGTGGAGGAACTGCCCCCCCAGTTAGAAACACGCCACAGTGTTTGGGGTTTGGAGCAGTCCCACCCATTTAGGCCACGTTTATTTTTGTGATTCTAACATCACAATTCAGGTTCGCTCAACCCTACTTCTAATAACAGCTTTCATTAATGTCCCCAGTCCCTTTCCACTGCTCCCTTAAAGGGATTATCCAAGGCTATGAAATACTCCCCCATATGCCAGACCCATCAAAATAAATATACTTACCTGGCTCCCTTCTCTCTGGGCCTCTCCTGGTCCCTGCATTGCCGCTGCTGCTTCTACACGTGTGTGCATGAAAACATCAGATGTCGGGGGGGAACAGCCAATGACAGGCGGTAACGGGGACGAGCCTCCCTAGCATTGCGGGTCCTTGTGTTGGGAAGGGGAACATAAAAAAACTGCACAAAGCAGTCACTCAGCCAATTGTAGGGTACAACCACAAGTAGCGTACATGATGCAGATTTTCCACATTGGAAAATCCACAGTACATATGACTGAAATCCTCATGATCAAAATCAGAACCAGGTGTCTCTAACTCTCTACGCCAGTGATCAGGCATAGAAAAGTCACAAATTTTGTCCCCAGTGCAATTTTGCAACAATATTTTACTTTTTAGCTTTTCTGACACACTCGTCACTTTTAAAAAAATGGACAGGTGTGGGCGAGAGACCTAGAAAACTAGTGCACATTACACCAGAAATCTGGCTGAAGTAGATTTCAGTTCTGGTGCATGCACTACAGAAGATGCGTAAGCCTCTTAATACGTAGGTCAAATCTTCTTTACCAAGACTTGTGTTTGAAACTCTGGCCTTATTAAATGACCCCCACTATGCGTGGCTGTACCCTTAGGCCACCTGCATACGTTGTGGAATACATGTGGTTTTTCCACGGTGAAAAAAACGCAGTGCAGTACAGTACCAGCTAAGTGTATGAGATTACACTAATCTCATGTACACTTTGCAGATTTTTTTCCCTGCAGAAATTGACCTGTTGTGCAGTTTTTAAATTTAATAGCATGTCAATTATGTTTGCAGTTTTAGCTGCGGATTTCACCCTTTTCAATGGAAGGATGACATCTGAGGCAAAACAATATCAAATCCGCCCTCAGTTAGACATTGCAGATTTTGGTGCAGACATGCTGCAGAAACCTACATAAATCCGCATGGAAATTAGTGCCGATCTTATGTGCGTTCACCGACACCCCTTATGGTATGCTGTATGCTAATGCAAGTGTTTTTTGTAGTTTTTTTTGCATTTAAAAACGTTAATAATAGCTTAACTACAAATTACATGTACCCAAAAATGGTGCCAAATACAACTCGCTCTGCACAAAACAAGCCCTCCTACAGCAATAAAAAAATAATAATACTTGATCTTTAAGTCGCTAAATGGAAATGTTTATTCTGCCACTGACTGCGTCTATAATACCTGTAGCTGATGATAGGTCCCATCATTTCCCAGGGTTTTCCAGGAAATTATAATGATTACCTATCCTCAGGATAGGTCATCATTATCACAACAGTGGGGGTCCAATTCCCATCACCCTCGCCGATTAGTTGTTTCAGGGAGCCTCTTTTCTCACAGAAGTTCACGTGAATGATTTAGGCTCCTGGCAGCTTTCCAAGGACAGCGTTGTACATCGTATAGTGACAGTGCTTGGTATTGCAGCTCAGCCCAATTGATTTAAATTGAATTGAGCTGCAACTAGGTAATGTCACCGATGTACAGTGATGTCATTGGCCTAGGAAGCGGCTGAGGTACTCAAGGCCTCTTCTAACAGCTGATCGGTGGGGTCCTGAGTGTTGCAACCCTGCAGATCTGATACCTGGATAACCCCTTTGAGGCCTCATGCACACGACTGTATGTTTGGTCTGCATCTAATATGCATTTTTTGCGGACCCATTAATTTCCATGTGCTGTCAACATCCTCATTAGGCCATATTTAGAGCTGTAGTTTCACACTGTAAAAACTTATAGGGGCAGGGTAAGCTGAGTATGTAAATGGTATCGGTACTAAACATTTAAGATGGTGCTGTATCTGTGTAATACACTTGGTTCTGGTGCTGTATTTATGTATTGCGTCTAATTCTGGTGCTGTATTTATGGCATGAGCTCTGTTCTGGTGCCCAATGAGCTTGGTTCTGGTGCTTTATTTATGTACTCAGGTTAATTCCAGTACTGTATTTATACTACGAAGTTCTGGTGCTGTATTGATGGTATGAGCTTTGTTCTGGTGCTGTATTTATGTACTGAGGTTAATTCCGGTACTGTATTTATGGTATAGACTTCTGGTGCTGTATTGCCTTAGGAGCTTGGTTCTGGTGCTGTATTTATGGTATGATCTTCTGGTGCTGCATTTAAATTATGGATTGATGTACTATGTTTAGCTCCAGTGTTCTATTTATAGTATGTAGTCATCTTGGTTCTAGCATTTTATTTGTCTGTTAAACTTGGATCTGATACTTTCTATCACATTTGTGTTGGAGGCTCAGTTCGGGGCCTTCGTTAGATTCAGTTAAAAAGACTGGACAAAAAAGTCTGGCATGCAGGACCTTTTTCATCCAGTAAACAGAATCCCAAATGAAAACTGAATGGGCCTGATTATAGTTAATGGAGTCTGTTCAGTTATGTTAATTTTAGTTTTGTGCTGAATCTGGCACTTCTGTTATTCTGTTATTTCCCTCCAGGCCTACTGTTAAAGGGGTTGTCCTCTTTTTACTACTGATGACCAATCCTCAGGATAGGTAATCAATATCAGATCGGCGGGGGTCCGACACCTGGCACCCTGCCAATCAGCTGTTTAGAGAGAAGGCTCTGTGTACCTACTCGCCGCTGCAATTGCAGTGGTGAGCAGGTAAACAGAGCAAAGAAGACAGCGCTTGTAGGGAAAAAAAGCAGACAAGCCCTTTAAAGACAAACTTGGAAAACATTATATACAGAGCTACAGAACATACAGGGTCATACAGCACCACATATGCACCTCTTACATCCAGTGACGTCTCCTCTGATGTAATGTAGATATTATCTTTCCTCATCTTCTCCTGTCAGACCAGACCGCCATGATGATTTCTTTCAGCCGTGTCTGGTCTCTGCAGAGTTTAACAAACAGACATCTTATTTTCCTACCTTTCCATCCTCCTTCCCACCTTCTCAACACTCCATCCTGCTACCTCCAATACTGTGCCCCCCAATACTATCCTGCAGGAACAGTCCCTTTCAAATCAGACCCCCATATACAGTAAAACCCCAGATGAGACCCCCCCATCTCAGACCAGACCCCTTTTAGACAACTATATCAGACTCCATATCAGACCCCAGTTTTAGACCTCAGATTAGACCTCCATGTCAGACCTCAGATAAGACCACCATTAGACCTCCAGTCCACCAGACCCCCAATCAAATACCCATTAGACCTCCAGATCCCCCAATCAAACCCGTATTAGACTTCCAGACCCCCAATCAGATCCCCATTAGACCTCCAGACCCCCAAACAGACCTTCAGACCCCCAATCAGACCCTCAATAAACCTCCAGACTACCAATCAGACCCCCATTAGATCTCCAGACCCCCAATCAGACCTCCAGGACCCCATTAGTCCTCTCAGATCCCACATATCCGACTGTAAAATAATTAAATTAACTTACCTCTCCTGCCGCCACCCTTCCTGTCTTGGCTGTCTTCTCAGGGCCCGCGCTGCACAGTCCCCTGACTGCCTGCAGCATCAGATCATAGATCGCTTTGTACGTCCTGAAGCTGCAGGCAGCCAGGACACAGCAGTGCAGGACCTGAGAAGAGCAAGCAGGAGGAGGGGGTAAGTACTGTACAGCGCTCACAGCGCTTCTCTCCCCGCCTCCTGCATACTAGTGAGCACTTCCATTATGGAAGCGCTCACTAGTATGTCCTTTTTAAGATGCACTGCATCTTATAAAGGGAAATATACAGCACCACTGGCAAGGGGGACCGATCGCAACTCTGACCCCTATAGCTACGCCAGCTAAAACTGCAAACATAATGACATGAGTTGGAAATCCGCACTGCAGGTCAATGTCCGCACAGGAAAAATCCACAAAGTGTACGTGAGATTTATGTAATTTCATACATTTTGTCGGTACTATACTAAACCGCAGTCTGTTGGCGAACAAATGCGCCAAATTTATTAAGAAGCACAGCTTCTGATGTAAATAAAAGTAAATCTGTCAGACCACAGAGCACTGTCCTCTCACCGACTTGTCTTGCCACTTTGGAGAAAAATGGAAGAATGCACAGGGAATATATCTGTATCTTGACAAAAATACAGACCCAGTCATGAGCATGAAGCCTAAAGCCTCATTCACACGTCAGTATTTTGATCAGTGATTGTGAGCCAAAATCAGGATTGGAGCCTCCTCTGTGTTTAGAGCCGCACCTGGTTTTGGCTCAAAATCACTGATGGAAATCACTGACCATAACACTGACGTGTGAATGAGGCATACAGCCTCAGGCACAGTCAGTATTTGGTCAGTATTTTTGCATCAGTATTTGTAAACCAAAACCAGGATTGGGTCCAAAACACGGAAGAGGCACAAATATTTCTGTTATACCTTTTCTCCGTAGGTTCCACTTCTGGTTTTGGATAACAAATACTGACCATGTGAAAAAGGCCTAAGGGTAGGTTCACACTGAGATTTTTGTAGGAGGTTTTGAGATAGATTTTCATTCAGTTTTTTCATCCAAAGCCAGAAGTGGGTGGATTTCATTTCAAATCCACCTCTAGCTTTGGCTGAAAAACATGCAAGAAATCTGCCTCAAAGCCTCCTTCAAGAAACCCAGTATGACCCTACCCTTAGGGGAAAGCTACATAGCAGTTTTGGAAGACAAAATCACGAGTGTTTTATGAAAGAAAGTATAAAGGACAGATACAACTTCTCCTCTTTTTTTTAGTTCACTCCTAGTTTTTGCTTCCAAAACTTCATTAGGAATTACAGAAGTGTAAACTCAGCCTAAGGGCCCTTTCACACTGGCGTTTTTGTTTTCCGGCATAGAGATCCGTCGTCGGGTCTCTATGCCGGAAAAATCCTGATCAGGATCATCCCCATGCATTCTGAATGGAGAGAAATCCGTTCAGGATGCATCAGGATGTCTTCAGTTCAGGACCGGAACGTTTTTTGGACGCAGCAAATACCGCAGCATGCTGCGCTTTTTGTTCCGTCCAAAAATCCGAAACACTTGCCGCAAGGCCGGATCCGGAATTAATGCCCATTGAAAGGCATTAATCCGGATCCGCCTAAGCTAAACGTCGCTTCGGCGCATTGCCGGATCCGACATTTAGCTTTTTCTGACTGGTTACCATGGCAGCCAGGACGCTAAAGTCCTGGTTACCATGGTAAATGTAGCGGGAGCGGGGAGCGGCATACTACATTCCGTGCGGCTCCCGGGACGCTCCAGGATGACGTCAGGGCGCCCCAGTGCATAGATCACGTGATCCGCATGGGGCGCTCTGACGTCATTCTGAGCGCCCGGAGCCGCACGGATGGTAAGTATACCGCTCCCCGCTCCTCGCTTCTACTATAGCAACCAGGACGCTAGTAGCGTCCTGGCTGCCATAGTAACCTGAAAGCAATTCGAAGACTGATCAGGATCCTGATCAGTCTTCTAATGCTTCAGGCGACTTGCGTTCTGACGGATCCGGCGGGACAGAAGTGCCTGCCGGATCCTCAGAACGCAAGTGTGAAAGGACCCTTTGCGGAATGGAATTGCGGACCCATTAATTTCAATGGGGACAGACAATGTCCCAACCGTGTCCGCAATTGCGGATCCGCACTTCCGGGACCGCAATCGCTTTCCCGAAAAAAATAGAACATGTCCTATTCTTGTCCGCAATTGTGGACAAGAAAAGGCATTTTCTATGTAGTGCCGGCGATGAGCGGTCCGCAAATTGCGAACGCACATTGCCGATGTCCGTGTTTTGCAAAACACGGACATCGGCGATGTGCGTTCTGCAATTTGCGGACCGCACATCGCCGCCACTACATAGAAAATGCCTTTTCTTGTCCGCAATTGCGGACAAGAATAGGACATGTTCTATTTTTTTTGGGAACGCGATTGCGGACCCGGAAGTGCGGACCCGGCCGGGACATCGTCTTTCCCCATTGAAATTAATGGGTCTGCAATTCCGTTCCTCAAAATGCAGAACAGAATTGCGGACGTGTGAGTGGACCCTTAACGGAACGGAAAAAACGGAAATACTGAAATGGAATGCACACGGAGACACCTCCGTTTTTTTGCGGACCCATTGAAATGAATGGGACCGTATACAGAACGCAAAAAACGGCCCGTACACTCGCAAAAAACAGTTAGTTCGTAGAACATGTCTGCATCTGTATGCGGAAACCGCACGGATGTTGCCCGTGCATTGGGGACCAGAAATTGCAGTCCCCAATGCATGTAACGGCCGGCACAGTATCGTAAAAGTTATAGTTAAAAAAGTTTAAAAAACGTTTTTAAAAACCATCAAAAAAATTGTTTAATCACACCCCTTTCAGAATTTTACAAATAAGAATATATAAACATAAAACAACAAAACATAAATATAACAGGTATCACTGCGTCCGAAAATGTTGAACTATTAAAATATAAAAAATCTTTCGTAAAGGAAAAAAAACACATGATTCACCATATTTTGGTCACCTTATCCCCCAAAAATATAATAACAGTAATGAAAAAATTGTATGCACCTCAAAAATGGTATCAAAAATTACAGTTCATCCCCCCAAAAAAGCCCTTATACTGCTCTGTGGACGGAAATATAAAAGTTATAGCTGTCAGAAAATGACAAAGCAAAGAAAATTTAGATTTTTTTCAAAGCTTTTTATTTTTTTTAAAGTGGCAAAACAATAAAACAATATACAAAGTTTTGGTATTACCGTAATCGTATTTAGCTGCAGAATATGGACGTCATGTGCCCAGTAAACACCGTAATATCGAAACCCAAAAAAACCTTGTCAGAATTGTGTTTTTTTTTTTTATTTAACCCCACAAAGAATTTTTTTACCATTTTCCAATGCAAAACATAGTAAATTAAATGGTGTCATTAAAAATAATACAATTTATTCCACAAAAAATAAGCCCTCATATGGCTGAATGAAGGGGAAAATTTAAAAAGTTCTGGCTAATGGAACGTGGGGAGGAAACAACAAAAATGTAGAAACGAAAATGTGCCCAGTACTTAAGGGGTTAAATGTCAGATCCTACTTCTCTTCTTTTTAAAAAAGCTTGAAGAAACCCTGTGTGAACATATCCTTATTTCTGCAGATATAAGCTTGGCTCATTTGACAAGATGACCCTGACTGACATCCAAGAGCTGTGTCTGGGCAGAGCATTGCTCAACATCCACTTATATTATGCCCAGCACAAAGGAGAGAAGGTATCACTGCGGTCTGCACGAATTCAACGCCATGCTGTTCTCACAACTGCAAGCATGTCTCCATTTGCATTGCCAGAACAGGATTTGGTCTGTTTACAAGCACGCCATGTTCATGAACAGGCGCCCTCTTCATTATATAGACAATGAATCATCAGACACTGTGGCGTGCTCTCTCTCCTGCAGCCCCCCCCCAGCACAGAAACTACTAGCCCTAAAGCATGATGGGATTTGTAGTAGAAATCACTTCCTTCTGCCATCTCTTCCTGAATGTAATAAGGAAAGAAACTGCCCTGTTTGTGCTGCTGCAGTTTAGCAGTTGTTTTTTTTCAGGTAATTCTACATTTTGTGACGTTGGGCGTGACATGATTTGTGTTTGTAACTGGCCGTATAAAACTGTTGTTAACAAAGCTGCTTTTCTGAATTGTAGCTGCTGTCTTCCTGTAAGCACATGGGAGGGGGCTGCTGCTCACTTCACTAACACAGGTGGGTCTTGTCACTTTTATGCATTTGTCGCTTGTGTTACATAGTTATGACTTTTATCTTGTCGATGATTATGGAGAACATACTGTAATGTGCGTGCAATGTGTGTTCACAAGATTAAGAGATTATCATGCATTACTATCTACGGTACTTTTAACATTGAGGGTTGTTTAGCAAAGACCAGCGTTTCACTCTGGCCTTTGATAGCCCTTATGCTGCCAGAGGAAGCGCCAAACTAAGGGCTCATGCGCACAAGTTGGATGTTTTGCAGTCCACAAATTGTAGATACCGGCTGTGTGCATTCTGCATGCGAAACGGAATGGCTGTCCCCTAATAAAACAGTCCTATCCTTGTTTGTAATGCAGACAATAATAGGACATGTTCTGTGTTTTTGCGGAACAGCCATACGGAGGAGGTATGCACACGGAGCCATTTTCATTTTTTTTTCTGTGTCCGTTCTGTTTTCAATGGGGCCGCAAAAAGATAAAATGGAATGGACACGGAAAAAAGTATGTTCGGGTTCGGTCTAATGATGAGAAACAGGCCTTGCCATAAATTTGGCGCACCTCCAGCAGTCAATGCATCTGGGGTGAAAACTACTCCAGCGTAAAGGTTAACAAATTTGCCGAGCCGAAAAACATCCGTGCGACCAAATTTTGTGACGCAGGTGTTAAAGTCGCATAGGGTCTTTTTTTTTATGCGAAAAACAGGCATAGCAATGTTAGTAAATAACCCCCATTAACGTTTCAAGAGATTAGATATAGCAATGCTTTTCTACATATGCCTTGCCTCTAATTACTCATAGTTCCTGAATAGAGTGGGGGTCATTTACAAACATGTAAAACACTGGTCTTTGATTCTCCGCTGGGCTGCACCTAATTTACGACTAGGAGCATGCTGCATTATAAATTAGGCGTATCCTTTGGCAGTACATGTGCCTGGAGTGAAAAATGACTCTACTCCCTGAGTGGAGTACTTTTTTGCCAACATTTACAACTATTATCCCAAACACAGCAATATACAGTATGTTTAAACAATGTAAGGGTGCTGCCACACTATGTTTCTCCTGACATTTTGTTTTGGCTTGTAGTGTGGCGTTTGTCTTCTTTCCCATAGACTTTTCTATAAGAAAGTAAATTTCAGTTTACTACTGGCCAGAATGTAACATCTGGCCGCTGCTTTTTTTGCTCCATGTCAAACCAACCTTACAGGGTAGGACTAGCCCATGAAAGGACACTGCAGCTCTAAGGCTTCTTTCACACAGGCGTCGCGTGTGAGGGCTGGACAAGATGCGGGTGCGTCGTGGGAAAATGCGCGAGTGCAAAGCATTTTAATGCGTTTTGCACACGCATGAGAAAAATCGGTATGTTTGGTACCCGAACCCGGAATCCATGGCTTAGGAAAAGTTGTCAGAATGCCACGGCACATACAGGAGTATGGGTGCAAGAACAGAACAGCTGATCAGCGGGGTGTGAGGTGTCAGATCTCACAGATCAGAAGATCATAGAAAACCCCTTTAGGGCTCTTTCACACGAGTGGATACCGTGCGGGTGATCCGCTGCATGATTGATAATGCTCCGTGCCTCTCTGTGATCTTTTTACTACAAAATCACAGTGACAACTTTATCTAGCTGTGATTTTTTAGTAAAAAGGTCACAGAGAGGCACAGAGCATTATAAATCATGTTAATGCTCAGTGTCTCTGCTGTCCGGAGTGGGGTTTGGCACTCTTTAACGGAACAGATTACCCACACGGCATCTGCTCGTGTGAAACAGCCCTTAGGTTTATAACGCCCAGGAATGCACCTAGTCTTTCTGCTTCCTGAGGCAAAAAGTGAATGAAATACCCCAGGAAAAAAAAAAGGTTGCAGACGTCCAGTGTTGCAGATCTGAACATGCCAAGGGTAAAATCTTTGGTCAAACATGGAGAAATCTTAATAGCAAAACCCACTGTAGAACATTAGTAATTTGCTGCAAAATTTGGAGCTTGTCGTCAACATTTAAAAAAACAAACAAACAAACAAAAAAGTTTCAATGTTTGTATTATCTTTTGTGTTTGCTAGTTAAGCGTTTGTGTATATGTAAGGGAACAAGTACCTGGTGTGCAGTGGTTACTCACCTCCTCAGGCTCTAGTGCTATCCTCTGCTCCAATCCTTAGCTCACAACTAGAAGCTAATCCAGGGATCCTGCCAGACAGACAAACAGGAATAGGTCTGCGATCGCTAAAACTGCTATTGCCCCAATCCCCCCCGCCACCAGATGTTTTTATCCGCACGGCGGGGAGATGTAGCGGCGGGCGCGCTGGCGTCAGACTCCCGTGGGCGACAGGGAGCCAATTAACCCCTTTAAATGTGCATTAATAAATTCACTAAATTGCTCCTTACTAAAGTGTCTGTATGGTTTCTACCTGTATATTAGCCCATAAATTCATTATTTGGTGCAATTTGGACCTTAACATATCTATAATCTCATGATTTATATGCTAATATTTAAAGAGGTTATCCAAGACCTATAATGCCGCATGCCCGTGTGGCCTAGTATAAAAAAAAAATTGTGGTGACGCATGCCAGCATATATTGTCCCTCTATGTGATTATTAAAATTTGGGAGGTATGAATAAATGTTACCTGATTTTTAACATGTATTTCAACCATTTACATATGACCTCCAAACCTTGTTAACTTATGCACAAGTCTTGTACATGATTTATCACACCCCAAAGGAAATATAGACCCCAGACCAGAACCCAAAGTGTGGACACAAATCCTAGAGTAAATACAGACCTCAGAACCCAAATTAAGTACAGTCACTACAATAAATGTATGATGCTCCAAATTGCGCCACTTTTTAGACAGATTTTAGGCACAGAAAAATTAGTGAATCTTGGCCACTGTGTGAGAAGAACTGCAGAAAAACACTACAGAAATTGCAAGGAAAAAACATATTTTTTCTTATTCTGGCATTTTTTGATAGGTAACAAAATGCCAGCACCAAATTTCTGTATGGGAGGGCCATTTCAATAATAAATACACTCAGTTTGGATTCTCAAATAACATATTAGGGTACTTTCACACTTGTGGCAGGACGGATCCGGCAGGCTATTCAGCCTGCCGGATCCGTCCTGCCGCAAGTGCCCGTGCACTGCCGTGCTGCCGCTCCGTCCTCATTGACTATAATGGGGCGGGGGCGGAGCTACGGCATTGCGCGGCCGATGGTCGTCGGACTAAAAGTCCTGCATGTCCGACTTTTCAGTCCGGCGATCTTTGCCGTGCTGCGCCGTAGCTCCGCCCCCTGCCCCATTATAGTCAATGGGGACGGAGGCGGCAGCACGGCAGTGCACAGCACTGCGGCAGGACGGATCCGGCAGGCTGAATAGCCTGCCGGATCCGTCCTGCCGCAAATGTGAAAGTACCCTTAGAGGTTCTTGATGATAAGATCTGTGTGTGCTATAATAAAGCTTAGAAACACAAATAAAATTGGAGGTACACATGTTCTTTGTGCATGGAAGGTGAGCCCAAGAAATCCCAATCTGACGGCTCATGTATTTTTGGTCCGCATCCTATCTGCATTTTTGCAGTTCGGATGTCAACCCATTCACTTCAATGGAACATGTCCTATTGTCCGCATTATGGACAAAGATAGGACTGTTCTATTAGGAGCTGGCTGTTATGTTCTGGAAAATGCGGAATGCACACGGATGGTATCCGTGTTTTGAGGATTCACAATTTGTGGATGGCAAAACAGCCCACAGTTGAGTGCATGAGCCCTAAGGGTGTTAGAATGAATCAACGGCTTGCAACAAATGGAGGTAACTGTGCATTCATATCTGCAGCATTTTCCTGCAAAAGGAAGTAAAGTTATGTCCACGGGATGGAACAGAAGCTGGCTTTCATACAGAGTCGTGCTCCCACTGCAGTGACTGTTTAACCCCTTAGATAGCATTTCTGTTAGCGATTTCAGGTTCTAAGGGGTTCAACAGAGTAACTGATGCCCTCATAACCCCCCTGCCACTAGATTGTGGGGTACTGAGGGGTTGCCATGCTAGCCAGGGGTGGAAAACCCGTATAAATGGGCGAATGTAATAATTAATTTCCACCGTAGCAGCCACAGCAGGGAAAATTGTGTAGCTGGCTGCATCTTCCTACGCCAAAAGCAGCTGTTTGCCAGAGGCTCTCCTAAAAGGCTTGTCTGTGACATCTTATTTACTATTGAGTAATGACTTCAGTTATGAAATGGGAAAATTTACTGCATGGTTGCCTACTTTTAAGAATTGCTTTCAAAAAGACCATCTTTTGTTTCAATATAAACTCTGTCAACAAACTCTGTCACCTGGACTAAAACCTCAGAATTACAGCATCATTCACAGTGATCCCATTAAGAGTTTCCTGCAACTCCTTAGATGCTGCAACCCATATTGAGTGCATTACTTATGAGTAGTGATGTCGCGAACATAAAATTTTCCGTTCGCGAACGGGCGAACCGCCATAGACTTCAATAGGCAGGCGAATTTTAAAACCCACAGACACTCTTTCTGGCCACAATAGTGATGGGAAAGTTGTTTCAAGGGGACTAACACCTGGACTATGGCATGCCGTAGGGGGATCCATGGCAAAACTCCCATGGAAAATTACGTAGTGGACGCAGAGTCGGGTTTTAATCCATAAAGGGCATAAATCAACTAACATTCCTAAATTGTTTGGAATAACGTGCTTTAAAACATCCAGTTTGTGTATACGATCAGGTATGATGTTGTATCGATCAGGTAGTGTATGGGTTACGCCCGCTTCACAGACATTGACAGACCAAACTCCCCATTTAATGCACCGCAAACAACCGCAAACAGACCATTTGCACAATGGCAAACTCCCCATTTGCACAAGGTTGGATACCAAGCTAGCCATGTCCCGGTGATGTCATTGAAGGTTTCTTCCTCCACCCAGACACGTACAACAGGGTCCCCGAAAGGTAAATTCAATTGATTTTTTTTGAATGGGGAGATGGTTAAAAAAACACTGGCTCCCTCCTCTTTGTTTTAATCCACGGTCACTGCGTCTGTGCCGTGCAATTTACTGTCACACCCGATATAAGTGGTATTTTCTGTAGTACTATTCTCATCAGTTTAATCCCTCTAATGTCCCCAATCTGGGGTCGATTTATTGAATTGATTTTTTGAACGGGGAGATGGTTAAAAAAAACTCTGGCTCCCTCCACTCTGTTTTAATCCATGGTCACTGCGTCTGCGCCGTGCAATTTACTGTCACACCCGATATGAGTGGTATTTTCTGTAGTACTATTCTCATCAGTTTAATCCCTGTTACATCCCATATCAGGGATTGCCTTTTGTGAAAAAAAATTTAGGCCGGGTACCTTTTGGTCTGTCACTGTGAAGGCAGTCAAACTGAATTTATTTTAGGAACCGGGAGATGGAAAAAGCAGCTTGGTCGGTCCTCTTACTCCCAAATTGGGGCACTGCGCGTACACAGAGCAATATGCTGTGACACCCTATATGAGTGGTGTCTTAACTAGTACTATTCCTATCAGTTTAATCCCTGTTATGTACCCTATCCGGGGAACGTGTGTCGAATTGATTAAACATTGTTGAATTAACGAACCATTATGACATCATGAAATAATTTAGTTCTGAGCTCTGTACTTGCTTTGTATTGGAATTGATGGGGATTTTTTTAATTGTCTGCATTATTTCTAATAAACTATTAAGAGACTTTATTATGATTTTTTATTTTATGTATTAAAAACCCATACAACTTAAAAAAAATAAAATAAGGTAAATTAATGTTTTTTCTATGAAATATTATCCAGCTGTCCGATCGCTTTTGGTCTGACCATAATTAAGCAACGGCCTTATCATCTGGGGTGTGGCAACATTGCCAACACACTCATAGAGGTGATGATTGCCTCATTGTGATACGCAAGCCCCTTCACCACAACAAGGTAACGATCACGAAGGGGAATTGACACTTGTATGTGCCTTTTTTTGTTTTGTTTTTTGCAGCCACAGTGCTGCACCATAGGACAGAAAAATTAGGCATGTACATATGCCTGAAAAATAATGGCATTGTTGCAGCCGCTATTGTAGCAGCGGCAGGAAAAATTGATGTTTTCCAGGCAGAAAAGTGACTAAAACATTGCGGCTTGAACCCTAGTTGGTAGTGGAGAATTCACGAAAGTCATCCGGTATGCAGACATTAAATACAGCAGCGTGGGGAGCATTTTGAGGCCAAGGCATGTAATCAGGCCTTTTGTTAGTCAAACGTATCCCCCACTGTCAGTCCCTTCGGATCCATGCCTCATTCATCTTTATGAAGGTGAAGTAATCAACACTTTTTTGACCGAGGCGACTTCTCTTGTCAGTGACAATGCCTCCTGCTGCACTGAAGGTCCTTTCTGACAGGACACTTGAAGTAGGGCAGGCCAGAAGTTCTATCGCAAACTGGGATAGCTCAGGCCACAGGTCAAGCCTGCACACCCAGTAGTGAAGGGGTTCATCGCTCCTCAAAGTGTCGATATCTGCTGTTAAGGCGAGGTAGTCTGCTACCTGTCGGTCGAGTCGTTCTCTAAGGGTGGATCCCGAAGGGCTGTGGCGATGTGTAGGACTGAAAAAGCTCTGCATGTCCTCCATCAACAACACATCTGTAAATCGTCCAGTCCTTGCTGCCGTGGTAGGAGGAGGATTACACTCACCTCTTCCCCTGTTAGATTCCCGTTGTGCTGTGACATCCCCCTTATAAGCTGTGTAAAGCATATTTTTTAGTTTGGTTTTGAACTGCTGCATCCTTTCCGACTTTCGGTAATTTGGTAACATTTCTGCCACTTTCTGCTTATACCGGGGGTCTAGTAGCGTGGCCACCAAGTACAGGTCGTTCTCCTTCATCCTTTTTATACGAGGGTCCCTCAACAGACATGACAGCATGAAAGACCCCATTTGAACAAGGTTGGATGCAGAGCTACTCATTTCCCGTTCCTCGTCCTCACTGATGTCATTGACGGTGTGTTCTTCCCCCCAGCCACATACAACACCATGAGTCCCATATAGGTGACAACAACAAGCACCCTGGGGTGCCTGCTGTGCTTGGTCTTCCTCCTCCTCAAAGCCGCCACATTCCTCCTCTGACTCCTCTTCCTCATACTCCTCTTCCAGCGTTGCCGCAGGTCCGGCAAGTGATGATGACAAGGCTGTTTCTGGTGGTGATAGTGACCACAACTCTTCCTCTTCCTCTTCACGCTCATCTACAGCCTGATCTAGCACTCTTCGCAGGGCACGCTCCAGGAAGAAAACAAATGGGATGAGGTCACTGATGGTGCCTTCGGTGCGACTGACTAGGTTTCTCACCTCCTCAAAAGGACGCATGAGCCAACAGGCATTGCGCATGAGTGTCCAGTAACGTGGCAAAAACATTCCCAGCTCCGCAGAGGCTGTCCTAGCACCCTGGTAATACAAATACTCGTTGACGGCTTTTTCTTGTTGGAGCAGGCGGTCGAACATTAGGAGTGTTGAATTCCAATGTGTCGGGCTGTCGCAAATCAAGCGCCTCACTGGCATGTTGTTTCGCCGCTGAATATCGGAAAAGTGCGCCATGGCCGTGTAGGAATGCCTGAAATGGCCACACACCTTCCTGGCCTGCTTGACGACATCCTGTAAGCCTGGGTACTTGGACACAAAGCGTTGTACGATGAGATTCAACACATGTGCCATGCACGGCACATGTGACAACTTGCCCAAATTCAATGCCGACAACAAATTTGTTCCATTGTCACACACCACTTTGCCAATCTCCAGTTGGTGCGGGGTCAGCCACTGATCCACCTGTGCATTCAGGGCGGACAGGAGTGCTGGTCCTGTGTGGCTCTCTGCTTTCAGGCAAGTCAACCCCAAAACACCGTGACACTGTCGTATCCGGGATGTGGAATAGCCCCTGGGGAGCTGGGGGGATTCAGTTGATGTGCAGCCAGACGCGGCAGCAGAAGAGGACTCAGCCGAGGAGGATGGAGTAGAGGAGGTGGCAGTAGGTCTGCCTGCAAGTCGTGGCGGTGTCACCAACTCCGCTGCGGAGCCACGCATTCCATGCTTGTCAGCCGTTAGCAGGTTGACCCAATGTGCAGTGTACGTGATATACCTGCCCTGACCGTGCTTTGCAGACCAGGTATCAGTGGTCAGATGGACCCTTGCCCCAACACTGTATGCCAGAGATGCCATGACTTCCTTTTCAATGACATTGTAGAGGTTTGGGATTGCCTGTTTTGAAAAAAAAATAATTTGTCCGGGTACCTTCCACTGTGGTGTCCCAATAGCAATTTTTTGAAGGCCTCAGACTCCACTAGCTGGTATGGTAAAAGCTGGCGGGCTAAGAGTTTCGTCAAGCCAGCTGTCAGTCGCCGGGCAAGGGGGTGATTATGTGACATTGGCTTCGTGCGCTCAAACATGTCCTTGACAGACACCTGACTGTGGGCAGATAAGCAGGAACTGCTGAAGGTGAGAGGCGGAGTGGCGGGTGGTTGAGAGGGGGCAGGGGGACAGCAGTGGTTGACATGGCTGAAGATGCTGGACCAGGAGGAGCATGGTGGCTTTGAGTTTGTGTGCTGCTTGTACTCATGTGTTGATCCCATAGGCATTTGTGATGTGAGATCATGTGCCTTCGCAAAGCAGTTGTACCGAGGTGGGTGTTGGACTTCCCACGACTCAGTTTCTTTTGGCACAGGTAGCAAATGGCATTGCTGTTATCAGAGGCAGACACACACAAAAAATGCCACACTGCTGAGCTTTGCAATGACTGCATTCTAGTGGTGGCAACAGCATGCGTTGACTGGCATGCTGTCTGGCTGACCCCGGGTGCCGATACATGCTGTCTGACTGTGCCACCACTAACTTCTTGCGACGACCTCCCCCTGCTTCCAACTCGTCTCCTCCTTCTCTCTGTCTCCCCTTCTGAACTTTCCCCCTTTTCTTCTCTTCGAGCAGGCACCCACGTGGCATCCGTGGACACATCGTCATCATCAACCGCTTCACTTGTATCTGACACCTCAGCAAAGAAAGCAGCAGCGGGTACAACATCATCATCATCATCATCACCCCCCTGTACGTCCATGTGTGTAATCCTGCCTGACTGAGACATATCCCTGTAATCTACATCATCTGGCAATAATGGTTGTGCGTCACTAATTGCATCCAACTGATGTGTAAATAACTCTATATATCGAAGGAGCAACACGTATTCTAAAACGTAACTTTTACTGGTCGCTAAATGTAAAAAAGCCCCACACAAACAAGACACAAACACAACACACAAGTGATCCGTCTGCACATGGGGCACAAAGGTGTGGTGCGTAAAGGGGGGCAGAAAGACCTGGTGTAAGAGCCCTATTGTAGCCCTACTTGGCCTATTGTGCCCTATGTGCAAAAGAAATCACGGGGTCCAAAAAACCCTGCAAGGGGTGGCCACGTGCTGGAACCTGACCCTAGGCTCCTGACCCTAGTTAGGTCTATGAGGAGAGATCGCTCTCACAATATGGATACCAGGGTCCAGTCAGCCAGCATACAAACAGGGAGAACAAAGTCTCCCAAGGTGCAAAAAAACCTTTTTTTGGGACGCTTCTTTTTTACACCTTGGGAGACTTTGTTCTCCCTGTTTGTATGCTGGCTGACTGGACCCTGGTATCCATATTGTGAGAGCAATCTCTCCTCATAGACCTAACTAGGGTCAGGAGCCTAGGGTCAGGTTCCAGCACATGGCCACCCCTTGCAGGGTTTTTTGGACCCCGTGATTTCTTTTGCACATAGGGCACAATAGGCCAAGTAGGGCTACAATAGGGCTCTTACACCAGGTCTTTCTGCCCCCCTTTACGCACCACACCTTTGTGCCCCATGTGCAGACGGATCACTTGTGTGTTGTGTTTGTGTCTTGTTTGTGTGGGGCTTTTTTACATTTAGTGACAAGTAAAAGTTACGTTTTAGAATATGTGTTGCTCCTTCGATATATAATTTTTTTGACAGCAGTCTGAGTAACAGTCAGGGCTGATACTATACGTTTCATCTGAGCCCTGAGATCTTCTGTATTGTGTGTAAATAACTCCTCTGACGGATCAAGTGAAGCGGCCGTGGTGGCAGCAGGCGGGAGCGGGGTAACTTGAGAGCAGGTGACCGAAGCTGAGCTGGAGGAGGATGGTGCGTCAAGGTTCTTAGCGGAAGCTGTTGAAGATTGGGTGTCCTGTCTAAGTCAGTCAACTATGTCCTCAGAATTTTTCGGGTTCAGGGTACGTGGACTCTGAACACTAGGCATTATTCCAGGGACAGTGGAAATCACAGCACCACGACCACGACGGCCCCTGCGGGGTGGCCTGCCTCTGCCTGTCATTTTTTTTTTAGATAAGTGGTACTACGCGTGCTAGGTACTGTGCCACCCGGTATGAGTGGTGGGCACTGTCAGTGGGCACACTACAGTCTGTGGAAGTGGGCCTGACACACACTGGCAGCAGGCAAGCAACTGAATTTAGACTACTGTCTAAAAATGAAATGCCTTATTTATCGGCATGCTACTGTGCCACCCGGTATCATGCCTTCGCCTTCCCTGCACAACCAAGTATCCGATAAAATCAAGTGTGCACTGTGCAACGCCATCTGTGGCAAGGTCCACCTAACCACAGATACGTGGACCAGTAAGCACAGCCAGGGACGCTATATCTCTCTAACTGCACACTGGGTAAATGTAGTGGCGGCTGGGCCCCAGGCGGAGAGTTCCTTGGTGCAGGTCCTTCCGCCGCCAAGGACCGCAGGGCATCATTCTTTGCTCCTGTAGCCTCCTACTCCTACTCGGCTTCCTCCTTCTCTGCTTCCACCAGCTCATCCAGTCAGCCACACACCTTGACCACCAACTTCCGCACAGCCTGGGGTAAATGTCAGCAGGCCATTCTGAAACTCATCTGTTTGGGGGAAAAACCCCACACCGTGCAGGAGTTGTGGCAGGATATCGAACAACAGACCGACGAGTGGTTTCTGCCGGTGGGCCTAAAGCCCAGCCTGGTGGTGTGCGATAATGGGCGAAATCTCGTCGCAGCTCTGGGACTAGCCGGTTTGACGCACTTACCTTTCCTGGCGCATGTGCTGAATTTGGTGGTGCAGAAGTTCATTCACAACTACCCCGACATGTCAGAGCTGCTGCATAAAGTGCGGGCCGTCTGTGCGCGCTTCCGGCGTTCACATCCTGCCGCTGCTCGCCTGTCTGCGCTACAGCGGAACTTCGGCCTTCCCGCTTACTGCCTCATATGCGACATGCCCACCAGGTGGAACTCCACCTTGCACATGATGGAGAGACTGTGCGAGCAGCAGCAGGCCATAGTGGAGTTTCAGCTGCAGCACGCACGCGTCAGTCGCACTGCGGAACAGCACCACTTCACCAACAATGATTGGGCCTTTATGCGAGACCTGTGTGCCCTGTTGCGCTGTTTCGAGTACTCCACCAACATGGCCAGTGGTGATGACACCGTTATCAGCGTTACAATACCACTTCTATGTCTCCGTGAGAAAACTCTTAGGGCGATGATGGATGAGGAGGTGGCCCAGGAGGAGGAGGATGAGGGGTCATTTTTAGCACTTTCAGGCCAGTCTGTTAGAAGTGGCTCAGAGGGAGGTTTTTTGCAACAGCAGAGGCCAGGTACAAATGTGGCCAGCCAGGGCCCACTACTGGAGGACGATGAGGATGAAGCAGGTTCACAGCGGGGTGGCACCCGACACAGCTCAGGCCCATCACTGGTGCGTAGCTGGGGGTATACGGAGGACGATGACGATACGCCTCCCACAGAGGACAGCTTGTCCTTACCTCTGGGGAGCCTGGCACACATGAGCGACTACATGCTGCAGTGCCTGCGCAACGACAGCAGAGTTGCCCACATTTTAACGTGTGCGGACTACTTGGTTGCCACCCTGCTGGATCCCCGGTACAAAGACAATGTGCCCACCTTACTTCCTGCACTGGAGCGTGATAGGAAGATGCGCGAGTACAAGCGCACGCTGGTAGATGCGCTCCTGAGAGCATTCCCAAATGTCAAAGGGGAACAGGTGGAAGCCCAAGGCGAAGGCAGAGGAGGAGCAAGAGGTCGGCAACGCAGCTGTGTCACGGCCAGCTCCTCTGAGCGCAGGGTTAGCATGGCAGAAATGTGGAAAAGTTTTGTCTCCACGCCACATCTAACTGCACCACCACGTGATACGGAACGTGTTAGCAGGAGGCAGCATTTCACTAACATGGTTGAACAGTACTTGTGCACACCCCTCCACTTTCTGACTGTTGGTTCGGCCCCATTCAACTTCTGTGTCTCCAAATTGTCCACGTGGCCAGAGTTAGCATTTTATGCCTTGGAGGTGCTGGCCTGCCCGGCGGCCAGCATTTGGCCTGAACGTGTATTCCGCACGGCAGGAGGCGTCATTACTGACAAACGCAGCCGCCTGTCCACAGCCAACGTGGACAAGCTGACGTTCATAAAAATGAACCAGGCATGGATCCCACAGGACCTGTCCCTCCCTTGTGCAGAATAGACATTTATAACTGCCTCCCCCTCAACCATATATTCTTGTACTCCGGGGCACTTCTTTATTGAATCCTCATTTTTTTAACTTTACCATGATCTTGCGGTGCAACCCAAAGTTGAATTAACCTCTCCTCAATCTTGGCTCCGGGGCCTAAATTACTGAAAGTGGCCTTCTCCAGTGGTGGGTGATATGACGCATGATTCTCTGCTATTGGACCTCTCTCCAATTGATATTGGTTAATTTTTATTTATTTTATTTCATTTCCCTATCCAGATTTGTTTGCAGGGCATTGACCTACATTTTGCAGCCCTCTAGCCCTTTCCTGGACTATTTTACAGCCTTTTTAGTGCCTAAAAGTTCGGGTCCCCATTGACTTCAATGGGGTTCGGGTTCAGGATAAAGTCCGGGTCGAGTTCGGATCCCGAACATTTTCGGGAAGTTCGGCCGAACTTCTCGAACCCAAACATCCAGGTGTTCGCTCATCTCTACTTGTAATGTATTGCACAGGTGTAAAGACTGGAAGGGCAGTTTAGGAAAAGGTTTTCTCACCAAAACAACATTCTGTGATACATTGAGGGACATTTATGAAGACTGTATCTACACACCAGTCTTGATCTCCCTGCACTGGCGTGAGATACGTCTCATTTATTAAGAGGCAGACGCCCATTAACAAATCAGACACATCTCTGCCCTGCCGTGCAGCAGAAACTGAAGTGCTGAGAAGCCCAAAAAGTCACAAATTATGGGGCACACATGACGTGCGCTATAATCTGTGACTTTTCTTTGCCACAATAGTGGCATAAATGGCTTGATAAATGTCTGCATTATGTTATGTGATAATGCCTTTCTGTAAAACAGTATTCTTGTCATGACACAGACTACTGTTTTGTTACAGGTAATGCCATTCTGTGGCACAGGATACATTTTATATACAAGTGGCATTTAAAAGCCCACTGCAATAAAATACTCCAAATTTATTAAGAGGCAGATTGTTGGTTAGGCTGTCCAAGCTCCATCTGTAGTACCCCAGACCTTGGGGTCCTATAATTGTAAAAAATTTTTTTTTTTTAAATTGTATGTATTTGGTCGTATTTTCCAATTAAGGATATGGATCGCAAGAGTTGAAGGGATTTTGTCACTTCAGCAAGTGGCATTTATCATGTACAGAAAATTAATGCAAGCCACTTGCTAATGTATTGTTACTATCCATATTGCTTCATTTTCTGGCTGGATTCCTTTTTCTGTCAAATTATACACTGCTTATTTCCATGGTTACGACCACCCTGCAATCCATCAGTGGTGGCCGTGCTTGCACACTATAGGAACAAAATACCGGCCTTTCTGGTGACCAGGACCGTGGTAGCTCACATAGGCTGGTGCTTTTTTTTATAATATGCAAGCACAGCCACTGGTGATGGATTGCAGGATGGTTGTAACAATGGAAACGAGCATTCTATAATGTGATGGAAAAATGACTTAAGCCAGCAAAGGAGGCAATATGGATAATACATTAGTAAGTGCCTTGTACATGATAACTGCCATTTGCTTAAGTGAGAAACCCCCTTTAATGAGGAACAGGGCTAACCATCCTGTTCCTCCCCTCTTGGGGTTCAAGCACATGTTTTTTTTCCTCGTGTCTATTCCGGGTTTTATTTTTTTATTTTTTGTAGCCTATATGCGGAACCATTCATTTCAATGGGGCCTCAAAAGAAAAGAAATTACTCCATGTGCATTCTGTGTCCACATTACAGACAAGGATAGAACTGTTCTATTAGGGGCCAGCCATTCTGTTCTGTGAAATTTGGAATGCACGTGGCCGGTATCTGTGTTTTGCGGATCCGCAATTTGCAGACCACAAAACACACAGTCGTTGTGTGCAAGCCTGAGCTGATCCTCCAAAAGAAGATTCTTAACATCGAGCCATTACACTCGAGTAAAGTCTTGAGATGCTAGACATCAGAGTGAACTGCTGCAAGGTGAGGGATTACAGCCAGGGCACCTATCACCCAGAAAGTTACTTGGCCAGTACCACCTCATTGCTAAATTGCCTCCAGTGTATCTCTATAATCAGGGGTGGGCTGAGATGGGGGGCAGGGAGGCAATTTCCCCCCAGGCCGCCCTAAATCATGTAAAAAAATGGCCGCTGGGCCAAGGACCGCCGTCGCATATGGGAGGGAATTTCTTCTCATGCCCTGGGCCGTGCGTCTCCATCTACCAGGCTGGAGCGCTGCGCTGGCCAATCACAGCGCTCAGCTCACAGCCTGGGAGTTTTTTTTCTCCCAGGCTATGAGCTGAGCGCTGCGATTGGCCAGCGCTCCAGCCTGGCTGGATAGAGACAGAGGGCAGAAGGAGAAGTCTCTCCGTTGTCCCAGTTGAGATTAACAGCCTACGCGCCCGCCCACCCTGGCAGCCGGCTGCAGCAGGTCAGGACCATGAGTGCACGCCAATGCGCACACAGCAGTGTCTGTGCTGATTGATGGACACTTCTGTTCTGGGGGCTGGAGGGCACTGGGAGCTGCTGATAGTTTGCTAACTTGCTGGGGGCTGATGGAGATTAGAGAGGCTGCCGGGGGCTGATGAGAGAGGCTGATGAGAGGCACTGGGGGATGATGAGAGGCCTGGGGCTCTTATCTGAGGTCTGATTGTGGGCCATTCATATTGGGGTCTGATCTGTGATCTTATTGGGGTCTTATCTGGGGCTGTTAGCTTAGGTCTGATTAACAATGGGGGTCTGATTAGTGGTCTGTCCCCCTCTAAAACCTAGGTGCATCTTATAGGGTAAAAAAAATACGGTACTTGCTTGCTCCTCCTCCCGATCTCCCCTGCTCTTTGCGTACGCCGCGCTTTGACATCGTGGATGGTGAGCTGATTCGGTGGTGCAATGGGCCACTTTGCTGGATTTCCCCTCAGGACTAAGGCTGCCAGCCCTCCCCTGTCTATAATCCTTACTGGTTTTCCCCGTCACATCTTTAAAGCTTGTGCCTGCTGTCCTCTGTTCACCGCACCTGCGCCGAATACAGAGCGGCCGTGCAGGCGCTGGATTTCACAAGGAGACAGTGCCGGAGGATCGCTGCCCAGCACTGTCACTCAAAGTAAGAAGGGGCGTGCCAGCAGGTTGCCGCACAGAGCTTCTAGGAGCAGGGCAACGACCCCCCTGCTCCTAGAGGCTAATTTACATATTATAAAATTACGTTTTTTGGCCCGAATATAACTCGGATTTTTTTAAAAAAAAGACATTATCAAGCTGTTCTGACATTAGCACATAGCTAATGTCAGACAGCTTATAATGTCAAAAAGTGATGACAGAAGCCCTTTAATATGGTGGATTTGGTGATCTCTGTAATGGAGATGCCCCTTTGCTTAGTTTTCCTTCCTTTGAGGGATATCCAGCTTTCATTGTGTTGTAGACCCAATACTGGGGCTCCACTTTTTTTTGTATAATCCTTACTGGTGTCAGGGAAGATTTGCACTTAAAGTCTGCTGCTGCTGAATGTATTTGAGGTTCTACGTTGCACTTAGTAAAATACTTTGTTACATTTAATTCTGGCCTCATTCTTCAGTACTATATTTACACTGCACTGATCCCCAGGGAGCAATGGCCTGAGGGAGTACACTGTGACACAACACTTAATCGGGGCCACTACCACTCCCATCCTCTGTATCGGCCCCCTTAGGACTTGTTTGTATATCTATGCTGCGTATGGGCTGTCAGAGATTTCAGATATAATTTACCCCAGTTTTCTAGCATAAATTAATGTATTGGAGTCCTGCTCCTTCCTTAAGTGTCACCTCAACCACACATCTTTGATGTATCACTGAGGCTAGTTATTCTCTGCATCAGTCATTTGTTGTTGACTTGATATTAGCACTGCAGCTAGGTAAAAAGAGCCTGGACAAAAGACCTGGAACAGCGGCACTGGATATGCAAGGTAAGTACTGCATTGTTCTTTATTGCAGGATTTTCCCCAGTGTTGTCTGTTACTGAAAGTAGGCAATCCCTTAACCCTCAGTTCACACTAGTGCGCTTTACAGCGCGTTCGAACGCGCTGTAAAACGCTCAACAGGAGAAAACTCATGTTTCCCTATGGGCATGGTTCTCACCTGAGCGTTTTACAGCGTGTTTGAACGTGCTGTAAAACGCCCTACGCTCAAAGAAGTTCTCGAGCTTCTTTGGGGCGTTTTGTCGCGCGTTTGCACCCATAGACTTCAATGGGAACGCGTGTAAAACGCGCGTTTAACACGCGTTAAAGTGTAGATATGCCTTTTTCAATTGGTCTCCAGAGTCACAAACGCTCGTATGACGCGCGTTTCCTATTTTTCAAAAATGCGTTGTAATACGCGCGACAAAAACGCGCATCTCAGAAACGCTCAGGTGTGAACCCAGGGTAAGTGTGGATGCATGAATTAGTGATCATTGCAGGTATAATCTGTTTTCACTACATTATAACAGAGTTACAGTATATGGTGGGATAATCATTTTTTTATTTTATTTTTTACAAAAGGTTAAAAATGATTAAGCAGTAAACAGGAGCATAGCTAAACGCTTATGGGCCCAGTAGTAATGAGTGTCAGGGGCAATATTCGAATTTGCGATATTTCGCGATTATTTTCTTGATTGCGAAAATCGGCAGTGTAATATTCGCGTATTGCGCATGCATTACAGGCTTGAGTCACTTTTGCTACATTTTTCAAGCTGCTAGAAGTTTACTGAGACTGGAGAAAATGGTTGGCACGGCAGAACATTACAATAGCTTTACATGGAGATAGAGTGCTCCAATATATTCGCGATTGCGCAAATTGGCAATTGATGCGCATAATTTTGCGCAATACGGGTAACTTCACATTTTAGCAGGTCTGACTGCTTATTAGTGATTGGTGCACTAAGTATTGTTGTGAACATCACAGCACTATGTATGTATGTATGAACAGCAGAATCAGCTACACTATATCACTCTCTCCCACTAACTATCTGTATTAGCTTAGCTCAGACAAAGACATTGCTGCCTTTTCATTGCCCCACAAGCAAGAAGCAGGGAGGGATCATATATATCACTATATTCTAAATGTTCGCGAATTCTCAAAGTGCCGATATTCGTGTTTCGAACATTTGCGCCCAACACTAGGGCCCGGGTGCCTTTGTGAAAAGAGGCAGGGGTGCAACTAGCCTTTCGGCTCCCTGAGGAAAACATTGAAACGGCACCTGCCAGTGACACATTCTCAACCTAACCCCTTCCCTCCAGCCCTACTCCTAGAGACATTCGTGTAAAATATTACATACAGCAATACAAAACATACAGGGAAATACAGTGCCACATACCTCTTACATCCAATAATGTCTCCTCTGATGTAGACATTCTCTTTCCTCATCTTCTCCATTCCGACCAGACTGATATATAGATTTTTCATCTTTTGTCTCTGCAGAGTTTGACAAACGAACATCTTAGTTTCCTACTCTTTCATCATCCTTCCCACATTCTACACCCCATCCTGCCACCCCCAATATTGTGCCCATTGTGCTCCCCAATGCTATACTGCAGAATCAGTCCCTCTAAAAATACTAGTACCACGCAGATAGTGCCCCCTTCAATAATAATTGGCACACAGTGCCCTAAAAAATAACTGCTCCCAGCAAATAGTGTTCCTAACACTAATAGTGTTGTAAACATAATGTCCCCCAAAAATAACTTTGCTAAGCTGATACTGTGCCAGGGTGCCCTCCGCAGTAATAGTGCTTCCCAAAGTCCCACCAATAGTAATAATTCTTTGCACAGTAATCATGTTCCACATAGTCCCCCCGTAGTAACAATTCTCCTTATAATGTGTGCCAGTAGAGAAATGCCCCTTTATGTGTCCCAGTACAAAAATCGCCCCTTACAATGTCTTCTAGTACAAAAAAAATATCCCCTTACAAAGTGCGCCAGTACAAAAAAATGCCCCCTTATAATTTGCACCAGTGCAAAAATACCCCCCTGCAATGTGAGCCAGTACAAGAAATAATACCCTTTTACAATGTGCACTAGTAGAAAAACTACCCCTTTATAATGTGTGAGCGTGCAAAAAATGCCTCCTTATGTGTGCCAATGCAAAAAAAAATGCCCCCTTCTGTGCCAGTACAAAAATGTCCGCAGTAGTGCCAATGTCCCCATAGTGACCCGCCATAATGTATGCCAGTACAAGAACATAACATAACTGCCTGAAGAGGTGGGGATGAATTCACTAAAATTGTTCAAGAGGGACCTGGATGTATTTCTGAAATGTAATAACATTATATAATATTACTATAGTTACTAGATTTCTAGGGTCATTGAATTTTTTTCCCCTTAAAATAAGGAAAATTGGTGTTTACCTCACAGGCGTTTTTTTTTTTGTCTCTCTCTGGATCAACTTGCAGCATAACAGGCTGAACTGGATGGACAGATGTATTTTTCCGGCCTTATAAACTATGTTACTATATGTTATGTGTGCTAGTACAAAATGTCCCTATTTAGTGTCACCGGTAGATGCCCCCATGGTTGCCCAACCGCATTTTGCCAAAAAAAAATAAACTCAACTACTTACCTTCATGTGGCTGTCAATGATGTGGTGCAGGCCTCTTCCAGCCTGTTTACTGAGCTGAACACTGCCCCTCGCAGGCGGCATGATGATGATTACATCATCGCGCCACCTGTGCCAGCCTCTGATAGGCTTCAGGCCTAGTGGCAGTAGCCTATCATGGGTAACAGCAGGGCAGGGAGACATCGCTCCAATTCTCTGCCGCAGCATCTAACCCTGGGTTCAGACCTGAGCGTTTTTGAAACGCGTGTTTTACGTGCGTTTTTGTCGCGCGTATTTTAGCGCGTTTTTGCAAATAGGAAACGCGCGTCATACGCGCGTTCGTGATTCTGGAGACCAATAGAAAAAGGCATATCTACACTTTAACGCGCGTTTTACGCGCGTTCCCATTGAAGTCTATGGGAGGAAAAGCGCGACAAACGCCCAAAAAAACGCTCCTGAACGAGCTTATGCGTCGGGCGTTTTACAGCGCGTTTTTACGCTCTGTAAAACGCTCAAGTGTGAACCACTCCCATAGGGATGCATTGGTTTTCATCTGTTGAGCGTTTTACGCGCTGAAAAACGCTCAGGTGTGAACCTAGGGTTACTGTATCACCGTACTGAGGGGCCAGGACTCTATTGCAACCCTTCCACCCCCTATAGCTACACCACTGGCGGTACCTTAACAATACCCCCACTGTAGTTTTGATACTTACCAGATTCCTGCTAGTCTCCATTTTCTGATTCTGTCGCAACACACAGAAATTGCCCACTCAGCCAATCACTGGGTACAGCAGTCACCATCCTCAGCTAGTGATTGGCGGAGCAGGCATTTGGAGACCTGTTGGAACAGCAGCTAAGGAGGATTGAAGAGATTAGTAATGCTGTAGTTGCCAACAGTCTTACATTTGCAGGTACTGTCCAAATTTTCATAGACGGTCCATGCAAATTCAGGCTGTCCTGGCCAGAAATGGTACTTATGTAAGTCCGACCCATAAGTGGTCCCATGTGGGCTTGCACATTCCCAGGGTGGGGCTTACATGCCTTAAACCTACCAGCTACCATACTGATAAGTATGCAATTCCTATTTTATTTCTAAACCCATTGTGTTCCTTTTCTATAAAATTTTATCCTGCTGGAAAATGCCTTTCAGGTGAACAACATTTTTCTTGAATGGGACCTGAAAAATGTAGGTGGCTCATAGGGTCTTTTCACAGTTTACATAGGAGGAATACTGCCTATCAGGAGGATTCTCCAACGTACCTCTGACGTATGTGTTGTATAGGTATAGAGTGGGATACATTGCCCATAGGCTGTCATGTTGACAAAAAAGTACATAATATTTGCAAGATGTCTCTGTATAAAACAGCATTGCATACTAATCTACACATGAGCAAGGTTTACAATGTTTCAGATGAATGGCATGGGGACCTGACCGTATTACTGACCTGATGGCAATCTTGAACCTGCTTGGTTTAGTGTTGTTTATTTTTACTGTATCTGTACACTAGTCATTATTAATACCATACCTATGCAGTGGACTCATGCACTACACTAATTCTGTTACCATATTTGCATGTGTGACCGATGTATATAGGAGAGTGGAGCACGTATATATGACTGATATTATACAAACAAAATTGTATTGTAGCAAAGCATAGTTACCTTGAAATAAATCCTTAAAGAAAACCTGTCACCAAGAAATGCAGTGCAATCTGCAGACAGCATGTTAGGCCTCATGCACACGAACGTATTTTATTTCCATGTCCGTTCCGTTTTTATTGCGGACCACATGCAGAACCATTCATTTCAATGGGTCCGCAAAAAAAAATGGAAGGTACTCCGTGTGCATTCCGTTTCCGTATATCCGTTTTTCCATTCCGCAAAAAAAATAGAGAATGTCCTATTATTTTCTAGTTTGCGGACAAGGATAGGCATTATTACAATGGATCTGCAAAAATAACAGATCTGCAAAA